>OY728147.1:217686498-218886498 GCA_963277665.1 Viscum album
TAAATCATGTTCATTGAAAAGGGATTATAAGTCAAAGGATTTAATCTCAATTTCATTTATTTTATGAATATTGTAATGTAATACCATTAATTTATCATATATAGTGTATATACTACCCATATTTCATGTAATATCGTAAATACTTTCATTCTTATTGTTATTTTACATTTCAATTTGAATTATTTCATCTATGTGGATTTTAATTAAAATTTACCATGTTGTACATAATTTCATAACTCAATTTCTTTCATTGGGTTATATTAAATATTCCTTACTGTAGATATTGTATGATTATGTGAATAATTAATTAGGATTATAATATGTGGTATTCATTATTATTTTATGTGTATTTTAATTTAATACACATAATTTATTTATTTATTTATTCTCATTTCATTGTTATTATAATTATAAGAGTTTTTTCACATTCTCATTCTGATCAATATTGTTTATTATTAAATTTTATTAAAAGGAAATTATTAGATAATTAAGTAATAAACAATTCTAATATTATTCTCCTTAATTAATTCATGATATTTTCATTTAGTAGTGCCATTTTTCCAATATTTTAGTGAAACTTTGTAAGAAATTTTTTAATGAAAACCGAACATCATTTCTCTTATATATGAGAAATATTATTTCATTATAAACTAGGTTTTCTAAAAAAAAATTATTTTTTTTACTTTTTAAAATGATTTATTAAATAAATTTTAAACATTTTTAATTTTTCTAAAATTATTCAAAGGAATCTGACTTTTGTTTTAAAAACTATTCCATTTGGCTGTTAACAAAAATGTGAAATTAATCTTCTTATTGTGTCCTAAAGAAGTCACTTTCTTACCTTTTCTTATAGTCCAAAAAGATTGTTCTTCTTAAAATTTACATCATGTACAAAATTTACCTCTGTCATCAACATCATTTCATTATTTATTCCTTTCCATATTTATGAGGATCTTTTTATATAATTTGTTTAAATTTTATTGTCAAAGAAATGTATTCTCCTAATTGTTTTCAAAATAAAAAGGATATTTTTGAAAGAATGTTTTTAAATAAATTTTTAGGGTATTTATATTCATCAATGATAAGAAATCCTTCATTCTTACTCCAATAGGTATATGTTAATTCCATCTATATTCTTTAACTTCTTGGGTTTTTATTATTTTGATGAAATATATTATTGAAAAATCACATCCTTTTTTTATTTTGTATTCATTAACTTCTCCTTGAATTATTCACTTTCTAGTGATCTTTATATAATAAATTTCCAAAACAAATTCATATTTCTTATAATTTATGTGCATAATTCATAATATATGTTAACTTTTATCAAATGGTGCCTATATACAATGTTAATTTTTTAATGTTATATAATATTGATAAATTGGTATTCTTTAACCAATATGGTTATTAAATAATAATTCAAATTTTCATGAATTAAATTGATTATTCGATATATGAGTAATTATTTTGACCTAAAAGACATGGTTTTTAGACTATTTATATAAATATCCTAGATGCATGAGTAGTCTCGTGGGATGAATCAATTAGTTAGCATTAGTTAAATGGGTTTCACCTAGTATGTTCTAAACTGTCTTTTGAATGGTCTTGATGGTAAAGATATCATGTTCCTAGGAAACATAATGCCTGATATTTAATCATTTCCTTCATTCAGAGTCTACTTATTATTACCCATGAGATTCTTGAAATTATATTTTATATGGATGCATTTTATTCCAAATTATATATTAATGGAATTTGATTTATGTTATATATATTTCCTTAGTTATTATGGCTTATCCAGTTATGATAGTTATTTTTTAGATTAAATGGAATTTGTTATTATTTATTTACCCTTCCATATATTATTATAGTCAATTATTTAAATGGAAGGAGTTTAATGATATTTTTTTTCCATTCTATTCATTCCTTATTAATGATGCTTTAGATATTCATGATTACTTTCACAATATATAACCCTTACTATGAATTTTATGTTACCCATCTATTATTTTCTTCCCTTAGTATTCAACGATGAGTAGATTTTTAGATAAAAAAATATATGGGATAAGGAATAATACTATACTAAAAACAATTTTGTTTTAATTTTTTAATCAATAATAAATCAATATTTATATATGTATCTATTTTACCATGACTACTAAACAATTTTTCCTTTTAAGAAGCAATTAATTATATCATATGTTAATGTATTAAAGTAGACACCATCTCTGGGATACTAGGTTCAAGGTCGCTATAGTCACTATCAGAGGTAGGATTAGTATATACCATTAGAATTTGATTTTTTGAAAGATATATTAGGGAACATGACCATATTATAAATATTGTGAAAGCCCATAAAAGAGAAACCTAATTTATTGTAAATAAGGGATTTTGTAGACTTTTTGTAGAAATAAATCCCATTATGGATACTAAAAGTGGAAATGTTTCTATAACAGAGGTATCCAATGGTAATAACTCTAAAAATGGGTTTTGGTATTTACTCGAGCATTGCATAGTACACAAAATGGGACTTAATGTGGACCTAGTTTGACACTCTTTGGGGATATTTCTAGGATAATTCACATTTTCATTACACAACATTCTAAATAATTTCAATAGATTATAAAAATGAATGACATAGGTTAAAACTAAGAGTATGAAAAGTCCTATGTGGAAATAAAAAGGATGAATTATTTAAGGATTGGGTATATAAATTAAATTGTAGAATTATTTTAACAGTGGAATTTTTTTATATGTATCATGAAGCATCTAAGGATTTTGATAAATTTTAGAATCATATTTGTCTTCATTAATTTAAGTGTTATGGATACAATTAGGGGTTATTGAGTACAAGATTGATGATATATTCAAATTCTTAAATACCTATTTTTGGTTTAATGTGGTGGTATTCAACCAAGATTAAGGAAATTATGGATAAATTTATAGAAATTATATGATTTAGTGGGAAATTATTTTAGTAATAATGTCTTTACATTTTATGTACATAATTTTAAATGTATTGATATAATTTATGGGCAATATGATAATTGATGAAATTTTAACAACTGTAAAATAATAATAGCATACATTGTGAAAAAATAATAAGTTAAAACCATAGAAAAAAGGTTATTTAATGATAAATTTTATTTTGAGGATATCCATCATATTATTTTGGGACCATTATAGGAATTATATTAATGTAGTTTAGAAAAATAAAAACTTATATACTGGGTGAAAACAGGTCTCATCCATCTAGGACAGGGTCATAAACCCTTGATCTCATGACAATATGGATTTCACACATTACATCAGCCAATATGATGTCTTGGTTAATATGTTATTGTTTTTTTGTTAAATGATTTAAAGAATAAATATAAATGATGAAACAATGGTTTTAATTTCGAGGGATATAGATTAATTTATTTCTCATATAACTTTTACTAGCCATAGAATTTTTTGAAAATATGTAGAGATAGATGTAAAGACTTATTTTATGGATATCAGGATCCATTGAAATTGAATTTTAGTTCTTTATGCAAAAAAATTAAGTTTGGATATTTATTTCTTAGAGTAATGGATGAATTGAAAATTGTAAAAATCATAAATAAATTATAAAATTTAACTTATGAAATCGAAACACACCATTTATGTACATTTCCTTATATTCGTAAAGAGTAAAATAATTCTTCAACTTCAGTAAAAAGGAAAATTAAATGACTATCTTATTCTATTAAATTAATAATTGATTCATCATATAGTCTTTTAAATCATTACAGATATATGGTCTTGGGGCCCTTAAAAATCCATTGATCATTCACTTTATTACGATAAATTACCCAAATCACTCCCTATAACTTTTCACACTTTTATTCCATGACCATGTTTTCATTTCCCACCTATGTTCCCCTACTAGGAATCCTATTTCTGTTATATTCTAGATGACTATAATACCATATTTTATCTTTTTTAGATACATTTTTTATTAAAAATTTGGCCATTTGGGTCTTTGAACTAATTAATTTTAAAATATTAAACAATGAATTACTGATATCAAGTATAAATTTATAGGATGTAATTTTTTTATTTGGGATAATTGAACACCTTGAAATTCTGAAAGAATAATATTTTATTCAATATCATATTTGACACAAGAGACCTAAATTAGAAGGTAATAAAATAAATTTGTTTTTTAAAATATAGTTATTTTAGAATAAATTTAATTCTACGATAGATGATGATACATACAAGAAAGAGTATCTTCGATTGATTGCATTACATGAAATACTAAGTATTAACAAACAACAACATACTATTAATATTATTATTTAATATGATAGTTATCACCAATCTATTTCAATAGAGAGTATGAAAGAATTAAATAAACGTTGAAATTTTATATTTAACACATTTTTTTAAATATATACTTATTATAAATAAAATAAAAATTATTTAAAACAATAATAATTATTTTTCAGAAAAAAATTATTTTTTTCAAATGAGAGTTTAACTGTGTTTTGCGCACAAAATTTAAAATTAAATTTTAAAACATTACTAAAATTTATATCAATAAAATAAATTAAATTTTTTAAATAAAATTATCTAACAAATCTTATGGTGACTTTTTGGGGTTTTCTGAGAAGTCATATTTTTAAATAATAATAATACATAGAAAATTTTAATTGAAAGATAACGTTTCATTTAAATAATTTAAAAAGTTAAATTATATTTTAATTGGTTTTAATGTAATAAGAGTGAAAAATTATATAATTTAATCCAATTTATATATTGGGAATAAATTTAAAATATAATTTATTTATAAAAATATTGTAATCTTTTGAACATTTTCTTTTTAAAAAACATGCTTCCTCCTCACGTATGTGAGTTTAAATTTAAATTAATTTTCACCGATTATGTGGATTTAATTTTAAAAAATGGATTTAATACCTTGAATAATAATAAATATTAATTTATAATAAGTACAACTTAATTCTTTAGGAAACTTAAAAGTGAATGTAGTAAAAAAATTACTATGGTTAAGGTAAAATGGGTTTACAAGGGGATTAAACTAAAAATATAAGGAAAAACATGAACCGAAAATTTGTCAAAGAATGATTATATGATATTATTGTGACTATAAAACATATAAGGTCCAAAAATTGGTCTTTTGTACCAATGTGATATTTGAAAAACATGGAATCACTCAATTCATTTTAAAAATTCCATGTGTTTCTTCTCCACCAATTATAATTGGACTCCCCATCCCCTATCTTCTTCAAAAATTGATATCATTTTTTATCCAATACATGACCCAATAAAATCCAAAATTACGTTCCCTTTTTATATAATTTTTAGGTTTATTTTATTAATATATCATAGGAAAGATTTTATGAAATTCAATGGAGGATACATGAAGAAGAATAAATGTTCTTTAATGAGAATCATTATATAAATTATTTCTACACCTAATTCAATTATTATTAATCTGTGATGATATAATAACATCTTTACCATCCATATATTTTAATGATGTTATAAAAAGTTAATTAACTACCACCATATACACTTCAATTAAATGGGTTGTGAAATCCTCAATTATTTTTTTGGCATACTACCGCATCACTAATCGATGTTATTCATTTTACCATTTCAAGATATAAAGGTTGGGTATAATGATGGATCCAATGTATATATATATATATGAAAATTATAACTTATTTATTCCACAATATTAAATATATCATATATATTTTTTTTACCTTCTATTCAGTATGAGACATGAAAATTTATCTTGTGTGTGTGGCGGACTACCGCCTCACGAAGTGATGTGATTCTTCTTTCACAAACGCTTCACATGAAAGGGGATAAAGATAAATTTAATGATTATTTGTGATATAAATGAAAAAATTATTATATTCCTGATATATTTATCATTATATATGGATAATTTTTATATATCATTATCATTCTTTTCTTTTTATTTGTGTAAGGATGATAACATCATTTGTGGATGCATGGGCTACTACATTCACGAAGCGATGTGACTATCTTCTCATCAAAACACAAGATTTGTTATATATTTAAGTAAATAATATGGTATATAAGATGTTATTATCATTAAGTAATGGTAAAATATTTCTTACCAACTTTCCATAATTATGATTGAAAAATGAAACCATTAAACATTCATACGTACAACATATCGTCTGCATGATTTCATCGTAATTCAATTTTCAATAATATAATTAATTATTATTTTCAAAAGTGAAATTTTTATAAAAATTTGGTAATTATGTGATGATTATTATTATATTTATGATATAACTCTATAATATATTCAAGAACTAGATCATTCATAATGAAAAATGCAGGAGAAAACAAGACAATTAACACTTGAAACAATGAAAATAATTAATGGTTATTAGTGAATGGGTAATAAGATTTTATAAAAGGATCATGTATTATATTATAAATATTAATATGATTCTATAATAATTTAATAATATGGTTAAAAAAACTAAAAATAGTTTTAATAACCTTCCACCAAAAGGGGGTATAATTTTTAGGATATCATGTCAATTTCATTTCATAGAGGCATATTGTAGGGGTTTAAACGTAATTTCTTTTATATATAGTATATAATTTCCCATTAAAATGTAATATAATTTATATTTAATTATTCTTGGTACTTTATGTTGAATTTTAATTATATATTATAAGAGTATTTTAATTAAAATATACCCGGTGGTAATGAATTTTATTACTCAATTTTTTTTATTGGCATGTCTTAATTATTCATTATCATTGATATTATATGATATTTTTTATAACGAGTTAGAATTATATTATGTTGTTTTTAAAATTATATTATATGTATTTTCATTTTTTTATATATAATAAATTCATTTATGAATTCTAAATTTAACATTATTATCATAGTAAGTGTTTATTTCCCAATATTCATCTAGTCTGGATTTTTTATTCTTGAATTTTTTATGAAGTAAATTATTTGTAATTTTCCAATAAACTATGGTTATTTTACTCTTATATTTTTATTAATTAAATTTTCATCTAATATTACCATTTTACTACTCTTTTGTACTTAATATTGTTTTATAAAATGTTCATTAAAAATCCTACCCCATTTCTCTCTTTGGTCAAATATTTCTTTTCTTCCAAAAGAAAGTATCATATGAATCTCATTAAAAATGATTTTAATTTTTTAAAAATGTTATATTAAATTAAATATTTTATATATTTTAATTTTACAAAATCAATTCTGTAACACCCCAAGATTTCATAGTGTGTTATTTCTTCAAAATAATTTAATAACTTGCACTACACGCAACACCGAGTTCAAGCGCACCATGACTTACCAAACAAGCCGTTCAAAAAAGGTTATGAATAGTATTAACTAAATTTTAAACTTTATATAATCCTTATAATTTTAGAATCCATATTATGAGTTTCTTAGACATAATGTAAGAACAAATTCATCTTCAGTATTGTAGTTTTACCAACTTTTAATAGTGAACCCTTTTTAAATAAAATATTTTAAACTTTTTTACTAAATGGGGACATCAAAAAATTTAAAATAAAACATCCCAAGCTTCCACGGTACGCTTTCCTTTGAATAAAACAGTAGCGTGTGTTGTACGCAACTTCGAGTTTTAACACACCCCACAACCGATCAAACTAGCCGTTATGAATAGTAATACTTAATTTTTTGAAATTATATATATTTTATATTTCAAAATGGACTTCATTTTTGGATTCGGAATATCAAATTTAGCCTAAGGTGAAATTTTGGTACTTATCGGATAACTTTCATATTTTGATGAATAGTAAAAATTACTAAATTTTAATTAAAAACAACTTTTTTAATCAAAATAATTAATAGAGATAAATTATGAATTTGAGTGGTTTTAAAGTATATTTAGAATATATTTTTACCATTTAATATAATTTTGGTCATTGGACATAATTTTACAATTAAACCGAACATAAACAAGTGTCAATCTTTTGATAGTTATTATCTCTTAAAAACACGCTTTTTGTTTTGACAGCGGGAATTAATTTTAAATTAATTTCTGCCACTTCTGTGTTTTGAATTTAGAAAAATGGATTCCATATTTGGAATCAGGATGTTAAAATTGTGTAAATAGGTAAATTTTATTTTTAGACATTTTGAATAATTACTGCGGTAAATATTTTATTTACCATGGTTAAGGGTAAATCCGGTAAATAAGGGTTAAAAAATAATATTATAATAATACTAAATTACCCTAAAACGTGTCTTAACCCTATTGGTTGATACATGGTCGACCATGGGCATCTTTGGGTCAATTTTGGGACCCCATTGATCCACTTGTAAGTGATAATGACACTTTATTTTAATTAAGTTAAAATGAATACAAAAATGGCATAAGCTTACATCTTTTAAAAGAACAATTTTTACATAGGGTTATACATGTTGGATTTTCGATTATAAATATTCATTAGAAAGATAAAACTATTTCCTACATAATGATATTTTATTTATAATTTTTAGACATCAAATAATTTAAATTATTAATGACACAATAATGATGCAATGTTTACCTCATTAATAAATCATTTAAATAAATAAGATTATAATGATTAAAATATTATCTAAAGCATGTCCAATTCTTATTGGTTGATGTTATTTAGAATATGAGTCATATTATCTTCGACCTCAATGATTTTTGGACCATTATAAACCGAATATAATTATATTATAAAGTAATACTTTCACTCTTTCCTAAAGAGCCCCTCCTCTACCTTATAAAAGGAGACCACTTCTACTCATTCCTCACACCTCTAAAGCCACTTGGCTCGTCCAAACTCTGCCCAACTAAGCTCCCCACATCCCTATCCTCCTCCTTGAAGCTTCCCCTTAGGCAGAAAGCATTTCAAGAAGTCCTTTGGTTCCAACCAAAGTGAGTTACCTAAATTAAAGGTAACATTTTCTCTTAAATTATTTTCAATTATTTTGCTTCTCCAACCCCCAAACTCTTTTTATTTCCTTTCTTTTGTAACAACACCAGTATCCAAAATATACTAGGATGTTGTTATAAGATGGATTCAAACTACACATTCACACAACTCCATCTAATGGATGATGAACATAATGTTTCTGTGGATGGAAAACTAACGCCTCACGAAACGATGATTGTTCAAATACATCTTACCGCCTCTCATGGTGTCCATTAGGATGGCACTGTAATTAAATATGATATTAATGATATATATTTTATATATAAGCTTCTGTAATTCCATTTTATTTCATACAATTATTCGTTTCATGTTTTATATACATACGATAATTTCATTTGAGGAAGTGCGGACTACCGCCCCCTTAAAATGATATGACTCGTTCATACCACACATGGAACGTATAAAGGATGGTGTTAATGAACTTAAGTAACATATATAGAATATTATATTTTACTGGAATAGTAATATACCTATGTATCATTTGGATTCGATTCTTTTAAAATAAAAATTAAATGGAAGTAGCATTCGTGCGTACGTACGGACTACCGTCTCCACGAACGCGATGTGATTCATTCTCCATCGTATCCATTCAAGTATAATTAGCATTTGATGATTTAAAAATGATGTTTAAAGACTTGATACCATTCTGGATATGAATAATATACATCCCATTAATAACGAATATGGCTCACATAACAAAGAATATAAAGTAAAATGAACCCGTTAACACCTGAAATGAAGATAATTCTAAGATATTATTAACAAATCAATGTTAAAAGATCATATATGATATCATATTAAAGTAACTGATTCTTTTATTATTCAATAACAATTATTTCACCATTATACAGGAGGTAAACCTACCATCGACCACGGAAAAAGTACAAAGTAAGGGATTCTCTTATCTCACTTTCAATTCCGTGAGATTTCCATTGTTCGCTACTAAATTATTGAAAGTGGTGTATTGTGTACTTCCATTTGATATATATTATCATGATTCACTTTATATTCACGTTATTCTGTAAATCATTTGGTTGTTATTAACTTTTGGCCATGCGACTCAGTTGATTAACGTGGTAAGGGGTTTCTTGTCTCACTTTTAATTCCGTGAAAATTCCATTGATCACCACTTAATTATTGCATGTGGTGTATTTGTACTACCCATGATTGTATTCATTGTGTAATATACTTTATTTTATGGGTATTTACATCATCATGGTATGATATTTCTTTCATGGGTGTTTGTTTCTTAAGTTACCTAATCAATAAGGGAATTTGAGATTTCAATTTCCACTCATTTGGCTTTACGCATATTTCATTGATTATATTACCCCAAGATTATGTGTGGAATCACTATTCATTTGATTATGTCATAATTTCCACTCCCCTTCCTGTGGATATACTTTTGATACACATAATCACTCCATTGAAAATTCTCAAGTCATTGATATGAATTTGATAAGAGTAATTTTAACTCTTTCACCATTTGTTGAGTTAAACATCCAATTCGTTGGTGTTGTTTTTACAGGAATATGTGTGAATATACTTTGATTGTTTTACACTGAATATCCAATCATATTTAGTGTATTTATATTTTTCACACATAATTATGTTGTTGATTTATCCTTAACCTAAGGATATGGCCTTTATGAGAGATTTCATCTCAACTTACATTCCATTGAGACTTCTTTGTTGATATACACCAAATCACTTTTATGTGGTGTATATAATGTACTTTGACATAGTATGTCATGAATTCCCTTTATTCTCATGATATTACAAAGTTTTTATTACCTCAATTATTTTAATTCAAGTGTCTCTCTTTTGGTTAGAATCTCTAACTAAAATACCATTTTTAAATGTTTTAAAGACATATTCATCTAAATCTTTCTCATTAATGTCCATGTTTTAAAAATGGTTTTAGGGATTTATTTATATGGACATTAAATTTTAGAAATTAAAAATCCTTTTAAAAAGTTTCAAAGTGGTATGGGACACTTTGATTCAAAAATCTATTTTTAAATGGCTTCTTGACAAATAGTGTGACTTTTAAATGATTTCAAGAAAAAGGGGGATATTTCTCTCAAATAGTTTTGATGATTATTTTCATCTATGTCAACATCCTTCATTATTCTTGATTGAGGTTAATGTGATACAATACAATCTTCCATATTGTATCGAATGAGTTATGTTTGACTATGGATGTGCTATTTTTATACCATTCATGGTTTGTGGTAGAAGTATTGACATTTCGTATGCTAGTTTTAATATGAATGTTTATGTTATGTTTAAACCTGTTCATATGAGGAATGCATTGGACTTAATAAGTGACGGGTGGAGCCCGCTATAGCTCTTCGATGCATCGGTAGGTCTCATGAGACAAACTAGTGTCTTGGCACAAGGCCTTGGTAAAATATTATTTGTAGTCTTGGCACGAGGCCTTGGCTATGTGGTTATGATAGTCTGGAATTATGCATTCCATCATTATGAAAGTGGTTATTGATATTGCATGTGATCATTCGACTAGTAGAATATCCATGTGAGTAAGTAAATGGCATTATTTCATTTTATTTATGCCATACCATGTTGAAAGTTCAAGTTTCAAAGGCTTTTGTTTTAGTTATAAATTGCCTTAAATGTTTGTGATTATTTATGAAAGCTTCTGCTATAATGTTATCCTTACTGAGCATCCGAGCTCACCCCTTTCAATGTTTTATTTTTTTTTCCATGATTATGAAGAAGTAATTTATGAATGACCTGCAGGGATAGTATGAGGGGATATGAAGACAAAATGTTTTTTTATGATGTAATGTAAAAATTTATGGATGTATCTAGTTATTCCAAGGCTAATAAACTAATCGGTCTTTCGAGACTTGATCTTTCTCATGATCATGCCAATGTTATGTAATAATGCACCGACTCTGGGTAACTAGGGTCGGGGCGTTACAATTGGTATCAGAGGAAGTTTAGTACAAACCTTGGTAGCTAGATTTAGATAAACTCTGATTAGAGCACGTAGACCTAAGATGAACATTGAGGATTAGTATAAAAGAACTTCCTAGAATTTTGGTATTGTAGAGATTTTGTGAGTTTTCCGAGCAATACATCCATGTCTGGATACGAGCAGGTAGAGGTGGCTCTGGCACAGATGTACCTAGGGGTAAAACCCGAAAACACCACTTTGAGATAGACTCTAACGGGAACTGGTGCACGACAACGGGCCTTACTGCACTCTTGGTTACGACACTCCCGGGGGATATGCTTAGGATAATTAACATTTTCTTTACAAACCGATTTAAGTAATATATACATAAGATGAGAGTAAATGACCTTGGTTAATCCTAATATGTTTCAAATTGAGAATATGGTGACATTTTAATCTCTAAATGATTTTACGACTACTATTACTCACACAATGCTTTCTGGTTTTATTTAATGGCTGGATTCCAAGGAAGTCATAGTGACTTTGAGAATGACGTACAAGGTGGGAACGGTGGTGGAAATGAGCAACAAAATGGAATGTTGATAGGCGTAAAAGATATCGTCTTTATGCCAAATCAGTTTTCCAAAAATATGATCAACAACATATATATTAACCAACTCCCAGTCTCAACAAGGAAGAGAAAGGTGATAAATGATAAGATCTCCAGCAATGGAGACCATGGAGAAAAGAAAACTCAATTTTCATCACGCAGGAATTGTGGAAAGAGACACCCAGGAAAGTGTCTCAATGGGACAACGAAATGTTTTACGTGCGGGAAGGAAGGACATAAAGTGAAGAATTACCGAAGAAAAATGAAGAGTACTATGGAAGAAGATAAAAATGGTCCCAAGAGTCCATTTACAGCCATTTGCCGTAAATATAGGGGACCTGGCCATTACCCGAGTGAATGTCCTATTTTATAGGATATTTTCTTGCTCAAAGAAGAAGCTATGTGGAAATAAATGGTTGGAGAAAAATTTAAAAAGTATTAGCACTCCTTGTTGATGGGTTTACTTTGGAATAATTTTCTCCTGTATTTTTAACCCCACAGTTTGCCATGTGAGAATGATATTTGAGGAATAATTGTCTCTTCTCTTGTGGATATAGGTATAAATAACCATTTGGTTTTATATGATCATTGGGGTTTGAGAAAATGATAAGTTATTATAATTTGGGATGAAAATGCAAAGTATGATATAACATTTGTGGTTAAATTATGTTATTTTGAAAAATTTATCTCATTTTGGTAATATTATAGAATATAGTGTTTGAAAAAGGACAACACGTAGACCGTGTGACAACCCGTCGCGTCGGAAAAAGCTGTGGGAATCGAACCCACAACCAAAGTGCGATTGGGATTTATCGCCTACCACTGGACTACGTGAAGTCCCTGGTTAGTTTGACTATTTTTTTTGTTAAATGATTTTATTGATCAATAATAAGATGATTTGGGTTCTTATGTCTTATCAAATGAATACCCTTGGTATAGGAAAATGATTTGGTGATTAAGTGATAAATGTTATTTTGGAAGATGTTCGTTTTGTTAGGAACACTATATGCCCAAGGAAAATAGAATACAATGAGGTTTCATTTGTAGAGTAATGGTGGATTTTTATCTACATTTTTATTGTTGATTTATAGTGATTTGGGTTATTTATGGAAATGATTAACCTATAACAGAGAATATGTGATGATGTTAATTACTTTTAAGTATGTGACATTAAGAGTATTTGATGTCATTTGGAGATACAATGTAACATGGGAGACTAAATAATCAAATTCTTCTATGTTTTGGGTTTCAATATTAGTTTGGATTATATTAAAGGATTTTTAAGGATAATTGGTTATTGAATGGTATCTATTTAACTTTGGAGTATTGTTGGTTTAATTTTAGAAATTAAGATTAGTGCATATTTATCTCAATGAATATCCTTTTGGGGGATCATTAGATCATTCACTAACCATTTTGGTTTTGATTAATCTTCAAAGACAATGTAAATATATGGTTTATCCTGCATGGATCATGCGATTCTATAGAAGTTTATTCTAGATCTTCCAGTGTGACCAAGTCTTCTTGAATACTCATCGTTTAAAAAAAATTGAGTTAGTGGTGGAAATTTATTAAAGAATGAAAATCTACTTAAAATTTAAGTATATCTCATAATGTTCTTAGTCAATATCATAAATGAATTCATCTTCCTTATGTAATGTAACTTTAAAAAAAATGTTGTCCTAGATGGTACCTTAAATCATCACTAATTTATGGCTTTGGGATTGTTGGCCTTTTCATAGCCATGTTCTCTACCACTCTCCATCAGATAATTGATGGTTATATTTCTCCTCCATATCCATATTTTCCTACATGGAACCCTAGTATGTGTTATTTTTGGTAATCTTCATACTTTCCACTATTTATTTTAAATAGAGGCCTCATTAATTCATTTTTCGATGTGGGATTTCAACTAAGATATTTTGAAATGTCAAAAATGTGTGATCACAATACCCTATATTTTGTTGAACCGATGGTACTTCAAATCATCATAGATTGATGAGTTTAAGGACCTCAATTTTATACTTGTTTGTGATTTATGACCTCAACCACTACCTATAAATATTTACGTTTTTCCTCCAATTATATGTCTCTAATTTCCACCAATGTTCTCCTAATCGAGATCATAATTTGGTGGTGACCCTTTCATTTCTCTTTTCCTCATATTAAGACTAGATTTTAGTAAACCAATTTCCGATGTGGGTTTTCCCACAAATATATTTTCTATTTTCATCCTTTTATTTTCGAAGAACAATTTCAAATTGCGAGGACGCAATTTATTGAAGGAGGGGAGAATGTAACACCCCAATATTTCATAGTGTGTTATTTCTTCAAAATAATTCAATAACTTGCACTACACGCAACACCGAGTTCAAGCGCACCATGACTTACCAAACAAGCCGTTCAAAAAAGGTTATGAATAGTATTAACTAAATTATAAACTTTATATAATCCTTATAATTTTAGAATCCATATTATGAGTTTCTTAGACATAATGTGAGAACAAATTCATCTTCAATATTGTAGTTTTACCAACTTTTAATAGTGAACCCTTTCTAAATAAAATATTTTAAACTTTTTGACTAAATGGGGACATCAAAAAATTTAAAATAAAACATCCCAAGCTTCCACGGTACGCTTTCCTTTGAATAAAACAGTAGCGTGTGTTGTACGCAACTTTGAGTTTTAACACACACCACAACCGATCAAACTAGCCGTTATGAATAGTAATACTTATTTTTTTGAAATTATATATATTTTATATTTCAAAATGGACTTCATTTTTGGATTCGGAATATCAAATTTAGCCTAAGGTGAAATTTTGGTACTTTTCGGATAACTTTCATATTTTGATGAATAGTAAAAATTACTAAATTTTAATTAAAAACAACTTTTTTAATCAAAATAATTAATAGTGATAAATTATGAATTTGAGTGGTTTTAAAGTATATTTAGAATATATTTTTACCATTTAATATAATTTTGGTCATTGGACATAATTTTACAATTAAACCGAACATAAACAAGTGTCAATCTTTTGATAGTTATTATCTCTTAAAAACACGCTTTTTGTTTTGACAGCGGGAATTAATTTTAAATTAATTTCTGCCACTTCTGTGTTTTGAATTTAGAAAAATGGATTCCATATTTGTAATCAGGATGTTCAAATTGTGTAAATAGGTAACTTTTATTTTTAGACATTTTGAATAATTACTGCGGTAAATATTTTATTTACCATGGTTAAGGGTAAATCCGATAAATAAGGGTTAAAAAATAATATTATAATAATACTAAATTACCCTAAAACGTGTCTTAACCCTATTGGTTGATACATGGTCGACCATGGGCACCTTTGGGTCAATTTTGGGACCCCATTGATCCACTTGTAAGTGATAATGACACTTTATTTTAATTAAGTTAAAATGAATACAAAAATGGCATAAGCTTACATCTTTTAAAAGAACAATTTTTACATAGGGTTATACATGTTGGATTTTCGATTATAAATATTCATTAGAAATCTAAAAAGATTTCCTACATAATGATATTTTATTTATAATTTTTAGACATCAAATAATTTAAATTATTAATGACACAATAATGATGCAATGTTTACCTCATTAATAAATCCTTTAAATAAATAAGATTATAATTATTAAAATATTATCTAAAACCTGTCCAATTATTATTGGTTGATGTTATTTAGAATATGAGTCATCTTATCTTCGACCTTAATGATTTTTGGACCATTATAAACCGAATATAATTATATTATAGAGTAATACTTTCACTCTTTCCTAAAGAGCCCCTCCTCTCCCTTATAAAAGGAGACCACTTCTACTCATTCCTCACACCTCTCAAGCCACTTGGCTCGTCCAAACTCTGCCCAACTAAGCTCCCCACATCCCTCTCCTCCTCCTTGAAGCTTCCCCTTAGGCAGAAAGCATTTCAATAAGTCCTTTGGTTCCAACCAAAGTGAGTTACCTAAATTAAAGGTAACATTTTCTCTTAAATTATTTTCAATTATTTTGCTTCTCCAACCCCCAAAATCTTTTTATTTACTTTCTTTTGTAACAACACCAGTATCCAAAATATACTAGGATGTTGTTATAAAATGTATTCAAACTACACATTCACAGAACTCCATCTAATGGATGATTAACATAATGTTTCTGTGGATGGCAAACTAACGCCTCACGAAACGATGATTGTTAAAATACATCTTACCGCCTCTCATGGTGGCCATTAGGATGGAACTATAATTAAATATGATATTAATGATATATATTTTATATATAAGCTTCTGTAATTCCATTTTATTTCATACAATTATTCGTTTCATGTTGTATATACATACGATAATTTCATTTGAGGAAGTGCGGACTACCGCCCCCTTAAAATGATATGACTCGTTCATACCACACATGGAACGTATAAAGGATGGTGTTAATGAACTTAAGTAACATATATAGAATATTATATTTCATTGGAATAGTAATATACCTATGTATCATTTGGATTCGATTCTTTTAAAATAAAAATTAAATGGAAGTAGCATTCGTGCGTACGTACGGACTACCGTCTCCACGAACGCGATGTGATTCATTCCCCATCGTATCCATTCAAGTATAATTATCATTTGATGATTTAAAAATGATGTTTAAGGACTTGATACCATTCTGGATATGAATAATATACATCCCATTAATAACTAATATGGATCACATAACAAAGAATATAAAGTAAAATGAACCCGTTAACACCTGAAATGACGATAATTCTAAGATATTATTAACAAATCAATGTTAAAAGATCATATATGATATCATATTAAAGTAACTGATTCTTGTATTATTCAATAACAATTATTTCACCATTATACAGGAGGTAAACCTACCATCGACCAAGGAAAAAGTACAAAGTAAGGGATTCTCTTATCTCACTTTCAATTCCGTGAGATTTGCATTGTTCGCTACTAAATTATTGAAAGTGGTGTATTGTGTACTTCCATTTGATATATATTATCATGATTCAATTTATATTCATGTTATTCTGTAAATAATTTGGTGGTTATTAACTTTTGGCCATGCGACTCAGTTGATTAACGTGGTAAGGGGTTTCTTGTCTCACTTTTAATTCCGTGAGAATTAAATTGATCACCACTTAATTATTGCATGTGGTGTATTTGTACTACCCATGATTGTATTCATTGTGTAATATACTTTATTTTATGGGTATTTACATCATCATGGTATGATCTTTCTTTCATGGGTGTTTGTTTCTTAAGTTACCTAATCAATAAGGGAATTTGAGATTTCAATTTCCACTCATTTGGCTTTACGCATATATCATTGATTATATTACCCTAAGATTATGTGTGGAATCACTATTCATTTGATTATGTCATAATTTCCACTCCCCTTCCTGTGGATATACTTTTGATACACATAATCACTCCATTGAAAATTCTCAAGTCATTGATATGAATTTGATAAGAGTAATTTTAACTCTTTCACCATTTGTTGAGTTAAACATCCAATTCGTTGGTGTTGTTTTTACAGGAATATGTGTGAATATACTTTGATTGTTTTACACTGAATATCCAATCATATTTAGTGTATTTATATTTTTCACACATAATTATGTTGTTGATTTATCCTTAACCTAAGGATATGGCCTTTATGAGAGATTTCATCTCAACTTACATTCCATTGAGACTTCTTTATTGATATACACCAAATCACTTTTATGTGGTGTATATAATGTAATTTGACATAGTATGTCATGAATTCCCTTTATTCTCATGATATTACAAAGTTTTGATTAACTCAATTATTTTCATTCAAGTGTCTCTCTTTTGGTTAGAATCTCTAACTAAAATACCATTTTTAAATGTTTTAAAGACTTATTCATCTAAATCTTTCTCATTAATGTCCATGTTTTAAAAATGGTTTTAGGGATTTATTTATATGGACATTAAAGTTTAGAAATTAAAAATCCTTTTAAAAAGTTTCAAAGTGGTATGGGACACTTTGATTCAAAAATCTATTTTTAAATGGCTTCTTGACAAATAGTGTGACTTTTAAATGATTTCAAGAAAAGGGGGATATTTCTCTCAAATAGTTTTGATGATTATTTTCATCTATGTCAACATCCTTCATTATTATTGATTGAGGTTAATGTGATACAATACAATCTTCCATATTGTATCGAATGAGTTATGTTTGACTATGGATGTGCTATTTTTATACCATTCATGGTTTGTGGTAGAAGTATTGACATTTCGTATGCTAGTTTTAATATGAATGTTTATGTTATGTTTAAACCTGTTCATATGAGGAATGTATTGGACTTAATAAGTGACGGGTGGAGCCCTCTATAGCTCCTCGATGCATCGGTAGGTCTCATGAGACAAACTAGTGTTTTGGCACAAGGCCTTGGCAAAATCTTATTTGTAGTCTTGGCACGAGGCCTTGGCTATGTGGTTATGATAGTCTGGCATTATGCATTCCATCATTATGAAAGTGGTTATTGATATTGCATGTGATCATTCGACTAGTAGAATATCCATGTGAGTAAGTAAATGGCATTATTTCATTTTATTTATGCCATACCATGTTGAAAGTTCAAGTTTCAAAGGCTTTTGTTTTAGTTATAAATTGCCTTAAGTGTTTATGATTATTTATGAAATCTTCTGCTATAATGTTATCCTTACTGAGCATCCGAGCTCACCCCTTTCAATGTTTTATTTTTTTTCCAGGATTATGAAGAAGTAATTTATGAATGACCTGCAGGGATAGTATGAGGGGATATGAAGACAAAATGTTTTTTTTATGATGTAATGTAAAAATTTATGGATGTATCTAGTTATTCCAAGGCTACTAAACTAATCGGTCTTTCGAGACTTGATCTTTCTCATGATCATGCCAATGTTATGTAATAATGCACCGACTCTGGGTAACTAGGGTCGGGGCGTTACAAATTCAATGGAATCTCTATGTCATATTCATAATTACATTTTTTCGATTTAACGAATATTTTAATGGAACTTTCTTTTCACTTTTGGAAAAATGAACTTTCCTATCATTTTTAAAGTGCTAGTAGAATATTATTTTTATAATTTACAAAAATTAAATAATTTACCTTCATAATGTCTGAGATTTAATTGAATATTTTGTTGCAAGTTTATGAGAACATTTTTATTGATTTTGTAAACTAATTTTTAATAAAAAGGATTATCAAATAAAATTTCAATTGGAAAATGATATTTTCCTCCAGAATTTTTTTAAAGATATATTTATTGTATTTTTGATCATCAATGGAAATAATACTATATTTCTTATCCAATGGGTATATTTTAATACCATCATTATTATTCTCTGGAGGGTTTAGGATGATTTTTACCAAAGATATTATTAACATAAACATCCATGTTTATTTTTTGTATTAACTAACGTCCCTTTGAAGTTTTCACTTTCCTTTGATCATTAGAAATTAAATATCAACTAAATATACATATTAATTATCATGTATAGGATAATTTATTAAACTGTATTCTATTTTAATAGATGTTCTTAGCATTAAATGTTAATTGTTTATATAGGGAAACATGGAAAATCTATATTCTTTACTCAATATGAATATTTAATGATATGTTTTTTTGTAGATGAATTAAATTTATTATTAAACATGTAAATATTTATACGGAGATACATGAAAAGTGTTGGGGACCATTTAATTTATGTCCCTTGATGCATCAATAATCTAATAGGTAAAATCAGTGATCCAAACATAGTAAAATGGGTTCTCACCCAATATTTCCTAAACTATCATGTGAATGTTATTTCAAGTAAACGCATCTTGTGCCTAAGAATCATGACATATGATATTTAATCATTCCCT
Source organism: Viscum album (assembly GCA_963277665.1). NCBI lineage: Eukaryota > Viridiplantae > Streptophyta > Magnoliopsida > Santalales > Viscaceae > Viscum > Viscum album. Next base: position 217,706,949 of record OY728147.1, read on the forward strand.
TTTTTCATATTTTAGTTATCATTATCCACAATAAATTCCCAATGATATTATTTATAGATGAACTTCATTCTCATTTATTGATTAATGGAATGTCTTTTCGGTTATTTAAATTTCCAAATTTTTTATCAATTATCATGTTATGGTACTCAGTTTATTGATTAGATGAAACTGTTTTAGTTATTTACCTGGAAATTATTTATTATACATAGTCATTTAAATTACATGGTTATTTAGATATTTACCTTTCCATATTTTTAAATCATTATTAATGATTATTCTGTTATTTATGCATGTTTCCAATTTACATAAAACATACTAAGAATTTGAGGTCATACTTATTTTTTTTCCTTTCCACAAGATTTCATGAAGAGTACTATGTTTGATATAAAAGGATATTCTAGAGTTAATAATTTTATTCTTGAATTAAAATATGTTATAATTTTTTTATTCAATTGGAATTAATGACTCTTTTATGTATCATGTTTACCAAGACTACAAAAAAATATTTTAACCTTCTGGATTTGGTTTGAAATATATTAAGCCAATGTATTAAATTTGAACTATTTTTTGGGTTAATGTGGTTTGGGTCAACTGATAGAAGTTAATAAGGATAGGTTTAACCTAAAATATGTGACATTTCTAATTTAAAAATGATTATGTAATGATAATAAATTATTTACCTAGCTCACTTTCCTTTCATCGTCAAAATGGAAGCAGCATTCATGTATACCTAATGCCTACCGTCTCCATGAATGATGTATTTCATTTTAAATCTCTATATTATAAAAATTAATATAAATAAATTTATACTGAGTATATAAGATATTTTTATCATTGTTAAATTTCTGAAGATTAGGTGACCATGATAAATGTAAGGGGACCCAAAATAACAAATCAATACATACATAAATAAATAGTGGTTATTATCAGAAACATTATTTTATCAAGGAGTTGTTAAAAATTCAATAAAAGGTAAAAATTAAATCATATATTTTATTTCTGGTTCTATAATATATGTATAAAAATATAATGTTTATTATACAAGACATTCAAATGTGTAAAAAATAAGTCGAGACTTAAGGTTAGGGGTGTTTTCACACTTTTATATCTATGACTTACATGCCATATTCACCACATGTTTATTATATATGGTTTATATAATACCCATGAATTATTTTTATAAATATTATGAAAAAAAGTTTTGGGTATTTTTATATCCAATTTATGACCTCTATTTCATGGGTTTTATGGTTCCAATTATACTAAAGGGGTAAGGAATTTTTTTTCCTCAATTTTCCTTTTATGAGACATATGTTATAACATGCACCTATATTAATTTATGAAGATTATATATATCCCCTTTGACTTGTAAAATTAAGAATTTATTTTCTCTCATGAGATATTATGTATTATTTAATGTTATTATTTTATAGTCATTTTGATTTAATATTACAACACTCGTATTGGTTTTATGATGCAATCTCATTTTTCTTCGAGATAGATTTTATTTACCCTTTCAACAATGAAATATTTTGATCTATATCTCAATGAGAAAATATAATTTATTATTTAATCATTATTTAATCAGAATAATTTTTTAACATTTATTTTTTCTTTATTTATGTACTCAATAGTGCAAAAGGATGTTTTGAAACAAAAATATATTTATTTCCCTCTTCATTCCAAAATTATTTTTATTCATAAATCATGTTTACTGAATTTTCTTTAGAACATCTTTTAACACTCTTGAAATTATTTCTTAAATAATATTATCCATGTGGAATTTTTTGAAATGTATTTTAAAATAAAGATTCATTCCATTTTCAAAACAAGGTATGTATGACTTTTACCAAAAATGTGAAAGGAAACATTATTATAACATGTAATGAATAGATGCGATTTTGTAAAAACATAGACATTCAATGTTTTATTTCTTCCATTATATATTTCAAAGACTATTTTTAGTGAAATAGATTCCAGAAATGTTATCAGTTTTTAAAGAATATTTCAAAATAGGAATTCTATTTTCCAAATTAAAAGTTCCCTATGATATTTCAAAATCATTTTCCATCTAAGACAATTTCCATTAATGTTACTTATTCTTACTAAGGATATGATCCATGGATTAAATAATTTTTTTATGAATTTTTTATGTTAATGATGAAAAGAAATTTATAAAATACATTTCTCTTCAATGGTTTGTACCATGAGGAAATGCTTATGAATCCTGTTTCATTTTCCCTGAGGTATCCTATGATTTAATAATTAAATTATTATGAAAATTATTTCTTTTCCATATACTATTTTATGATGAAATGTTTATGAAACCCATTTATTCTCTTGGGTTCTGATAAATATAATTAATTCTAATCCTATCACACATGTATGCATGATTTTAATTATTTTACAAGTGGAACATATATAAACCTCTAATGCATTAGATAAAAATTTATAAATGATGAGTAAATATGTTATGCATGAACCAGATTACTAGTTAAAAATGTAATGGGTGAACCTGATTACATGTTCATAATGTTATGCTTGAACCTGATTACTTATTCACAATTTTATGTGTGAACATGATTATATATTCATAGTGTTATCTATTGACCTTGCTTTAGGTCAATATAGTTATGTGTGGACCCTATTTCATGTCTATAAGTATATGTGAGTTCCTTGTTTCATGTAAATAACATAATGAGTAATGAAATTTCTCTTTATATGTTTTTACTATGTTATAAGATTTTTTATCCACAAATCTATGTCTTATAACAATTAACTATTCTCATGGCTCATTGTAACTCCCCGACCCCAGTTACCCAGATTCGGTGCATTATTACATAACATTGGTATGATCACAAGAAAGATTAATTCTCTAAAGACCGATTATTTAAGTAGTCTTGGAATAACTAGATACATTCATAAAGTTTACATTATATCATAAATTGAAAACTACAAAAACATCTTGTCTCCACACTAATATCCCCTTATACTATCCCTGTAGGTCATTCATAAAATAATTCTTCACATCCTAGGAAAAATAAAACATAGAAAGGGGTGAGCTCAAATGGCCAGTAAGGATAACAATATAGCAGAAACTTTCATAAATAAGCATAAAAATTTAAGGCAATGTATAACTAAAACAAAATCCTTTTAAAACATGAACTTCAGCATAATATGGTAGAAATAAAATGAAATAATTCCATATACTTATTCACATGTATATTCTACTAGTCGAATAATCACATGCAATATCAATAACCACATTCATAATGATGGAATGCATAATGTCATACTATCATAACCACATAGCCAAGTCCTCGTGCCAAGACTACAAATAAGATTTTGTCAAGGCCTTTTTCCAAGACACTAGTTTGTCTCATGAGACCTACTAATGCATCGAGGAGCTATAGTGGGCTCCACCAATCACTTATTAAGTCCAATGCATTCCTCATATGAACATGTTTAAACATAACATAAATATTCGTATTAAAACTAGCATATGAAATGTCAATACTTTCTCCATAAACCATTAATGGTATAAAAATAACAAATTCACATTCAAACATATCACAAAACCTTCAATACAATATGGAAGTTTTGTATCACAATAAATCAACTTCAAATAAGCTTAAAATCCATCAAAGGATGTTGACATAGATGAAATCAAAACTATTTGAGAGAAATATATCTTTTTTGAAATCATTTAAATGTCACATAATTATAAAATAAAACATTTACTTTGAAATTTTTTTGATAAGATTTTAAGGGAAGTTTCGAAGATTTTATAACGGTGGAAAATAGCCGCATCCTTCGTATAAGTTAAAAAAACATTCTTACCTTAATTCTGTCGAAAAGGTTAAAAATCACCTTATTTGGAAAACGACGGAAAGATTCCTTTATAAACCTCTTATAAAAAGTCAAACATGGGTATAAATGACTTTAACCCATATTATTGTAAATAGTAAAAATGTTTTGCAACACATTTTTAAGAAACATAGATGTTGATGATAAAGAAATCCTAATAGATTATTACGTATAAACAACCTCAGATAATGAAGAGATTGCGAAATAAACTCTTACCTTGTACTTTTCCTTGGTTGTGGGTAGGTTAACCTCCTGTATAATGGTGAAATAATTGTTATTAAATTATATAAGAATCATATACATTAATATTATATCATATATGATCTTTTAACATTGCTTTGTTAATAATATCTTAGTATTATCGTTGTTTCGGGTGTTAACTTACTCGTTTTCTTTTATATGTTTCATTACGTAAGCCATGATTTTTATGGATATGTTGTGTATTATTCCTATCCAGAATTATATTAAGTCCTTAAACATTATTATTAATCATCAAATGAGAATTAGACTTGAATGGATACGATGGGGATTGAATCTCATCACGTTCGTGGAGACGGTAGTCCGTACGTACGCACGATCGACAATATCATTCTTTTGATATCAAAATTATATTTAATCGGATGGTATATCATATATACAGAATCATTATCATGTTATATTTATTATTGACATGAATTACACATCATTATTATACCCATCCAAATAATAATGTTTTGAATAACAATTACACCACGACGTGGAGACGGTAAGCCGTACATACACTCGTATTGTGACATGTCATTCAATGGATGGATAGAATAATGAAATATGGTTATACCATGTTTATAATAACATAATATTATATATAATATACTGGAGTTATTATTTTATATTGGTAATAACAAAGAAAGAAGAGGTGGAAGAAGAAAGGAACTTGAAAGAGGGTGGTGAAAACCTTAGCTCTTCTTCATGTTCTTCCTTTTGATTTGATCAAAATGGATCCTTAGGGTGGCTTAATGACTAAAAGAAGGCCTCTAGGATAAGGTGATGGAAGTTGAGAGAGTATTTTGGCCAGTGTTGGCCAAACCAAAATTCTTTGAAAGTGTGATAAATTGGTTAGAAGTGGTGTCCTTTTATAAGGGGGAGGAGGGGCACCTTAGGAAAATCTGGAAGTATTATTTTATAATAAATTCATATTCCGTTTCTAATGGCTCCAAAATGGATTATTTAAAGGTTAAGGTGGGGATTGGTCGAAAACCACTCAACCAATAGATTTTAGACAGTTTTGGGTCATTATATTCACCTTATATTTTAGTTTTAACTCTTAGTTAATTAGTTTGACACTTACCATGTCACTTTGTATTTTTATATTATATAGTTAATAAACATACTATATACCTCCAAGAGACACCCAAGTGGTCCATTAATGATACACCTATAATTATATAAGTGTCTTGGCTGATCCTTAGATTTTTAAGAATTGAATATAAATTAATAATATAATATTTGTTTTAAAAACACTTTTATGTCAATTTTGACACTATTCAATAATTGAATTTTGTTAAAGTCTTAACAAATTTATCAATTCAAAAAAAATTAAGAAATAATATAATTTCATATTAAGCAATAAAAGTCATGGATGTCATCATAACATTCAAATTATTTTATTTTTAATATTTATAATACCAATTATTTGAATCTTTCATTAATAAGCAAAATACCGCATCATTATTGTGTCATAAATAACATTAATTATTAAATTTTTAAAAATTATAAATAAAATACCATTTTGTAGGAAATATTTTTATATTTATAATTAATATTTATAGTCCAAAATCCAACATATATAACCCTATGTAAAAATTATTTTTCTCAAAGATATATGCTTATGTCATTTTTGTATTTATTCTAACTTAATTAATATAATGTGTCATTATCACTTACAAGTGGCTCCATGAGGTCCCAAAATTGTCTCAAAGATGCACATGGTCAGACATGTATCAACAAATAAGGGTAGGACATGTTTTAGGGTACTTTATTATAATTATAATATTATTTTTTTACCCTTATTTACCAGATTTACCCTTTAACCATGGTAAATAAAATTTTTACCGAAGTAATTATTCAAAATGTCTAAAAATAAAAGTTACCTATTTACACAATTTGGACATCCTGATTCCAAATATGGAATCCATTTTTCCAAATTCAGAACACAGAAGTGTCAGAAATTAATTAAAAATTAATTCTCGTTGTTAAAACAAAAAACATGTTTTTAAGAGATAATAACTATCAAAAGATTGACACTTGTTCATGTTCGGTTTAATTGTGAAATTATGTACAATGACCAAAATTGTGTTAAATGGTTAAAATATATTCTAAATATAATTTAAAACCACTTTAATTCATAATTTATTACTATTAATTATTTCAATTTTAAAAGTTGTTTTTAATTAAAATTTAGTAATTTTCACTATTCATGAAAATATAAATGTTATCCGAAAAGTTCCAAAATTTTACCTTAGGCTAATTTAGATATCCTGAATCCAAAAATGAAGTCAATTTCGAGAGATGAAATTTATAAAATTTCAAAAAGTGGGTATTACTATTCATAACGGCTAGTTTGATTGGTTGTGGTGTGTGATAGAACTCAAAGTTGCGTACAACACACGCTACTGTATTATTCAAAGAGAAGAATACAGTGGAAGTATGGGGTGTTAAATTCTCCCCTCCTTCAAATAATTTCGTCCTCAAAATTTCTAAATACTACTACATGAAAAGACTCAGGTGCTTCTTCATCATAAGTTCCTTGGGTTCCCACGTTGCCTATTCCATTTTATGGTTTCTCCATAGAACTTTTACCAGACGAGTCGTTTGGTTTCTCAGAAGTTGTTCTCTTGTATCAAGAATCCTGATGGGCTCTTCCCAATAAGACAGATTTGGTTTCAGTTCTAATTACTCATAGGTGAGTACATGTGTTGGGTCAGGCATGTATTTCCTCAACAGTGATACAAGGAACACATCATGAACTTTGGATAGACTTGGCGGCATTTCCAAACGGTAAGCTACAAACCCAATTCGTTCTAGAATTTAAAAAGGTATGATGTACCTAGGACTCAATTTACCCTTCTTACCGAAATTTATAACTCCCTTCCATAGAGATACCTTTAAGAAAACATGATCTCCTACCTGAAATTTTAAATCCTTCCTTCGGTTATCGGCATAGCTCTTCTGCCTACTTTGAGCTGTTTTGATGTGGTTTTGGATTACCTTTACCTTTTCCATTGCTTCCTCCACCAGTTATGGGCCTAAAAGTTTTCATTCACCAACGTCATCCAAACAGTTTGGTGTGCGACATCTCTTTCTGTATAACGCATCATATGGTGTCATCTGAATACTCGAATGGAAGCTATTATTATAGCAAAATTCTACCAGAGGTAAATATAGATCCCACATACCCGGAAAGTCAAGCGAGTAGGATCTCAACATGTCTTCTGAGGTTTGAATAGTCCGTTCTAATTGCCCATCTGTTTGACGGTGGTAGGCAGTGCTCAATTGAAGTTCAGTATCCAGGGATTTCTGAAGACTCTTCCAGAGTATTGAAGTAAAATGGGGATCACGATCAGAAATAATAGATAGGGGTACTCCATGATGTCTCACAACTTCATTAATATATAGTCTTGCTAGACGTTCCAGTGGTAGATCTTCTCTTATTGCAAAAAAATGTGTTGACTTGGTAAGAAGATCAACAATAACCCATATTGCATCGTTCCTTCTTGGAGTCTTTGGTAGCCCCATAACAAAGTCCATCTTAATATTGTCCCATTTCAAGTCTGGTATGGGAAGAGGTTGCATGACTCCTCCAGGCTGTTGTCTTCCAGCTTTCACTAGTTGACAAACCATACATCTTGACACAAAATCAGCAATCTCCCTCTTCATGTTGTCCCACCAAAAATGTTCCTTCAAATCTCTATACATTTTGGTGCTCTTAGTGTGTATAGAGAAATTGGAACTATGAGCATCATCCAACAATTCCCTTTTTAGATCAGGTATATTGGGAACACAAAGTCTCTTCCCAAATTTCAAAATTCCATCTTCATACCCAAATTCATTTAATCTCCCATCATTCACAGCTTTAATCTTATTTTGAAATTCTTCATCATCGGTCTGAGAACTCTTATTCTTTTCTAGTAAAGATGGTTTGGAAACCATTTGAAAAAGCACTGATGTTTCACCTTCCATGGTTATTCCCATGTACATCTTCACTAGATCCATGAAAATTGGATCCCTTTCAATTCTCATCATGTTCAAAACTCCATGATCTTTTCTGCTCAAAGCATCTTCCACCTTATTTGCCTTCCCCAGGTGGTAGTGTATCATGCAATCATAATCCTTGAGTAGTTCAGGCCATCTCCTTTTCATCATGTTGAGTTCTATTTGTGGGAAAATATACTTCATACTCTTGTGATCAGAAAAAATCTCACATTTTTCACCATAGAGGTAGTGCCTCCATATCTTCAAACTAAATATCACAGCTGCTAATTCGAGATCATGAGTAGGATAGTTTTTCTCATGAATTTTCAACTGTTGTGATGCATAGGCAATCACCCTCTCATTCTGCATAAGGACCCAACCATGTCCTTTCTTCGATGCATCACTATAAATAACGAACCCATAATTCCCCGATGGTAGAGTCAATATAGGATAATTGACTAATATTCTCTTCAGTTATTCAAAACATTCTTCACACTCTTTCGTCCAAACAAATTTAACCCCCTTATGTGTGATCTTTGTTAATGGGTTAGCCAATCAGGAAAAATTCTGGAAGAAATGTCGATATTAACCTCCTAAACCAATAAAACTGTGTACCTCAGTTATACTCGTAGGTGCTGGACATTCATGGATTGCCTTGGTCTTAAAAGGATATAGAGATTTCATCTTTAAATACAATATAGCCAAGAAAAGAAATCTCCTGAAGCCAGAATTCACACATTCTAAACTTCCCATATAATTCATGTCTTCTCAGAGTCTTCAGGATAATGCGCAAGTGATTTTCATGATCTTCGTAGATTTTGGAGTATACCAAGATATCATCAATAAATACCACCACAAAATCATCGAGATATTCTTTGAAAACTCTATTCATTAGATCCATGAATATAGAGGGTGCATTAGTCAACCCAAAAGGCATTACCGTAAACTCGTAATGCCCGTACCTGGTTCGAAATGATTTCTTCGGAATGTCTTCCTTATTCACACCCAACTGATGGTATCCAGACCGAAGGGAAATCTTTTAAAAGTATTGAGCTCCATGCAGTTGGTCAAATAAATCATCAATGCGAGGTAGGGGATAGTTGTTCTTTATTGTTATAGCATTAATCTCCCGGTAGTCGATACATAACCTCATAGATCCATCTTTCTTTTTAACAAAAAAGAACAGGGGCTCCACATGGAGAAACAATAGGGAGAATAAATCTCTTATTACTCAATTCATCTAGTTGTTTCTTTAGTTAAACTAATTCCACAGTGACCATTCTATAAGGGGTCTTCGATATATGCCTTGATCCAGGAATTAAATCAATTGAAAACTCAACTTCTCATTCTGGAGGATGTCCAGGTAAATCTTCCGGAAACACATCTATATATTCTTTCACAATAGGTACATACTCTATTTGAACATTCCTTTCCTCACCCACAGCCATTTCATTCAATTCCTCCCCAATAATTGAATTTAGTTGAGCTACCGGGGGTGGATCTATATAAGAATTAGGTGGTGACGATTCTCCTCTAAAGATAAGTTGTTCCTTTTCATCATCATCAAAAATCCTAACCTCTTTCTTCTTACAATAAATCTTCGCATCATAGTCCAAAATCCAATACATACCTAGGATTATATCAAACTCAATCATAGGTATAACGATGAGATCAGCTGATAAAGAACATTTATGTGCTCTAATTGGGACTGATTCACAAAACTTTATTGCAATGATACTTCCCTTAGGTGTTTTAACTGACAACTCCCTTGTTAAATAAAATTGTAAATATCTAATTTTCTTAGCAAACTGGGAAGATATGAAACAATGCGATGATCCAAAATCAAATAATGCATTTTCTAAACATGAGGAAACCATTAAATTACCTTCCACTATGTCTTTCAGAGCTTCTACCTCAGCAGTAGTAATAGCATAAGCTTGGCCTTGATCCCTTGTCCTTTTCTGAGGTATGTTCCCCAGACACTTAGGACATTCATTTTCATAATGTCCCATCTCCCTGAAATTGTAGCATTGGACATCGGTATCTTCCTTCTTCCCCTTACAATCACAAGCTCGGTGGCCTTTTTCACCACAATTATAACAGACTCCCATTCCTTTTATGCAAGTACCGAGGTGTTTCTTACCACATTTACCACAGGATGGATATTCAACCATTCCCTTATTCCCCTTTTTTCATTCCCAGATTGATCAGTAGATCTCTTCTTCTCTTTCTCTACTTTAATGTCATAAGACTTAGAGAATTCCTTTTCTGTCTTGATAGCACAGGAGACAATTTCTTCGTACGACGAGAAGGATTTTGAGACTAATGCTCGGTGGAGAAATGGTTTTAACCCATCAAATAAATGATCAATCTTACTTATTGGGTTATTTATATAATCTCCAGCATACCTTGCTAACATTGTAAAGTAATCCTCATACTTTGCGACATTCTCATCCTCCTTTTGTCTCAGACTCAGAAATTGTATTTCCATATTTTCTCGATGGTCATGAGGAAAGTATTTTTCTAAAAACAGATCTTTGAACTCCCTCCATACCATATTTGATACTTCATAATCTTCCTTCATGTTTTGAATCAATGACCACCATTAATCAGCATCTCCAGTGAGGTGATAAACCTCCATGAAAACTTTTTCCCTTTCACTACTCCCCAAAGCCTGAAATATTTTTTTCTAGGGAACTTATCTATTTCTCAGCTACCAATGGATTTGTGTTCCCATTGAATGTTGGTGGTTGTTGCCTCATGAAGCGATCTAACATTGATCCTCCACGCTATGGATCAGGGTGATCCATACAGGTAAGGTTATTATTTAAAACCTGAGTGAGTTGTCCCAGAATGGTGATTAGTTGGTCAACACCGGTTGCATCACCAGCTCCACTATAATTATCTTGAGCAGGAGGTAAATCCCTAAATGGAGTGAGTGCATTGATACAGTTTCTATTTCTTCCAATAGGCGCCATTTCTAAACAATGGCATAAACTAGATCTGTTTATGAATCAAAAGACATAATTACATAGTTATAAAACACTTACCATAAATTGAACTATTTATAGATATAATCCATAATCATAAAAATGTTTTCTATGAGAATGTATATACTCACAAACCCGTCATAATGAATTGTAAAGAAAATGAGAGTTATCTTAAGAATATCCCATGGGAGTGTCGTAACCAAGAGTGCAGCAAGGCCCATTGTCGTGCACCAGTTCCCGTTCGAGTTTAGCTCAAAGCGGTGTTTTTGGGTTTTACCCATAGGTACATCTGTGCCAGAGCCGCCTCTACCTGCTCGTATCCATACAGGGATGTATTTCTCGGAAAACCCACAAAATCTCTACAATACCAAAATTTTAGGATGTTCTTTTATACTAATCCTCAAATTCCATCTTAAATCTATGTGATCTAATCAGAGTTTATCTATATCTAGCTTCCAAAGTTTGTACTAATCTTCCTATGATACCAACTGTAAAGACCTGACCCCAGTTACCCAGAATTGGTGCATTATTACATAACGTTGGCATGATCAAAAAAAAAGATCATGTCTCGAAAGGCCTATTAGTTTAGTAGCCTTAGAATAACTAGATACATTTATAAAGATTACATTACATCATAAATTGAAAACTACAACAACATCTTGTCTCCACACTCATATACCCTTATACTATCCCTGTAGGTCATTCATAAAATGATTCTTCACATCCTGGAAAAAATAAAACATAGAAAGGGGTGAGCTCAAATGCCCAGTATGGATAACAATATAGCGAAAACTTTCATAAATAAGCATAAATATTTATGGAAATGTATAACTAAAACAAAAGCCTTTTAAACCTTTATCTTCAGCATAATATGGAATAAATAAAATGAAATATTTCCATATGCTTATTCACATGGATATTATATTAGTCGAATAATCATATGCAATATCAATAACCACTTTAATAATGATGGAATGCATAATTCCAGACTATCATAACCACATAGCCAAGGCATCATGCCAAGACTACAAATACGATTTTGTCAAGGCATTATTCCAAGACACTAGTTTGACTCTTGATACCTACCGATGCATCAAGGAGCTATAGTGGGCTCCACCCGTCACTTATTAAGTCGAATTCATTCCTCATATGAACAGGTTTAAACATAACATAAATATTCATATTAAAACAAGCATAAGAAATGTCAATAATTTCTCCATAAACCATGAATTGTATAAAAATAACACATCCATAGTCAAACATATCACAAAACCTTCAATACAATATGTAAGTTTTGTATCACAATAAATCGACTTCAAATAATCTTAAAATCAATCAAAGTATGGAGACATAGATGAAATGAAAATTATTTGAGGGAAATATCTATTTTTTGAAATCATTTAAAAGGAACTTAATTATAAAATAAAACATTTACATTGAAAATTTTCTTATAAGATTTTAATGGAAGCTTTGAATATTTTATAATGGCGGAAAATAGCCGCACCCGCTGTATAAGTTAAAAAAACATTCTTACCTTAATTCTGTCGAAGAGGTTAAAAAGCACCTTGTTTGGAAAATGACAAAAAGATTCCTTTATAAACCTCTTATAAAAAGTCAAAAAAGGGTATAAATGACTTTATCCCATATTCTTATATATAGTAAAAATGTTTTGAAATACATTTTTAAGAAACATAGATGTGGATGATAATGATATCCCAGTAGATTATTACGTATAAATAACCTCAGATAATGAAGATATTGCGAAATAAACTCATACCTTGTACATTTCCTTGGTTGGGGGTAGGTTAAACTCCTTTATAATGGTGAAATAATTTTTATTAAATTATAAAAGAATCATATAAATTAATATGATATCATATATGATCTTTTAGCATTGCTTTGTTAATAATATCTTAGTATTATCATCGTTTCAGATGTTAACTTACTCGTTTTCTTTTATATTTTTCGTTACATAAGCCATGTTTGTTATGGATAGGTTGTATCTTATTCATATACAGAATTATATTAAGTCCTTAAACATTATTATTAATCATAAAATTAGAATTAGACTTGAATGGATACGATGGGGAATGAATCTCATCGCGTTCGTGGAGTTGGTAGTCCGTATGTACGCACGAGTGACAATATCATTCTTTTGATATTAAAATAATATTTAATTGGATGTTTTATCATATATACATAATAATTATCATGTTATATTTATTATTTACATGAATTACACATCATTATTATACCCATCCAAATAATAATGTTATGAATAACTATTACACCACGACGTGGAGACGGTAAGTCGTACGTACACACGTATGGTGACATGTAATTCAAAGGATGGATAGAATACTGAAATATGGTTATACCATGTTTATAATAACATAAAAGTATATATAATATACTGGAGTTATTATTTTATAATGGTAATAACAAACAAAGAAGAAGTGGAAGAAGAAAGGAACTTGAAAGTGGGTGGTGAAAACATTACCTCTTCTTCGGGTTCTTCCTTTTGATTTGATCAAAAGGGCTCCTTAATTTGGCTATATGACTAAAGGATGGCATATAGGATGAATTTAGGGAAGTGGAGAGAGTATTTGGGCAGGGTTTGTCCGAACAAAAAGGCTTTGAAAGTTTGAAGAATTGGTTAGAAGTGGTGTCCTTTTATAACGGGGAGGAGGGGCACCTTAGAAAAATCTAGAAATATTATTTTACAATAAATTCATATTTGGTTTATAATGGCACCAAATTGTATTATTTAATATTTAAGGTGGGGATATGTCTAAAACCACTCAACCAATATAATTTAGAATGTTTTGGGTCATTATATTAACCTTATATTTTAGTTTTAACTCGTAGTTAATTAGTTTGACACTTACCATGTCACTTTGTATTTTTATATTATATAGTTAATAAACTTACTATATACCTCCAAGAGACCCCCTAGTGGTCCATTAATGATACAATTATCATTATATAAGTCTCTTGGAAGAACCATATGTTTTTATGAATTGAATATAAATTAATAATAAAATATTTGTTTTCAAAACTCTTTTATGTCAATTTTGACACTACTCAATAATTGATTTTTTTTAATGTCATAACAACTTTATTAATTCAAACAAAAATTCATTTAAAAAAGAATATAATGTCATATTATGAAATAAAAGTCATTTATTTCATCAGAAATTTCAAATTATATTAATTTTAACATTTATAATACCAATTATTTGATTCTTTCATTAATAAGGAAAATACTACATCATTATTGTGTCATAAATAATATTGATTATTAAATTTCTAAAAATTATAAATTAAATACCATTATTTAGGAAATCCTATTATCTTTATAATGAATATTTATAGTCCAAAATACAACATATATAAGCCTTTGTAAAAATTGTTTTGCTAAAATATATATGCATATGTCATTTTTGTATTTATTTTAACTTAATTAATATAAAGTGTCATTATCACTTACAAGTGGCTCCATGGGGACCCAAAATCTACCAAAATATTCCCATGGTCGGACATGTATCAACCAATAAGGTTAGGACATGTTTTAGGGTAATTTATTATTATTATAATATTATTTGTTTACCCTTATTTACCGGATTTACCCTTTAACCATGGTAAATAAAATTTTTACCGAAGTAATTATTCAAAATGTCTAAAAATAAAAGTTACCTATTTACACAATTTGGACATCCTGATTCCAAATATGGAATCCATTTTTACAAATTCAGAACACATAAGTGGCATAAATTAATTTAAAATTAATTCTCGTTGTCAAAACAAAATGCGTGATTTTAAGAGATAATAACTATCAAAAGATTGACATTTGTTCATTTCCGGTTTAATTGTGAAATTATGTACAATGACCAAAATTTTATTAAATGGTAAAAATATATTCTAAATATACTTTAAAACCACTTAAATTCATAATTTATCACTCTAAATTATTTTGATTAAAAAAGTTGTTTTTAATTAAAATTTAGTAATTTTCAATATTCATCAAAATATAAATGTTATCCGAAAAGTTCGAAAATTTTACCCTAGGATAATTTCAATATTACGAATACAAAAATGAAGTTAATTTTGAGAGATAAAATTTATAAAATTTTAAAAAGTGGATATTAATATTAATAACGGCTAGTTTGATTGGTTGTGGTGTGTGATAGAAATTGAAGTTGCGTACAACACATGCTATTGTATTATTCCAAGAGAAGCGTACTGTGGAAGTTTGGGGTGTTACACTCATATTCAATGATTATATTGTGATTTATTTCTTATGAACATCAAAAAATTATTCTATTACTCGAAATTTTTATATTATATATATGATATGTTTTTTATATTTTATTATCATGTTCTCATACCCTTTTATTGTGTTGTGTTTATATATTTCTAATGATTACCATTATTTACCATATGAGATCATCCATTATTATGTTTTCTTCCCATGTTATAAAGAACGAATTTATGTAGGGGATTATTTTGATGAGTACAAAAGAGTAATATCATTATAGGAGATGTTTTATAATCATTCATTAAATAAGATGATTTCATACCTATTATCCAAGGGAATTAAAACATTGTGGTGCGTCCTCATATATATGTAAAATTTAATTAATATTTATCTATTATTATGTGATATATTTATATGCTATGTTTGGGTCACTATAATTTGTATAAGTGTAATGGTTTAGTCAACTTTTGGAAACTAGTTTGAAAAAACATTTGTGAGATCTATAGCGATATGTGTAAATATATTTATATGTATTTTTCGTAGTATATGTATAATTATATATCAAAGGATATTTATAAAGATGAATCAAAGTATATGGGAATGTCCTGGAATTTTGGTAAAGCATTGAGTGAGTGATTTCCAAATAATTAAATCCTAGTATAGATTATATAATTGGAGGCGGATCTAGTATAAAGTTACTTTAGATTAATAACTACGAAAATAATGATTTAATATGGACTCGATCAACTCAAATTTCATGAAAATTTTCCTTAATACACACATTGTTTAACACTCATGAAGTATATTCTTTTGAAATTCAAAAACACTTTATGAACCATTACAAATAAATTAAATAATGACCATGAATGATGTTTGTGAATCCTAATGTGTAATCGATTAAAAACTTGCTAACCTGATTTAGAAATCTTGAAATTAATTTTCCAGGATTATGTTGTTCCACACCATAAATATTATTACACACCCAATGCTTATTAGTTTTATTAAATAGTGGGATCTGAAAGTTACTTTATTAATGTTTAATTTGATAAACATTGTGTTGATGAGAAACCAAATGGCGTGATGAATAGATTGAACGATTTTATCATTAGTATTAACCTGTTATCACAATATATGATGAAAAACATATACCTTTACCAAATATAAGACTCTAAAAAATATATAAGGATAGTGTTTACTGATTTTTTAGGAGGATAAGACTGTGGAGGAAAAATTATTTATCTTCCTATATGTAAATAATGTGTTAATTATCACTTAATGTAATGTCTCGTATGGAATATATGATGTTTTATGCATAATGAATATGGGAATTATGAAATTATTATTTTTTATTAAAGATGAATGTTAATTTAAATATAGGGGATGTGAATATTGGTCTCATTAATGTATTATCAAAGCAATAAATTTTTTCCTATAGAAGGTATGGTAATTATGAAAATCAATTTACATGGGAAAAGGACTAAGATGATGGTTATCAAGCTGTTTCATGTAATGGGTTCATTGTTGATGGTAAAGAGGAAACAGATGAAATATGAAATGAAATAGGTATTAAGTAATAAGATAGTGAATTATAGTTAATGGTTTATGAATGAAGTGGAATGATTGAGGTTTTTATGAATTTTAATTCAAGAATTATATTTTTAAAATTATGAAACACATAAGGATTTTTTAGTGTATTATTTTCATTATGGATTTTAAGAACAGGTTTAATAGTAATGATGTTCATGAAAAGTGATGTAAAAGATACCAAAAAAATGATTAATGAGAAGGTAAAAAATTTATATGTTCATGCAGTTGGTATTATTATGTTAGGATAATAATATGGTTGATATGGATAAAATAAATTTTGAAATAGTGAATTCCTTCAAAATAATTATTTTTAATGAAAAAGTGTTTTATGTTATCATTAATGGAGTATATATAATTGTTTGGATTTATGGAAAATATCCAAAAATAATTTTTTAGTTAAGGAATGGGAAATCATGTTTTGTGTCCATAATATAATTTAGTAATTTAGTTTATTCCATTTTTTTCAAGAAAATATATGATTAATTTTCTCAAATAATTAAAATGTGACATTAATAAAAACTTCAAGATATTTTGGGGAATAATAAAAAGTATATTTTCATGATTTAATTGAATATTTTCTAAATTTTAGGATTTAACATTTATAATAAACTGAGGAACCTTGAGGTTAACTATTCATCAAATTGGTTAATTCAATCATTGTATTTTAATAGATAAACTGTGATGAAAACTCAATAATTGTTAATAACTAGAGAAATAAGGAATAAATTGTTCTAATTTTATAAATCTATTGATCCTATAGTTCTTTATGAATAAAAAAATATTTTATCTTTGTTTCTTAAAGTAAGATATCTTGTTGAAATTGAATGAAATGCAACCAAAGGATGGGATTGTGTTTATGAAATGAAATGAAATCAAGTAAGTATACATTCTCATGAAAATTACATAAATTTAGGAAAATGAGCCTGAAATAACATTTTATCATATTCCATAATTTCTAATGATATTAAGGAAATTCTTCACCCCTATTTGGTTTATGGTTCTGTAGTTTTTTATTTTGACAAGATATTTTATTTTCTTCTTATTAATGATCTATATCAGTCTCCATCATTATTTGGATAATAAAATTTTCTTCCATGTCAAAATATTCAATTACCAAATTTTTTATCACATGTGTAATCCAAGTAAATATTATTATAGATATCCTTTTCATATCCCTTTAACTATTTTCAATAGGATTTTATATTTAACATTTTTATAATTTTGGTTTCCCACAATGGGATTCTCAAATATTAAAACATTATTTATCGAGAAAAAGTTCAATTTGTGGGGATTAAATTTATTTAATTTTGTTTAAATTTAATAGTTTTAGATTTTTTGAAAAATTTTACTCAACTAAACTTTATCTTTGTATATTTTTCATTACATGAAAAACATTGTGTATCTTGCATTACATGCAATATTGAGTTGAAACAAAATGTGACATATTATTTTTTTTTAATATGAGATTTATCACCAAGAAAATGGAATAGTGTGTATGATCATCATTAAATAAATTATGGAAATATATGGTTTACAATTTTATAAATAATTATTTTTTTGTGACCAATTAATTAAATATTAATATCAAATCTAATTAAAAATAAAAGAAATCCTTTTCTAAAAACCAATTCTTATGCATTGAAAATTTTTGACCTAAATATATTTTAAAAATAAAATTTGTTAAATTATATTAATGATATATATATATATATTATATAAAATCAAAATTTTAGCATTCATCTTATGTGTTTTGTAGATAAGAGATGAGAATAAATCCAATTTAATGCGTAAAAACTGGGATTTTCAAAAAATGGGTTTTCAGCATTTTCACACTTAATTTAAAATTAAACTATAAAATTTAAAAAAAATTATCTGAAAAATTAAATTTATTTCTGAAATAATAATTTCAAAATTATCTTGGGGCAAATTTTGGAAAATTTCCTGAGAGATTAATTTTTCATCAATATTGAAAAAAACTAGTTTTTATTAAGAAATTTCATTTATTTTTAAGCATTTAAAAATCTAAAAAAAATTAATAAGGTGAAAACGTAAATTTATAAGAATTATATAACTATTAATCAAATTTATTTGGTTTTAATAGGTTTTTAATTTAATATGTACGTAAAAACATTTTGTACTTTTGAACATTTTCCCTTTGGAAAACATCATTATCTTCACGACTGTGAGATTAATTATAAATTAAAATTTTTCAATAATATGATATTAATTTGGTAAAATTGATTTCATATTTGTAATAATAATAATTCATATTATATAAAAAGTTTAAATTAATTTTTTTCTATAGTGAATAGTAAAACATTAAAAACTAATTACAATGGTTATCATGGAAATAGGTTTACTATGGGGTTAAACAAAAAGGATAAGGTGCAAAATGAACTATAAAATTCTCCAAAACCAATTTTATTTCCATATATATATATATTATCACCTATAAGGATTTATAATGTCCCATTTTTTTTCTTTTGGCATTTGAAAAAGGTGTTTAAAACTATTTCTTTTTAGATATAACAAGTGTTCCACTAACGTGAATTATAAAAGGCCACCCTCACATCTTATATTAACACTTAAAAATCCCATTTATTCTAAAAATATGAGAAAAATTAACTTAATTAATTAAATAATATCATCCGTAAAGAAATATTGTTTTTATAAATCTTAACTAGGAATCTATTTGGTGAAAACTAAAAGTAGTTATTTGAAAAAGAGGTAACGCCCCAATTTGAGTGTTTTATTTTATTTATTATACAACCTATTTAAATTATTTTTAAACCATTATGCTCTATTATCATCAGTATCTTGCATATAATGATATTTTATTATGTTAATTACAATACCTATATCCATATTTTCTTCCATCAAATGGGTTATGAAATCAACATTCAAGTGTAAAATGGACTGCCAGATTGCGAATTGATGATATTTATTATCCATTGCCATCTGTCATGGTTGGATGTAATTATATATATAATGTTTACATATTTTATTTGTGATATTATTATTCCTATATAATTATAATACCACCTCAACCTGTTTACCTTGAAAACCACTAGAAAATAATAACATTACCCATGCGTATGGAACACTACCGCATGACAAACTGATAAGATGTGTTTTTCATTTTTTTACATGGATGGTAATAAATATATATTAAATGAATAAATATATTTATTTATATTATTATACAACTTTATATTTTATTTCACATATATCTTCTTACATTAATTTTCATGGGGGGAATGATAGTGTCATTCATATGTACGGAAAACTACCACATTATGATGTACTGTGGTTATTTTTTCATGTAAACTTTAAATGAAACTTATTAAGGGTATGTTTAAATGAAATTAAGAGATATACATTAAATTAAAATTATCTTTTTATTTTAATATATTTTTTTCCAAAATTTCATTTGTTCTTTTGAGAAAATAAAAGCAACATTCATGTGTTCATAAAGTCTACCATCTCCATGAAAGGTGTAATTGGTTTTCTATAACAAAATTTAATGGATTTATCTAAAAAAATATTTCATAAATTTATATTTTGTTAATATAATTTTTAATAATTATAAATGATGGAACCATGATCAATATAATAGAACTGAAAATAATACATCAAAAAATAAATAAAATCTAAATGTTTATTATGAAAAACAAAAATTTAAGAAGAAAATATTAATAAAGGGTTAATAAAATGATATATGTCATGACCCGTCCCCTAGGGCCCGTTTCATGACTACCCCAAGCCTGCTTTCCATTGGACAGGGGTTGGCGACTAGCACCAATAAGGTGTATCCCTAAAATAGGAAGGTGTTTCCTTTTAAGATGTACATAAACACAGTCCGAGAACACAACAAGAAGTAACCACAAAGTAAACTATAGCAGTAAAAGTGTTCTAAAAGAAAAGGGGCCAAAATACAAGCCCAACTAAAAAGTACACGTACAAATGAAATGTAAAAATACAAATTAAAAGTGAAAACAGCTATGGGATTGTCCACCATTGATTCTACCTGAAGGTTAGGTACAGTTCATGATTACTAATCCCTACATCACATCACGCCAAATGGTCCACCTCTAAGCATCGTCTAGTACTATCTCCCTCATCCTCAATCAAGGTTGTCAGTCATCTGCACAAGACACCACATCGTGTGGGTGTATCCCGTTTAGGGGTGAGTATAAGGATACTTAGTACGCACCCAGAGACACCTGTAGGTCTCCAGGAGATCCACAAATGAAAACCAACAAAACAAGACTTCAAATCTACTAAGTTATATGCCCATACATATACCTAAGTTATCAAGATATAATCATCTCACACATGAGGGAAGAATACCACAAAGGTAACACCACAAAGGTAGAAGTACCACACAGGTAACACTAAGAAGATAAAAGTACCACATAGGTAACACCACGAAGATAGAAGTACCACACAAGTAACACAACAATGATAAAAGTACCAAATAGGTAACACCACGAAGGTAGAAGTACCACACAGGAAACACAACGAAGTTATAAGTACCACACTTGTAACACCATGAAGATAGAAGTACCACACGGTAGCACCATGAAGATAACACCATGAAGATATAATCACGACACACTAAACACCACGAAGATAACACAATGAGGTTGAAAATACATAGCTCAAAATCATGTATAACTTACATACAAAAGTAAAAATTATTAGTCGTAATGCTATATCATCTTATTATATTAAGAATCATAACTGCTAACTCATACATAATCGTTAGGTATTAACCCCCGCTGACCCAGACAGAATAAAAAAAATAGAGGATCTATATGCACTGACCCACTCAGGATCATTAAGTGCTAACCCACACTGGATCTGATAGAAGTTGACCCAAAAAAAACAATAGATACTGACCCACATAGGATCAATTATCTTTTTTCACATTACAGCATGCCATAGGATTCCTCGCACCTACTGTGCTCGAGTTTCGTATAATTTATCCCTCGAGATATTGGTTATAACTCAACCTCTAATAATATTTACATGGGAGTAACCCAAAGGACTGCTATGTTTTAAGGGATCCAGCGTGATAGACTGTGTGTCAATCAGATTCCCGATCTTTTAGTTATAGGCATTTTAGTTCTATGGTCCCGGTTGGTATTGGGTTTGATCCAAGCTAGATGGACTCCAAATGTCTGTAAAACACATGTGGAGTATACCAAAAGGATTGTCTCGATCCAAGGATCCCAGTACCATAGACGATTCATCAAATGGATGTCTGGTTCTCAAGAATTGTCCCTTTAACTGTTTCTGGGTCGGGTTGGGCCCGAGGCTGATCCGACCCGGTCGGACCAACCCAACCAGACCTGGTCGAAGTCTGACTCGGCTGGGCTAGGCCGAGGTCCGACCCAACCAGCAAGGGCCCACTCGGCCCGCAAGGGGAACCCCAGGCCTACAAAGGGTTATGCCTGACCCACAATGAGGACCACCCTGCCCACAAGGGGGCCGCTCGGACCGTAGGGGGGAAACCCGCTCGGCGCACAGCCCACTAGGTAGGCGGCCCCGCCTGTGGTGGAGCATATCCCACAGTGGAGCGTGGTCCGCAGGCAACATGACCCGGTGGTGTGGGGTTCACTCGAGCTGGCATGGGGGGTTTTCCCTTGCTCGGAAGGTGAAGCGAAAACACCTTTTGGTGCACCATATCACCCATGGGACCTATTGTGGGTTCTATCATCGCGGCTCCTCTAGCGGCGTGCTGGTCACACCACCCTCCACTTCTGCGGCTGGTTAGTGTTTCGGCCACATTTTCTGATCGTCGCAGTTAGTGAGACATGGAGAATTCCCCCGGCGGCGCGGGTGTCATGCCTCCTTCCTCACGGATGGCCATGGTGATGGCCTCTGCCTTCCTCTGCTGTAGCTTTGGTCATATCCCTTTATTCCCCGGCAGTGTGCTACAGCATGTCGTACCTCCTCCCTGGCTGGCTAGTGCTTTCTGCTGCCATCCTTTTTCACCTTAGGGCTCGTCCAACCTGAAGGAAAAGCTAGAGAAGAACACACCATCATTCAACAAAAAGGGTGGAGGGACTGGGCCTTGTTCATTTTTCTCATGCCTTCCATATTAGGTTGATAGAAAGAGGGTAATAAGTATTCAAATATCTCTTAAAAAACAAATCATGATTAAAACCAAACTAAAGAATGACTGAGAAACACCCTATGTTGAGGAAGTGGGTCAGTGTTCGCCATCCTCTGTAACTAGCCTCCAATGACTTCACTCGATCATTGATCATTGGTTCGGGGTTTTTTTGTCGCTTGTCACCACTCACTAGAACCGGCTTCGTCCACCAAGGGTTTCACATCTCGGCACTTTACCATCACTTCGTTGTTTGATAAAGTAGTGCCAACACCTATCCCCAAGCTCCCTATAAATAAATGTGGGGGAGGGTAAGTAATGGCATTGGGAATTAATGGGGGATCATTAATTAAGAACGATACAAATTACCCAATGTTTTGTTACATATGATTGAAAGTTCAAGCCATGAATTGGAATGACTTGTCACTGATCCCTCATTGCCCTTGTATGTTGGAGAAAAATATAGAAAGAAAAATAACAAAGTTGTTTTATTTATTCTTTTAAAAAAAGTAAAAAATATAACTTTTTCTCCAGACCTACTACAGTAGATGTGAAGCCTCTATTAATAAAATCTTGGTGTTGTAGATTTAACGGTGCGCTATGATTTTTAATCTAACCACCGATTCAAAAACGGGAAAATGTTGCTCATGATTTTACTGAACATACCATAAAAATGTTTATAAATTCATTCTGGTCACTCCAGGCTTCAAAATCATTCGTTGTCAATTTTTTAAGACTTATAATAATTCAATTTAATTTAAACAAATTACATAAAAATCCATATCTATACATTCTCTCCACATTAGGGATTTTCATCCTTGAAAACCACAACATAGACTAAGAAAACAAATGGGGGTACTTAGAAAAATTCTGAGCCTCCCGCTCCCATGTGCTCTCCAAGAGGTTCCCGTGCTACCAGTGAATGTGCATCATTGGTATCAACCTCCCATAAAGCACTCACTTCTGTCAATACCCAATCACTACTGGAACCTCTGAAAATGTCACCCCATCATCGAAGTCTATCTCACTAGGGTCGATGATATGTGATGGGTCATTCATGTATCTCCTCAGTTGGGATGTGTGGAAAAAGACATGAACCCTATCCAACTATGGGGGGATGTGACAAGTGGTATTCCACCTTGCCTATCCTCCAAAGTATTCGAAATTTTCCATTAAAGCTCAGTGATAACTTGCTTCCACGACCAAATCTCTATAGTCCTCATCGAGAGGAGACTCGCAATAATACATGATCCCCCTACTTGAACTCCAAAGGTCTTTGCCTATTGTCAGCATAAGACTTATGTCAGCTCTGTGTAATCTTCATCTGCTCCTGAATGATCTGCATCTTCTTAGTGGTATCCCGTACCAACTCTCGACCCATAAGTGCAGACTCCCTTGGGTCTGTCTAGTATAGTGCTGATCTGCATGGTCAACCGTACAAGGCCTCAATTGGTGCCATACCGATGGTGGAGTGATGACTGTTATTTTATGAAAACCCCACCAAGGGAAAGTTAACCTCCCAACAACAGCCAAAATCTAGGATGCAATAACGAAGAATGTCCTACAGTGTCTGTATGGTCCGCTCTGTCTGACCCTCCGTTTGAGGAAGAAAGGCGGTGCTCAAATTTTGATGAGTCCCGAATGCCTCCTTCAATCCCTTCCACAACCAGGAAGTAAAATTTGTGTCATGGTAGGGACAATCGTCGATGGAAGCCCATGAAGTCTCACAATCATATATACATAGAGTCTTCCCAATCCCTCTACTGATCCCTGCTCTCAGATAGGTAGGAAGTGGGCTAACATGGTCAGTCGATCAACGATCACCCAGATGAAATCATGTCCCTTGGATGTAAGTGGAATCCTTATCAAAAATTCTATAGAGATTCCATCCCACTTCCACTCTGGCACCTCTAGTGGTTGTTCTAAGCCAGCTAGTACCTCATGATCGGCCTTCACTTGCTGACAAGTGAGTCATCAAGAAACATACTCGACAACTGGTTTCTTCATCCCAGTCCACAATTTATAATGTAAGAGGTCCTGGTACATCTTCGTGACACTAGGATGTACCACCAGAGGGGATGTATGGACCCCCCCCCCCCCAACACCTCATCATATAGCTCCACTAGTACCATGGTACGTCCTCTAAAGTGGATGACATGCTCCCCACCTTCAAAAAAATATTTCAGGTGCTTGTTCTGATGATATCTGAGCACGTCGAGTCTCACAATCAATGTACCCAAGAAGTTCCTCCCTAACTGGCTGATGTTGTGGGGGAGTGACTGTCATATAATGGAGTTATAGTACTCCATCTCTATCCACGAAGTATATCTACAGTGTGACTAGCTATCCTGACGCCTCACTGAGCAGCTATAGACCTTTCCTCTTGCTGAGTGCGTCAGATACCACGTTCCCCTTCCAAGGAGTGTAGACTATCTCAAAGTCAGTGTCCTGATGAAACCCCAACCATTGTCATTGTCTCAGGTTCAGGCCCTTCGGTGAGAAGATATACCTGAGACTCTCATGATTAGAGTAAATAGTAAATTGTTCACACATCAAGTATTTCCACCACATCATCAGCGCAAAGACCACTGCTGCTAACTCCAGGTAATGGGTAGCATAGTTCTTCTCGTGTTGTCACAACTGCCATGAGCCATAAGTGATCTGTACCTGCTCATACATCAGGAAACAACCTAGTCTGGTCCCTCATGTGACGTAGTAGAGTACATACCCAACACCCTCATTTGGTAGCCTCAATATGGGGGCACTCATCAGTCTCCATATTAGCTTTTGAAAGATCTACCGACACTTCTTATTTCACAGGAAAGGATACCCCTTCTTCCTCAATGTTGAAAAGGGTTCCATTAACCTAGAGAAGTCAGGTACCAATCCTCCATAGTACCCATCCAAATCAGAAGTCCCTCTACCTTCGGGGAGGTAATCGTAGAAACATATTTTGGAAATATGTCCCCACACTCTTCCACTTCTATTGGGAACTGAAAACTGAAAACTTTGGCTGCCATGAGGGTATGGCTGGCTGACTCTAGAGTGATTAGATGCAACCTCTTATGCATGAGTTTATCATGGGTTGTCTGGGTTCCCTTTTTTGCTGACCAAGGAAACCCCCATTCATACATTGTAGATAAACCACAACCTTTTTTCATAATACAGTCAATCTGAGTTTAGACTGTGGAGGTCTAATCCATACCCAGAAAAAATTTATAAGGCCTCAATGCTGCCACCAAGAGGTTCCAACCAAAATTCTCACATCAAGGGTCATACCATACCATCGGCATGAGTGTGATTGTCGAGTCTCCTCCGAGAGGTATTTCCAGTTGTAAGGGTCAAGTCATCAGTTTAACTGGAAATTATATCTCTTGAACAAGATTCGTGGTAAGAAGGAATGATTGGTGCCTATGTCTATTATTACGATAGCTAGTAGTAGACACAAACCATACCTCGAATCATTCCTGGAGCCCTTGGGTCACACTCATTGACCGCTTGCAGATACACCTTTCCTATGTCCTCTAGCTCCCAAAGCATGGTAGGGACCACATGGGTTGGTGGTTGTAACATGTCAAAATGTATACAACATCATGATACTATCCTAGATCCACTTCCACATCTATAGCCCTGCAGATTAATCTGTCTCTATCACTTCCTCTTCCCGAAACATTTTACTTTCCCAAGTCCCTAAGACTGGTGTTAGTTACTAGCTTTCCCACTACTAACATTCACTCGCTATATCCGCTCCTCCAAAGAACATTCAACAAAAAAGTTTATCTTTAGCACCCTAATATAAGTAGGAATGCATAGAGTAATAGTATTGTCTTGGATGTCCCTAAACACACATCTCTCGGATGTTCGATCCCTGAAACACTAACCGTACTATATTCATCGAGTACATGGGATAGTCGGTACGCCTCGATGAATACTCAGCAACCAACATGTCATCCGGGTGAAGCTGTAGAATCTCTAGGGAACTCTCATCCCTTAGCACTTACGGAAAGAGACCCCCTTCTTTGAAGAAGGATATCATGCTTCTACACAAAAAAGTTACCTCTTCGCAAGATCTGGGTAATCTAAACCATGTCATCGTCTTGCTAAGCCACCTAGACGATTCTCTACCAGGACCACCATCTGATTGAATGGTGCCCCGGATAGATGGAAACATGGCTACCTCCTCAATCCAGTCCTTGGCATCCTGTTAGTCGGGAACACCTCACACCATGCGGGGTATCTGACACTAAAACACGTGTATGGCACTAAGACTACATGTGTCCTCTACCGTTACCGACGGTTTTAACTGCAAACCAACAGCCAAGGATATAGAAAGCACACTATCCGAAGGTACTATCTCTGGAAATAGTAAATGTATCGAAGCCTCATCAACATGCTGACCATCCTCATGGTTAAACATTGATAAAGACTAGAATATAGGATCACCATCTGATCTTCTAGTGTCCCAACTACGTGGAAAACTCAAGCCACAGCCTCCAGCCAGTCCTCAACTACCTGGGGACCTATCTCACCTCGAAACATTGGAGGCCTCTGCTGATGGAACTCGTGAAACATGCTCAGTTGGCATGAACCGTCCGCCAGTGTGGTTGGTGGTAAATGTTACCCAATGGGTGGTGGTGCTACTGGTACACCACCTGAAGCTGCCAACACAGTAAGAGGGCCCTGGACTAGAGCCTCATTACTCGGCGTACCATGATCATGTACTCTCTCAGGAATCCTGGCTATCAATCTATGTGGTGGAATCCTGAAAGAAAATAGGTACTCCATGGTCAATAAGTTTTACTATGTGAACAGACTCAAAGAGATCACAACAAAAACGTTTCAAAAACACACGCAATCAGGGTTTCCGTGCACTGAGTCGGAAATCAGAATTTTGGATCCGAGTGTATGGATGTGTTGGCCACCACACCAACACTGGATTACCCAAACCAGAAACCACAATCATAACACTTAACACTATTTCCACATAGAAAATATATGTGTCCTAGTTATTCGGTAGAACCGACTCCTCTGATACCACTTTTTCACGACCCGTCCCCTGGGGCCCATTCCATGACTACCCCAAACCCACCTTCCATAGGCTAGGGGATAGAGACTAGCACCAGAAAGACGTATCCAAAAAATGGGATGGAATTTCCCTTTAACATGTACAGACACATAGTCCAAGAACACAACAAGAAGCAATCACGAAGTAAACTGATGTAGTAAAAGTGTGCTGAAAATAAAGGGGTAAGAATAAAAGCCCAAATTAAAAGTACATGTACAAATGGAATGTAAAAATACAACTGAAAAGTGAAAACAGATATTGGATCATCCACCCGGGATTCTACCTGATTGGTAGGTAAAGCTCCAGATCAGTAATCCCTACGTCACGTCATGCCAAACGGTCCACCACTGAGCATCGTCTAGTCCTGGATCCCTCAGACTAGATCAATGTTATTAGTCATCTTCACAAGATAAAACAAGGTGCCGGCATATCCCATGCAAGGTTGATAATAATGATACTCAATAGGGACCCTGAGACCCCATCTGGTCTCCTAAAGTTCCACGAAGGAAAAACCAAAAAGCAAGACTTCAAATATTCATAGGTATATGACCATACATATACCTATGTTTTTAAGATATACTCATCTCACGCATGAGGGGATAATACCAAAAAGGTAACACCATGTAGGTAGATGTACCACACAGGTAACACCACAATGATTGAAGTACCACAGAGGTAACACCACGAAGATAGAAGTACCACACAGGTAACACCACGAATATAACACCTTGAAGATAAAAGTACCACACATGTAACACCACAAAGATAAAATTACTGAATAGGTTATAAAATGAAGGTAGAAGTATTACAAAGTTAACACCATGAAGCTAGAAGTACCACACAGGTAATAACATAAAGATAGAAGTACCACACAAGTAACACAATGAAGATAACACAACGAAGACAGAAGTTCCACACAGGTAACACCACGATGATAACACAACAAAGGTGAAAATACTCATCTCACAATCATGTATAACTTAAGTATATAAGTAGATATGATTATTTGTAAGGATAGATCATCTTATGATGTTATGAAGCACTGCTACTGGCACACACAGGATTGATAGGTACTAACCCCCATTGACCCACACAGGATCTGACCCACACAAGTTCGGTATGTGCTGATGCACATAGGATAGCAGAGATCTGACCCAAACATCATATGATAGAAGCTAACACACACATGATTGATATATGATGGCCGACACAGGATTGATGTTCTTTATTCATGTTACAGCCTGCCATAGGATTCCTTGCCCCTGTTGCGCTCGAGTTTCGTAGAATATTCCACTTGATATATTAGTCATACCTTGACCACCACTAAGCTCCACAATGAAGTAACCCAAAGGACCATCATGTCGTAAGGGTTCCGATGCGATAGATGGTGTGTCAATAAAACGCCATGTTTGTGAGTTATATGTATCTTAGTTGTGAGGGCCCAGTTTGATCCGGGTTCGATCCAAACCAGATGTACTCCAAGTATCTCCAAAACTCAATTGAAGTATACCAAAAGGGATACCTCGATCGAAAGATCCAATCACCATAAACGGTTCATCAAATGGATATCTAGTTCTCAAGATACGTCCCTTTAAGTGTTTTTGGGTCTGGTTAGGCTCGGGTCTGGTCTGACCCGGCCCGACTCATTGTCGGCCTACCTGACCAAATTCAGGTCGCACCACCCGGTCTTGGTCTGACCAGGCTAAGCTAGGCCATGGCGGGCTCCTCTGGCTGGGTCAAGGTCTAGCCCGGCTAGCAAGGGGGCACAGCATAACCCCCAAGGGGGCTGCCCAACCCGCATTGGGGTGGTCCGGCCCGCAACGGGGCAGATCAGCCCGCAATGGGAAGCTCGGCTCCCAAGGGGTCTGTGGTCTGCTGGGCAGGTGGCCCGGTCCACTGTGGAGTGTGGCCTACAGTGGAGCGCGGTTCGCAAGTGGCACGACCTAGTATTTTGGGGTCCACTCGATCTAGTGTGGGGGTTTTTTCCATTTTGGATGGTGAAGTGAAAACGCCTTTTGGCGCTACAAAATCACACAAGGGACCTGTTGTGGGTCCCGCAACCATAGTGTTGGAGTCGCGACACCTTCGGCGGTGCGCCGGTCACACCGCCCTCCATTTCTACAGCCAGCTGGTGTGTCAGCCGCCTCTTCCAACCACTAAAGCTGATGAGCCGCGACCGGTTCCTCCAGCGGCGTGGGTGTGCCACCTCCTTCCACAATTCTGGCCGGTGTGCCGACCACCACCTTCATTTTCTGTGGCTACGGTCATGGCCCCTTGCTCCCTAGCGGCATGCTACGGTGTTCCCCACCTCCTCCGTAGTTAGCCGGTGTTGGCCACTGACATCCTTTGTCACCCTGGGGCTCATCCAACCCAAAGGAAAAGCTAGCGAAGAATGCACCATATTTCAACAAAAAGGGTAGAGGGGTCGGGCCTTGTTTGTTTAGCCCACTCCCTCTAAATTAGGTTGATAGCAAGATAGTTATAATGATATAAATAAATCTTGAAAACAAATCTAGATTAAACCCTACCTCAATAACGATGGAAAAACACCCGCCATTGAGAAAGTGGGTTGGTTTTCACCTTCCTCTACAACTAGCCTCCAATAACGTCGCTCGATCATCCATCTTCGGTATGTGGTGTCAGTGGCTCTTGTCACCGCTCGCCGGAACTGGCTCTGTCCTCCAAGGGTTTAGTGTCTCAGCACTTTACCAGCACTTTGTTACTTGTTGAAGCAGTTCCGACACCTCTCCTAAAGCTCCATATAAATAAGAGAGGGGAAGATAAGTAATGACGTTGGTAATTAATTGTGGCTCATTAAATAAGAACCATACTTATTCTCCAATGTTGCTGTTACTTAGGATTTAAAGGTCAATCCATTTATTGTCTTGACACATCGCTAGTCCCATGTTTATGCTTGTCCAATGGATTATAATGAAATAAATTAAAATAACTAAGTTATTTTATTTAATTTTTGAAAAAAGTCCAAAACATAACTTTTTCTCCAGACCTACTGTGGTCGAAGTGAATCCTCCATTAAATGAATCTCGGTGTTGTGAATTCAACGAAGCCTCCAGATTTTTAATCTGATAACTAATTAAAAAGTTAAAAAACATTGCTCGTGCATTTATTGAACATACCTTAAAAAAATTCAGAAATTCATTCCGGGCACACCGAGCCTCAGAATCACGCGCCGTCAATTTTCACAGACTCATAAAAATTTCGTATAATTAAAAAAATTACATGGAAAATCTGGGTCTTTAGATCATAAATAAATCATATATTGTAGAAATTTTTATGTAAAAAATGTATAATTATATTATATTTTTTATGAACTATTTTCAGTCATGAAGGATGGAATATTTAACTTATGGTAATGTATTTTTCATATCACATCTATATCTGTGAGATGCATACCATATTCACCACTTATTTTCTATATGTGGTTTATTTACAAAACATGAATTCATTTTATATTTTTTATCATTAAAATTATGTGGATTTATATATCCATATTTTGATATATCTTTCATAGGGTTTATGGTTCAACAAATACAAATGTAGAAAGATATTTTGTGTCAATTTTCCTTCACTAAGACATATGTCATGTTCTACAACTATATTATTTTATGAGGGGTATATACAACCCCTTTTACATATAATATAATAAATTTAATAATTATCCCTATGTACAATTATTTTATTTTATTTTATTTCTTCATGGGTCTTATGATTCTATGTTACATAATTTCTAATGGTTTTATGAAAAAATATCATCATTTATTTGGATTGATGATATTCATACTTATAATGAAGAAATATTATGATCCATCTCTCAAGGAAAAAATTACTCTTATTCTCATTTATTTATTTCACAAGAATAATTTTTTATATTGGCTTTCCTCTCTTTATAATATCAAGTGCTAAAAATAGTTTTTTAAGTAAAACTATCATTATTTATATTTTTTGTCGAAAATATTTTTTATTCCAAAATAAAATCATCCCTAGACCCAAATTCATTGATCCTATGCAGAAAAAATTAAATTTAAATTTCAAGCCTTGACACCAATAATGTGGACCCAATTTTCTACATTGAAAACACACAACATCAAAAGTAAAATATTGGATAACTTACATTCTCAAATACCATTTAAGATATGAGTTTTAGTGAATGAGGAAAATATATTAGATAAATAATACCCAAGTATTTTAATGATAATTTCCACTATAAAACCAATATATTATTATTTCACAATAAGTGATCATCAATTATCATATAAAAACCTTCATCATGTAATCATTCAACAAAATTTTTGGATAAATAAGGGAAAAACATAAGAAGTTTGAGATCAAAGGATCAGTGAGTTTAAACATAAGAATTACCAATTAGATGTTATTAGTGAGAATAAAATGATCCTATGTATATGGAAAAATAAAAAATGTTTCAGGAGAAAAATATTTTATCAAAGGCAGTGTTCATCGAAATCAAAAATTAAGAGCCATTTGGTATCAATCTGGATCAATGTAACCACCTACAACCCATAAAAAGAATAATGAAAATGTTTTGGTATCTTGGGTCATTATCCTCATGAACCATTACAAAACCCATATAATTTAAATTACCAATTGATTAACATAAAATGTAATTATCCATATAAAATTATCATTCCCCAAGGCATTAAAGCACTATCAAGGAGTTTCCTTTTTATACGCTATATTAGGCACACATGGTGTTACATGGGCTCACCAATCATATAAAATTTTTAGGTAACCATAAATAAAGTACACATACATTACACTTCATTATAAAATTCATAAAAACATTTTTCCTTTCATAACATTATTAACTATTGGTAAATAAATTGGTTCCATAGAAATATCTTTGAAACATGATTATTCTATGTAAAAGAAATAGATTATATAAAAATATCATTGAAGCATTATTAACTCATATAAAATAAATGGGTTTCATAAAAATCTCATTGAAACATGATTTAATTATGTAAATGAAATGATTTCCCAAAAAAATATTTTTTATTCACCATTAACCCATGGAAAATAAATGAGTTCCATAACATTATCCTTGAAATATGATTAACCCATGAAAAATAAATAGGTTCCAAAAAATCACTTTGAAACAATCATAATCTATCCAGATAAAGGATGAGGATAAGATCATTAAAAAATATCTACATTAGATAATAATTAAAAATAATTGTTTTTGACATATATGAATGGAAATTCCATTAAAATATCATTAATTTTTCTTGTGAGTAAAATTACGTCTTCATTTAAGATTTTCCTTTAAAATTGATCAATTCCCAAAATATTTTAAAAATAATTTTCTTTCAAAAAAACATGGAAACATATAAAGGAAACATAAAAGAAAACCATGGGAATGATGTTGAGAAAATCCATTCATGTTGTAAAGGATAAAAAAATAATTATATTCAAAAAATATTGTAAAATGTATTCTAAGTGGCCCTTTAGAAAAAATTAGGAAATTTTCTTCATCAAACAATTTCAATGATGATAAAATATTATATAATATAACTTCAGAAAATAATTTATTTTGAAAAAATAAATTTTTTGAATACATTTTATAAAACAGTAATTTGTAAGATAATGATCAATGATTTAAAATAAAATATAACTTTGGAATCACATAAAAATGAAGGCCTTTATGTTTCTTTAATCAATAATGAAGGAAATGGAAAATAAACAAGTAATCTGAAGGATCTGGGCATAGAAAAATCATCGGATGGGGCTTTCCCAAATCTGATTTTTATCATTATCAATGATTAATATGATATTTCCATGATGACAAACACAATGATCAATTAAATTTAATAAAATAATATATAAAAAAGAAAAATACACAACAGAATCACGAGATCATTACATATTATTTATAAATAATATATGAAATTAATGAATTGCCTGGGGGGAATTATTTCTTATTTTATAGATGTAGAAATTTCACTATGTCATAAAATTATTGAGTTTTATAAATCAAGAATATATTCCTTCTAGTGCTGATCTACACATGTTCTATGAACCACTAAATTTCATCAAAAGAATCTTTTAGTACTAGCATAGATGATCATAATTATTATGTCATTCACCTTTGAGACCCTCAAGAACTGTTTTTAGAAAGAGTTCTCTTTGATCTCTCTAAACGTGGGATTTTATTTGGAGGAGGATCACTCTCCATTATTCAGAGCATTTTTAGAGAGAATGATATCTAGGGATTTTAGAGGATTCCTTCTATATCTAATTTTTCCCAAAAAAATGACTTAACTGTCTATAAAAATAATATAATTAGGTTTATATAATGTTAGCATAAGAAAATAATATTTTCAAATTGATATTTATTATTACTATAATCTGAAAAGAACCACAGTTATATAATAAAAATGAAATTATTATTATTTATTTTCATGATATAAACTCATTAATTAAATTAAATATTATTTCTTCAAATAATATTTAATATAAACTATTTCTTATTTGACCATTAAACATAGTACTTCTTTCCTCCATAATATTTATCAAGCTATTATTAATGAAAATTATTAAATAAGTTAATATCGTATTATTATTCAATAAAAATTAAATAAATATTATATTCACAAAAATGAAAATAAATATTTTTTAATTATTCTAATCACGTAATATTTAATTGAATAACTAGTGATAGAAAATGTGTGATCTATAAGGAATGGTGGATTTTTAATCCTTGTGGAAGAATATTATTTATTCAACCAGAAAAAATTTCAACAGTATTATTTAAGTGATATTTTGGATTCACTTAGTATGTGTCCCTCTAGGAAACTTTCTTAGTGGAATTAGGAGAAGTAGCATAATGTACAATCATAGAATATAGGAAAATTACATGTAACCCATAGAGCAATAAGATAAGGTCATAATGACACAATTCCTCATACGGAATCTTACTATGTAATATAATCCATTTACCATGATATATATAATCTTACATAGTTTATGACGGTTCCATTAAACTATGTGCTCGATGTATCATTCTTTGACTTTCTAGAAATTGAACTAGAATATAACACATAATGGGCATGGATTTATTTTGGAAATATCACTTTCAACAAAGTTCATGAGATATAAACTTCCATTAAATAGAAAAAAAGGAAAAACTTCTTTCTCACATTATTCAATAATTAAATATTACTAAGGATGCAAAAAATGTATCAAACCACACCAAAATTGTATTTCATCATTTATTTCATCAATACATCAAAGTACAAGAATTATAATACTCATTACAAATAATCATAAGGTCTATATATCAATACAAAAATCTACATATTGGAACATCCAATATCACATATGAATGTGCATTTCCTAAAGTCTTTTCTCATTCTCATAAAATATTACCCAAGATATTGCCCTGGGAGTACACCATGATATGGTTCCTTAATGTCCTATGAGTCTCCACCGCTGGAATATTGTGTCATTTGTGTCCCTCAATTAATTTAATCATGATATAAAACATATATTTAAGAATAATGTTGTGTAACTTTTGGGTTCTCATGATATTAGGGTACTTATACGACCTTTCAGTGTGATAAATACTCTTAGGAAATTGTCACATACTATGTTATACGGAATAACAATAATGATGTGGTAAGGAGTTTAGGAATTTCAAAAATAATGAATATAAATTATCATAAAGTATAAATATGTTTCTTCCAGGAAACTAACTCCAAAAATGAAAACATTAATAACTTGAAGAGGAGACAATACATTCTATTCACGAAAATAAGATCACATTATTTCCTCCCAAATGACATTGACCATAAAAAAATCGAAATAAAGGAGATCATAACTTAAATTATTTTCCACTTTGAAAACTCATAAATTCTACACCTTGTGAAAGGATAAAATGAAATGATACCTTAAATATCATGAAAATAAATAATTTAATGATATTACATTTCAAAGGGAAATATATAAACATAAAAAATTAGTATAGGGGAATAAAATAACCCTATATCTAATATAATGTTATATTTATATGAATAACAATTCAAAAAACCATACAATGGAAATTGAGAATTTATCGATTAATTGATTATGTGTATCAAATGTAAAAACACATAAAATTAGTCTAAATAAAACATAGTATATTCTAAATTAGTTACACATATAATCATGACATAATAATGTAAATTAAGAAGTATTACAACCAAATAATATGAAATTGTGTTAAGAAAATACTACACGGTAGATTTCAATAAAATTTCCCATGAATGAAATAATTAAAATAGACATATAAAATACATGTTATATGAAGGATTAATTTTATAAAATATAATATGGAAAATATACAACAACATAATAAAAAATTGGTGAATATGTTATATGCCTCATAGAAATAAAATGTGAGACAAGAAAATCGTTATCTTGAGTACAAAGTTTCACAGTATGTCCTTTAACTCATGTATAATAATATTAACATAATTATTTGATTTAATTATATAATACTAATTGCTTTTATAAAATATAATTAATTAAGTTATATTATTTCTTTGGTGATATTATATTTAAATACTTAATCAATTAATTCCACATTGGGTGTTTGGATTACATTCATTTCATTATTTCAAAATGGATTATGTGTTTTGACCAAGCTAAAACAGGCAATTATTTAAATAACTCTAGAATAATAAAAATTTAATTATAATAATATTTATTAATCAATAATACATTTAAAACCAATTATGAATCATTTCCATGAAATATGAACTACAACTAGACCATGAAGATGGTAAGTTGTACGTACAAATGAGTAACATTTCCATTTTTTAATGATCATTATAGAAAGAAGGTATATTTTATTTTATGTATAATTAATATTAAAAATATCATAGATAAAATATTAATTATTGAAATATAATAATATATATCATTATTGTGATGTGGTGATGAAAAATGAATCACATCGCTTCGTGGAGGAGGTAGTCCACACAAACACGAACGACATTATCATTTTTCACTGTAAGAAAAAATAAAAAATTATATTTTAAAAATTAAAAATATTTCATCAATATAATTATGATTTAATATATATAACATATTTTAAGTAAAATTATCCTTATTACTATTCATATAAAGAATTACTGAAAAACGACTCACATCGCTTCAGGAGGTGGTAGTTTATTGTACACATGGCCGACATTATTGTATCCACCACAGAATGGAATGTAAGATATTATATGCGATATAATGACATTATAAGTATAAATATGTTATAAATATCATTTATATAGCTTAAATCAATCATTATAACAATTCATGAGATGCAATTATGGATATCATATGACACCGGTTCACGAGGTGGTAGTCCGTAATATACATGAATGGTGATTTAAAATCCCATTTGATTAAAAATGGGATGGATTTTTGTTATACCATTAAAATAATAACATTTTAGTATATTTTTGATAATTTATATATTATATAAGAATAAAATAGTTAAATTTTAATTATAGGTAATAAAAAATAAATAAAGATGCTTTGTTAATCATGATGCATCTTCTTCATGAACCCTCCTAATATAAGAACCGAAAGGATTCATTGGCAGGATTCCTGATAAAAATCGGGTTTCATGGTTGTGGTGAGGGAATTTAGGAAGTAAATTTGGTATTTATATAATATAAAATGGGGTTTGAATGTTTAAATGAGAGAAGAGATGGTGTGGCCTTTTATATGTGAGGTGAGTAGGACACTTGTAATTTCGAAAAAGGAGAAGGTATGACAATTTTTGTCATATAACACAAGGATAAAAAATGGATAATTAAAGATAATCATACATGATAATGTATATAAATTTATATAAAATACTATTTATAAAAAATTTATGTATTTTCTACCATTATTTTTTCAAAAACCCCTCGTTAAAACTGTATTAACCATAACTGTAGTAATTGTTTTTACTCTTTTCACTATTCATTATGGTAAGAAAGTATGTTGTCCATATTAGTAAATATAATTTATTGTTACTAAAAATAAAGAATAAATTTTAAAAAATTCATTTAATATATATGGAACAATATAACTGAATATTGAACCCATTGACGTGATGAAAACGTGTGTTGTCAAGAAGTGTATTTTTAAAGAAAAATATGACTCTATTTAAATTAAATGACTTATAATAATAAATGTAAGAATTTAAATTAATATATATTTATATATAATATATATTTCAAATTCAAATAATTTATAATCAAGGGTTCATATAATTAATTAAAATTGAGAAACATTGTGTAATTTAATTTTTTTTTTAAAAAAATCATTTTTTAAATCAAAAAATAAACTTGATCCAAAATCCAATATGTTGTCAACTGAAAAAATATTAATTGGGATAAATATAAATAAATAATAATTATGATTATTTTAATAATATCTAAAATATATTATGACTTTTTAATTTAATAATTTAATGAAAATAAATGAAATTTTTATAAAAAATAGTATTTCTCGCTAATGAATGAAAAATAAATATTTTCAGAAATATCCCAAAATATCACCCAATAAAAAAAATTAAAAATATCTCAAAATTTACTGAGACTAAGAGATCACCTTTTCTATTATTCCATACCATGTTACGAGGCTATTTTTTATGTAGGATATGTTTTTAAAAAATAAAATATGGGAAGATCATTATGGGAGATATTGAAGATATTTCATAAATATAATGATTTTGTACCTAGTATTCAAAATAATTAAACCGTTGCAGTCCATGAGTGAATATATATGATATTTAATGAATATTGTTCTATATAGATGTTATATCTCTATATGATAAATCAGGTTATATAGATATTCCTCTTTAAGATACCTAGAAATTTTGGTACATTGTTGTTTACTTTTATCCCCCAAATACCCTTCCTCAATTTAATGTGGACTAATTATAATTGAGAAATATGATGGAAAAATAAATTATATCCTAAAATATTTATGATGAGATCATGGATATTCCTTGTAATGGGGTGTCCCATGTTGTCAAATTCACATCATTTAATCATGATCCATTAATGTTTAATTAATGGATTCCTCAGTTCAAGGTTTCAAACAGAATTATAATACATTGGTTTTTATGGAATTACAACACATTGGAGATTTAGGTTGAATTAGAAACAATAGCATGTTTTGGACGATAATGCCACAACCCTAGAAACCCAGAGTAGGTGAATTAATTTAATACATTAGCATGATTACAAGGATCCAGTTCTAAAGGACCGATTAGTTTAGAAGTCTTGGAAATTAGATTACACACATGAATGTTACATTAAATTTTATAACATACAACACAACATAAATAATCCGTTGATAATGCCATTATTCCCAAATAATAAACCTATATATCAATCATAGTACACTTCTTGGAATCATGGGAAAATAAGACATAAGAAAGGGGTCATATTAGATACACAATAAGGGTAAATAATTTAGCGGATTCAATATGATTTTAAGGAAAGATGTGTAATAAAAGAAACAAACTTTTAAAAATTAATGTGAACATAAAATGGAAAACAGAAATAAAAAATTACGATATAAACATTCACATGGATACTCTACTAGTCGAATAATCACATGTAAGAACTAATTTTATAAACCCTGAATGCAAAATTTTAGACACCATAACCACATAGTCAAGGCCTCATTCCATGAATCCAAATAAAAATATTTTCAAGGCCTTGTGGAAAGACACAAGTTTGTCTCATTAGACCTACCATTTAATCAAGTGTCTACATTAGGCCCCGCCCATCATATACTAAGTCCAATGCATTACTCATATGAAAAGGGTAAAACAAAGAATAAACATTCTTATTAAAACTAGCATACAAAATGTCAATACTTTAACCATAAACCATGAATGGTATTAAAATAAAACATCCATAGTCAAACATATCATAACTCATTCAATACAATATAGAATATTTTATTATAATAAATCATCCTCAATAAAAAATAATATCCAGTAAAAGATGTTGACATAGTTGAAAATGATTTGTAGAAAACTTTGAGAGGAATATCCTTTTTTCATGAAATAATTTAAAAGTTACACAATTTATAAAGGAATACATTTAAAGGATATTTTTGAATCAATGTGTCCCATTAACCTTTGAAACATTTTAAATGAATTAACACTTTAAAACATTCATGTCTATATAAATAAATCCTTAAAACCATTTCAAAAACATGGAAATTATTAAGCATGATTTAGAAAAATAAATATTTAAACCATTTAAAATGTTTTTTTAGATAAAGAGTCCCTTAATAATAATCCTTTAAAAAACTCTTTGATGAAGCATGTACATGAATATTAAATTTTTTCTTAGAAAAAAATACACATAAGTAATCTCAGATAATAATGGGATTGAGGAATTAACCCTTACCTTGTATGGTCCTTTATTAGGGGGTACGTTTAAACTTATATATAATGAACATAGTATGTTATTAAATTATACCAGAACCATATTAATATTTATTATATCATATATGATTTATTTATTACTTTATACTATATATATAGTAATAATTTTCTTCAGGTAATAATCACTTTCTTTATCTTACGTGTTTTAACTTGTTATTATTGATTGTATCACTTATATAATGATTTAAATGAATACATAATATGAAACATTATTTATATATCATATATATTTATAATATAAATATGTATAATAGATAGATATGTTGAATTGAAAACACTGTTTATGAAGATGGTAGGTCGTATGTACACATAAACGTTGTTTCCGTTTTCATATCGTATTGAAAAGAAGTAAGTGACTGAGATATTCATGTATGTAATGAAATACACACACACACACACACACATATATTTCAAGTAGCATTATTATATCATATATTACATACTTATTAATAATATTATTTTTATAATCATCGTTGAATGGTGAACGGGGAATTCAATCTCATCACGTCGTGGAGATGGTAAGTCGTACGTACGTACGAGAGATGATATAATTGTATTTATGGTGAAATAATATGCAACCGGATGGTATATTTTATATAAATAATCATTAACATGTCATATTTATTATTTACATCAATTATACTCATTATTATACCCATCCAAATAATGGAGTGTTGAATAACAAACTACACCACGGCGTAGAGACGGTAAGTTGTACCTACGCACCTATGGTGACTTTGTCTTTCATAAGATTGATAGAATAATGAATATGGTTATAACATATTTATAATAACATCACAGTAACATTACAATATGTATAAGGTACTAGAGTGACTATTTTGGTATAGAAACAACAAAGAATGAGGAAGTGGAAGAAGAAAAGAAATTTAAAATAGGTTATAAAATAATTACCTCTTCCTCAGGTTCTTCTAATTTATTTAAACAAAAGGTCTTCTTATGTTGGATTTATTATCAATTTATGGACTCTAGGTTGAAGTTTCGATATTTGGAAGGATATTTGAGTTGGGTTTGGCCGACCCAAATTGGTTTGGAGGTGTGAATATAAGAGAAGGGGAAGAACCCTTTTATATGAGATGTGAGGGTCACTTTAGAAAAAGATTGAAATATTGTTTTATAATAAAATCATTTTTAGTTTCTAATAGCTCCAAATGGATTTATTTCGATGATATGGAATGTATGGGGTGCAGTCCGTCCAACCAAAAGGTTTTAGGCATGTTTAGGTTACCATATTAACCATATCTTCTAGATTTAACCCTTAGTTAAATAGTTTAACTTTTACCCTGTCTTCTTTTATTATTATAATACACAGTTAATAAACTTACTATAAAATTCCCACCAAACCTCAAGTGGTTTATTAATTACCTATATATGATTATATAATTTCTTTAGCCAAATCTTATGTTTTTAGGAACATTATATCATTTAATAATAAAGTATTTGTTTTAAACACTCGTTTATGTCAATTTTGACACTATTTCGTATTTGATTTTTGTGAAAGTCATAACAATTTGATTACATCAAAAAAATAAATTACATCAACCCCAAAATGTCATATTAAACTAGACAAATCTTGTATGGCATCAAAAGTATAAATTTATATGTTTTTATTATATTTATAATATCAATTATTTTAATGTTTCATTAATAATGTAATTACTACATCATCATTGTGTCGCAATAAATTTAAATTTTTATTGTCTAAATATAATAAATAAAATACAATTATGTAGGATTTTTTTTATATTTCTAAATAATATTAGTAGTTGAATTTTTCTTTTGTTTAACACTATATTAAAATGGTCTAGTTATTAATCTTTGAATTTAACACTTTTAACACTTCTTAAAAAAATATAATATATGTCTTAATCCCAAACAAGTTGATAAAAAGAGTCTTATTTCTATCCTAAGGATGCTTTTGGTCAAAATACACGTATCAAATAGAATTAGGACTTCTATTGTGATAATTTTAATATTATTTTTACCATCAATTACCTTATTTAGATTTAACTATGGTAAATAAAATTCAAAAGTTACTATTCACCAAATATTATTTTCATCCTACTGAACCACATTTAACTTAATTATTTCAGAATTGTCTCTCAAGTTTTTGAAATTCAATTAATACAAGTAGTAAAATTATGTTTTATGCGAATTTGAAAATGTGCCTAGAATGTTGGTAAAAAACATTAAAAAGTTCAATAAACTTTTATATATCTAATATTATTACAAAAAGACTCCATTTAATAAAATTAGACTAATATAGATATTATTTTTCTATTTTGACTTTGAAATAAATTTAAATAAAAATATTAATTATTTAAGTAAAAATTTGGTTTTAAATAATAACGTAGTGTTTTTCACTATTTATAAAAAATTGAATGTTTTCACAAAAATAAAAATAATCCACCCTAAGAAATTTTTTATTTTCAAAATTCATAAAAGATATCTATTTTACAAAATTTTAAACATAGAAGTTGCATTAATTAATTTAAAATTAATTTTCATTGTCAAAACTAGAATGCTGGTTTTTAAGAAGTAAAAACCATAAAAAGATTTATATGTGTTTATGTCCAATTTAATTGTGAAATTATTTAAAATGACCTAAATTATATTAAATGGTAAAATTGTAATATAATTATACTTTAAAACCAATAAAATTCAAAATTTAACACTATAAATTATTTTTATGAAAAAATTTGTTTTAGATTAAAATTTAGTACTTTCCGCTATTCATCAAAATATGAAAGTTATCATAAAAGGAACAAAAATTTATCCAAAATAAATATTTATGTCCCAATTATAAAGAATAATTTAGTTTCATTAAATTGATAATATAAATGTTTCAAATATTTTCTTTAAAAATGGTTTTCCTTTAAAAGGTGAAATAACTACATTTTTTGAAAAGTTATTCTTCTATCAGAGAAATTGAATTTTTCCTTATATTATGGATAAAAATCACAAAATATGAATGTCAAAATTATATAAGATATATATAAAATACAAATTTTGGTTAATACTATTCATTACCACTTTTTAAATAGCTATTTTTATTGGTCGTGATGCGCTTGAATTCGGTGTTGCGTGTAGCACCAGCTATTAAATTACATTAAAGAGAAAACGTACTATGAAATATTGGAGTGTTAGATTCTATAATCCTTCAATATATTGTATCCTCAAAATTTGAAATTGTTTCTATAAAATAAAATGATTAAAATAGAAAATACTTTTTTGGGAAAACCCACATCGAAAATAGGGTTAATAAAATTTAGTCTTTATAAGAGAGAAAGGGAAATGAAAAATCCCTCACCAAATTATGATCTCGAATAGGAGAATGTTGGTGAAAATTATATGCATATAATTTGAGGGAAAACATAAATATTTATAGGGAGTTATTGAGGTCATCAATCACTAACAAGTGAACAATAAATAGAATATTGAGGGCCTCAAAGCGATAAATCTATGATGATTTAAAATATCATCATTTCAACAAAACATAAGGTATTATGATAAAATATTTTTGGTTTTAAGATACCTTCCATAATTTTTATAAATTAATATGTTCATAGAATAAAATAAACAAATAATACTTTACAAGTGGAGTTTAATCCTTCAACTAATTTCTACCACAAACTCATATTTCACATTGAAATATAATAGAACTCAGAAATATTCTAATCGTATAGGGTTCCAAAATATGAATTTATAATTCATTTGTCAAAACATTTAAAAAATTACATTATATAAACCTGTAAATCATGTTGGCCAGGTGGTGGGGATGCACCCTCAGCACCCTCCGATTGAGGGTTCAAGTCTCGTGGCCTTGTCGGACGCGACAGGTTGTCACCTGACCTCCGGGTTGTCCTTTTTATAACAATCCAAAAATAATATTACAGAATT
The DNA here is from genome assembly GCA_963277665.1 of Viscum album. Taxonomy (NCBI): domain Eukaryota; kingdom Viridiplantae; phylum Streptophyta; class Magnoliopsida; order Santalales; family Viscaceae; genus Viscum; species Viscum album. Next base: position 217,751,451 of record OY728147.1, read on the forward strand.
CTTTGAACTATAATAATAGTATCCAATGTCCAACTTAATTAATTCAATACTTTAGATTTATACAAAATACTTCTTTCCAAAATCACAATCGAAAATTTATAAGGAAGGTAAACATAATGAAGATCCATTTTTCCTCTTAAGAACATGTGAATACCTTCATCATGTATTCTATTAAAACATGGTAACACCCTGAATTATCATAAAACATTATTGATTACATTAATTCTCGCTTATTCAGTATAGAATACTAGATGTACTCCTTATATCCAAAAATGTTGTAAACTCCAACAATGATGGAATAAAAAAACAATTAATTAGTTTCAAGGTAGTCAAGAATATCCAATATAATTTATCCGAAACAATCATATCTTATTCCGAAATTATTATCTCATTTTTTAAACATATTAAGGGTTATATTTCCCTCAACCATATAATTTCCCAAATGTGTAACTTGAAATTCTATTACATTACTTGGTACCATAAAATATCAAATCCTTAATTAAATAGTACTCTAATATAATCCATATATACTCTATAATTATTATATCTTGTACATATTTAATTCAATACTCAAATGAAAAAATTCATTAATAAAAACATAAGAACACTAGTGATTCCTCTTCAACTGTGGTAGTATCATAACATGATTATTATCCAACAACCTCAATTGGTGTATACTCTGATTAATTGGACATTGACTCACGTAGTGTCCCAACTTTTTGCAGATGAAGGATTTTACATTTGAAACATTTTTCTTACAGTTTCACATCACAAACACGATGTCCTTTTTCTCCACACTTATAACATTCTACCATTCCCTTCAAGAATTTACCAAGGTGATTTTTTCCATAGTTATCACATGTGATAAAATCCTTATTTCCCTTCTCCCCTTTGTCCATATTTTTTCCCATCATCTTCTTTTCTTTCTTCCCTTCAAATCCATAAAACTAAAATAATTCTTTACTTAAATTATTAACACTTCATACTATTTTTTTATATGATGCAGATACGTGGGAGATTATTTTCCTTCTATATTTTGTCTTAAGACCTTGAAATATATGATCCTTCTTACTCATTGAATCATGTGTATTACTAGAGTTCTAATTCCCTCATTTGGGAATTATTTATAAATGACGACATACACTAGGTTAGATTATATCATAATCCATAATCCAAAAACTAGAAAAATATTCAACATTAATTGATGATTTTAAAACATATAATCTTATAAAAATTGTTCAATTGCTAAAATATTTACACATAAATACATCATAATGGTTTTTATAGAAAATTTAAATTATCTTAAGCATATCCCCTAGGAGTGTCAAAATAGGTGCGTAGAAAGGCCCATTGTTGTGTACCAGGATACCTCATGTCACGCCTGAAACTCTTTATAATAGTTTTCACTCTTAGGTACATCCATGCCAGAACTACGTCCACTTGTAGTATCGATACAGTGATGTTTTGCCTGAAAAACCCACATAATATCTATATTAACAAAAAATTTGGATGTTCTTCTATACTAATCCTCATATTCTATCTTAGGTTAATTTTTCCTAACTATAGTTTATGTAAATATATTTCCAAGATTTCTACTAAACATTATTTGATACCCAATTCAACACCCCGACCACAGAAGCCTGGGGAGAGTGCATTATTTTAATACATTAGCATGATTACAAGAAATAAAGTCCCAATGGACCAATCCGTTTAGTTGTCTTGGAAAATTGATTACAGTCACAAATGTTACATTAAATATTGTCGAATACAAAAAAACATAAATAAAATGTTGAGAAAACCATTATTACTGTGGCTTAACCTGGAATATCAATAATAATACATTTCTTGAAATCCTGAGAAAATTAAACATAAGAAAGCGGTTATCTCAGATGCTCAATAAGGGTAAATAATTTAGGGGAAGCTATAAACACGTAAAAAAATATTTGTAATAAAATCAATAGCCATTTTTAAAAAATCGTGAACATAATATGGAAAAAATAAATCAAACAATACCTTATAAACATGCACATTAATTTTCTACTAGTTCAATAATCACATGTATTAACTAATTTCATAATGAGTGAATACATAATGTCAGACCTCGTAACAACATAGTCAAGGCCTCGTGCGAAGAATAAAAATAAAAATTTCATCAAGGACTTGTTCCAAGACACTAGTTTGTCTCATTCGACCTACAGATTCCTTAAGGGGCATATCTATATTCAAACATTTCATAAATCATTCAATACAATATGGAATATTATATAATACTAAATCAAACTCAATCAAGAATAATATCTAGTAAATGATGTTGACGTGGTTTAAAATGATTAGAAAAACACATTGAGAGAAATATCCCTTTTTCATGAAATCATTTAAAAGTTACACAATTTATAAAGTAATCCATTTAAAAGATATTTATTAATAAAATTTTCCCATACTAATATGAAACGTTTGAATGGAATTAAAATTTTAAAACATTAATGTCCATATAAATAAATTCTTAAAACCATTTCAAAAACATGGACATTAATGAGTATGATTTTGAAGAATAAATATTTAAACCATTTAAAATAATGTTTTATTTAAACAGTCACTTAAAAATAATCCTTTTGAAAATTATTTTATGAAACAGGGACATGGAAATTAAATATTTCCCTGATAAAACATACACATAAAAAATCTCATAAAATAATGAGATTGAAGAGTTAATCCTTACCTTGTACGTTTTTTTAGTTGAGGGTACGTTTAACCTCCTATATAATGACCATAGTATGTAATAAAATTATACTAGAACTATATTAATATTTATGATAACATATATGATTTATTTTTGACTTTATACTACCCATTTTATAACACTTTCTATGTTAAAGTAACATTTCAGTTAATAATCACTTTCTTTAACGTACGCGTTTTAAATTGTTATTCATGATAATATCACTTATATCATGATATAATTGCTTCCATAATATGAAACATTATTTATATATCATATATATTTAGAATATAAATATGTATTATAGATAGATATATGGAATGGAAAAACCGTTTATGGAGGCGGTAGGTCGTACATACGCATAAACGCTATTTTCATTTTCATATTGTATTGGACAGAAGTAAGTGAATGAGTTATATGTAAATACATATATATATATATATATATATATATATTTGAAGTATAATTGTTATTTTATATATTTAATACTTATTAATAATATATATTTTTATAATCATCATTGAATGCTGAACGTGGAAATGAATTTCATCACATCGTGGAGACAGTAAGTGGTGCGTATGCACAAGCGGCGATATCATTATATTGATGATAAAATAATAAATAATGGGACGATATATTATATATAAATAATAATTAACATGTTATATTTATTAATTACATCCATTATACCCATTATTATTCCCATCCAAATAATGAAATGTTGAATAACAAAAAACACCACGACCTAGAGACGATAAGTTGTACGTACACATGTATGGTGATTTTGTCATTCATAGGATGGATAAAATAATGACTATGGTTTTACCATATTTATAATAAAAATCAAAGTAACATAAAACTATGTATAAGGTACTAGATTTATTATTTTGCTATGGAAACAACAAAGAAAGAGGATGTCGAAGAAGAAAAAAACATTTAAAGAGGTGATGAAATTATTACCTCTCCTTCTGGTTCTTCCTATTTAATTGAACAAAAGGGCACCTTAAGTTGGCTTTCTGTTCAAAGTAAGGCCTATAGGTTTAAGTGAGGGTAGTTGGGAATAGATTTATGTAGGGTTTGGTCGAGGAAAATGACTTTGGATGTGTGAATTTAATATAAGGGGAAGTATCCTTTTATAAGAGAGGTTGTAGGCACTTTAAAAAAAGAATGAAATATTATTTTATTATACAATAATTTTCGGGTTTTCCTAGCTCAAAATTGATTTATTTCAATTATATGGTAGGTATGGGCCGAAATACTGTCATCAAATAGGTTTTAGATATGTTTAGGTCATCATATTAACCGTATATTTTATAATTAACCCTTAGTTAAATAGTTTAACTTTCACCATTTCGTCTTGTATTATTATAATACATTGTTAGCAAACATACTATAAAATTCCAAAAAAAACATCAAATTCTTAATTAATTAAATATATTTCATTATATAAGCCCTTTGACTGAATCTTTTATTTTTAGGATTATTAAATCATTTAATAATATAATATTTGTTTTAAACACACATTTATGTCAATTTTGAAACTATTTAGAATTTGTTTTTTTGAAATTCATAAATAGTTGATTACTTAAAAAATTATACATTAAATCAACCCAAAAATTTCTTATTCACCTAGAAAATTAGTTTATGGAATCAAAAGTCTCAATATAAATTTATTATTATATTTATAATATCAATTGTTTTATTCTTTCATTAATAAGTTAATTACTACATCATCATTGTGTCATAAAGAAATTTTAATATTTATTCACTAAAATTTATAAATAAAATACCATGATGTTGGAAATCTTCTTATTTTTCTGTGGAATATTTATAGTCGAATTTATATTATGTTTAACCATATATAAAAAATATATTAGTTATTAAACTTTGAATTTATCACTTTTTACTCTTCTGGAAATAAAATATAATAAATGTCCTAATCGAAACCAAATTGATCAAAAGCATCTTACTTTTATCATACAGTTGATTTTGGTCAAAATGAACGTTTCTAATAGAATTAGGGCATGTGATGGGGTAATTTTAATATTATTTTTACCTTAAATTGTCTTATTTACTTTTAACCATGGTAAATAATATTCAAAAATAACTATTCCCGAAAAATTATTTCCATCCCACTGAACCACATTTTACTTATTGTAGTCAAACGTGTCTCTCGGATTTTTCAAATTCAGTTCATGGAAGTGGTAAAATAACATTTTATGAAAATTTCCAAACATGCTTAGAATGTGTGTAAAAGATGTTAAAATGTTAAATAAAATTTTATATATCTAGTCATATTATATATTAACTCCAATTAATTTTATTAGACTAATATAGGTAATTTGTACCTATTTTGAAGTAAAAATAAATTTAAAAGAAAATATTAATTATTTAAATAAAATGTCATTATTAAATAATAACATAGTGTTTTTCACTATTCATAAAAAATTTAATGTTTTCAAAAAAATACCAAAAAATCACCCTAAAAAAATTTTTATATTCAAAATTTCAAAAATGATGTCTATTTTACAATATATAAAACATATAAGTTGCATTAACTAATTTAAATTTAATTCCCATTGTCAAAACTAGAATTAGGTTTATAAAGAGTAAAAACTATCAAAAGATTGACTTGTGTATGTAACGCCCCGACCCCAGTTACCCAAAGTCGGTGAATTATTACATAACATTGGCAGGATCACCAGGAAATCATGTCCCAAAAGATTGATCTGTTTATTATTATTGGAAATAAGATACATACATATGTTCAACTTTACAACATGAAATGAAATTCAACACTAATTTATTCCATTAGAAACATCCAAGCCTCCTAGATTATACCGGAAAGCCACTCATAACTAACTCCTTCATATCCTAGGAAAATAAAACATAAGAAAGGGGTGAGCTCAAACGCTCTGTAAGTGTAATAAATACAAAGGAAGATAACATAAATATTAAGCATGGTGAATAATTGAAAACACATGCCTTCAAAAATAATAAACATGAACACTTTTATGGCAGGAATATGAGCTGAGTAAATAATGCCATAATAAAATATAATCATGGGTATTGTACTAGTCGAATGACCACATGAACCATAAATAATATTTTCATAGTGAGGGAATGTATAATGCCGGACATTCAGAAACATTTTCTCAAGGCATCGGCCAAGACATCTAAAAATGATTTAGGACTCGTCCAAAACTATATATCATATTGGGAAAGGCCTCAGCCAATTCCATGTTTAGTTGTCTCAGGAGACCAACCGGTGCACCGAGGGTCTATAGTGGGCTCCACACGTTACTTACTAAGTCCAATACATTCCTTATATGAAATGGTTGAAATATAACATAAACATTTATATTAAAACTATCATACAAAATGTCAATACATTAACTATAATCCATGAATAGTATAAAAACAACACATCAACATTAAAACATAATACAACATGTAAGATTTGTATCATAATAGATCAACATCAAAAATCCATCAAATGATGTTGACATAGATGAAAGGAAAATTATTTAATAGTAATACATCTTTCAATTTTGAAATCATTTAAAATTCATGTTACCATAAAAGAAAATATTTATTTTGAAAATATTCATATAATTTTTAAGGGAAGATTTGAAAATGTTATAACGGTGGATAATAACCGCACCCGCCGTATAAGTTAAAAAACATTCTTACTTTAATTTTGTCAAAAAGGTCGTAAAATACCTTGTTTGGAAAAGGACAGAAAGATTCCTTTCAAAACATATAAGGTCAAATAAGGGTATAAATGACTTTATCCCATTTTCTAGTAAATAGAAAAAATGTCTTGAAATAAATTTTAAGATACATGGATGTGGATGATAAAGAGGTCTCAGTAGATACTTACGTAAATACAACCTCGGATGATAAAGAGATTGTGAAATTTACCCTTACCTTGTACTTTTCCATGATCTAGGTTAGGTTAACATACTGTATAATGGTTAAATCATTATTATTTAATTATAAAATAACTATATACATTAATAAGATATCATATATGAACTTATAATATTTATTTTTAATGATATTTCAGTAGTATCATCATTTCGGGTGTTAACTGATTTGTTTTCCTTTATATGCTTGTTATGTAAGTAATGTTTGTTATGTATAGGATGTATCATATTCCGATTCATAATTATATTATGTCTTTAAAAATTATTTTTAGTCATCAAATTAAAATTATCCTTGAATGAGTATAATGGGGAAAGAATCTCATCACGTTCATGGTGACGGTAATTCGTACATACGCACGAGCGAAAATATCTTTCTTTTGATATTAAAATAATATATAATTGAATAGTACATAATATAAATAAAATCAATATAATGTTATATTTATTATTTACATAATTTATACTCATTATTATACCCATCCAAATGAGGAAGTATTTGAATAACAAACTACACCCTGACGTGGAGACGGTAATCTCTATGTACGCTTGTGTGCTGACTTTGTCATTTATAAGATGGATAAAATAATTAACATGGTTGTACAATTTTTATTATAACATCACAGTAGATAGAAGATTCTGGAGTTATTATTTTATAATGGAAACAATAAATAAAGTGGAAGTGGACAAAGAAAAGAACTTGAAAGAGGTGATGAAATATTTACCTCTTCTTCGAGTTCTTCGTTATTATTTTATCAAAAGGGCTTCTTATGATTTATTTATGAAAAAAGGAAGGCCTCTAGGTTGAAGGGAGAATAGTTGGGAGGATATTAGGGTAGGTGTGGGCCAAGCCAAATGGCTTTGAAGGTGTGAATTTTAGAGAAGGGGAAGTTCCCTTTTATAAGATAAGTGAGGGGCATCTTAGGAAAAGATTGAAATATTATTTTTTTTAAAAATAATTTTCGGTTTCTAAGGGCTAAAAATGATTTATTTAAAGTATAATGTAGGTATGGGTCTATAAATACTCATCCTATATGTTTTAGATAGTATTGTGTCACTATATTAACATTATTTTTTATAATTAACTTTTAGGTAAATAGTTTGACATTTACCATGTCTCTTTGTATTTTTATATTATATGGTTAATAAACCTACTATAAACATTCAAATTAATCCAAAGTGGTTAATTAATGACCTATATAATAGTATTTAAGCCCTTTGGAAGAACCTTTTATTTTTAGGAATATAATACCAATTAATAATTTAATATTTGTCTTAAAAATTATTTTATATCAATTTTGACACAATTTGTTTTTTTGTATTTTCTAAACTCATAAATGCATTATTAATTCAAAAAATCATTTAATAAACCCTAAAATGTCTTATTATCCAATAAAATTGGTTTAATTCCTAAAAAGTCTCAAATTACATTTACTTGGGTATTTATAATATCAATTATTTTAATACTTCATTAATATGGTAATTATTGTATCATCATTGTGTCATAAATATATTAAATTGTATAATTTATAAAAAATATAAATAAACTAACATTATTTAGGAATGTTTTTTAGCTTTCAAATTAATATTTATAGTAGAATTTATCTTATGTGTAACCATATATTATAAATGGATTAGTTATTAAACTTTAAATTTAACACTTTTAGCTCTTATTTGAATTAAATAATAATAAATGTCCTAATCTAATCCAATTAGACCTAATGGATCATATTTTAATCCTAAGGTTTTTTTTGGTCTAATTACATTTATCAAATATAATTAATACATGTCTTAGGTTAATAATAATATCATTTTTACTATTAATTTACCTATTTACTTTTAACCGAGGTAAATAAAAGTCAAAAGTTATTATTCACCCAAAATTATTTTTATCTTATTGAACCAAATTTTACATACTATTATCAACCATGTCTCTTGGATTTTTGAAATTATATTCACCGAATTGGTAAAATTATGTTTTATACAAATTTACAAATGCTCCAAGGAGGTTGGTAAAATATGGTAAATAGTTTGATAAAATTTTATATATCTAAACTTATTATAAAATGAATCCAATGAATTACGTTGAACATATATATGTATTATGTATCTATTTTGGCCTAAAATAAATTACAATAAAATAACTAACTATTTAAACAAAAAGTCAGTTTTAACCAATAACGTAGTGTTTTTCACTATTCATCAAAAAATTAAAGTTTTCTGAAAAATACCAAAAAATCACCCTAAGCTAATTTTGATATACCAAATCCAAAAATAAGTCAATTTTTAAAGATAAAACTTATAAAATTTCAAAAAGTGAGTATTACTATTTATAACGGCTAGTTTTATTGGTCTCAGTGTTTTAGAATCTCGAAGTTGCGTACAATGCAGGCAATTGCATTATTCAAAAAGAAACGTATTGTGGATGCTTGGGGTGTTACATTCCTCCCTCCTTCAAATAATTTCATCCTCGAAATTTCAATAATACTGTCGCACAAAACGATTTTGGTGGTTCTTCATCATATGTTTCTCTGGTTACCACATTGCATCTTCTATCTTATGGTTTCTCCATATAACATTTACCAGGCGAGTCGTTCGGTTTCTCATCACGTACTCTCCTGTATCAAAAATTTTGACTGGCTCTTCACAATAAGATAGATTAGTTTCTAGTGCATTTTACCCATAGGTGAGTACAAGCATTAGTTCATGCATGTATTTTATCAATAATGATACGTGGAACACATCGTGATCTTTGGAGAGACTTGGAGGCATTGCCAAATGGTAAGCTACAGCTCCAATTCATTCTACAATTTCGAAAGGTCCGATGTACCTGAGACTCAATTTACCCTTCTTACTGAATCATATAACTCCCTTCCATGGAGATACCTTTATGAAAACATGATCACCTACCTGATATCATATATCCTTCCTTCGGTTATCAACATAGATCTTCTGCCTACTTTGAGCTTCTATGATGTGGGTTTGGATTACCATAACATTTTCCATAATTTCCTCTACATGTTATGTACCTATAAGTTTTCTTTCACAAACATCATTCTAAAAGGTTGGTGTGTGACATCTCTTTTCGTATAATGCTTCTTATGGTGCCATTTGAATACTTGAATGGAAGTTATCGTTATAGGAAAATTATACTATTGGTAAATATTGATCCCACATACCTTGAATGTCAAGTGAGAAAGATCTCAACATGTCTTCTAAGGTTTGAATAGTCAGTTCTGGTTGTCCATTAGTTTGAGGGTGGTAGGTAGTGCTCAAACGAAGTGCAATATTTAGGGCCTTCTAAATACTTTTCCAGAATCTTGATGTAAAACAGGGATCACGATCAGAAAAAATCGATAAGGGTACTCCATGAAGTCTTACAACATTATTAATATACAGTCTTGCTAAACGTTCAAGTGTTTAATCTTCTATTATAGCATAAAAATGTGTTGACTTGGTATGATGATCAAAAATGACCCATATTTCATTATTTCTTCTAGGAGTATTTGGCAGTCCCATGACAAAGTCCATCGTAATATTATCCCATTTCCACTCAGGTATGAGAAGAGGTTGCATGACTCATCAAGGTCATTGTCTTTCAGCATTCACATGTTGAAAAACCATACATCTGGAAACAAAATCAGAAAACTCCCACTTCAAGTTGTCCCACCAAAATTGTTCTTTCAAATCTCTAAACAGAATAGTGCTACCATGGTGTATAGAGAAATTGGAGCTATGAGCATCATCTAACAATTCCCTTTTCAGATCAGGTACATTATGAACACAAAGTATCTTTCCAAATTTCAAAATCTCATCTTCATATATGAATTCAATCAATCTCGCATATTCATAGGATTAATTTTATTTTGAAACTCCTCATCACCAGCCTGAGAACTTTTTATCCTTTCTAGTAAAGATGGTTTTGAACCCATTTTAAAAAGTATTGATGTTTCACCTTCCAGGATTATTCTCATATCCATTTTCACTAGATCCATGAAAATAGGATCCCTTTCAAATTTTATCTTGTTCAAAACTCCATGATCCTTTCTTCTCAAAGCATCTGCCACCTTATTTTCCTTCCCCGGGTGGTAGTGTATAATGCAATCATAATCCTTGAGTAGTTCAATCCATCTCCTTTGCCTCATGTCATGTTCTTTCTTTGAAAAAATATAATTCAAACACTTATGATCGTTATATATCTCACATTTTTCACCATAGAGATAATTCCTCCAAATATTAAAAGAAAAGATTACAGTTGCTAACTCAAGATCAGGAGTAGGATAGTTTTGTTCATGAATTTTTAGCTGTTGTGATGCATTGGAAATAACTCTATCATTCTGTATAAGGACCCAACCAAGTCATTTCTTTGAAGCATGAAAAAAAACCCATAATTCCTCGATGGTAAAGTCAAGATAAGAGCACTAACTAATATTCTCTTCAGTTCTTCAAAAACATTCTTGACACTCTTTTTTCCAAACAAATTTAACCTCTTTACGCGTGAGCTTTGTTAATGGGTTAACCAACCGAGAAAAATTATGGACGAAACGTCGATAATAACCTGCTAAACCAATAAAACTGCATACCTTATTTATACTCATCGGTGATGGACATTCATAGATTGCCTTGTTCTGTGAAGGATAAATAGAGATTCCATCCTTAGAGACAATATATCCAGGAAAAGAATTATCTTGAATCCCTAATTCACACTTGCTAAATTTCCCATATAATCTATTTCATCTAAGAATATTTAGAATGATTCGTAGATGATTTTCCTAATCTTCTTAGCTTTTGGTGTATACCATGATATCATCAATAAATACCCCTACAAATTCATCAAGATATACCTTGAAAACTCTATTCATTAGATCCATTAATACATAGGGTTCATTAGTCAACCCAAAAGTAATTAATGTAAATTCATAATGCCCATACCTAGTTCTAAATTCTGTTTTCAGAATGTCTTCCTTCTTCACATAGAACTAATGATATCCCCATGGAAGGTAAATATTTGAAAAATATTGGGCTCCATGAAGTTGGTCGAATAAATCATCAATGTGAGGTAGGGGATACTTGTTCTTTATTTTTATAGCATTAATCTCCCTTTTGTCAGTGCACAACCTCATAGATCCATTGTTTTTCATACTAAAAAGAACTGGGGCTCCCCATGAAGAATCACTAGGGAGAATAAATACCTTATTACTCAATTACTCCAGTTGTTTCTTTATTTCCACTAAATCTATAGTGTCCATTCTATAAGGGGTCTTCGATATGTGCCTTGAACCATGAATTAAATCAATGGAAAACTCAATTTCTCATTCTGGAGGATGTCCAGGTAAATAATTTGAAAACACATCAACATATTCTTGCACAATATGTACATACTCTATTTGAACATTCCTTTACTCACCCACAGTTATTTCATTCTCTTCCTCCCCAATAATTGAATTTAGTTGAGCTACTATGGGTGGATCTAGATAAGAATTAGTTGGTGACGTTTCTGCTCTATAGATATGGTACTCCTTATCATCATTGAGAATTGTAACCTCCATATTCTGATAATACATTTTTGTATCATGGTATGAAAGCCAATCCATACCAAGGATTATATTAAATTCATTCATGAGTATGACAATGAGATCAGTAGATAAAGTAAATTTATATTCTCTAATGGGAACTGATTCAAATAACATTGGTGGAATGACACTTACCTTAGGTGTTTCGACTGACAACTCCCATGTTAAGATAAATCGAAAATATCTAATTTTCTTAAAAAACTGGGAAGATATGAAACAATTCAAAGATCAAAAATCAAATAAATCTTTTTCCAAACTTTATGAAATCATTAAATTACCTACCACCACGTCTTTCTGATCTTCAACCTCTGTAGTAATGATAGTTAATCCTAGCCTTGATCCCTTGGACTTTTCTAAGGTAAGTTTCCCTAACGCTTTGGAAATTCATTTTCATAATGTCCCATCTCCCTAAAATTGTAGAATTGAACAGTGGTAGCTTCTTTCGTTCCCTTACCATCAACAGCAATATGGATTTCTGTCCACATTTTTAGCATACTCATTTCCCTTTTAGACAGGCACCAGGGTGCTTCCTTCCACAATTATCATAGGGTAGAAATTCAACGCCTCTATTCTTCCCTATTTCCTTTTTTCCTTTCCCATTATGTTCAAAAAATCCCTTCTTCTCTTGCTTTACATTAAAGTCGTAAGACTTAGAGAATTCCTTTTTGGTCTCAATAGCACGTGAGACAATATCTTCGTACGATGAGAAGGATTATGATACTAATGCTCGACTGGGAAATGGTTTTAACCCATCAATGAAATAGTCAATCGTACTTCTTGGGTTACGTGTATAATCATCACCATTCCTTGCTAACCATGTAATGTAAGATTCATACTTTGGGACATTCTCATTTTCTTTTTCCCTCAGACTCAGAAATTTCCTTTCCATATCTGCTCGATGGTCATGAGGAATGTATTTTTCTAATAAAAGCACTTTAAACTCCCTTCATTCTATTTTTGATACTTCTTCATATTCCTTTGTGTTTTGAATCAGTGACCACCATTGATCTGCATCTCTAGTGAGGCGATAAACTGTCATGAAATTTTTTTATCTTTCGCAATTCCCCAAAGAATAAAATATTTTCTCTAAGGAACTTATACATTGTTCTTCTACAAATGGATTTGTAGTCCCAGTGAATTTTGGTTGTTTTTTCCTCATTAAGTGGTCTAACACGGATCCTCCACATTGTGGATTAGGGTTCTCCATAGAGATAAGGTTATTATTCATAACCTGTGTGAGTTGTCCTATTATGGTGATAAGCTGGTCTACACCACATCCATCACCAATTCCTCTATAATTATCTTGAGTAGGAGGGAAATCCCAATATGGATTACATGAATTGATATGGTTTCCATTCCTTCCACTAGGCTCCATTTCTTAACAGTGTCATACACTAGATTATTTTATGAATCACAATATATAATTCCAAACTAGTAAAATAGTTAACATAAATTGAACAGTTTATCGATATAATCCATAATAATAAAAATGATTTTTTTGAGGAAGTATATACTCATAAACCCCTAATAATGGTTTTTAAAGAAAATGAGAATTATCCAAAGCATATCCCCTGGGAGTGTCGTCACCAAAAGTGTAGCAAGGCCTGTTGTCATGCACCAGTTCCTATTCATGTCTAACTCAAAGTAGTGTTTTTGGGTTTTACCCCTAGGTACGTATATTCCAGATCCACATATACCTGATCATATCCAAAAGGGATTTATTTCTTGGAAAACTTGTAAAATCTCTAAATTAACAAAATTCTGGGGAGTTCTTCTATACTACTCTTCAAAGTCTATCATAGGATAATGTGATCTAATCAGAGTTTATCTAAATCTAGTTTCCAAGGTTTGTACTAAACTTCCTGTGATACCAACTGTAACACCCCATCCCCAACTACCCAGAGTCGGTGCATTGTTACATAAAATTAGCATGATCACAATGAAATCATGTCCCGAAAGACCGATCAGTTTAGTATTATTGGAAACAAGATTTATACATAAGTTCAAATTAAAAACTTGAAATGAAATACAACTCTAATTTATTTTAATAGAAACATCCAATCATCCTAGATTATTCCTTCAATTTACTCATAAATCACTCCTTCATATCTTGGGAAAATGAATCATAGGAAAGAGGTGCGATAAAATGCTCAGTAAGGGTAATAAATATAGCAGAAGATAATATAAATATTAAGCATGGTGAATAATTGAAAACACATTCCTTTACAAATAATAAACATGAACACCTTTATGGAAAGAATATGTATTAAGTAAATAATTCCATAATAAAACATAATCATGGGTATTCTACTAGTTGAATGACCACATGAACCATCATTATTATTTTCATAATGAGGAAATATATAATTCCAAACATTCTGAAACAATTTTTCAAGGCCTTAGCCAAGACGCCTAAAAATGATTTAGGCCTCATCCAAAACCATATATTAAGTTGGGAAATTCCTCGGCCAATTCCACATCTATTTGTCTTAGGAGACCTACTGATGCACCGAGGAGCTATAGAAAGCTCCACCCATCACTTTATAAGTCCAATACATTTCACATTTGAAAAGGTTGAAATATAACATAAACATTTGTATTAAAACTAGCATACGAAATGTCAGTAAATTAACCATAAACCATGAATGGTATAAAAATAACACATCCATAGTCAAACATAATACAATATGAAAAATTTATATCATAATATATCAACTTCAAAAATCCATCAAAGGATGTTGACATAGATTAATGAAAAATTATTTAATAGGAATATATCTTTCTATTTTGAAATAATTTAAAATTCATGTAATTATAAAAGAAAACATTTATTTTGAAAATAATCATATAATATTGTAAGGGAATATTTGACTATGTTATAATAGTGGAGAATAATCGCACCCACCATATAAGTTAAAAAAACATTCTTACCTAAATTTTGTCAAAAAGGTCGTAAGTACCTTGTTTGGAAAATGACGGAAAGATTCCTTCTAAAACACATAAGGTCAAAAAAGGGTATAAATGAAAGTAAACCATTGTCTAGTAAATATTAAAAATGTTTTGAGATACATTTTAGGAAACATAGATTTGGATGATAAAGAGGTCCCAGTAGATACTTACGTAAAAACAACCTCAGATGATAAAGATATTGTGAAATTAACCATTAACTTGTACTTTTCCTTGGTTGATGGTAGGTTAAACTCATTTATAATGGTGAAATAATAATTATTAAATTATTATAGAACCATGTATATTAATATTATATCATATATGATCTTCTAATATTTCTTTGTTAATGACATTTCTATAGTATCATCGTTTCAGGTGTTAAACGATTTGTTTTCCTTTATATACTTGTTACATAAGTAATGTTTTTATGGATATGATATATATTATTCATATTCAGGATGATATTAAGTCATTAAACATTTTTTTAATCATCAAATGAAAATTAGTCTTGAATGGATACGATGGGGAATGAATCTCATCGCGCTCGTGGAGACGGTAATCCGTACGTATGCACAAGTGAAAATATCATTATTTTGATATTAAAATCATATATAATTGGACGGTATATAATTTAAACAGAATCATTATCATGTTATATTTATTATTTGAATCATTTATACTCATTATTATACCGATAAAAATGATGAAATATTTGAATAACAAATTACACCACGACCGGGAGACGGTAATCTGTACATACGCACGTATGGTGACTTTGTCATTTATAGGATGGATAGAATAATGAATATGGTTGTACCATTTTCATAATAACTTTACAGTATATAAAAGATACTAGAGTTATTATATTATAATAGAAACAATGAAGAAATATGAAGTGGAAGAAGAAAAGAACTTGAAGGAGGTGATGAATTATTTACCTGTTCTTCCGGTTCTTCCTTTGGATTTGATCAAATGGGCTCATTAGGTTGGATTTTTTACTAAAGGAATGACTATAGGATTAAGGGAGTATATTTTAGATGATATTTTTGCAGTGGTTGTCTGAGCCAAATGGCTTTGATGGTGTGAATTTGAGAGAAGGGGAAGTGCCCTTTTATAAGAGGGGTGAGGGGAACCTTAGGAAAAGATTGGAATATTATTTTTTTAATAAAATCATTTTCGGTGTCTAATAGATCAAAAATGAATTATTTAAAAGATATGGTTGGTATGGGTCGAATAATACTCAACCAATAGGTTGTAGATAGGTTTGGGTCACTATATTAAACCTATCTTTTAGATTTAACTCTTAGTTAAATAGTTTGACATTTACCAGGTCTCTTTGTATTTTTATATTATATGGTAAATAAACATACTATAAACGTCCAAGAGAACCCCAAGTTGTTTATTAATGACATATATAATATTACTTAATTCCATTGGCCGAAACTTATATTTTTAGGAATAGAATACCAATTAATAATATAATAGTTGTTTTAAAAACTCTTTTATGTCAATTATGAATATATTTGGTATTTTGTTTTTTATAAATTTATTATAGCATTATTACTTCGAAAAAAATTCATTTAATCAACCCTAGCATGTAATATTAACCTTCAGTACTAGTGTAATTCATAAAAAGTCTAAAATTACATTTATTTGAGGATTTATAATATCAATTATTTTAATATTTCATTAATAAGGTAATTACTACATCATCATTGTGTCATAAGTAAATTACAATATATAATGTCTAAAATTTATAAATAAAACACCAAAATGTAGGAAATATTTTTATATTTCAAATTAATATTTATAGTATAATTTATCATATGTGTAACACTATATTAAAAATGGATTAGTTATTAATCTTCGAATTTAATGCCTTTAACACATCTTTGAATTAAATAATAATAACTGTCCTAATCAAATCCCAGTGGATCTAAAGGATCTCATTTTATTCCTAAGGTTTTTTTGTTGAATTACACTTATCCAATAGAATTATGACATGTGTTAGGGTAATAATAATATCATTTTTTCTTTTAATTACCCTATTTAATATTAACTGGGGTAAATAAAAGTCAAAAGTTACTATTCACCAAAAATTAGTTTTATCTTATTGAACCACATGTTACTTATTGATATCAATATTGTCTCTTAGATTTTCTAAATTCAATTCATAGAAGCGGTAAAATTATGTTTTATACAAATTTTTAAGTGCTCTTAAGAGGATGGTAAAATAGGGTAAATAGTTCGATAAAATTTTATATATCTATACTTGTTATAAAATGAGTCCAATGAATTAAGTTAAAAATATATATGTGTTATGTATCTCTTTTTTCATAAAAAAATTAAAATAAAATTACTAATTATTTAAATAAAAAGTCAATTTTAACCAACAACACAGTTTTTTTTTTACAATTTATCAAAAAATGAACGTTTTTAGAAAAATACAAAAAATTCACCCTAAGCTAATTTAGATGTTCAGAATCCAAAAATGAAATCCATTTTGAAATTTAAAATTTATAAAATTTCAAAAAGTGGTATTACTAATCATAATGGATTGTTTTATTGGTCATGCTGTGTTAGAATTTCGATGTTGCGTACAATGCAAGCTATTGCATTATTCAAAGGGAAATGTATTGTGGAAGTTTGGGGTGTTACAGTGTTTATATCCAATTTAAATGTGTAATTTTTTTAGAAGACATGCATTATAAAAAATGATAAAAATATATTATAATTAGACTTTAAAACCACCCAAATTAAAAATTTAACATTATAAGTTATTGTAATTAAAAAAGTTGTTTTCAATTAAAACTTATTATTTTCCACTATTCATCACAATATAAAAGTTATCAAAAAAGTAAAACAATTTCTCAAATATAAATTTTTATGTACCACTTATAAAGAAGAATTTAATTTCATTAAATTAAATATAAAAAAGTGTCAAATACTTGATTTTAAAAGGGTTTTCCATTAAAAGGCAGAAAAACTACATTTTCTATAAAATACATCTTTTATCTGAAAAATTAAACTTTTCCTCATATTATTCCTAAGAAACACAAGCTATGAATGATAAACTTATATAGGATATATATAAAATTAAAAATGTGGTACATGATATTCATAACCACTTTTTAAATATCTAGTTCGATATATCGTGATGCGCTTGAACTCGTTTTTTCATGTAGCGCAAGATACTGTATTACTTTAAAGAGATTACGTACTATGAAATCTTGGGGTGTTAAATTCTCCCCTCCTTCAATAAATTTTTTCCTCTCAATTATAAATTTCTCTACAGAAATAAGTGATTGAAAATATAAAATACCTTTATGGAAAACCCACATCCCAAATAGGGTTAACAAAATTTAGTCTTAATAAGAAGGAAGGGGAAATGAAAAAGTCATCACCAAATTATGATCTCGAATAGGAGAACATTGGTCAAAAATCGAAGCACATAATTGGATGAAAATTGTAAATATTTATAGGGTGTGATTGAGGTCATCAATCACAATCATGTGAAGAATAAATGGAATATTTAGGGCTGCAAAGCCATAAATCTTTGATGATTTAAAATATTATCGGTTCAAAAAAACATTAGGTATTAGGATAACAAATCATTGGTTTTAATATTACTTTTCTAATGTTTAATAATTAATATCTTCATAGAATAAGATAAAAACATAATACTTGACATGTAGAGTTCCATCCTTCAACAAATTTCTACCACAAACTCATATTTCACTCCAAAAGATAATAGAACTTAGAAATATTCTAATCGTATTGGGTTCCAAAAATATGAATTTATAATTCATCTATCAGACCATTTAAAAAAACTACATTATACAAACAATCACATCATATAGGCTAGTGGGAGGTGACACTCCCTTTTTCCCTTCTGTTGAGGGTTTAAGTCTTGCTGCCTTCCCGCATGCAACATGTTGTCACCCAACTTTCAGGTTGTCCTTTTTATAAAAAACCAAAAATAATCTTAAGAAATGTTTTAACCTTAAATAATAGTATCCAATGACTAACTTAATTCATTCCAACCATTATACTTTCTCAAAATACTTCTTTCCAAACTCACTATCTAAAATTTATAAGGAAGGTTAACATAATGAAGATCTCTTTTTTCATGTTATGGCATGTGAATACCTTCATCATGTATTCTCATAAAACATGGTAACGCCTTGGATTACGATAAAGACTTATTTTTTACAATCATGCTCCCTTATTCTTTATAGAATACTGGATATACATCTTATATCCAAAAATGTTGTAAACTTCAACAATTATGGAATAAACCAAATATTAAATAGTTTCAAGGTAGTGAAGAATATCCTATATAATTTATCCAAATCAATAATATCTTATTCTGAAATTATTATCACAATATTATAAACCTAATAAGGTTTATATTCCCTCAACCATATAATTTCCAAAATGGTTTACTTGAAACAGTGTCACTTTACTTGGTACCATACAATCTCAAATCCTTAATGAAATAGTAATGCAGTACAATACTTATATACTCTGTAATTCTTATAACTTGTACATTATTAATACAATACTGAAATGATAAAATTATTTAATAACAACATAAGAACACTAATCATTACTCTTCATCTATGGTAGTATCATAACTGGATTATTATCCAATAGCATCTTTTGGGGTATAATCTGATGATTTGAACATTGATTCGTGTAGTGACCCAATTCCTTGTAGACGAAGCATTGTATATTTGAAACCTTTTTTACCCTTGAAATCAATAATGTGGTGTCCTTTTCTCCAAACATATAACATAAACTCATTTCATTCAATAATTTACCAAGAAGTGTATTTCAATAGTTATCAGATGTGGGAAAATCATTATATCCCTTCTTACCATTATCCACCCTTTTTTCCATCCTTTTCTTTTCTTTCTTCCCTTAAAAGCCCTATGATTCAGATAATTCTTTACTTATCTTATTAACCCCAAGTACTATTTCTTCGTATGATTCAGATAAATGGGATATTATTTCCCTTCTAAATTTTTGCATAAGACAATAAAATATATAGCATCCCGCCCTTTTTATCTCATAAACTTTCATTACATTTTACAAAACCGAGGATCTTTAAGGTTTAGTGTCTTGGAAACCAGGAACTTTAAACATGAAAACATAAAACATTCTTCTAAAACACATGAATGGCTTCTCCTTATGTTCATCCTAGGTTCATTACTGCATCACATAACCTGGGGACATACATCAAAAGAAAGGTCGAGAAAAAAGCGCAGTAAGGGAAACAAGAGAAACATTTTACATGTGAACTTGAGATACTTTAATAAGGTCATGAAAAGAACTTTAAGGCATGAGAATGAAATCATGAGGAATATCATAATAAAAATAACATTTTCATAACTTCAAGATGTGGCTACATCATTTAACATAGACAATTATGAACATATCACCAAGGTCCATCCCCAAGGTTTCATTTGAAAATTACCATGGTTATTCACCAAGGTATCGTGAAAATTGTAATCTCTAGTGGTTACATCATTACCCAATGCATTGGAGAGCTATCAGGGTGCACCCTTAAATTTGCCTTTATTATCATGTGAGCCACATATATCATCATCAAACATTTCATAAATAACCCATATAGCATAAAATAAATGGGTTTCATTTCATAATCATAACATTTTTAAAAACTGTTTTAAAGACATGATATTTACGTCACTTTAAACCCATGGAAGGGAAAGTGGGTCTCATGTATGTAAATCCCAGAATTTAAAATAGAAAATTTTGATATATATTTGAATACCCTTGTAGAAATAAGAGCTTTGAGTATTCACATTATAACATAAAATAATTTTGAGAAAAGAGAGAGAGGCATTTTGAGACGAAAATTCTGCAGCATAACGGCTATGTTACGAGGTTTTAGAAGACATTAAAAAGAGAGGGAAATTGGTCAAACATTCATAAATGAACCATAAAACAGTAGATGGACAGAATAAGAAGGATACATGATCATGGTAATGAAATTTCAAGGACATACCATTTCAAATGAAAAACATGGAAGGAAGAAAAAAATTAGATTTGTCTTATGAATGTTCGGCAGCCTAACGACGTTACTTCAACAAAAATGATTTGAAAAGATCAAATAGGGTCTCTCATCATGTGAACATAAGAGTTCAGTATGATTGATATTGAGATAATGCCCCAACATAATTAAAAATGATCTTGAAAGACTTGACATGAAAGTAGAACTTTGAAAAGAATGAGAAGGGTGAATGAATCCCCTAAAAAAATTTGGCAGCCTAACGGCGCCACTTAAAAAATCAAAATACTGAATTGAAGAGATCAAATGGGGTCTCTAATATTATTAACATAAGAGTACAGTATGATTGATACATAGATCATACCCCAACATAAAAAAAGGAACTTTAATGAATTGACATGAAAGTAGAACTTCAAAATGAGAAGGGTGAAGAACCACTTAAAAATTCGGCAGCATAACGACGCCACTTAAAACATGAAAATACTGAATTGAAGAGATCAAATGGGGTATCTCATCATATTATCATAAAATATCAGTATGATAAATTTAGAGATCATACCCCAACATAATAAAAAGTAACTTCAAATACTTTACATGAAAATAGATCTTGAAAAATGAGAAGAGAGAAAGAATCTGTTACAAAAATTTCGGCAGCCTAACGACGCCACTTAAAACATTATAAAACGAAATAATGACAGTAATATGGGATCTCTCATTATATGAACATGAAAAGGGCAGTAAGAGGAGTATAAAATAACATCCTCCAACATAAGAACATGGAGCATAAAAGGAATGACATAAAAGAGATTACTTGAAATGAGAGAGAGAGGTCGGATCCCTTACCTTAAAATGTAACTCTTAAACCTCAAAGGATGGGACCTTGAGGGCTTGGGGGAACCTTGGGAGGACTCCTTGGGAGGTAATGAGACCAGAAATTCGTTGGGGAAGAGTGGGGAGTCGAACGGATGAGAGGAGGGCATGGTATTTATAAGGAAAGTGAGGGGACAAGGCATTAATGGCCAAGGGACACCTCACACGTGCTTTTCTCAAACCCATGTGCTCTCCCTTGGCATTTATCATGGAGTTAGGCCACATGGGGCCCCCAAAACAATAATTCATCACCCTTGGCCGGCCAACCCTCAAAAGATCTCATGACATCATCATGACACAGTTATGATGTCATTAAACATACCGAAACCCTAAAACAGTATTTTCACTATTCACTGAAAATTCAACTTTCTCAGAAAGATCGCAAAATTTCACCTTAATAAAATATCAATGCTCTGATTTCAAAAATGAACTCCATTTTATAAAAATAATTATCTAAATATTTTTATTTTAATTTTTTAAATAAATACACTATTCACCGGAAATTCATTTTTTCAGAAAAAACCACAAAAATTACCATAACATAATATCGGTGCTCTGAGTTCAAAAATGAAATCCATTTTCTAAAAATAATTTTCTAAATATTTTTAATTTAATTTTTAATTAAAAAACACTATTCACCCAAAAAAAACTATTACTTGAATAATAATTTATGAAACCGTTATTTAACCATTTTATTGAATCACATTACATAATCAAGGTGCCTAGATTATTTTAAAACATTCTTTAAGTGATATTACTTGTAACACCCCAAGCTTCTACGGTACGCTTCCCTTTGAATAATGTGATAGCGTGTGTTGTACGCAACACCAAGTTCTAACACACCATAACTAATCAAACTAGCCATTATGAATAGTAATACCTACATTTTGAAATTATATATATTTTATATTTGAAAATGGACTTCATTTTTGGATTCGGAATATCGAATTTAGCCTAAGGTGAAATTTTGGTACATTTCGGATAACTTTCATATTTTGATGAATAGTGAAAATTACTAAGTTTTAATTAAAAACAACTTTTTTAATCAAAATAATTAATAGTGATAAATTATGAATTTGAGTGGTTTTAAAGTATATTTAGAATATATTTTTACCATTTAATATAATGTTGGTCATTGGACATAATTTTACAATTAAACCGAACATAAACGAGTGTCAATCTTTTGATAGTTATTATCTCTTAAAAACAAGCTTTTTGTTTTGACAGCGGGAATTAATTTTAAATTAATTTCTGCCACTTCTGTGTTTTGAATTTAGGAAAATGGATTCCATATTTGGAATCAGGATGTTCAAATTGTGTAAATAGGTAACTTTTATGTTTAGACATTTTGAATAATTACTGCGGTAAATATTTTATTTACCATGGTTAAGGGTAAATCCGGTAAATAAGGGTTAAAAAATAATATTATAATAATACTAAATTACCCTAAAACGTGTCTTAACCCTATTGGTTGATACATGGTCGACCATGGGAATCTTTGGGTCTATTTTGGGACCCCATGGATCCACTTGTAAGTGATAATGACACTTTATTTTAATTAAGTTAAAATGAATACAAAAATGACACAAGCATATATCTTTTAGAAACAAAATTGTTACATAGGGTTATATATGTTGAATTTTAGATTATAAATATTCATTAGAAAGCTAAAATAATTGCCTACATAATTATATTTAATTTATAATTTTTAGACATTAAATAATGTATTTTATTTATGACACAATGATGATGTAGTAATTACTATAATAGTGAAAAATTAAAATAATTGATATTATAAATACCCAAATAAATATAATATGAAACTTTTAATGAATTAAACTAATTTTCTAGGATAATATGATATATTAGGATTGATTTAATTTACTTTGTTCGAAGTAATCAATCTTTTATGAGTTTCACAAAAATCAACTATTGAATAGTGTCAAAATTGACATAAAAGAGTTCTTAAAACAAATATTATATTATTAATTGATATTAAATTCCTAAAAATCTAAGGTTCGGCCAAGAGACTTATATAATTATAGGTTAATCCTTAATGGACCACTTGTTGGTCTCTTGGATGTATATAGTAAGTTTATTAACCATATTATATAAAAATACAAAGAGACATTGTAAAAGTGAAACTAATTAACTTAGAGTTAATACTTAAAGATAAGGTTAATATAAGTACCCAAACCTGTCTAAATTCTATTGGTTGAGTGGTTTTCGACCTATCCCCACCTTAACCTTTGAATAATCAACTTTTTAGCCATTAGAATCCGAATATGAATTTATTATAAATTAATATTTACAGCTTTTCCAAGGGTGCCCCTCACCCCTCTTATAAAAGGGCACTCCTCCTTCTCATTTCTTCACACCTTAAAAGCCTTTTGGATCGGCCAAACTCTGCCCAAATACTCTCCCAACATCCCTCACTACAACCTAGAGGCCTTATTTTGATCAGAAAGCCAACCTAAGGATCCTTTTTGATCAAATCAAAAGGAAGAACCCGAAGAAGAGGTAATGATTTCACCACCCTTTTCCAAGTTCCTTTCTTCTTCCACTTCCTCTTTCTTTGTTCTTACCATTCTAAAATAATAACTCCAGTATCTTACATATACTGTGATGTTATTATAATTATGGTACAACCATATTCAGTATTCTATCCACCCTTTGAATAACATGTCACCATACGTGCGTACGTACGGCTTACCGTCTCCACGTCGTGGTGTAATTGTTATTCAATATATTATTATTTGGATGGGTATAATAATGATGTGTAACTCATGTAAATAATAAATTTAACATGTTAATGATTATGTATATATGATATACCATCCATTTATATATTATTTTAATATCAAAAGAATGATATTGTCGCTCGTGCGTACGTACGGACTACCGTCTCCACGACCGCGATGAGATTCATTCTCCATCGTATCCATTCAAGTATAATTATCATTTGATGATTTAAAAATGATGTTTAAGGACTTGATATATTTCTGGATATGAATAATATACAACCTATCCTTTACAAACATGTCTTACGTAACAAAACATATAAAAGAAAACAAGTAAGTTAACACCCGAAACGACGATAATTCTAAGATATTATTAACAAATCAATGTTAAAAGATCATATATGATATCATATTAATATATATGATTCTTGTATAATTTAATAACAATTATTTCACCATTATACAGGAAGTTAACCTACCACAACCAAGCAAAAGTTCAAGGTAAGGGGTTTTCATCTCACTCCTTATTTCCGTGAGATTCATGCCATATTGCCACCATCACCTTTTGTGTGGTGTATGTACTGCCCATAATTATATTCTTTTTGTAATACACTCTAATTTATGTGTATTTACATATTAATTGTATGATACCTCTTTTATGGGTTGTATGTTTCATAATTTACCAAATTGGTAAGGGTTTACTTTACAACCTCTTCATTATCCAAGGTTGTTTATACGTAATAATCTACTGGGATCTCTTTATCATCCACATCCATGTTTCTTAAAAATGAATTTCAAAACATTTTTACTATTTACTAGAATATGAGTTAAAGTCATTTATACCCTTTTTGACTTTTATAAGTGGTTTATAAAGGAATCTTTCGGTCGTTTTCAAAACAAGGTCCTTTTTAACCTTTTCGACAGAATTAAGGTAAGAATGTTTTTTTAACTTATACGGCGGGTGCGGCTATTTTCCGCCATTATAAAATCTTCAAAGCTTCCCGTACAAGCTTATAAGAATATTTTCAAAGAAAATGTTTTTTTATATGGATCTTAAATTATTTCAAAATAAAAGGAGATATTTCTTTAAAAAGAATTTTGATTTCATCTATGTCAACATCCTTTGATGGATTTTTAGATTATTTGAAGTTGATTTATTATGATACAAAACTTCTATATTGTATTGAAGGTTTTGAGATATGTTTGACTGTGGATGTGCTATTTTTATACCATTCATAGTTTATGGTGAAAGTATTGACATTTCATATGCTAGTTTTAATATGAATGTTTATGTTATGTTTAAACCTTTTCATATGGGAATGCATTGGACTTAATATGTGACGGGTGGAGCCCTCTATAGCTCCTCGATGCATCGGTAGGTCTCATGAGACAAACTAGTGTCTTGGCACAAGGCCTTGACAAAATCTTATTTGTAGTCTTGGCACGAGGCCTTGGCTATGTGGTTATGATAGTCTGGCATTATGCATTCCAACATTATGAAAGTGGTTATTGATTTTTGCATGTGATTATTCGATTAGTAGAATATCCATGTGAATAAGTAAATGGCATTATTTCATTTTATTTATGCCATACCATGTTGAAAGTTCATATTTAAAAGGCTTTTGTTTTAGTTATACATTGCCTTAAATGTTTATTCTTATTTATGAAAGTTTCCGCTATATTGTTATCCTTACTGGGCATTTGAGCTCACCCCTTTTCTATGTTTTATTTTTCCCAGGATGTGAAGAAGTAAGTTATGAATGACCTGCAGGGATTTTATGAGGGGTTAATAGTGTGGATTGTGGAAACTTTATGTTGTTGTAGTAGTTTTTCATTTTATGATGTAATGTAAAACTTATGAATATATCTAGTGTTTCCAAGGCTACTAAACCAATCGGTCTTTCGAGATTTGATCTTTCTTGTGATCATGCCAATGTTATGTAATAATGCACCGACTCTGGGTAACTGGGGTCGGGGCGTTACAGTTGGTATCAGAGGAAGTTTAGTACAAACCTTGGAAGCTAGATTTAGATAAACTCTTATTAGAGCACGTAGACCTAAGATGAACTTTGAGGATTAGTATAGAAGAACTTCCTAGAATTTTGATATTGTAGAGATTTTGTGAGTTTTCCAAGCAATACATCCCTGTCTGGATACGAGCAGGTAGAGGCGGCTCTGGCACAGATATACCTAGGGGTAAAACCCGAAAACACCGCTTTGAGCTAGACTCGAACGGGAACTGGTGCACGACAACGGGCCTTGCTGCACTCTTGGTTACGACACTCCCGGGGGATATGCTTAGGATAACTCTCATTTTCTTTACAAATCATTTTGAAGGGATTATGAGTATATACTCCCTCAAAGAAAACATTCTTATGATTATGGATTATATCCATAAATAGTTCAATTTATGTTAAGTGTTTTATAAGTATGGGATTATGTATTTTGATTCATAAATTGATCTAGTTTATGCCATTGTTTAGAAATGGCGCCTAGTGGAAGAAATGGAAACCGTATCAATGCACGCACTCCATGTAGGGATTGCCCTCCTGCTCAAGATAATTATAGTGGGGCTGGTGATGCAACTGGTGCTGATCAGCTAATCACCATACTGGGACAACTTACTCAGGTTATGAATAATAACCTTACCCGTATGGAGCACCCTGATCCGCAACGTGGAGGATCAATGTTAGATCGATTCATGAGGCAAAAAACACCAACGTTCAATGGGAATACAAATCCCTTAGTAGCTGAGCAATGGATATTTTCCCTAGATAAAATATTTTAGGCTTTGGGGAGCAGTGAAAGGGAAAAAGTTATCATGGCAGTTTACCGCCTCACTGGAGATGCTGATCAATGGTGGTCATTGATTCAAAATACGAAGGAAGATGATGAAGTATCAAATATGGAATGGAGGGAGTTCAAAGATCTGTTTTTAGAAAAATACTTCCCTCGCGACCATCGAGCAGATATGGAAAGGCAATTTCTGAGTCTGAGACAAAAGGAGGATGAGAATGTCACAAAGTATGAGGCTAACTTTACAAGGTTAGCGAGGTACACTGGTGATTATATTCGTAACCCAAGAAGTAAGATTGATCGTTTCTTTGATGGGTTAAAACCATTTCTCCGTCGAGCGTTAGTCTCGCAATCCTTTTCATCGTACGAAGACATTGTCTCAGGTGCTATCAAGACCGAAAAGGAATTCTCTAAGTCTTATGACTTTAAAGCAAAGCAAGAGAAGAAGAGACCTGCTGATCAATCTGGGAATGGAAATAAGGGGAAGAAGGGAAAGGTTGAATATCCATCTTGTGGTAAATGCAGGAAGAAACATCCTGGTACTTGCTTGAAGGGAATGGGAGTCTGTTACAAGTGTGGTGAAAAAGGCCACCAAGCTCATGATTGCAAGGGGAAGAAGGAAGCTACCAACGTTCAGTGCTACAATTGCAGGGAGATGGGGCATTATGCAAATGCATGTCCTAAGCGTCAGGAGAACTTACCTCAGAAAAGGCCAAGGGATCAAGGCCAGGCTTATGCTATCACTACTGCTGAGGTAGAAGCTCCGAAAGACGTGGTGGCAGGTAATTTAATGGTTTCCTCAAGTTTAGCAAATGCATTATTTGATTCTGGATCATCGCATTGTTTCATATCTTCCCAGTTTGCTAAGAAAATTAGATATTTCCAATTTGATTTAATAAGGGAGTTGTCAGTTAAAACTCCTAAGGGAAGTATCGTTGCAACAAAGTTTTGTGAATCAGTCCCCATTAGAGCACATAAATTTTCTTTATCTGCGGATTTCATCATTATACCTATGATTGAGTTTGATATAATCCTCGGTATGGACTGGCTTTCGGACTATGATGCGAAGATTTATTGTAAGAAGAAAGAGGTTACGATTCTTGATGATAATGATAAAGAGCACCTTATTTTTAGAGAAGAATCGTCACCACCTAATTCTTATTTAGATCCACCCCCAGTAGCTCAACTTAATTCAATTATTGGGGAGGAAGAGAATGAAATAACTGTCGCTGAGGAAAGGAATGTTCAAATAGAGGATGTACCTATTGTGAAAGAATTGGTAGATGTATTTCCGGAAGATTTACCTGGACATCCTCCAGAACGAGAAGTTGAGTTTTCTATTGATTTGATTCCTGGATCAAGGCCTATATCGAAGACCCCTTATAGAATGGCCACTGTAGAGTTAGTCGAACTAAAGAAACAACTAGAGGAATTGAATAATAATGGATTTATTCGCCCTAGTGTTTCTCCATGGGGAGCCCCAGTTCTTTTTGTTAAAAAGAAAGATGGATCTATGAGGTTATGTATCGACTACAGGGAGATCAATGCTATAACGATAAAGAACAAGTATCCCCTACCTCGTATTGATGATTTATTTGACCAACTGCATGGAGCTCAATACTTTTCAAAGATTGACCTTCGATCTGGATACCATCAATTGTTTGTGAAGAAGGAAGACATTCCGAAAACAGCATTTCGAACCAGGTACGGGCATTACGAGTTTACTGTAATGCCGTTTCGATTGACTAATGCACCCTCTGTATTCATGGATCTGATGAATAGAGTTTTCAAGGAGTATCTCGATGAATTTGTGGTGGTATTTATTGATGATATTCTGGTATACTCCAAAACCTACGAAGATCATGAAAATCACTTGCGCATTATCTTGAAGACTCTGAGGAGGCATGAATTATATCGGAAGTTTAGCAAGTGTGAATTCTGGCTTCAGGAGATTTCTTTTCTTGGACATATTGTCTCTAAAGATGGAATATCTGTTGATCCTTCTAAGACCAAGGCAATCCAAGAATGGCCATCACCTATGAGTATAACTGAGTTACATAGTTTTATTGGTTTGGCAGGTTATTATCGACGTTTCGTCCAGAATTTTGCCCGATGGGCTAACCCATTAACGAAGCTCACACGTAAAGGGGTTAAATTTGTTTGGACAAAAGAGTGTGAAGAATGTTTCGAAGAACTGAAGAGAAGATTAGTCAATGCTCCTATATTGACTCTACCATCGGGGAATGATGGGTTCGTTATTTATAGTGATGCATCGAAGAAAGGACTTGGTTGTGTCCTTATGCAGAATGATAGAGTTATTGCCTATGCATCACGACAGTTGAAAATTCATGAACAAAACTATCCTACTCATGATCTCGAGTTAGCAGCAGTGATCTTTGCTTTGAAGATATGGAGGCACTACCTCTATGGTAAAAAATGTGAGATTTATACTGATCACAAGAGTTTGAAGTATATTTTCTCACAAAAAGAACTCAACATGAGGCAAAGGAGATGGCTTGAATTACTCAAGGATTATGATTGTACGATACACTACCACCCAGGGAAGGAAAACAAGGTGGCAGATGCTTTGAGTAGAAAAGACCATGGAGTTTTGAACAATATGAGAATTGAAAGGGATCCAATTTTCATGGATCTAGTGAAGATGGACATGGGAATAACCAGGGAAGTTGAAACATCAATGCTTTTTCAAATGGTTGCCAAACCATCTTTACTAGAAAGGATTAAGAGTTCTCAGACCGATGATGAAGAATTCCAAAAGAAGATTAAAGCTGTGAATGATGGGAGATTGAGAGACTTTGTGTATGAAGATGGAATTTTGAAATTCGGGAAGAGACTTTGTGTTCCCAATATACCTGATCTAAAAAGGGAATTGCTGGATGATGCTCATAGTTCCAATTTCTCTATACACCCTGGGAGCACCAAATTGTATAGAGATTTGAAGGAACATTTTTGGTGGGACAACATGAAGAGGGAGATTGCTGATTTTGTGTCAAGATGTATGGTTTGTCAACAAGTGAAAGCTGGAAGGCAACAGCCTGGAGGAGTCATGCAACCTCTTCCCATACCGGAGTGGAAATGGGACAATGTTACGATGGACTTTGTCATGGGGCTACCAAAGACTCCTAGAAGGAACGATGCAATATGGGTTATTGTTGATCATCTTACCAAGACAGCACATTTTCTTGCTATAAGAGAAGATCTACCCCTGGAACGTCTAGCAAGACTATATATTAATGAAGTTGTGAGACTTCATGGAGTACCCCTATCGATTGTTTCTGATCGTGATCCCCGTTTTACTTCAAGATTCTGGAAAAGTCTTCAGAAATCCCTGGATACTGAACTTCATTTGAGCACTGCTTACCACCCTCAGACAGACGGACAATCAAAACGGACTATTCAAACCTTAGAAGACATGTTGAGATCTTGCTCACTTGACTTTCAGGGTATGTGGGATCAATATTTACCTTTGGTAGAATTTTCCTATAACAATAGCTTCCATTCAAGTATTCAGATGGCACCATATGAAGCGTTATACGGAAAGAGATGTCGTACACCAACCTGTTGGGATGACGTTGGTGAAAGAAAACTTGTAGGCCCAGAACTGGTGGAGGAAATGGTGGAAAAGGTGAAAGTAATCCAAAATCACATCAAAGCAGCTCAAAGTAGGCAGAAGAGCTATGCCGATAATCGAAGGAAGGATTTGGAATTTCAAGTCGGTGATCATGTTTTTCTGAAGGTATCTCCGTGGAAGGGAGTCATACATTTTGGTAAGAAAGGTAAATTGAGTCCCAGGTACATCGGACCTTTCGAATTTCTAGAACGAATTGGGGTTGTAGCTTACCGATTGGCAATGCCGCCAAGTCTCTCCAAAGTTCACGATGTGTTCCACGTATCTCTATTGAGGAAATACATGCCTGATCCGACGCATGTACTCACCTGTGAGGAATTAGAACTGGAACCCGATCTGTCTTATTGCGAAGAGCCCGTCAAGATTCTTGATACGAGAGAACAAGTGCTGAGAAACCGGACGACGCGTCTGGTAAAAGTTTTGTGGAGAAACCATAAGATGGAAGAGGCAACGTGGGAACCCGAGGAACTTATGATGAAGAACCACCCGAGTCTTTTTATGCAGTAATACCCTAGAAATTGCGAGGACGCAATTATTTGAAGGAGGGGAGAATGTAACACCCCAAGCTTCTACGGTACGCTTCTCTTTGAATAATGTGATAGCGTGTGTTGTACGCAACACCAAGTTCTAACACACCATAACTAATCAAACTAGCCGTTATGAATAGTAATACCTACTTTTTGAAATTATATATATTTTATATTTGAAAATGGACTTCATTTTTGGATTCAGAATATCGAATTTAGCCTAAGGTGAAATTTTGGTACATTTCGGATAACTTTCATATTTTGATGAATAGTGAAAATTACTAAGTTTTAATTAAAAACAACTTTTTTAATCAAAATAATTAATAGTGATAAATTATGAATTTGAGTGGTTTTAAAGTATATTTAGAATATATTTTTACCATTTAATATAATGTTTGTCATTGGACATAATTTTACAATTAAACCGAACAAAAACAAGTGTCAATCTTTTGATAGTTATTATCTCTTAAAAACACGCTTTTTGTTTTGACAGCGGGAATTAATTTTAAATTAATTTCTTCCACTTCTGTGTTTTGAATTTAGGAAAATGGATTCCATATTTGTAATCAGGATTTTCAAATTTTGTACATAGGTAACTTTTATTTTTAGACATTTTGAATAATTACTGCGGTAAATATTTTATTTACCATGGTTAAGGGTAAATCTGGTAAATAAGGGTTAAAAAATAATATTATAATAATACTAAATTACCCTAAAACGTGTCTTAACCCTATTGGTTGATACATGGTCGACCATGGGAATCTTTGGGTCTATTTTGGGACCCCATGGATCCACTTGTAAATGATAATGACACTTTATTTTAATTAAGTTAAAATGAATACAAAAATGACACAAGCATATATCTTTTAGAAACAAAATTGTTACATAGGGTTATATATGTTGGATTTTAGATTATAAATATTAATTAGAAATATAAAAAGATTTCCTACATAATGATATTTTATTCATAATTTTTAGACATTAAATAATGTATTTTATTTATGACACAATGATGATGCAGTAATTACTATAATAGTGAAAAATTAAAATAATTGATATTATAAATACCCAAATAAATATAATATGAAACTTTTAATGAATTAAATTAATTTCTAGGATAATATGATATATTAGGATTGATTTAATTTACTTTTTCGAAGTAATCAATCTGGTATGAGTTTCAAAAAAATCAACTATTGAATAGTGTCAAAATTGACATAAAAGAGTTCTTAAAACAAATATTATATTATTAATTGATATTAAATTCCTAAAAATCTAAGGTTCGGCCAAGAGACTTATATCATGATAGGTTAATCATTAATGGACCACTTGGGGGTCGCTTGGATGTATATAGTAAGTTTATTAACCATATTATATAAATATACAAAGAGACATTGTAAAAGTGAAACTAATTAACTTAGAGTTAATACTTAAAGATAAGGTTAATAAAAGTACCCAAACCTGTCTAAATTCTATTGATTGAGTGGTTTTCGACCTATCCCCACATTAACCTTTGAATAATCAACTTTGGAGCCATTAGAAACCGAATATGAATTTATTATAAATTAATATTTCTAGCTTTTCCAAGGGTGCCCCTCACCCCTCTTATAAAAGGGCACTCCTCCTTCTCATTTCTTCACACCTTAAAAGCCTTTTGGTTCGGCCAAACTCTACCCAAATACTCTCCCAACATCCCTCACTACAACCTAGAGGCCTTAGTTGGATCAGAAAGCCAACCTAAGGATCCATTTTGATCAAATCAAAAGGAAGAACCCGAAGAAGAGGTAATGATTTCACCACCCTTTTCCAAGTTCCTTTCTTCTTCCACTTCCTCTTTCTTTGTTCTTACCATTCTAAAATAATAACTCCAGTATCTTACATATACTGTGATGTTATTATAAATATGGTACAACCATATTCAGTATTCTATCCACCCTTTGAATAACATGTCACCATACATGAGTACGTACGGCTTACCGTCTCCACGTCGTGGTGTAATTGTTATTCAATATATTATTATTTGGATGGGTATAATAATGATGTGTAACTCATGTAAATAATAAATATAACATGTTAATGATTCTGTATATATGATATACTATCCATTTATATATTATTTTAATATCAAAAGAATGATATTGTCGCTCGTGCGTACGTATGGACTACCGTCTCCACGAACGCGATGAGATTCATTCTCCATCGTATCCATTCAAGTATAATTATCATTTGATGATTTAAAAATGATTTTTAAGGACTTGATATCATTATGGATATGAATAATATAAAACCTATCCTTTACAAACATGTCTTACGTAACAAAACATATAAAAGAAAACAAGTA
Source organism: Viscum album (assembly GCA_963277665.1). Classification (NCBI taxonomy): domain Eukaryota; kingdom Viridiplantae; phylum Streptophyta; class Magnoliopsida; order Santalales; family Viscaceae; genus Viscum; species Viscum album. The sequence goes on from OY728147.1 coordinate 217,785,576, forward strand.
AGTTAACACCCGAAACGACGATAATTCTAAGATATTATTAACAAATCAATGTTAAAAGATCATATATGATATCATATTAATATATATGATTCTTTTATAATTTAATAACAATTATTTCACCATTATACAGGATGTTAACCTACCCCAACCAAGGAAAAGTACAAGGTAATGGGTTTTCATCTCACTCCTTATTTCCGTGAGATTCATGCCATATTGCCACCATCACCTTTTGTGTGGTGTATGTACTGCCCATAATTATATTCTTTGTGTAATACACTCTAATTTATGTGTATTTACATATTAATTGTATGATACCTCTTTTATGGGTTGTATGTTTCATAATTTACCAAATTGGTAAGGGTTTACTTTACAACCTCTTCATTATCCAAGGTTGTTTATACGTAATAATCTACTGGGATCTCTTTATCATCCACATCCATGTTTCTTAAAAATGCATTTCAAAACATTTTTACTATTTACTAGAATATGAGTTAAAGTCATTTATACCCTTTTTGAATTTTATAAGTGGTTTATAAAGGAATCTTTCGGTCGTTTTCAAAACAAGGTCCTTTTTAACCTTTTCGACATAATTAAGGTAAGAATGTTTTTTTAACTTATACGGCGGGTGCGGCTATTTTCCGCCGTTATAAAATCTTCAAAGCTTCCCTTAAAAGCTTATAAGAATATTTTCAAAGAAAATGTTTTATTTTATATGGATCTTAAATTATTTCAAAATAAAAGGAGATATTTCTTTAAAAAGAATTTTGATTTCATCTATGTCAACATCCTTTGATGGATTTTAAGATTATTTGAAGTTGATTTATTATGATACAAAACTTCTATATTATATTGAAGGTTTTGTGATATGTTTGACTGTGGATGTGCTATTTTTATACCATTCATAGTTTATGGTTAAAGTATTGACATTTCATATGCTAGTTTTAATAAGAATGTTTATGTTATGTTTAAACCTTTTCATATGGGAATGCATTGGACTTAATATGTGACGGGTGGAGCCCGCTATAGCTCCTCGATGCATCGGTAGGTCTCATGAGACAAACTAGTGTCTTGGCACAAGGCCTTGACAAAATCTTATTTGTAGTCTTGGCACGAGGCCTTGGCAATGTGGTTATGATAGTCTGGCATTATGCATTCCAACATTATGAAAGTGGTTATTGATTTTTGCATGTGATTATTCGATTAGTAGAATATCCATGTGAATAAGTAAATGGAATTATTTCATTTTATTTATGCCATACCATGTTGAAAGTTCATATTTAAAAGGCTTTTGTTTTAGTTATACATTGCCTTAAATGTTTATTCTTATTTATGAAAGTTTCCGCTATATTGTTATCCTTACTGGGCATTTGAGCTCACCCCTTTTCTATGTTTTATTTTTCCCAGGATGTGAAGAAGTAAGTTATGAATGACCTACAGGGATTTTATGAGGGGTTAATAGTGTGGATTGTGGAAACATTATGTTGTTGTAGTAGTTTTTCTTTTTATGATGTAATGTAAAACTTATGAATATATCTAGTGTTTCCAAGGCTACTAAACCAACCGGTCTTTCGAGATTTGATCTTTCTTGTGATCATGCCAATGTTATGTAATAATGCACCGACTCTGGGTAACTGGGGTCGGGGCGTTACATTACTAATCCATTTGGTCATATTACTAATCCTAATCATAAAATCACTATTCATAAATTACTATTCATCAAAAATCAAGTTGATCTTATTAGAGTCCAATTTTTGTACTGAACATAATTGTAGAAGACCATTTTTTTGAAAATCATTACACATTTTTAATTATTTAAGGTTTTGCATAAACATTTTTAAAATAACCTTTTTCTAAAATTCATCAAAAATATGCATACAATATTTATCCGGTCATTTGAAAATTCATAACTTCATCATAAGAAGAAATCCCAATTTTTATTTAAAACAAAGTATTACACAAGGCAGTTATGGTCTCCTTACATATCCCCTTATCACACCAGCATAGGACCTAAGTGTAAGGTGTGCTAAGGTGAGAGAGTCCGAGGGAGGCTCGGCCAACATTGCCCGAGTAATAATTTCTATCAGTTTGAACTTCTCACGAAGGCGATTCCGTTCTAGCTTCACATGATGAAGTTCGGCTTGGGTTTGGTCCAGAGCAAATCCCAATGGTGCTACCTTCTTCCCAAGTTCTGTTAGATGGGCTTCGATCGGTCCAAGACTACTAGGTGAGGCCATCGTATCTTCTTTCTATAATAATTAACCAAGATTACTTGTATTTTGAGACAATAATCAAAAAAATTTGTTCAAAGCGGTCATATTGACCAATGGTCATATAACAGTCAGAACCCAATGGTCTCATTTTAATTATAATCATGTTTATCAAATAAAACATTTTTGTTGAGTATAAAAATAAAATAAAATAACACATGAAATTAGGAAACAAGATTTATTCAAAACTTTGGGCTGTTACAATCTTCCCCCCTTAAGAAATTGCGTCCTCGCAATTTTAAAAATTGGGTTTTGAAATTTCAATGAAAGTCCCACATCGGAAAAAGAGTCTATGACACCATTACTTTAAATGAAAGAAAAGGAAGTACAAAGGCCACCCAAGTTTACTCATACTAGGAATCCATGTAGGAAACATGGACATGGAGGAGAAAACAAAGGGTCACGTCCTAATGGAGAGTGATAGAAAACATGATTAGGAGGAAGTTAACCACCAGAAAATCCCAAAATTATGATTTGTGCAAGCGGTCTTTGATTACCTAGTAGGAAACGTAAACCAACAACGTTTTTGTTTTACATTCCGTTTCATTACTTTGAGGAATTCATTTACAACATAGAACAAAAACATAAGGAAATATATCTACCTTCTTGTAGAGTTTCATCCATTAATAAGTTTCTACCCAAAACTAATCTTTTCTCTAAACTATGAGCATTCAAAAATAATTGGTCTCATCAAAACACAAGAATCATCTTCTAGAGAATCACATAATCCACAAAAGATTAACTATCTATTTATTTTATCATTAAACATTATCCCAAAAACCGAAAGGGTGAGGTGAAACAACTCTTCAAAAAGAAAGAATCCCATAGGAATGGAAACTACTTTTAAATCTTCAAGGTTCCATGGTACTACCCAAAGTTCATCATAGTCCATTCCATAAATAACGGTCCTTAAAAATCCTCAAAATAAACCAAACTAAGATTGAAACCCAAATACAAGAAGGATTTGATAACATAGTCTTCCAAAATAATCTTCATTGTTCATCTCCAAACAACATCAACCACTCCTAACATCTTATAACAAAAGTATCTAATCTAAACATATTTAACCCAAGATAGGTTAATCATTCCCATAAGTAACCTAAATTACTATAAATATACCTTAAATTCATCGATTCTTCAAATATAAGTCAACCTTACTCCTCAATGAAAATACCGTTGTAATCTATTTACCTCGATCATATAGGGTCCCCAAAATAGTGAACGTCTTCCAAAATAAATATCATATTTTAATCCCCTAATCATCTCTGTCATATTAATATGGCAATCGTAGCATTTCCTATCACATTGGTTTTTGAGACATGTTCTTCCATTTCCCGCCATTAACTAAGAAAAGAAACTATAATTAGGGGCTTAAATACTTAGCCAATAATCAAGAAAAGAAACTTAAAGCATATAAAGATTACTTGTATTTGAAAAGTATACCCTAACTTGTGATCCCCTAGGTTCCCATCTAGGTTGTCCATGATCATATATTCTTATGTGAATCTTAATTTTATTTTATCTTTGTTCCTTTATCAATGGTTCATACTAAGCTTATGAATTTACCAAAGCATATCCCCCAGGAGTGTCGTAACCAAGAGTGCAGCAAGGACCATTGTCGTGTACCAGTTCCCATTCGAGTCTAGCTCAAAGCGGTGTTTTCGGGTTTTACCCCTATGTACATCTGTGCCAGAGCCACCTCTACCTGCTCGTATCCAGATAGGAATGTATTTGCTTGGCAACCCCTTACTCAATACTCACCAAAATACCCAGAATATTTCCTATATTTTAACTTTTCTATAGGCTTCCTCCTAATGTTTTCATATCCTAATTTCCATAAATAACTAAACCATCCTTTGATACCAACTATAGAATCCCGCCCTTTTTATCACATAAACTTTCATTACATTTTCCAAAACCGAGGATCTTTAAGGTTTAGTGTCTTGGAAACTAGGAACTTTAAACATGAAAACATAAAACATTCTTCTAAAACACTTGAATGGCTTCTCCTTATGTTCATCTTAGGTTCATTACTGCATCACATAACCTGGGGACATACATCAAAAGAAAGGGTGAGCAAAAAGCGCAGTAAGGGAAACAAGATAAACATTTTACATGTGAACTTGATATACTTCAATAAGGTCATGAAAAGAACTTTAAGGCATGAGAATGAAATCATGAGGCATATCATAATAAAAATAACATTTTCATAACTTGAAGATGTGGCTACATCATTTAACATAGAAAATCAGGAACATATCACCAAGGTCCATCCCCAAGGTGTCATTTGAAAATTACCAAGGTTATTCACCAAGGTATTGTGAAAATTGTAATCTCTAGTGGTTACATCATTACCCAATGCATTGGAGCGCTATCAGGGCGCACCCTTAAATTTGCCTTTATTATCATGTGAGCCACATATATCATCATCAAAAATTTCATAAATAACCCATATAGCATAAAATAAATGGGTTTCATTTCATAATCATAACATTTTTAAAAACTGTTTTAAAGACATGATCTTTACGTCACTTTAAACCCACAGAAGGGAAAGTGGGTATCATGTATGTAAATCACAGAATTTAAAATAGAAAATTTTGATATATATGTGAATACCCTTGTAGAAATAAGAGCTTTGAGTATTCACTTTATAACATAAAATAATTTTGAGAAAAGAGAGAGAGGCATTTTGAGACGAAAATTCTGCAGCATAACGGCTATGTTACGAGGTTTTAGAAGACATTAAAAAGAGAGGGAAATTGGTAAAACATTCATAAATGAACCATAAAATAGTATATGGACAGAATAAGAAGGATACATGATCATGGTAATGAAATTTCAAGGACATACCATTTGAAATGAAAAACATGGAAGGAAGACAAAAATTAGATTTCTCTTATGAAAGTTCGGCAGCCTAACGGCGTTACTTCAACAAAAATGATTTGAAAAGATAAAATAGGGTCTCTCATCATGTGAAAATAAGAGTTCAGTATGATAGATATAGAGATAATTCCCCAACATAATTAAAAAGGAACTTGAAAGACTTGACATGAAAGTAGAACTTTGAAAAGAATGAGAAGGGTGAATGAATCCCCTAAAAAAATTCGGCAGCCTAACGACGCCACTTAAATCATCAAAATACTGAATTGAAGAGATAAAATGGGGTCTCTCATCATATTTACATAAGATTCAAGTATGATAGTTATATAGATCACACCCCAACATAACAAAAAGTAACTTGAAAGAATTGACATGAAAGTAGAACTTCAAAATGAGAAGGGTGAAGAACCACTTAAAAATTCGGCAGCCTAACGACGCCACTTAAAACATCAAAATACTGAATTGAAGATATCAAATGGGGTCTCTCATCATATGATTATAAAATATCAGTATGATAAATTTAGATATCATACCCCAACATAATGAAAAGTAACATGAAAAACTTTACATGAAAATAGATCTTGAAAAATGAGAAGGGAGAAAGAATCTGTTACAAAAATTTCGGCAGCCTAACGGCGCCACTTAAAACTTCGTAAAACGAAATAATGAGAGTAATAGGGGATCTCTAATTATATGAACATGAAAATGGCAGTAAGATGAGTATAGAATAACATCCTCCAACATATGAACATGGAGCATAAAAGGAATGACATAAAAGAGATTACTTGAAATGAAAGAGAGAGGTCGGATCCCTTACCTTAAAATGTAACTCTTAAACCTCAAAGGATGGGACCTTGAGGGATTGGGGGAACCTTGGGAGGACTCATTGGGAGGTAATGAGACCAGAAATTCGTTGGGGAAGAGTGGGGAGTCGAATGGATGAGAGGAGGGCTTGGTATTTATAGGGAAAGTGAGGGGACAAGGCATTAATGGCCAAGGGACACCTTACATGTGCTTTTCTCAAACCCATGTGCTCTCCCTTGGTATTTATCATGAAGTTAGGCCACATGGGGCCCCCAAAACAATAATTCATCACCCTTGGCCGGCCAACCCTCAAAATATCCCATGACATCATCATGACACGATTATGATGTCATTAAACATACCGAAACCCTAAAACTGTATTTTCACTATTCACTGAAAATTCAACTTTCTCAGAAAGATCCCAAAATTTCACCTTAATCAAATATCAATGCTCTAATTTCAAAAATTAACTCCATTTTATAAAAATAATTTTCTAAATATTTTTGTTATATTTTTTTAAATAAATACACTATTCACCGAAAATTCATTTTTTCAAAAAAACCACAAAAATTACCATAACATAATATCGGTGCTCTGAGTTCAAAAATGAAATCCATTTTATAAAAATAATTTTCTAAATATTTTTAATTTAATTTTTAATTAAAAAACACTATTCACCCAAAAAACTAATACTTGAATAATAATTTATGAAACCGTTATTTAACCATTTTATTGAATCACATTACTTAATCAAGGTGCCTAGATTATTTTAAAACTTTCTTTAAGTGAGATTACTAATCCATTTGGTCATATTACTAATCCTAATCATAAAATCACTATTCATAATTTACTATTCATCAAGAATCAAATTGATCTTATTAGACTCCAAATTTTGTACCGAACTTAATTGTAGAAGACCATTTTTGGAAAATCATTACACATTTTTAACTATTTAAGGTTTTGCATAATCATTTTTAAAATAATTTTTTTCTAAAATTCATCAAAAATATGCATACTATATTTATCCGGTCATTTGAAAATTCATAACTTCATCATAAGAAGAAATCCCAATTTTTATTTAAAACAAAGTATTACACAAGGCAGTTACGATCTCCTTACATAGCCTCTTATCACACCAGCATAGGACCTAAGTGTAAGGTGTGCTAAGGTGAGAGAGTCCGAGGGAGGCTCGGCCAACATTGCCTGAGTAATAATTTCTATCAGTTTGAACTTTTAGCGAAGGCGATTCCGTTCTAGCTTCACATGATGAAGTTCGGCTTGGGTTTGGTCTAGAGCAAAGCCCAATGGTGCTACCTCCTTCCCAAGTTCTGTTATATGGGATTCGATCGGTCCAAGACTACTAGGTGAGGCCATCGAATCTTCTTTCTATAATAATTAACCAAGATTACTTGTATTTAGAGACAATAATCAAAACATTTTGTTCAAAGCGGTCATATTGAACAATGGTCATATAACAATAAGAACCCAATGGTCTCATTTTAATTATAATCATGTTTTTCAAATAAAACATTTTTGTTGAGTATAAAAATAAAATAAAATAACACATGAAATTAGGAAACAATATTTATTCAAAATTTCGGGCTCTTACAAAATATATGATCCTTCTTACTCTTAAGAACATGTGTATTGTTGGTGTTCTCATTCCATCTACTGGGAACCATTCCTAAATTACGACATACACTAGGTTAGAATATATCATAAGGTATAATCCAAAAACTAAAAAAATCTTCAACATTAATTGAATCTTTTCAAACAACTAGCCTTATAAAAAATGGGTTCTTTACAGACATATTTACTCATAAATCCTTCATTATGGTTTGTAAAGAAAATGTGAATTATCCTAAGCATATCCCCCAAGATTGTCAAACAAGGGGAACAGTAAGGCCCGTTGTTGTGTACCATGATACCCCAGGTCAAGCTCGAAACTCCTTGTCTGACATTTCAGTCCTAGGTACATTTGTGCTAAAACCATGTCCACTTTTAGAATCCAGACAGGGATGCATTGCTTGGAAAACCCAAATAAGATCTACATTACCAAAATTTTTAAATGTTCTTCTATACTAATCCTCAATGTCTATCTTAGGATAATGTTTCCTAATTAGATTTTATCTAAATCCATATCTAGGGTTGTTGCTAAACTCCCTTTGATACAAACTGTAATGCCCCGACCCCAAAATCCTGGTGTCGGTGCATTATTTTAAAATATCATCATGATTATAAGGAATCAAGCCCTGAAAGACCAATCAGTTTGGCAGTATTGGAAAATAGATTACATACATGAATGATAAATTAAACTTTATAAGGTACAACACAACATAAATAATCCTTTGATAACTCCATTATTCCCATAGCTTAACCCTACATATCAATCTTAATACACTTGTTGGAATCCTGGGAAAATAAAACATACGAAAGGGGTGAGCTGAGATGCTCAGTAAGGGTTAATAATTTAGCGAAAGCTATAAAATTTTAAGGAAAGATATGTAATAAAAGAAACATAATTTTCAACATAAACATGAACATAATATGGAAACAATAAATAAATCATTACCATATAAACATTCACATTGATATTCTACTAGTAGAATAATCACATGTAATAACTAATTTTCCAATGACGGAATACATAATGCCGGATATCATAACCACATAGTCATGGCCTCATTCCAAGAATAATTTTTTTGTCACGGCCTTATGCAAAGACACTAGTTTTTCACATGAGACCTACCAAAGAATTGAGGAGATATATCAAGCCCCACCCGTCACTTACTAAGTTCAATGTATTCCTTGTATGAATAAGGTGAAACGTAACATAAACATTCTTATTAAAACTAGCATATGAAATGTCAATAATTTAACTCCAAACCATGAATGGTATAAAAATATCACATCCATATTCAGACACCTCACAACTAATTCAATATAATATGAAAGATTATATTATAATAAATCCACCTTAACCAATAATAATATCTAGTAAAGGATGTGGACATAGTTGAAAATGATCTGTAAAACACTTTGAGAGAAATACCCCATTTTCATGAAATCATATAAAAGTCACAAAATTTATAATGTAAAACATTTAAAAGATATTTTTGAATGAAATTATCCCATAACACTTTGAAACTTTTTTACGGGAATTAGCATTTTAATACATTCTTGTCCATATAAATACATCCTTAAAATGTTTTCAAAAACGTGGACATTCTTCAGTATGATTTAAAAGAATGAATATTTTAACAATTTAAAATGATTTTTTAGTTAAAGTCCCCCTTAAAAATAAACTTTTTGAATACGCCTTTATGAAACATGGACATGGATAATAAATATTTCCTAGTTAAATCATACACATAAACAATCTTGGATAATAATGATATTGAGGAATTAACCTTTACCTTGTATTTTCCTTTAGTTGAGGGTACATTTAGCATCTTATATAACGACCATAGTATGTTATTAAATTATACCATAACCATATTAATATTTATGATATCATATATGTTTCATTTATTACTTTATACTACCCATTTAATAATAATTTCCATGTTAAAGTAACATTTTGGTTAATAATCGCTTTCTTTATCGTACATGTTTTAACTTGTTATTCTTGATCGTATCACTTATATCATGATTTAGTTTCTTCCAAAATGTGAAAAATTATTTATATATAATATATATTTATAATATAAATGTATATAATAGATAGATATATTAACTGTAAAACATGGTTTCTGGAGACGGTAGGTTGTACGTATGCATAAATGTTGTTTCTGTTTTCATATCATACTGAACGGATGTAAGTGAATATGATATATGAGAATAAATATAAACATACATAAATATATATATACATATTTCATGTAGAATTATTATTTCATATATTACATACTTATTAATGATATATATTTTTATAATCATCTTTGAATGGTGAACGTGGAAAAGAATCTCTTCACATTGTGGAGACGGTAAGCTGTACGTATGCACGAGTGACTATATTATTCTATTGATGTTGAAATAATATGTTATTGGAAGGTATATTATATATATAAATAATAACTAACATGGTATATTTATTATTTACATATATTATACTCATTATTATAACCATCCAAATAAGGAAATGTTGAATAACAAACTACACCACAATGTAGAGATGATAAGATGTACGTACACACATATGGTGACTTTGTCAATTATAGGATGGATTGAATAATGAATATGGATGTAAAATATTTATAATAAAATCAAAGTAATATAATAGTGTGTATAAGGTATTGGAGTTATTATTTTGGTATAGAAACAACAAATAAAGGAGTAGTGGAAGAAGAAAAGACTTTAATGAGTGATGAAATAATTACATATTCTTCAGGTTCATTCTTTTGATTTGAAACAAAGTACTCCATTGGTAGGATTTATTATCAAATTAAGTCCTATAGGAATATGTTAGGGTAGTTAGGAGGTTATTTGAGAAGGGTTTGGCCGATCCAAATGGATTTGTAGTGTGACTTTAGGAGAAGGGGAAATACCCTTTTCTAAGAGAGGTGAGGGGAACATTAGGAAATGCTTGAAATATTATTAAATTAATTTTCATTTTCTAATAGATAAAAATGGATTTATTTAGAGGATAATGTGGGTATGGGTTTGTATCCTCTCAACCAATAGGTTTTAGACATGTTTTGGTCACTATATTAACATTATCTCATAAATTTATCCCTTAGTTAATTAGTATAATTTTTACCATGTCTTCTTGTATTATTATAATACATGGTTAATAAACACACTATAAAATTACAACCAAATATAAAGTAGAAAATTAATGAAATATATATATCATTATATATTTCCTTTGGTAGAATATGATATTTTTAGGAATATTACATCATTTAATAATATTGTATTTGTTTTAAACACTCGTTTATGTCAATTTTGACACTATTTATTACTTGGTTTTTGTGAAAGTCATAACAAGTTGATTAATTAAAATAAATACATTATTACACCCCAAAAATGTCATATTCTCTTGGAAAATTCTTGTATGACACAAAAATTTCAATTTACATTTATTTTTATATTTATAATATCGATGATTTTAATCATTAATTAATAAGGTAATTACTACATAATCATTATGTCATAAATACATTTAAATATTTAATGTATAAAAATTATAAATAAAATACCATGATGTAAGAAATATTTTTATATTTTCTTATTGATATTTATAGTATAATTTATCTTATGTTTAACCATATATTAAAAATGGTTTAGTTGTTAATATTAGAATTTAACTATTTAAACTATTCTTTAAATAAAATATAACAAATGTACTAATCTAACCGAATTGGATCAAAAGGATCTTAGTTTTTTCATAAGGTTTATTTTGGTCTAGATACACTTATATGATAGAATTATGACATATGTTTGGATAATTTTAATATTATTTTTACCTTTCATTATCTTATTTACTTTTAACCGTGGTAAATAAAATTCTTTATTGTCCAAAAATTATTTTCTCTCTATTGAACAACATATTACCTACTGATATCAACCCTATCTCTCAGATTTTCAAAATTCATTTCACAAGAGCATTAACATTACGTTTTATTCAAATTTTTAAATGTGCTTAGAAGGTGGGTAAAAGACAGTAAAAGGTTCAAATTTTTTTGATATATATAATCTTATTATAAAATGGATATAATGAATTAAATTAGAATAATATATGTATTATATATCTATTTTCAATTTAAAATTAATTATAAATAAAAATAATTATTATTTAAATAAAATACCATTTTTAAACAATAATGCATTGTTTTTCACTAATCATCCAAAATTGAATGTTTTCATAAAAATTAAAAAAATCACTCTAAGATAATTTTGATATTCCAAATCCAAAATGATCTATATTTTACTATATTTAAAATAAAAAAGAAGCATTAATTAATTTAAAATTAATTTCTTTGGTCAAAACTAGAATGCTGGTTTTTAAGAAGTAAAAACTATCAAAGGATTAACATGTGTTTATGTCCAATCAAAATGTAAAATTATTTACTATGACTTGGATTATATTAAATGATAAAAATATAATCTAATTATACTTTAAAACCACATAAATTCATAATTTAACAATATAAATTATTTTTTATTAAAAATGTTGTTTTCAATTAAAATTAAGAATTTTCCACTATTCATCAAAATATGAAAGAAAAATAAACAAATTTATCCACACTTAATTTTTCAGTCCTGCTTCTAAATAAGAATTTAATTTAATTTAATTCAATATATAAAAGTGTGAAAAATTGTATTTAAAAAAGGTTTCCCATTAGAAGGCTGAAAAAACTACATTTTTTAAAAAATACTTCTTTTATCTGAAAAATGGAATTTGTACCTAAATTATGTCTATGAAGCACAAAATATGAATATTAAAATTATATAGGATATATATAAAATTATAAATTTGGTTAATACTATTCATAACAACTTTTTAAACGGCTAGTTTGAAAGGTTGTGATGTATTTGAACTCGATGTTGTGTGTAGCGCAAGCTATTGAACTACATTAAAGAGATAACATACTATAAAATTTTGGCTATTACATGAACCAGCAAAGGATGGATTATATTTGTTTTTACTTGGTGACATATTCGAGTTTTTTTTCAAGTTCTCCTTTCATTATTGATTTCACGGTTTTTCATTTTAAAATATTAAATTATGATATTATTATAATTAGTTAATTTGGATGCTTGGGAATGGGAAAATAACCCATGGTCTTTATGAAAGGGTTTACTATACTATGGTAAATATATAAAATTTTATTGGACCCAATTTTCATGGTGTTAACTCAGTTTGAGGTGTGTGGTCTAAAAAATATCCCTATTATATGATTCAAGTATTCATAGAATGTGAAATATGTGCATTTGTTACAGAAATCCATGAGTGTGACCTTTTTAATTAAATAATTCCACATTTTTTAACACTTTAGGCATTTACCTTCCATTGGATCATTGTGGATCGGTTTTTGTGGAGACCAAGACCTTGAGGTCGCCCGATAGTTGTGCCACCTGTGAGTATATTGGGATTGGGTGTGTTTGATTATAAAACCTTGAGATATTTTCAGAAAGATGTTTGATTATTTGTGTTTTGATATTAATTAGAGTAATGGTTATATTGTAGAGATTTATTAAGATATAATCACTTGAGATAAATTGGTTAGATGATATATAACTTACATGTTTTTTTTGGATGTATTGGAGATTAATTGGAATGATAATGATACGGGGAAAAAATGATAATTGAAATAGGGTTTATTGTATTTATGTGGATGATTTTTAATCCCATCCATGTGAAATAGGAATTGGAAGATAAATAGTAATTACATGAATTGCCCATTTTTAATATGATAAATGTTTTTATGTGCTTGTTGTGTGGTTATGATTAAATTCCTATATACAAGTCTTTCACGTGATTATACTAAAATTATTATATATCGAATTTGTACCTCATTAAGATAAAATGATTATATATCTGTCTCATTCCATGTTATGCTGAAATTATTATATATAAGTCTTGAACACACCTATTCTGAAATGATTATATATAGTATTTCTAATGGTTATGCTGAATGGATGGTATATAGGGATTTCCTCGATTATGTTGTAATTCCTATAAGGCAAGGTCTAGTTACATTGTAATTATTATTGTTCTTAGACCAATTATATTTTTATTATTATAAGGATACAAAAACTATTTTTATAAAGTATACAGGGATTGACCAGGTTATGGAAATATTCTTACAGGTTTCCACTTGATCCTACTGTGATGGTCAATTGGTTATTCCATGGGATAGTTATGGACAAGGTTGGCATTGTATTGTGATATTATTTTGGATATCCAAAATCATTACAAATCATTTGTGTTTATGGTGTGGGTTTTTATGGTTTCAATCCAAGTTTATAGGATTCTAACATAGATATAAAGATGGTTTTCCTGGACATGGCTGTCAACCCAGAGCTCGAGGGTGAGAAGGTTAATTTTATTTGTAGTATTAATTTTTATTTAATTAACACCTTTATTTTTAGAATATTTTAGGCACTATATAGATATAATTTATATTTTTAGACACCATTGATGGTTTCCTATATAGTTTTACTCACAACATGATTATTCCACTATTGCACATGTTTACCCAATCAACTCTTACAAGTTTATGACCTGAACATATTTAGCATGAGTCCCAGATTAGCATGGTCAATAAATATAGCTCATATGGTATTAGGAGACAAGACGTGGTTAGGATCAGTGATGTTGTATATCCACTTTTTTATTTTCTTTTTCTCCTTATGTATCCGTGACTAGCCCATTTGGTGGATTATTTTATGCTTCAACATTACTATTCTTGACTTCATTACATGTATTTTTATTGCATGCTTATTGAAATATATAAACTATGATAATATTTAACAAAGGTTATTCTTGTTTATTTGTTTATTATTTATGAACTCAGATATATGGGTATAGTCTCCCCACTATACCATCTTACAACCCCGCTATTGGTCTTAATCCATTGAAATATGGAAAGGCGCACCTAAGCTCATGTGGTGAACCTATCTTGCCACATGTTATATGGTGATTCAAGAAGGGCATTACAATATGAATTATCTTAAAATAGGATATAAACCAAAATAAAAATATTTTAAATTAACATTATGAAATATTTTCATCAAATATACACATTAAATAAAACATCAAAGACATTGTGACACTCCACATTATATTCTATCATACACGATAACTTGTGAAACCATATCAAAAAAATCATTTTTGGATATTTCCAAAATATTTTTTTAAGGTGACATCATATATCACATCATATGAGATACCTTTTTAATATCCAATAACAATTTTTTTTTGATAAACTATAAGTTATTTTGGATATGAGCCTTTATTTTTTATTAATATACTCATATTTAGTGTAGAAAAAAAATTATAAATTTTCTAGTACCTAAGTAAAAGGAAATGAACAACTTCATGAAAAACATCCACGTTATTCAATCAATAAAGGGGTCTGACATGATCTCAATCAAAAAATTGTGTCTCTATACTTATCTCCACCAACTGTATTTTAATGAAATATTGATAATCTTATTATAAATTTGTTTGATTAACCATAAAATATAGACTATATTGGGTGAAAATATCTACTCGTACCATATGGATGAAAACATCACATGTCATTCACCCAAATGGATGATAAAATCTTATTTCCTCCACCCGATATATAATATCATCTTATATGTCCTTATGTAGGTGTGGTTATAAATTCCATTAGTCCATCTCCTCCAAGATATAATACATTTCATATTATAGTAAGAATACAATCTTGAAAATACCTCAATCGATGACATGATCAATAACATATAAAACCACCAAAAATTAGTTTACCCTTTATGATTGAATAAGTTTGAAATAAAATATTAAATCTTCTCAAGTTATTTATATTTTCTAACATCAATTATAATGATTAAATATGAATAAAAAATCCCCCATTATACTAAATATATTATGTATGAGACACCATGTAGTATACTTGGTGGGTCACGCATCACAAAAAAAAATAATTTTGTGTCTCATTAGTATATTCTATATCATTATATAAAGACATACCCATACTGTCATTAACAATTAATTATAACCTATAATAATATATGAAATACAGTGGTTAGGAATAACTCAAAGCCATACATTTTTTAGCTAATTATTATTTCATATTCTGGATATATAAAACATTTATAAAGGATTCCTTTCCTTATGGGACCATTATGGTTTTGTTAAATATCATATTTTTCTCTTTCCCTCTAATGTAGAGTGGTCTCTTGAAAACCTATGGGGGAAATGATGGAATTATATGAGGTTTTGAAGGTTAATTTATCCAATAAGTGATTTTTTCCTTGAATTTTTTATCTCATAAATTAAATATGTATTAATGAAATATATAATAAAAATGATCCCAGTTAAAAATTGGTTAAATTTATTTACTTATATCCTATTTTAAATAGAGAACATCACATTTTAATTATACAATATATCATTTTATCCAAGTATTCAATAAATCTATTATTTAAATCCATATAAAATTTCACTACTGAATTTATCTCCATCCAAGGAGGTGTTGGGTTCCTATGAAATGATACAAGAAGTGTTATGATGGATAGACCAAGTAGATCAATTTGATTTAATATATATCCCCATGAAGAGAATTATAACTTTTTGTACCCATTGCTACCTTTTTTTTAATGATGTTTCAATATGTTTTTTTTACATTAAATGGGATGATTTCTGAAGCTGGTCTTTAAATGTAAAATACATGTTATTGGGGGAGAAAATTGCATAAAATAAGGGTAGGAACAAAAAAATCATTATTTTCATGACATGAAGAATAGGAATTAATGTTTTCATATAGAATTAAATTATATATTTCATAATTAATGATGTGAAGGGAATTAAATATTTTTTAATTACATGATGGGGATTTAAAGGATTCATGAAAATTGTATATCAATTTTTTTAAAGAAGATAAAATTTTCTCTTGGTACATTTTTATGGAAGATTTTATCTATTATATATATGGAATTCTTTTCTAGTATTATATAAAAAAGGACAACAAAAATCCAAAAGGGGATATCCCTCAACCACAATTGAGGAACTGAAGCTCTGCCTCATTAAATATCCTACCCAAAGATGATGCATGGTGGAATGGTGTTCCTTGTATATTAATAGAGTGAAATTGTGTACAATCCACATGGGGAATACCATGTATAGGTCTAATTGGAGAATTAGGCCAATCTGTAGGGGTAGTAGTGTGACTAGGTAGTGGATGGGAGCAGACCCCACACTCACTTTTGGCCACTTAAAGGGGTTTGTTTGTTGATATACCAAAGGTATGATAAAGAATATTTATGATGTGGTAAGACTAGCTATGGATAATTACATCTATATTAAAAATATATGGATAGAAAATGATTGTTCTGATCATGGTGATCTACAACATTATTCCATCATCCTCATCCTTTAACCTTTAAAGGATTTCTACATGCACTTTTGATAACTTGTGATCATTTATCATGACTTATTCAAATGATAACCATCTATAATTTTCAAACAGATGTATTGGAACAAGTAAAATCAAATAAAGAATATATAGGAAATAATTTTCTTTTAGGTATTAATTAGAATAATAATGATAGCATAGGATCTTTCGAAAGAACCAGTGGCGGTTCCATGATTTCTTTGCATAAGGATCTTAAGATCACACAACAGTAGAGAGACAATCTCCTAGGGACAAGTTATATCGCATGATGGAATAAAGAAAATCACCAGATAAATCATCTTAAGAAAAACATATCTTTAATCATGATAAGATTACTTCTTTTTCTATAATTATTGCCAGAATTATTCATGATTATCTAGATGATTTACACCGAGAAATCATATGATCAACAAAGTGAACAACCAAATTTATCATTTTAATCCTATGATCATTATTTACATGAATGTATAGTTTGAGACATAAAAACATTAAAATACATGAGTTATGTTGAGATACTTGGTAATTTAATGAATCATTGAAACTAAATGAAAATTAGAGGGATGATTCCAATATTAAACAAGGATCTTCTAAGAGTTTTCTTATTTAAAGTCTTTAGAAATGTTGAATAAATAGAACTCCCATGTGATTCATTAACATGAAGGATTAAGAACCTAATATTATCATTTTTTACATGAAAAATAACTAAGAAAATAATTCTCTCACGAGGAATAAACATAAAAGCCATCTGGATCTCTCAAAAAGATTGAGAAGACCCTGAAGTCAAACAACTGTCTTATGTCAGGGGAAACTGCAGACAGACCTCCTATAACATGAATGAAATCCTTTATAACACCAGTTTTTTCTAAAGTAGGTATGAGACACCCAAATACACACAACATTTTTCTGTGAAGTGTCCCACTGACACAACTCATGTCATGGTAAGGAACCCACGAACATATATTTGGTCATGTGGAGGATATACATGAAGGAAATGGTATATCACAATAATTATCTATGTGGGAGAGGTTTATCACCCCCGATCCATTCTAGTATTTCATGAGAATAATGTTATTGAATTAGGAAACAATGTGTGAGCCCTTTTTAGATATTCAAAGGAGGAGGGATAAAAATTTGTCATGAAACCCATGCATGCCTTGACATATATGTGATGAAGGATGTACAATATAACATTCACTAATACAAGAAGTCATTACCCTTGAAATATAATTTTTTATCTAATAAAATTTAGTTTCAAATAAAACAATAATGTAATAATTTGTGTGTTCATAGAATTATACATGTGATAAAGAAATTCAGTGTATCATACATGCATGGGGTTTGAAAAATCAAGGAGGGTTGAGTAATAAATTTAAAGATAATTATTACATTTATTTTTCTTGAATAATTTTCACATATAACTTTTACACATGTTAGGTTATCACTTCATAAGTTATAAGGAATAATTTTCCAAGCATTGTTCTATGGAGAAAACTGATAAAATATAGGTGATTAGATATGTTTGATCAAGACTAGAAAACTAAAGTGTTCTTGTAGTGTACATAAGAAATTGTGATCTATAAATCTTTGGTAGAAATATATAAGGATATATCTATAGTATATCAATCCTTGAATAGATTATGAATCCACATAGTTGGAGTAGGGACATGAAAAGTCTCTTGTGTGATTCTGGAGTAGAAGTCTGTAGTGTGGATTTTTTGAAAACTATAGGGTGTAGAATAAATAAAATATTTTATCAATTTAGTAGAGATAAATTATGAATCTTTATTGGACATTGTAATTTATTTTAATATTATAATAGAAAATATGTTTCAAGAAAATAAAAAACATGGTAAGGAGTATTTCTTTGTACCAAACCTGGTAAATATCATATGATGGGTTATCTCTTATTATTTTTGTATAAGAAGTGAGTCCATGAGATATCACATAGTGAATCAATAACTTTAATAAGTTAAAGAGGTTGATTTAAAAATAAAAAAATTTTCAAATGTAAACCATTGATTCACCCCTCTTTGAGTGGTCAACCTTGTAGTGGGCACTATAATTGTTACCCTAGGTAAGGTCACCTCTATAGATCCAGAATAATTTTTATGAATTTAATAATTTAAGAAATGAGTGAGTTGACTCATATGGAAAAATATGATCTCACCCATAATGATATTAATATGGAATTTTTTTCTGAGGTATTGAAGAATAGAAATAAGATACAAGAAGGAATTATGATGAAAAATATTGTAATAAAAAAGAAGATAAATATATGTTAATGTAATAAAAATTTTATATATTGACGTGATTATTTTAATTATTATTCATCTAATTAAGCTAGATCATGATGTGATAATGTTATATCAATTAGTGATATAATCTTTTAATTCAATGAAAATATAATTAATTTTCACAAAAATGTTATAAAAAATATTGTTTAATTTGTCCTGGGACTTTAGGATGAATATTTCTATTACGAAGTATAGGATAATGCTATAGAAAAGGAATTAGATAAAAAAAGGGTATATCGAACACTCTCATAAAACTTGTGAAAGAAAAGTAAGAAACAATTTATATTTTAAATTAATGATATGATTGATTTATTTATTAATAGAAAAGAAATTTTGTGAGAAATAATTATTTGATATTTTATTTTTAGAATCCTTCCATACATTTGAAAAATTAAACAAAGCATATATGTTTATTAAATATACTCAATTAGAGGATAAATATAATAGGTTAACAAGGAATGAGAATTCACTAAAATAATCAAGAATCATGCATGATGAACAAATGAAGAAGTGAATGGATTATTTGGAATAAATACTGAGATCAGTGAAGGATGACGAGAAATCCATCAGCAATAATTTTTCAGAGATGGAGGTGGGATAAAAAATTATGAATCACTATAAAAAATCACTTCCCAAATAATTAAGTGAATATATTCTTCCAATAATGTTAGAAATGAGGATGATGATTCCATAATTAACATGAGATCTTAATTTAATAAAATGGAATAATCCACTGTGAAGAAGGTATCCCAAAAACTAAAAAAATATTTTATGTAAAAATGATATTTCATGTGCTCATAATGTGTTTAAATAAAATTATATGAAAATATTTTTGGAAAAAAATGATGCTAAATCCACCACATCAAGGGTGAGTGTGAAATGATGCATAAATTTCAATTCCCCAAGAAGTTTTCCAAAGAGTGTTGGTTCCACTAAAATAAATCTATGTTCATAATATATGAAAAATAAATATATTAAACCACTAAAGATATGAATAATAAGGCGTATATTTAGTAGATAAAAGAAGAAGGAAATGGAAGACCGACACTAGAGAAGAAAAATTGTTGTAAATTTATTAATCTATAAAGAAGATATTTAATTTTTTTAATATTTTCTTTTGTACTGCAATAGATGTAGCCACTATTTTGATGAGTGATGGTGTGAATAAATAATACAGAAATTATCTATTTATGTGAAGGGAATACCACAAAAAAGGGAAGGATGGCATGAATATAGGGTTACATGTCAATCATGAGATATTAAGAAAATAATAAGACATTGAAACTGACCTTCAACAAGAATAATAATGAAAGATCCTACAATATATCAGTGGGAGAAATAAATGAGTAAAATAAATCACTAAACCTAGGAAAAATAATGACTAGTTTGAATAAGTGAAAAAATAATAGGTTTTTGGATAGAATTCATATCAAGGTGGAAGTTCTAGGTTAAGTTATTTTTTATAGTGTTGTGAAATGTATTGGGAAAAAGCATTTTCATTCTAGTATAACATTCCATTTATATAATATAGGAATTATTCAAGGTTAATTCATAGAGAAACGTTGATAATACACTCTTATAGAATGAATTAGGTCACTATAAATTCATCCATGCTACCAAGACAAAACAACTCCAAAGTCATGAATGATCAAAAGAGTCACAAAATGTATTCATGTATATATGAAAATGTATCAATAATTAATGGGATGCAAATAACACAAGGTAAAGAAAAATCTTCCTTAGGTAGAAGTCTAAATACAATTTCATATCAAATTACTCAGAAGAAGTTTCAGAATAAGTTAAATAAGAGTTCTTCATCTCATAAGAAATATTTGGATAATGGTGCTCTCTTAAATCCCTATGGTAACTCTAAACAATCTTTTAGTATTTCCAAATAAATTCTTGTAATTTTTCTAGATGATTTAGATAAAACCTAAATTTTATGAGAATCAATATTAAAAGATATTTCTAAAGGATATTTGTAGATTCTACCTAAAGAATATTAATATCCTTATAGGATGTAAAGAAATGAAAACTAATCTATTAAATATGTTTTTGTTTGAGAGTTTAAATAATGTTGAATAGCATTAAAATTCATTTTTAACAAAATATTTAGTAAATGAAGAATACATGATGAAAATAAATCTTTCATTAGAAAATTAATTTGATTTTATAACTAAATAGATAATAACTATATCATATTATGATTTTTTAGGGGGGATAAGAACTGTGTTACCAAAGTATAAATTAGTTTTAATAATCAGATTCATAAGAATAAACAATAGAGAAAGTGGGTAAAAATGGTTGAGAAAACTATTTTATTCTTTTTATTTACATTGAAGAAAATTAAACACCTCTTTATTATCCAATATCATTTTTTGCATTTATTTTAACTTATGATAAATGGAATTAAAGGTGTAGCAATGACTCAAGGGGAGAAGATGAGATTCAATGAGTGTTGTAATATCCCAAAGGAAAATTATAGACTCCCAATTTTAAAAATACTGATGAGTGTTTCCAATGATTTTGATCCATGTAATTAAAGCACCCTACAAAATCATTTGAAGCATTAATCCATAATTTTCTGGTTATCCTTGTAAAAGAATTGGTGGAGGTTTTCCAAACACAATTTTGTCCCTCATTAATAATTGTATAAGTAATATGAATTAATGTTGTGTTATTGGTTCCTGATAATATGAGACAAAGGGGGTGATATACATTATCACTAGAACTTGAAAATTTGTTTATTCAAGTGTACATGTTTTTTTATTTCATTAATGAAAAAAATTAACTCCTTAAATTATTTTTCAGAACATCAGAATATGATTTCACTTAAATGGATGTTTATAGATATCATATACAACCTTGTTTCTATCTCTATTTCTTTCTATAAAATGATATACTACCCAATAATAAATTTTATTAACTAAAGCCTCTTTCTTAAGAAAACCATGTGAAATCATCCCTCTTTTAGATGTGAAGATAAAATTTTCATATAAGGGGTAATAACTTAGTTTCCAAAGAAAATTGTGATAAGAAGACCCTCATTTACAATATGAATTTGATTCACACTAATGGGGATAATTTTTGATCAAACATATAAAATTTGAAATATGTCAATATATATTTATAAAAAAATAAAAAAGGTCAGATTTCTTGGCCTTGTGTTTCATTAATTTTCAATGACATTTCAATATGTGTTTAGTGAGTGTAAATGTGTTAATTGTTAAATAAAATCATTAAATGTAAAAGAAAAGGATATCAAGATATCACATTTCATTCAATAATTGAAAGAACATCGAAACTTTTATTTTCTTGAAGTAAAGATTATGAATTAAAGTTTACTTGAAGAAAGATATTATATATTTTATGAGGAAATAAGTGAGGGGCATGAAATGTTTTATAATTACATAAAGGGGATTTTAATGAGGCCTCAAAATTGTTTGAATAGTTTTAATTCCAAATTACTTGAGATATATTTTATCTATTATATACTATTAATTATTTGTTGGCCTTGAATAAAATTTATGGGCAAACCACAATCCCACTGTGGTTATCTGTCAATAACACTTGAGTGAAACCAGAAAAACCTTGTGGTTGGCCTAGGATAAGGAGGTTTCAAAGTGGCCTGTTGGTCAATGATTTATATGAAATTCAACCCATGTACAAGGTACATGGGATAGTACATGTATAGGACTTCTATGTGAAGTGGTTTTTGATGTAAGGGTGGCTACACATTAAGGAAATTACAATGATCAAACCATGTACTCCCATATTTCAACATTAATGAAGCATTTTATAGATATACTAAATGAAAAAAAACAGCATTTCTGATGATGGATTCGTTTTCTTGGATACATTTCATCCTTATTAAAAATATCCTGATAGAGGAAGAGTTATCTGATCATGATTATATGTGAATTCAATCCATTTTCATCAACCACTAGCATTCTAAGGCTATTTGTAGGAACTTTTGACAACTAGTGATCACTGATCCTAACTCATTTGCATGAAAATGATCTCCACTTTTTAAAACAATGGATTTAAAAAATAAAAATAAAACCATCCACATGCATGAAAAATTTTACTTGTAAGAATTCATTTGAAAAAAATATAGTGCACAAAGATAGTGAACGAAATGATGAAAAT
The DNA here is from genome assembly GCA_963277665.1 of Viscum album. Classification (NCBI taxonomy): domain Eukaryota; kingdom Viridiplantae; phylum Streptophyta; class Magnoliopsida; order Santalales; family Viscaceae; genus Viscum; species Viscum album. The sequence continues at coordinate 217,809,075 of OY728147.1, forward strand.
TTCATGATTTCATCGCATAATGATCTTATGATCAAGAGACAGTATGAAGAAAATTTACTTGGGAAAAGTGATGTCACATAATGTTATGTAGAAAATCACTAAATCCATTTTATTAATAAAAATGTATCTTCAATTATGAGATGGTTCCATCCTTTTCAATAATTATTAAATGAATTATTATAGATAATTTGGGTAATTTTAACTGAGTCATTTCATGATCAAGGTAGTGATCATGCAAATCTATCACATGATAATTCTAGTGAAGCATAAGGAGAATGATAATTACGACCATTTTAAATAAAAGAGATATGTATAGATCATTAGGAGTTTAATTATCCTTAGATATGAAATGAATGTCGAAGGGGAGTTTTCAATATAATCTAAGGTTTGTCCAGGACTTTTTCATTAATGATCTTAAGAGCTCAAAAAAGATAATTGTCATGTGATTCATTCAAACAAAGGGAGAATAACCCTAATACACCTTGGATACTATAATGATACCATGGAAATTAATTATCCCATGAGGAGGAGTCTAGTGATCTATTTTGGTCTCGTGAAAATGTTGAGATGAAACCACAAAAAACTCATTATCATACATAGGAGGAACCTACAAACACACCTCCTATCAGGAAAAGGACCTACCTCATAGAAATCTATTTTCTAACCAAAGGAGGAAAGGGAGACGCATTAAAACACATCATTGACATATGAAGGAACTTGAGAAAACACTTCTTATCATACTAAGGAACCCACTGACAGATCCTTGGTTAACTGAATAACATATGAAAAGGTAGTGGGATTTCGCATGATATCTCCACATGTGTCATGAAATAAACCAGATAGCATATTACTTTGATAAACGAGCTGAATGTGACATGGCTTGAAGTTTTTTCCAATACCCACATGTTGGAAACTAGTAGCTTGAATCATACAAGATAAATTTGGGAATGGTTTTTTCAAAAAAGGGAAGAAGTAGATACAAGTTAGTATTCCAAAAATAAAACTCCCTAGGGAAAGAAATATAAGGATTCAAAGAGGTAAATAAACCAAAACCATAACCAAAATGTACCAAAAATTAAAGATAAACTACCCAATTCCTAAGGAACACAACACACTGTGTCAAAAGATCATGAACTACCACCTCTAAAGGTTCTTTTCCCTTACACAAAAATAGAAGAAGGAAATCTACACACACCTAGGGACACAAGTGGCATTTCCACTAAAATCCCAGTAGGATCTCACAAAAGATTCCATAATAATATTCCAATAAAGGAAACCAATACATGATTTAAATTTCAAATAAAATAGGAATGGAAATACATTTTCATGGTAAAAACATATTATTCATTTGAACTGAAGGAAAAAATTTCAAAATAATTTGTTTTTAAATATTTTATATAAAGTAGTTTTTCTAAATTTTCATGTCATGTGTAAATATATCTTACAAACAATGGTATATATATATATAAATAATCACAAATGAGAAACATGGAGATCTTATAAGATGTAAGATAGTTTTGTGTTATAAGATCCTCATAAAATCATATAGTGATAATAAAAATGTGCATAAAAATACCTTAAACACTAGATAAAGGGAACAAACCAACATTATAAAGATGAAATGATCTGCCAATGAGTTCATGTTAGAGTTATAAAGTGTCAACATTTTTTAAGGGAAATTCCAAACTACCATATTTGTACTTAATTAATCATTAACTGCCTACGATTTCATGTTCGTAAACAAAAATCCATAAATGGAAAATTTATTTAAAAAATATTCAAAAAAATTTACCCGTTTTCCATTTAAATATTATAATTTATTTTTAAAAACTAATACATGGATTTATAATAAATTAATGAATTTTTCTAGGATAAAACTAATGGGTTCTTTTCAAAAAATAACTACTTTTCAAAAAATAAATTTTATAATTAAATATCAAAAAATAAAATTCCATAATTTCCATCCAATCAATATCACACCCCAATTTTCGAGAATTAGTGGGTTTCCAAAAATTTAAAACAAAATCTCTTTAAAATACCAATTCACACCAAATTGGATGGTCACAATTTAATTTATAACCATTAAAACAATCAAAAATTCTATTATAAATTAAATTACCAATCTTTTATAGAACCACTAAACATAGGCTCACGGGATCACATAACACAATCCCACAACGGGAAACTCCAATGAAGAACATTGACAAAGAAGACCCTGGATTCTAAACTAGATTCAAGATCTAAAAAATGTATTTTAGATCATATAATAACATGTATATCTAAAAATATTTAAGGACAAGAGAGGATGTGACTGGGAGAGAAGTAATGTGGGAATAAATCTTACCAGGGAGAGATTGAATGATGTTCATCTAGCTTTGATCCACTTATGAATTGTTTTAGAGGATCCAAAATAACCTCTTTGGAGACTACAAGGTAGAATAAAATGACATATGGTCTAATGGGTTTTTAGGCACCTAAAATTGGGTTTTTGATGTTTTAAAACGAATTTTCATAATTATTAATTACCATTCCCTTGGATAACCCGGTAGGGTCGCATGGTTTTTCAAATAGTGCACCCTAATCGTGCATCCTAGCCATGGGGTTCCACAGTTTCTCCTTAGTGGGTGCACATATTTTCAAACCATTCTCCAAGATTAAAAAAACTCACTTCCTGGGTTTTTACAATTTCCTATTATTGGGTTCAAATTTGGGTAAAATCCTACGCCAACCCTGTACATCTCAAGAGACATCCAAAATTTACATACATCATCCCAATGATCCCCAAAATAAGACCCAACCAAAGAATGATTAAACATAAGGTCAAAGAGTACCTGAAAAAATAACGGGATATTATAAAAACCCCACAATAGAATATTTATATCCCAATAAATTCAATCAACAAGCTTCCATTTCAAAATGTTGATGGCATTGTTCTCTCATCAATTCCTCTCTCTCCCAAGTCTCATAATTATATGAACCATACTGATATAGAAATAAAACAAATGGTATCATCCTAAAATGATGAACCTTAGTTTCAGAATCAACTATCCTCACTAGATGATCAATTATCGACAAATCAGGATCAATTTCTAGATCACTCAAGTTCAGAACAAGAGATGTAACAGAATGATTCTTTCACAGTTGAGATACATGGAACTCTACCATGTAGACCGGATGACTAGTCACAGATAAATCATGATCTATTTTTGGATGACTCCATCTCAGATCATGAGATGGGTCAGAAATATTCTTTCATAGTTGAGATACATGGAAAATGTATTTTATCTATTCCAATTGTTTTGGAAGTGAAAATTGATAATCCAACATTATCACCAACTCAAAAACCTCTAATGGTCCCAAAAATGAGGAGAAAGCATAACTTGCCTCCTATTCCTTCAATGAACCAAAGAAGGTGAAGCTTTCAAGAAAACCATATCACCAACTAGAAATCACAATGGTCTACAATGAAGATATTCTTAATACATATATCAGATATGTGATATCAATATTATTTGACATATGAACTGAATATTTATTGTCTTCTCCTAAAAGAAGATCTGTTCAACCACAGAACATTCACCCATCTCTGACCTAAAAAATGAAAATTTACAAGGTAAACTACACATGGCCTCAAAATAATCCATTTTGATGGATAAAAACTATTATTATAATACATAACAACCATTTCTAAATGGTCACCCCAAGATCCCCCAATGTTTTGAATGTAGGCACAAAGCATTTCTTCAATAATCTATATATCTCATTGTATCTGGATATATGACTGCGGATTGTAAGGTGAACCTAAATGAACCTGAGATACAAATTCTTCATAAAGGCCTCTGATAAAGTGATAAGTATACCAAGGATATCAATCAGATACTATAATCAATGGAAATATATTCAAATAAATAGTCTATTTCACAATAGATTTTCAAGCTCCTTAATTTTGGTGGAATCATGAAAGGGTTTGAATTGAGAAAATTTAGTTAGCCTATCGATTATAACCCATATCACATTCTTATTTTTCATGGTACATTGAATCATAACCAAAAAAGTCCAAATAAATATCATCCAACATCCATGTTGGTACTATAAGTGGATGAAGAAAACCTGAAGTCCTAAGGTGCTCATCCTTGACCTGTTGAAATGTATAACAATGAGATCCAAAATATAAAATGCATAATCTCATTTTTGGACACCATAATTTTCAACGCATATCTTAGAAAATATTTTTGGATCCCAGGTGAACATCCACTACTAATTATGGAAATCCCCCATCTCATATTTCATTATAATATATGGTATGATATACCAATTCATAACACATTGGAGTCTCATATTTAGAGAATGAACACACAACAATGGTCTCGCAACCATAAAGATAGTTCCCAATTCTATGTTATTCATCATCAATATGTTGTTCCTGAAGAATAAACTCTAAAAGATTCGAGGTCAACTAAAAACTATATAAGGAAACCTTTTCCTTGGATTCTAGGACTCATACTTGCAACTGTAAAAAATGATCTATCATGTTCCACTCTTTTGAGGATTCATTCATGAAATGGGTTATATCTTGCCTAATCAAATATTCTAAGATGATATTCATTTTCCCGAGGGTATAGGTGATTTAAATGTCAATATATATTAGATATTATATCCCAAAAATCTATAATATATTCAAATCCTTTTGAGAGAAGTTATTACTCAAGATCTTATGTTCTAAATACATAGTAAACCATTCCCAAAAAATGTAATGCTATCAAATTTTAATTGAATGCATCAAACATATGAGTTCATGTCTATGGGTTGGATAGTTATTCTCAGGTTTTCTAAGTTGTCAAAGTTCATATGAAAGGACATGATTACCCTATATGATAACACAAACCTAACCTAAACCGAAATCATCATAGAAGACCACATATCCATGAGAGAACTTTGGAAGAGTCAACGACAGCATAAAAGTCAAAAAAAATTGACTCAATAAAATAACTATGACATTTCTCTTACCAATCAAAAATTAATCCCTGCCGAGTTAGAGAAGTCACTAGAGATGATAACATTGAGAATTTCATTATAGTATGTTGATAATATCTAACTAAATTCAAAAATATATGAAATCTTAAAAACGTTTTGTGTTTATTCCCGTTTCATACTAGATTTCACCTTATTAGGATCAATTAAGATACCATGTCTTGACAACACGTGTCCCAATGTTTTCACATCCCTAATCTAGAAATCGCATCTCAATACCTTGGTATTATGTTGGTGCTTCCTAAAAAAATTCTAGAACTACCCTCAGATGATGCATGTGATCCACCTTGGACCTAGAGTAAAGAAGGATGTCATCCACAAATACCACCACTAAATTTTCAAGATACACATGGAAAATCATATTCATTAGATTTTTATTGACTATAGGAGCATTGGTAAAATAAAATTCCATGAAAAGGTACTCGTTACAGCTATATGTGCTCCAAATATCAGTATTATTAATATTAGATTCTTTTATTCTACCACGATGATAACATGATAAAATATTAATATTATAAATCCACTTCTTCTATTTTAATAAGTAAAATAGATCATCAATCCTTATCAATAGATACTTGATATTTATCATGAAGCAATTGAGTTTTCGCTAATCAAAAAAATTATGTGGCCCGTCAGTTTTATTAGAAACGAGAATAGGAACCGCCAAAGGTGAAAAACCCGGCAATATAATTATTTTCTCCAAAATATAATATATTTGATTATTTACCTCTTTCAATTTATCTTGTTATCTGTGGTAAGAAGGAATAGATATTGTTTGAATATCTGATACTAAATCTAAATATAACATTATCTCCCTTACCGGTGGATGAATAGAGAATTCAGAAATAAAAACATTAGGAAACTCGATGAAAACTAGAGGGAGAACATTTCTCAAGGATTATTTCTCTTGATCAAAAAGGAATATAGAGATCACATTCCAAAACTCTAGAGAAGAAGGTCTGGATATACTAGACCTAGGGTTCTATTCTCCTTGAATGATACAGAATACTCCTTTGAGAACAGTAAATGGGACCCACCGAAGATATCAATCAACTCTGGATTTATTAAGAATGATCCAATATAAATCTAATATTACATCAATATGTTTTATTTAGAGAATTTGAAAATCCCAGGGAAGATAAATAATTGATAATGAGAAAACACAAGAACAACAATGGAGACCCTACTCTCTCATTATTCTGATCAGTGTAGTATTATCCATTAAAAAGGTTAAAAGCTTTGTGAGACGGTTTAGAAGATTAATAATACATGTTGAAATGAAAAAATGGGATCCACACGTATCAAATAAATAATTCACTCAAGTGGAACATATAGTGATGGTACATCTCACAATCTCTTGACATGTATCTACTTCCTTGGGATCCTCTTCCCCCATGTGAACAAGTTTCATTATAAATGCTTATGATTGGATCCCCTTATTACGTGAAGAATCTGATTACACTATAGTATATTTTGGTGAATATTTGATTTTTCCAATATGAGGAGTATAATGGACAGATATATCTTCAGAAAGTGGCCTGATCTTCTATATAAAATACAAACTATGGGTACCCTAGTGCAGGCTGATTTTGAGTTCCATTGATTGAAACACTGGTTGGAAATAAAAGGTCCCATTCCAGACATCGAATGAGGTCTAGAAGAGCCCTACTATTGATATCCACCACAAGAATCCTCACCCATTCTCTTTCCTTTAAAGAAACTCGTAGAAATTTGATGGTGAGAAAAAGAAACCCCTTTCATCCCTGACATTCCATCATGGTCTATCTCAACCAGCAATGCTCTATCCAACAAATCAACATACAAAGAGAGATAAAAAATAAAAATTAAGAGCAAATATTATATCGAAGTCACATATCAAACTGTTGAGACTTTATATTCACATTTGACATAATAATAGGTGAAAGATACATAAGACCAGCAAAAATATTTTCATGTTTTTTAATGGTCCTATCATCCAACTCGATTTAGAAAAACTCTATCCTTATCGAACACCATAGAAATAAGACAGAACTAGTCAGTGGAATGAAAATTAAATTCATTTCACTTTAAGACGTTGTTCTTCCTTTAAATCTCCATGGTGTACCACCAAATCTTTCTTAGTCACTCTAGATTGAAAATAAATTATTTCACCTTTATAGAATTGTTTTCGAAGCTTTTGTCAGGGTGCGCGCTTCCGTCTGTAAGGACGTGTTACTGTTACCCCGCATTCCCGCTTTCCAAAGGCGGGCTGCATCCGGTCATTGTTCAGGGATGTCTGCTCCTTGATCAAAACTGGGATGATGGGATGTCGGTTCTTCCAACCGTGGATTCCTCCTCGGAACTCGTCACCTAGTCCGGGTCCCCCTCATAGATTTAATACATTGTTTCTGAAACTCTTCCCAGTGCCATGTTTCCATGGACACCAGTTAATTACACTGCTTCTGTCAGGACTTTCCAAAGGGTCCGGTCAGGGCAGAAACCTTCAGTCGGGGGAGTAGTCACGTCGAGGCATCAGTAACATGTCTGAACACTGGGGAATTGGTGTGTCTTTATTTTGTCCTTTATTATAGGGATTCTCGAGGGTGTGGAATCCTGAGGCATCCCACATCGAGTGCGGGGAATCATATGCCATAGGCATGTATCTGAGGTTTTCCTCAGCTTCCAGTGTTTAACGTAGGGTATGTCGCGGGTTTAACATCTAGTGGAGACGGATCGACCTTATCAGAACATGAGCTGGAGTGGATCAGATTGAGGAATCCCCCTTGAGGGAATGATGATATCGGGGCCAGCCTGTGGGCGGCTTCTTGAATGCTGCGGAGGGGAATGGGGTGGCATGATCTCACCAGGATGTGGCAGCCTGGGTAAGGATCAGGGTGGATGATGGAGAATTGCATGGATGTGGTCAAAACGACCAGGTGGTGGGTTTGATCATCGTGAGGCTTCCTACGTACTGTGCCTCAGCATGGATCAATGTTCGTGTAGTTTTAGAGACACGGTTTAACGTCATGCGGGACGGGGGCACGTCGGAGAACCGACTTGAAGAAGGACCTTTTTCCAGGTGGATGGTGGGCTTTAACCTCGTGGGGTTTCCAACGTACAATTCCTTGACATGTATCAAAGACCTCGTAGTTCATAATGGTGTGTCGGCGAACCGACGTGAATGAGGACCTTTGTCCAAATGGTGTGGGGATTACACACTAGGCTGCCCAGGCGTTGGTGAACCAACGTGAAGAGGGTCGGAGTGACCAACGGGTGGTGGGCTTAAACCCCTGGGAGGCTTCCTACGTACCATGCCTTAGCATGGATCAAAGTCGTCATAGTTCAAATGGGATGTGGGTGTCGGTGAACCGACATGAAAAAGGACCTTGGCCCGATTGGTGATGGGCTTGAACCTCAGGGAGGCTTCCTACGTACCATTCCTTGACACTGATCAAGGTTCACGTAGTTCGGGAAGTGGCAGTGTCAGTGAACCGACATGAAAAAGTACCTTGGTCTGATGGTTGACGGGCTTGAACCTTATGGAGGCTTCCTACGTACCATGCCTTGACATGGATCAATGACCCCGTAGTTCAAAGGGCTTCGTCAGCAAACCGATGTGAAGGTTAACCCGGGGGTCCATTTGTGGTGGGATTGAATCTCGTGGAGGCTTCCTACGTACCGTGACATGGAATGGATCAAAGTCCATGTAGTTCCACATGGTCACAACGGCTTACTGCTAGACCAAAATGAAGTTTAACGTCATGCGAGATGGTGGTGTAACTTGACGTGAAGAAACGACAGGTGGTGGGCTTGAACCTCATGGAGGCTTCCTACGTACCATGCCTTGACATGGATCAAAGAGCTCATAGTTCAAATGGCTTTACAGTTTAATGTCATGCGGGACAGCATACATTTTTACGTCATGCTGGATGGGGGAATACAGTTTAACATCATTCTGGACGAGGTATTTTCATGGCCAACGCCTACTCTAAGCCTACTTGAGTCGTGCTCAGTGTGAGAAACAAGAGGCAGCATAGACCTGATGATCACGTCGTGAAGGGTGCGTCCATGAGAATCGAAGAGGGGCTTATGTGTTAGGCGGCCCATGGTGCCGGGACTTACTCCAGGGTGGAGGCCCAAAGAGAGGCAAAGTGCAGCGGGAGAGGGATTTGAGACCAAAGATGGAAGGTGCCTCGTTCCCTATCGCGCCCTCCACTAGCCTTGGCAGTGGGGAAGTACGGAGGATCATCGGTGCTACCTTCCGCAAGAGAGGATTGAGGGTTTACACCATGGTAGTTTCCCTTCTCCCATGGACATACGCTACTCCGAGAAAGAGGATATCATCCCCTATGGAGGGGTGATCCCATTCCCATGCAGACAAGCAGCGTAAAGAATGTCCGAGATGGGGGGACCCTGCGTGCGAGGCATGGGGTCAGGTCACAGTTTAACGTCATGTGTTGAGGACGAGGTGCTTGGTAGTTTAACGTCATACAGCTCAGATGAGGTGGGTTTACTCCGCACCCCTAGGACTTAAATAACTGGTACCCTCTGCCCCTTGAGGGAGGGAAGGTACCAGCAATGTCGTGGTGAAGGGGGGTCGTAGGGAAAAACATTGAGGGGTCCACATTAGCCTGGCTATGTGAAGAAGCAATAGCTGTTAGCGTGCCTATGTGGAGAAGCATTAGGTAAAGCAACGCTATGAGTGGGGTTGTCCATGGGACTTTGAAATCACATCGTGCAAACCTGGAAGGTCGCACGGGAAGAGGAATTGCCAAGAAAAGGGGTATGCTTCGCGAAGTGGGGTGCCTTGGCCTTATCATGGGACAGGGGTGCGAATGGGAGGTGCTTCGCGAAGTGGAATAGTGTTTTCAGAGCACTGTCTTGCGAAGTAGAGGTGCATCACAAAGCAAGGTGCTGTGAAGCATTGTGCTTCGTGAAGCACAGCGGCCCTGCCTTGGCATGTGGATCACATGTACATGATGAGTGTTTCGCGAAGCAAAAATGCTCCGCAGCTGCCCGGGATCCCTTGGGAATCCCCTTCCTTCGTGAATTACCCTAGGCTTCATGAAGGGAATCCCTCTCGGAAGAGGGGCTCAAAACAAGACAAGGTGGAGGCATCTCGCGAAGCAGAAATACCTCGCGGAGCTCATGATTCATAGAGAGAAGGGTGCTTTACGATTTGGGAGCCGAGAAGCCGAAAGGTCGGATTGTCCGTCCTCTAGACTTAGGGGGAGCCCAGTATTTATATGAAAGGGGCACCGCAAAGCAGAGATAAGGCGACGCGAAGGGGCGGAAGTTGCTTCGCGGCAGGTCTGGAACGTCAACTGAGATCGCGGAGCATTACCGCCTTAGGGGCTTCACAGCGGGCTCGCGAATGTCAGGGCATTCGCAGAGAGGTAAGGCCACCTTCGCTTCGCGGTGGGCTCGCGAATGTCATCCAGGATCACAGAGTGTTACCACCTCAGGGGCTTCGCGGCGGGCTCACGAACGTCAGAGCGGTTGCGGAGCGGTACCGCCTCCTTCTCTTCGTAGCGGCCGTGGTGCTCATGGGAGCTCCGCGTCGGGGCTTTGCGAGGAAGCGCACATGATTCTTTTCCTTCATTCCTTTGCGTCCAATATTTTGGAACCAAAAAATTCCCCCCACAGATTTGGAGCCACGGTGGGATCAAGGTTCGATGTCTGAGGGAAAATCTCCAAATTTATCATCATTTCGCGATGCTGACTCATGAAGAGGGCGCGCGGGGCGGACAACGGCTGCGCAGTCCGGAGGTGCCACGAAGCTCCGTGCGGGCGGGACGCGCCACGAAGATCTGGGGTTTCCTCCTATAAATAGGGGGTCTGACCTCCATTTTTTCCTCTTGTGACTTTTGTCCTTTTGTGCTCTCGACTTCATGAAGCTCCGTATACTCCACATCTGCTCTCTGCGAATCGAGCTTCGTGGCGAACCGCGAGTCTCCGACTCCGTGACTGCGCCAAGAGAACATCTGCTTGCAGGCCGAGGCCCTACACTGCGTCTTGGCTTTGCGCCCATGCTTCACGAGAGATCTTCGTGAGAAACCTTCACGGCCTGACCAGAAATTTTCTGAGTTCCGAAACAGAAATGGCTCATCAAGAAGTTTTGTTGGGGGTGCTCGCAGACATCGCCCAGAGGGATGAGATGGAAAACTGTCTAGGACATGGAGAGATGGTTCGAAGTCACTCAGACCATAATTCTTTGACATAACTACAATCAGAGGGTCAGAAGAACTATTTGCAGTGCAAGAAGCTTCCCTTGTATGGATTCGGGCTGAGGGATGACGTCTTCATTCCTAAGGTGAGTAGGGATGATCCAGCTTGCTGTTTTAGGAGCACTCCATGCCAGCGCCAGTGGTTCAGGGCGGCTAGTGGTCGTGCATAGGAGGACTTCACACATGACACTGCCGACTGTCTCTACATCCATGTGAACAATATTGATGGGAATCCACTACAACCAGAGACGTCCCCTCCTCTGTACCGCACCATACTGAAGGCGGCTTTGCAGGATTCGAAGAAGGGGTGGTCCAATGAGTGGGACCTGCGCTAGGGAGGCAACTTTACCAACGACTGGGCATGGGCCTACTGGTTAGGCGCCTCATGCAAGGAGTTTGGGCCCAAGATAAGGAGGGTGGGCCTTTATGGGGTGGCATGGGCTTCCCAGTTCAACACCTACTAACTGAAACAGCTGATGCCGGAGCTGCTGAGAAGATGGTCATTTAGGACCAATACTTTTCACCTGCACCATGGGGAGGTGGGCATTAGTATGTGGGATGTCCATGATATTTCGGGGGTCCCAATCTTGGGGGACATGTATGATGAGTTCCTCCCCGTCATGAGCATGTGGTAGGATCCGGAGTAGATTCCGCGATTGGCGTCGGCACTGATGGCACTGGTCCCTAGAGAGGACAAGGAGGCGGTGAGAGATGTCCACTTTAAGAAGTGGTTCGAGCAATTTCTGAACTTCCCGGTGAACCACGAGTTCCCTCCAAGGCCTCAAACATGTCTGAATGTGGCTCAACGGGGCAAGGAGCACTTGTATTGGCGGATCTTGGAGGACAACCGATGGAAGACTTGGGGTTTTAGTGTCAGCACTGAACAGCAGCCGATCGTCAGGCTGGTGGCATTCATCGCAGACCTTATTTGCAGTTGGATCCTACCGATGAGGGATACTAACATGGGGGTGCGACCCATCTGGTTCACCATGGTGTCCATACTGGCCATGGGGAAGAAGGTCAATCTGGGGATTCCAATGCTCTCTAAGCTGTACAAGATGTTGCGGCACGTTACCAAGGGAAAGAAGCCGTCGAGGATCTGCGGGCCCTTCCACCTCTTATATGGGTGGATTGCGGTGCACATCATGGGAATTTATGAGTATCCAAACCCTATCTCGCCGTCGGGGTCAAAATTCCGCCCCTTCATCCTGAACGCAGCCGAGAACTTCCCATTCAAGCTAACCATATAGATGGTGCTGAACCGGGTGTGGAGGATGGATGAGTTTATCTTCCACCCGTTTCCATTGCCGACGGGGGTACTCACTGATGACGAGCAGGGAACGGAAAAGCACCAGGCTTATCTCCTGGAATTTCATGGTAGAGTTTTGGTGGCACGAGTGGATCGTGAGCCACTCTGTGAGCCATACACCCCACATTGGTTTGCGAGGAAGTTCTGGTGCCTGCAGCAGCTGACCCCGCAGGTCTACTGGGAGGTGCATCATGAGGAGCACCCATGTGTAATGAGGAATATGTGGCTCATGTTCACACATGAGGATGGGAAAATGCGAATAGCATTTCCTCTGCCCACCGCCTCTTTCAGATTGGTGAAGGAGTATGCCGTTAGCAGGGAGGCGACTTATTCGGGGGAGATACTGAGGCAGCCAACTGTTCGGGCTGGTGACGGCAGGCCTCCCCTGTCCTGAGGTCGGGTTCGGAGGGCAGAAAGGGCCTCTTGAGGTGGCGAGGCTGCCGTGGCGGCGAGACCGGCACCTGCTAAGGATGCGATAGCAGTGGCAGATCCAACAGTGGTAGTGGACTCTGTGGTTCTGGAGGAGCAGAGACATCTGGAGGGGCGGCCACCGAGGGGGTTTTGCATGATATCCACCTAGGCTCTGGGGAAGCAGCTGCACCACATCGACATGCTAGAGGATTCCATCTTCCCGGAGGCCTGGGACATTTGGGATATCAACCGGAAATTCCTCAGTCCACCCGAGATGTGGGAACCCTTAAATCGTCTCGGGATGGAATTATCGTGCATAGGCCCAGTCCGGGCTGGTTTCACGGCATCTCTGGTGGAGGCGGAGCATTACTTTTGTGAGCTGGAGGACTACGTTCATTATAGTGGTGTCCCATTCCCAATGATAGATCAGGTGAGGGTACTGCAAGATCAGACGGTTCCTTCACAGCTGTGAGCCGCCGATCTGAGGGAGTGCTTCCCTTGACAGATGAATTGGAGGGATCCTCTCGAGGGGATGAGGCTAGAAGAGGGAGCCCGTTGTAGGAGAGAAAAGTTGGAGATCAAGACTCAGATTCTGATGATCTCACAGAGGCTCTCACGGTAGCATTCCGAGCTTCTTTCCTCATGGTCCATTCTCAGGCCATCATGGATTTCTTACGGATAAAAATTTGAACCCTGGAGGAGGAACTTGTATGCAGGACTCACTCTTTCCCCTTGGCGAGTGATGATGCAGGACCTTCAGAACCCGCACCTACGACTACGTCCAGTTCTACGTCCGGTGGGGCTAGAGCAACCAAGGTGGCACCCCCAGAATATTCAGACATTCTAACGGTATACGGAGGGCCACGCCTAAGGGTCCCGTCAGCATCGACTCAAGAGAAGCACCATGAGTTTGATCTCTATAATATTCCTCTACTGGATTCATTGTTGTCATATGTAGATCGTTCCAACTAACATTTATATCCCTCTCTATTGTACAGTTCTCCGACTGGCATGGGCTGCTGCGGCAACGCTGTTCGTGATGTCTGGTCGCATCCCTCCTAGGGGCATGCCAGTGATGGTGGAGACAGTCCCCCCATCTCCCCGAGCTGCAGCACAAACTATCATTGGAGGGACCACCAGTAGGGTTGTGCCCGAGTTTATTGAGGTGGAGTCCGATGACGAGGATCAATCGGCCGACCCAAGTCCCGTTACGCCTGCTGCGGCGCCAGATGTTGCGCCGGATTCAATGCTAGATGTTGATACTGCCGAGAACTTCTTGCGGGAGTATCCTGCATATGAACCTGCAAATCGCATGGACTGGGATGAAATGTCCTCCGATGAAGATGACAGCAGCATAGTCTTCTGCCGATCATGGAATCTAATCACGCGCTTTATCAAGGACACTCCCCAAGCACTATGGCTGAACAAAATGGACAGGCTTCGCTTGCGGCTACACGAACTGTGCGCTGGGGGAGTGGATGCCCAACCACCTCATGTGCTCATCCGAGATCTCATGGTCGAGAAGATCTGGGAGTATGATAACAGGCTCCGCGTGGGCTGGAAGTGGAGGAAGGCGACAAACATTAAGAAACTCCAAGAGGCTAAAAGTGAGGTCCCACAGCTGTAGGCCCGAGAGGATGAGAACACAGCCTCTCTTAATACACAATATAAGCTGATCTCACGGTTGAAGGACCAGTTGGCAGAGGCGGAAGAGCATATGAGGCAGGCTTCTGGAGAGATGGCTCCCATTCAGGCTGGCATAGAGAGGGCTAGGGCCAAGGCTGACGAACTATGCCCCGCTGCTGCTGAGGAGCAGCGGGAGCTGAGTCAGCGGCAGCAATTCCTGGATTCCACAAGCAGAAGGGTGGAGGAGCTGCAATGATATTTTGACGGGGTCAATCTTTCCATGGGGGGAGTCGACCCCCGGGTACTGTAACAATTACAAACCTTTTAATGGTACTTTCGTTCTTCGTCTTTCTTCTCTCTTTGAATGTCATAGCATACATGATTTCCACTATTTTCATAGGTCCATTACATCCATACAATGTTTTCAGGAAGTCAGACGACAATTCCCTAAGCTCATGTGGGTTAGGCCCGATTTGAGAAACAAGTGATAGTTGCCTCATCGTCCCACCCAACATAGGAGTGGAAACCAAGCTTTTGGTATCCTGGGTTTTGGATAACCAGTCCGGACTTTCGAAATATGGGAGAGACCTAACCGGAGAAGGATGTTCTCAAAACAGCATAATTACCATTACTTCAGCGTGCTCTTATGCACGAACAGTGCAACACCAGGGGTGCTGAAATCGTTCTGAACAGATGGAAATGGGAAGTGTGAATCACGATACCCAAAATTTGGAACAATGTGGGGATGGTGTTACAATAAAGGAAAAATGTTAATCGTGGTGTAGAAATGGTATCCCTACTTCGTTAGCCTGAAATGGGGACAATAAATGGGGGTAGACTGTAGACCATGTTCAAAACACAAGACCATGTCACAAATGTTGTCGATGAATCCTTCAGGACGTTGGCCCAGGAAATTAGGCGGACCCCAGGTCGAGTATCCATACTATTAAGGGGTCCTTCCAAACATGACCGGTCTTCCGGAACGTTGGCCCCGGACGGTAGGTGAGCCGATGCAGCATGAGACCAGGCTGTTAGGGGGTCCCTTCAGACATGAAAGGGGACGAGGGTCAGAATAAGGGGCATGCAAAGTGTGGAATATAGAGTGATGGTTTTTCCAAACAGAATCCAACACTCATGTAATTACACCTCTGTGGTGGGAGTATGCCAGATGGGCGCATTGGTTTGATCATGGATCATTCCTTCTTCGGGATAGGGCCTCTCTGGTGAGAGGGTTTATCGATTTCCAATGGGATCATTGGGAATCCTGAAATTGTTCGGGGTCCGTCCAGGGGGCCGAAAAGGGGAAGAACAGGATTAATGATTCCTATGGGCTGGAACCTAGGCAAAATAACATATTTTCCCTACGTATCCCATGAGGGTGGGAATCAAGCCACACGTAGCTCTGAAGGTGTATTTTAATGTCATACGGGTCAAAGAGAAGCCTGGTCGCGTCGGTACACATCTTGCAAAAACTACTAAGCCCACGTGAGTCATGCTCGGGGTGGGAAACAAGAAGTAGTGGTCAGACTTTCCGGACATAGAAAAGGGCAGGTTAGGTTAAAGGGACACTCGGTGAATATTGTCCCCATGATACTAACATGATCATTTGGCTCACTAAGATGCACAAAGAGATAGAGTCGAGTATGTAGGAATTCCACTTGAACATGAGGAAGTGGAAATGTGTGAATCATGACGCTAGAGATATGGATCACAATGAAGGCGGCGTGATGACATTGGATAACTATTAACTGTGGTGGAAATGCATCATCCATATCACATTAGACTAGAATGGGGACAAACAAATGAGGTTCAACCATTGACCATGTTTGAAACACTGGACCATGTTGGAAATGTCATCAGAGATCCGTAGGGACGTTGGCCTGAAACGATTGGAGAGCCCTTAGGCCCAACACCCATGGAGAGCCCTTAATCCTAGCATCCATGTCGTCCTAGGTTCCTTTTGGATGTAGAAGAGGATGAGGATCCAAATAGAAAGCTCACGAAGCTTGGTCATGGGACGAGGGGAATGTCCCCATGAAAAACCCACACTTCGGGTTCTTTGTCAAAACACGTCTGAATACGACAATGAGACGTATCAGATAGAGGGAGCATAGTCCTTTCCCATAGGAAGATCTTAGTTTAGGGTCGTAGAATTCGGACCATGGGTGGGAGGAGACACAGGAGGCACAGGGTGGAGTAACTCAAACACCTGGCGTGAATGGGAACCAGGGGTGTGTACGGTGCGGTGAACAACCTGACATGAATGAGGACATAATCCCATATCACACCGCATGACCCCCTTGGGAGAGGTTTTAGGTCAAGGGAACGAAAACGAAAGTTGAGCTGGGCCTGAAGCATAGTGAAAAGGCGTTCCTACGTACCAATTGGGGATGGGGATCAAGCTGCATGTAGTTCTTGAAATGGACATAGTTTATGGTCTTAGACCTCGGACTGTGTATGGGTAAGGAGAGTCGGGGACACACAACAAGTTGGTTACAAAACCCGACGATGAGGACATAATCCCCACTTACCATGTGTTCTCTGGGGAAGTACTCGAGTCGAGGGACTGATCATGAAAGTTAGGTTGGTACAATGAGGAGGTGCCCAGGCGCTCCTACGTATCTCATAAGGATGAGAATCAAGCCATACATAGTTCTGATGCGTGGCATGGTAATGTACCAGTGCCATGGACGAAGGGGAGTGCGGGCATAACCCTTGCACCAAAAGAAGCGGAATTTGATAAATCTTGTTTGTCCTTTAATGTGAGTGGTTTTTTTGTGAAGCGACTGGCCTAGGGTAGCAAGCCCTGGTGTCGCCACAAGAATCAAGCCATGATAGTTGTTGACAAATGGCATGGAACGTGACCAATACCCAACGTGATGTCCTCTACAACGAGGTAATCACAATGCTGTGCCGTTTTTCATCGTGCGGCTAGGATGATAGTGTCACAGTTTAGGGTAGTGTGATAGGACCAAGCATGAATTTTAACATCATGTAGCAGAGACGTAGTAGAGATGATGCTAGGCGGGGAATGTGTATGGTGTCGTGGGACATAACTGACATGGATGGGGACATGATCCCTCATCACATCACGCAGTCTCGTTGTCAGGGTCCCAAAGGTGGGATGCTGAACTCAAGCTGGACCCAAAAATATGAGGTCTGGGAATTCCTACATATTCCATGAGGATGGGAATCAAGCCAGACGCAGTTCTTAGGAGATCTTAGTTTATGGTCTTAGAGCTCAGACCATGGGTGGATGAAAACTTTCCAGGTAAGTGTAGACCTCAACCTGATCCATAAGCCCATGTGTGTTAGACTCGGTGTGGGAAACAGGGGGGAAGATCCTTATTGAAGTACCCGAAACATCCATTGAGGGGAAGTCGGTGGAGATCCCCGAAGGACACCTTTAACGCGACTTTGTTTCCCGGATGCCTAGATGTGCACTGAGGAATCGTATCAAGAGTTTTGAGACTCTACATGGACATGATGAGAGTGGATAAGGATGTTAATCGTGTAATCGACATTTTGGGCTTAATGGGGTTGGCGTGGCGATGGAGGATAACTGTTAACCGTGGCGGAAAAACAGTCTCCATATCGCGTTATCCTGATGTGGGAACAAAAAACGATCATCAACCGCTGACCATATTCATAACACGGGATTTTTATCGATTCGTTGTCCGAAACCCTCGGGGGGCGTTGGCTCGTAATGGTAGTAGAGCCCTTGGGCGTTGTATCCAGGCTGTTCTTAGGGGTCGCTCCAGGTGTGAAAGGTGATGAAAGCCCTGTTGAAGGGAGACACGAATCCTGAAAAGCTGGTGTGGATGTGTCTGAGTAGAATCCAACATTCCGGGTAACTGAAACCAAAGTACCCTTAGGCATATCGGTGAACCGCCGACAAGGGTCGATGAAGTGACTCATGGGAGGTACGCCAAGGGGCTAGGGTGGGATGGAGATTTTCAAGAGATGGTGCTGGACCCGAATCTTAGACATTCAGGTGGTACTACGTATCCTATAAGGATGGGAATCAAGCCACACACAGTTCTAGAAGATACCTAGGGGGTAGGATACCCTCATGGGGATGCGTACGATGTGGCGAGTAGCCTGATGTGAATGTGGGAATAATCCCTCACCACGCCGCACAGTCCTATAGGAAAGAACCAGGGCTAGGGGGGCCCGAAAATTTCAAAGGGCCTCATAGTTGGGTTCTGGTCAGGGAGGCCTAGCCTACTTGCAGTTTAACATCTTACAGTGAGAGTGATGGTCAGTGAATAGGAGTCCCAGGATAGAAGAGGTGTATGGAATGACGAAAAAACCGACATGAATGTGTACATAATCCCTCATCACACCATACACTCCGAGTAAGAACTCGGGCTAGGGCATGAGAAGGCTCAGGGGCCTGAGGATAGGCCACGATAAGGGAGGCCTGAGGTTGGGCCTTATTCAGGATGGCCTGACTAACTTGTATTTTAACGTCTTGCAGCAAGGACGGGGGTCGTCGGCCCGGAAAGGCCAAGGGGCATGAGGTTAGGCATCGGTCTAGAAGGCCTAACCAGTTTGCAGTTTAACATCTTTCAGTGATAATGGGGAAATAGATAATTGTATCTCATCCGGGGACGTGTACGGCATGGAATGTAACCCAACGTGAAAGAGGATGTAATCCTACACCACGCCGTACATCCCTTATAAGAGATCTGGGCTATGGGACCGACCGTTGGAACCACCCAGAAGGGAGTTTGTTGCTTTGGGATGGGGCAGAACGAATCATTACACTCGATGTTTGGGACATCTCAGGGTGGACACAAAGATCCAGAACACTGTTGACCATGTTCGAAACACAACGTCCCTATGGTGACCTGATATGGGAGAAACAAATGAGTGTCGACCGTTGAACAAATTTTCAACGCGGGAATTGTATCGGCCTGTTGCTCGGAAACCCTTGGGGGCATTGGCCCATATCAGTAGGAGAGACCTTGGGCGTGGTATCCAAGCCATTTTTGGGGGTCCCTCCGGGTGAGGAAAGTGATGGAATCCCAGTCAAGGAGTGGGTGAAGCATAGTTGTATCCATCTATGAAAGAGGAGAACATCTCAAGGGGGATGTGCAGCCGGGTCGAGGCTTGCTCGACGTGAGTTGGGGAAAACGTGTGCATTCTGCCATATGTCTTGACCCGAGGGGGACATTTTTAGCATTTGGGCTGGGCCAACAGACAAAATGTTCGGGCGTTCCTACGTATTACATTAGGATGGGAATCTAGCCATACAAAGTTCTTGAAGGCCATACAGTTTAACGTCATGCAGTGAGGACGTGGGAGGATAGAAGAATGGGAGTGGGCACATGGTGCGACCCTTATAATCCTTGTATGAGCGAGGATAAGAAATCTTACTCCTTGTCATGCAAGGATCCTATGAGGAAACTACACCCAAGGGGGATAGTGAAAGAGAAGAGCTCGGGGCTGGGCTCAAGACGAGGCATCTGAGCATTCCTATGTATCCCAGTAGGATGGGAATCAAGATATACGTAGTTCTTGAAGAGCAGTTTAACGTCGTACTGGATGAGAGATGCATCTCATTTTGGGATATGTACGGTACGATGGGTAATCCGACGTGAATGAGGACGTATCCCACACCACACCATAAGATCCCATAAGAATGTCTGAGTCAATGAAGGCCAAGGGGCCTGAGGCCAAGCCTCGGTCAGGGAGACCTGGCCGGCTTGCTGTTTAACGTCTTACAGTAAGGACGGGGGCTAGGGTCCCGAAGAGGACAAGGGGCCTGAGGCTAAGCCTCAGTCAGGAAGTCTTGACTAGCTTGCAGTTTAACATCTTATAGTAAAGACGACAGCTAGGGTCCCGAAGAAGCCAAGGGGCCTGAGGCTAAACCTTGGTAAAGAAGGCATGACTGGCTTGCAGTTTAATGTCTTACACTAAGGATGGGGCCAGGGGCCCTAAGAGGCCAAGGGGCCTGAGTCTTAAGCCTCGGTCAGGAAGGCCTTGCTGGCTTGCAGTTTAACATCTTACAGTAAGGACGGGGGGCCAGGGGCCCGAAGAGGCCAAGGGTCTTGAGGCTAAGCCTCATTCCGGAAGGCTTGAATGGATTGTAGTTTAACGTCTTACCGTAAGGATGGGGGATAGGGGCCCGAAGAGGGAAAGGGTCCTGAGGCTAAGCCTCGGCCAGGAAGGCCTAACTGGCTTTCATTTTAACGTCTTACAGTAAGGATGGGGGGAGATCTTAGTTTAAGGTCATAGAGCTCAGACCATTTTGCAGTTTATCGTCTTACATGATGATATCACAGTTTCAATCTCATGCAGGACATTTATTTTATTTAGGGTCTTGCGGGACCGTAACGTGCATTTTAGGTTCATGTAGGACTGTACAGTTTAAAGTCGTGTCAGACCATGGGGCTTAGGCAAAGTACTACTTGAGGAACTTGGCGTTGGTGGGAGGAGTTATGCGCTCACCATTCGTGTTCACCAGGGAGTATGATTTGTTGGGGTAAACCTTATGGATGATGTAAGGTCCTTCCCATTTGGGCTCTAGCTTGGGCGGTTTCCTACTGGGGATCATTGGCACTCGAAGGGCCAACACTAGGTCACCCTATAGAAAAGAGCGAAGGTGAACCTTATTGTTGAAGTCTCTGGCTATCTTATTCTGATGCCTTTCCAGATTGTGCAGGGCACAAAGCCTGTTCTCTTCCAGTGCTTCCAATTTAGCTAGACCGATTTCGGCCACCTTATCTGGTGCCTGCTGGTCATAGACTATAGTGCGTAACTATGGCATCTGGATCTCAATGGGTAGGATGGACTCATCCCCATACACCAGGGAATATGGGGTCACCTAGGTGGAATTGCGAGTCATCGTCCGATTAGCCCAGAGGGAATTGGGGAGCTTGTCCGGCCAACTTTTCTTATTCTGACCAACCATTTTTTTCAGAATGTTAGAGAGGGTTTTTTTTGAATGCCTCGAACTGTCCATTTTCTTGTGCATGATAACGAGAGGTATGGTTCGAACGGATATTGTACATGGCGTACAATTTCTTCAGTGCGGCTACTCGGAAGTTGGTGCTGTTATCGGTGAGGATAGTGTGAGGGACCCCAAACCGGTGGATGATATTGGAGCTCACAAACTCAACGATGGAACAGACCTTGACCTCTTTGAGGTGAAATGCCTCTGCCCACTTGGAGAATAAATCTGTAGCAGTTAGGATTAACCTACACTGGCGAGCTGTCGCCGGTGGATATGGTCTCACTACATTGAGTCCCCACACCGCAAATGTCCAAGAATACTAGGTGGAGTGGAGAGGCTACGACGACCGGTGGAAGAATTTGGCATGTACTTGGCACACATGGCATCTCTTGTCAATCTCGATACAATCATGGATCATAGAGGTCTAGAAGTACCCCAACCTCCGGATTTGATGGGACAGCTTTGGCGCAGCTTGGTGGGAACCACAGGAACAGGCGTGAACCTCTTGCATAACCTAAGAAATATCAACTCCTTGAATGAAACAGAGGATAACTCCATCTAAGATCCACTTATAGAGGATCTTATCAAGACTAGGACCGCTCTGGAAGGTAAATTGCAGTGCACAGCGTCGGATTCGCTCGCATTCAGACCGATCATCCGGGAGGCAACCATTTTGGAGATTCTCGACAAAAGGTGCCTCCAATAGAAAGAGGCCTCAACCACTGTGTCTGACAAACCTGTGACCCCAGATGTAGAAGGTCCGGCGGTAAGATGACTTACCCGCCGTCCGTCATTGTCCTCTGGGGTGATAGGGTAAATGACTCTCCGGTGTGCCACATGTATGATCAAATCTTCTTGCTCGGGATCTGTGAGCGATGCAGCTAAGCCGGAAAAAGCGTCTGATCGACCGTTCTATGACTGACAAACATGGTAATCCTCTATTCGAGAAGAGAACTGGGCCATTAGACGGAGGGTGCACTCCAGCAATGGTACAAGCTCCGACTTCCTGATGACATAGTCGCCATTGACCTGCTTGATTACCAGCTCAGAATCTCTTTTCACATGTAGATGTGGCACATCGATCTCAAGGTCCAACTCGAGGCCGATGATGAGAGCCTGGTATTCTGCCTCATTGTTGGTGTAACCTTCTGACAATAGGAATTAGTATGGCAGGACAGCTTATGTTGGGGTGATGATGACGATACCCAGACCCACTCTGTTGAGCTTAGGATCATTGAGCCTCCTACCGGTGGGGCTCTGAGAGGCACCGTCGAAGTGCATTTGCTAACATGAGATGGCTTGATCGACTGAGAGGATCAACTCATCAGGAAAATCCAGGTCTAGGGATTGATCTGCGGAGGTTGGATGAGAAGCTAAGAAGTCTACCAATGCATTTACCTTGATGCCCTTCTGTGGCACGAACCTGATGTCGAACTGCTGGAGGATCACCGCCAACCGCGCTAGTCGGCCAACCAACATGGGGTGGTTCAGGATGTACATCAGTGGGTCTACCCAAGAGACCAAATATACCTCATGGTGCTGTAGGTAATACCGCAACTTCTGTACGGAAAACACGAGCGCAAGGCAGCTCTTTTAGATTGGGGAGTATCTGATCTCTGTATCAAGGAGCATGCGGCTGACATAGTAGAGGATATTCTCTATCCCCTCATTGTTCTTATGGGTGAGAAGCGTGCCAAGAGACCATTCCAAGGCAGTCACGTAAAGGGGCAACGGCTTTCCAAAGACTTGTGGCATCAAAACCGAAGGTTGGAGCATATACTACTTGATTTCCTCGAAGGCGTTCCGACACACTTCATCCCACTCGTGGGAGGCACCTTTCCTCATGATCCGAGAAAAGGGGTTACACTTGCCACCCATATTCGCAATGAATTGGTGTATGTAGGATAAGTGTGCTTGGAGACCTCGAAGTTCTCGAATATTTCTCGGGGGAGGAATTTGGCTGATGGCCTTGATCTTCTCTGGGTCAATCTCAATGCCCCGTCATCTAACAACAAAGCCAAGAAACTTCTCGGAGGTGACCCTGAAGGAATATTTTAATAGGTTCATCTTTAGGTGGCAGGAACGGAGGAAACTGAACACTTTATCTAGGTCTTTGAGATGGTCCTGGAGCTGGCGATATTTGACCACTAGATCATCCACGTAGCATTCCACCAGAGTCCTGAGAATCAGCCTGAATATATGATGCATGGCTCGCTGATAGGTGGGACCTACATTTTTCAGGCTGAAAGGCATAACCTGGTACCAAAATGTACCATGGGGAGCCTTGAAGGCAGTGGACTCCTCGTTCTCAGGGGCCATCTGGATTTGGTTGTACCCAGAATACCCATCCATGAAAGAGAGGGCTTGGATCCCGGCTGTGGAATCAATAAATAACTCGGTCACCGAGAGGGAAAAATCATCCTTTGGGCAGTGGAGATTGAGATCGCGGAAGTCGATGCAGACTCTGATCTGTCTGTTTTTCTTCCCGACTGGCACATTATTGCAAATCCACTTGGGGTACTGGACTTCCTTGACGAAGCTGGCTTTGATAAGCTTGTCAACTTCGGCATCAACCATGGTGTTGTGAGAAGGGTGCATCTTTCTGGGAGGCTGCTTAAACCCATGATGGTTTGACGGGAGGCCTAGGAAATGAACGGCTACCTGAGGATCTAGTCCTGGCATCTCACCATAACTCTAGGAAAACACATCACAGTGCTGTTTGAGAATGTCTACATACATTTGCTGCTCCTCGGGGGACAGGGCTACACTGATCAATGTGGGTCTCAAAGCTGCCTCGCTACCAAGGTTCACATATACCAGTTCATCAACTATGGTAGAGACGCCTTCCTCAATGGTGGGGGGAGCATCCTCTAGATCTTCCTCTCCACCTGTGGAGGGATTTCCTATAAGGAGAGTTACTTCTGAGCTATCAAAACCTGACGGGCAGCCGGTGCCATCTTGGGCGGCGGTGGTCATCATATCAGAAGACCCATGAACCGCTAAGACCAGAGCAATGAAGTCAGTCGATCCTATCCCATTTGGCCTTCGGCCTAAGGGACCACATTTGATGACATCGAAGCAGTGGTGACACGTCGGCCTGAGTCGGTTGATTCCAGCCCGGCGGAAGAGAAATGTATGATGTAACACCGTTGCCTTAAGCCTGACATTCTGATACCAAACAGGGGTAGGTGGTTCCGGGATCACATGAGCCTGTTTGGAGTATGAGTATGAGGTGATTTTCCGCCGTCGCTTGGACATGGGAACATGACTTCCTTTCGTACCTGAAACAACAAAACACTACCCCATGTTGGGGGTCGTGGCCTCCAATTGATGGATCAGAAAGATGTAGGCATCATCCAGGCCTGCCCAGGGATCACTTGTGACTGGGGAGAGTTCATCCTCACTTTATAGGATTTTATTATCCTTTCTCTTGTAATAGTCGGTGTCCAGATAGCGGGCTTCCCAAGAGGCTAAAGGAGACACATCTCCTTGGAGCATGCCTAATCGACCATTGAGAGAGTATTTGAGGCATTGGTGATATGACAAATGGACCACTGTGTGCAGATGGAGCCCTGGCCTTCCCATAAATGCGTTGTAGGCGGTGTCCTGAGAGACAACCATGAACTCGGTACAGGAAACTAGGACACTAAACTGGGTCTTCATGTGGATCTTGCCGACTTGGGATTTCTCAGTCCTGTCGTATCCCTGGATTCTGAGGTCGGAGGGAGTTAAATCATCTTCAGACAAACACAACTTTCATAGTGTCTGATTTGGGATTAGGTTGATCCCAGAACCCGTGTCAATGAGGAAACGGTGGACTTCCAAAACATTAAACTGGCCAGTGACGTACAGTGGGAAAATATTCCCATGTATGGGAGGGTATTCATCTTCACTGGAAAATGAGATAACTTCCTAGAATTCGGCGTTCTCAATTGCCTCAGCGTGGAAGGCTTCCGCAACTGCTACCTCCGTCTCAAACTGAAGGGGGGTCCTTAGGGCCTCTGAAAGTGCTTCGTGCATTTCAAACGATAGGAGAAGGGCCTCAAGTATAGAAATCCTTGCTGTAATGCCATCCAGGTGCTTTAGTACATCATACCTTCATGCCAAACTTGAGCCTCTGCTTACAGGAGGTCATTCTGTAGTTGGAGGCATAGTGGGTCATGTCGGTTGAACCAGCGACTGGATAGTATTAGGTACATCCCACTGCCTACCTGTTATGGCCTGGAGAGTAGCCGCCAGATTAGGACCCGAAAACGAATATTGGACTACAGCCGGGCAAGACTGACCGCGATATTGAAGAGGCAGCTCTGCCTGATCTAGTAGCACAAACGGCGGTGGAGGTAGATCTGAGGGCATCAGATGAGGTTGAGCGTGCTGAGCTCTGCGCTGAGCCTGCTGTCTGGTTTTAGTAGCATGCATGTCTAGACTGAAATCGCCCGCGGACGTGCCTCGATGACCTGTGTGGTCGCAGTTCCGCTGACGTTCACGTCGGCTGGGGACGTTGGGGAGGTTCGCCTGGCGTTCCCCCTCGTCGGGAGTCATATAGGGCTTTACCATCTCTACGGTATTAACCGAAGTGTAACCCTGGATGTCGCTTGATGAATCATCCACCACCAGGCATATTTTGGGAGGAATCCCCATTTCAAGGGGTATAAAGTCTCCAAGAGTGCGGGATGTCGACGACAGTGGTGAAGTGCGTTGCTTCTTCTTTCACTGTTGCTTCTTGCCCTTTTGGGAAGAGGTCGGCTGTGATGATGATGCAGAGGTACTGGCTACTTCCTTCGAAGTATCCGGCTGATTCAGGGGTTCCCAGATGATACCATGGGCATGGGCAATGGTTTTTTGAGCCATCTAGTCATCATATTTCTGGGACCCATGGTTGGGAACCTGCTGCCACTCGCCTTCGTTGTCCCTACCGATATTTGACCGTACGTAGACACCCGCTACTTATGTCGGGGCTGGGCCCAACCTGACTATGTTATTGTCGACCTGGTCTTGAATCTAGTCTTTAAACACATAGCATTGCATGAGGGTGAGCCCCAAAATCCGATGATAGGGATAGTAGTTGGGGTGATCGGTGAGATTCGCCTCTATCGGCCTTCTGCACTTGGGTAAGCGCACAATCCCTTTCTCTAGATCACTTCGGAAGTAGCTGGGGACCTGATTCTCATTGAACGAGTAAGTATGGTACCTTCTTTCTAGATAGGTGGTCCTGGGAGCCTGACTCCAACGAGGGGCCGGAGGGGCCTGCCGAGGAGCCGGAGCCTGATTTTCCCGCTTAGGTGGTGGTTGCGCATTGCGCGGGGGCACCTGTCGGTTCTGAGGTGGTCGTTGCTGGGCAGGAGCCTGCGCTTGAGGTGGAGGGCCTCTGTGGGGTTGTAGGGCCGGTGCCACTGGCAGTAATTCTAGCTGCCTAGGGGCTTCTATTTGGGCCCCCACGGCGGGTTCGGCCCTGGAAGCCCTTCTGTATGGGATCACAGGGGGTAACAGACATGCCTGACTAGACTGTTGCAGAACCTCCTCGAGGAGCTGAGCCTTATCTGAGAAATACCGGAACCCTCTAGGGTAGTTCTGGGTGATCAAGTAAGAGACCAGCTCTGTTTTAACATTACCTACACACATCGTTAGTAATTTATCCTGAGTCAGTGGCATGTCGAGGGAGTATGTAAGTCCTTTCCACCGGGCGATAAAATCCGGGACTCGCACATCAGGCCTTTGTTTTCACTTGAAGAGGTCTACGATGCTGGTCTTTCGCGTGGTGGAGCTGAACTGGTATAGTAATTGCCGACGGAGATCCTCCCATCCGATCACCGATCTGATAGGGAGATGGATGTACAGATGAATGTGGGGCCCTCCAACATCTGCACGAAACATCGAAGCTTGGCGGGTTCTTGCTGGGCCGGGGTCCCCAGCATGGGGCTAAACCTGGAAGAAAAGTGGGCCAAGTGCTCCGGCAGGTCCCCTGCCCCATTGAAAGGCAAAAAAGTTGGGTTCCCAAAACCTGGTGGTGCGGGCATATAATCCACCCACACGGGATATGGCTTTCCATCTGGTGGGACTGCCACCTGCCACGTTTCGAACTCATTGAGGCGGGTGATGAGTGTGGCTATAAGATCATCCGGGTGGGGGTCCCTGTCTTGACAGGGATCCCTAATCACAAGTGCATTGACGGGTTCTTCGATACGATAGATAACTTCAGCAGCTCATGGAGTGACTGGTGGAACGGCCCATGGGGTGGCTGGGGGAACCCGTGCTGGATTTCTCGGATTTCCCCGCCATTCAAGAGGGTTTGGTGAGACGTATAGTGCCCTCTTGCCGTGAGTTCTGGCTTCTGCCCTGTTTGTGGAAGTAGCATGATCAGGGTTTCCCGAAGGCATCTCGATGGGGGGAAATTTTTCCTGACTCTACTACCCTATCTTGGGATTACCATAGTCGGGTCACCGCTCTGCAGCGCACTCGGCTATGAGTTTGTCAACCAACCTCTTCTGCTCGGCAAGCTGCTGGTGCAACACGACCTTCTCGGGGTCTTCTTCCATCTTTTGTACATAGGCGGATGGGTCAGAGTGTTTGACGGTTCCAACATGCTCTTTACCGTTATCATCATTTCGACTGAGTACCAGTGACTCTGTGGGTACAGGGAGGCCTAGAAGGCTCCTTTGCTGACAGGTAACCCTCCCTAATGGGTCCAGCAGTGGTGGTACACCCTCAGGGGGTAAGTCTCCATCGAGAAATTCAGTCTCGTGCTCCTTGTTCACTATGTCAGCCATGTGGACCGCGACCTCTCTTGGGGGCATGTCTTCAATGTCGTATAGCGAATCGGGCTGCCACCGGATAGGACTAAAGAGAAGGGCGGCATACTGTCCCCATCCACAGACTTGCGCATGGGGGGTAACTTCCCTGATGATTTTGCGAAGTAGTATGAATCTCTGAATGAATTTCCATTGAAGGGTGCTCTGGTGGCCTGGAAACTCAGGGCGCTGGGCCAGAGGGAGTGCGACCAAATCGATTAGACGACATTTCTCTCTGATTTCCTTAAAGTGATCTCGGCTCCTGGGGTACACTACCCACTCATAACGAAGGTTAAAGTTTGTCGCCCATAGGGTTTGGTGAAATAACTATACTTTCCCAAGGGTGAGGGATTCCGGCGAACAAAAGTTTGATGCTGCCACTGGCCAGAACTTCTCTGGGAAGTGATCCGCTACGAGAATGTTCCAGAAGCTCATGGGCTCAGATTTAGGGTCTGGCTATATATTTCCCATCTCGTCAACTGGGGGTGGATGAGGGACCGGTAGCGGTACTGAAGCGGACCGCTGGGATAGTAAACTGGGCGGCGGAGAAGACAGCGAACGAGCTTACTAGCCGCCGAATTCTGGGCCATCCTCTAAAGACTGAGGTGACCTGACCACAATGTCACGATACGACGGGCTGATAACCATAGCCTCTGGCGCAAAAATTGCGGTCACCGGCGATGGGTCTCGCCATTTATCTACCACCGTTGGTCCCCAAAATAGCTCTACATGATCTCTGGTAGAGGTAGAGGGCACTTTTGGTGACGATTGTGGTGATTGCACGCTCAGAACCATTGGGATTTCCACAATTTCCTCCTCCTTGATGTACTTTCGGAGAGAGGGGGGAATCCGGTGGACTTCGCATTTTGGAAGAACGAGACTGACACGCCTTGTTCCTACCCCAGTCCTTGACACAGAGGAATGAGGTGAAGGTTCCATCGCCGAGTTGCATTCCGATTTAGAATATGAGAAGCGGTCTGGTTTGACCTCCACTCAGGCCTTCCCAGGACTCTTCTTGTGGCGGCGACAACCCGCTCTCCTTCCCCTGGATGGCTCTTCGGGACAAGGCTGGTTCTCGACACGTAGTCTCGGAACGGCGCTGGCGTCGTGGCAGAGAGGACTTCCCCTTGGGACAGCCGGGGTACGAGGTGAACCAGGGAAAATGTTGAAAGGTACATGGGGAGGACCTCTATGGACAGTAACCATGTGGGTGGAACCTCTGTTGGAACCGGAAGGAGCATGGGGAGGACCTCCATCCTTGGTGTGGGTGGAGCGAGGTTGACCTTTACCCCTCGAGTTTTTGGGGCGAGGAGGACATTATCCAGTTGCAGAGAGGACGTAGGGAGTATCCCCAAGTAGGGGAGGGACCGGATGGGTAGTGCCTTCACATCGACGGTTGGGGGAAGGAGGAGGAATTCCACACCCAGTGTGGTGGGTGCGGGAGAGACCTCCACGCCAAGCATCACTACCATGGGATAAGTCTTCATTCGGGATGGGGGTACCATGAGGCATCCCTCCATGATGAGATTCGGAGCGGGGAAGGCCCACGATCTGTGGAATAGGGGTACGGGGAGGCCCTCTGTACGTGGTGGCATCACTGCGAATTGGTTCGCGGCGATCACCACTCAGGCCTGTGACCCCGAGATCCACTCCAACCTCCCCATGGGGCGGTTGGGGCCTCAGTCCTAGTCGGGTGAAGGAGTTCCCCTACTCAGTGTATGCAGGGAATCCATGATGCACGTCGGTGGTGGCTCAGGCCAAAGTAGTTGTTGACATCGACTCCCCTTGAATGGGCGTCCTCAGCTTGGGCCCGACGCTAGCGTCGGGTCAGACGAGCTGGCGCATGTGGTGCAGGGGCATAGCCTACCTGCTCTTCTTGTAAATCCAGACGGTGGTGCTGACGCGGCAGAATGGGGGCCCTTGCCTGGAGCCCTTGGTCTGGGACTCTGATCGGGCTGAGTCGGACATCACCCGCCTCATCAGCGTAAGGAGATGAGTCGTCATGGCATTCCGGGGACAGGCTCCCAAAATGATTGAACGTTGGGGTGGGGAGCAGGGGCTCCCTGCATGGCCTTTATGGGTGGCGTTGGCGGCGGGGCCTTGACTCCTCCAGGTCCAGGTGAGCCATATCCCGAGTTGGGATGACCCCTTCCTCCTCGTACCTACGTACACGGTTGTTGATCACCATTCTTTGGATGATCTCTGACGGGGAGAGGGGACGTGGGGGTCCCTTATTCACCAATGCAAATGTCGTTTTAGCAGCAGTGGAGCCACGCAGAGCGGCTGTGCTGGTATTGCCTCTACCCCTACGTAGGCGGGTGGGCGGCGATCGTGTCCGTATAGCAGCAACCTGGTTCCTGAGGAGCGGGGATATCAACTCGTCAGTACTGTGAGGAAAAGAATTGACAACCAATGCCCCAATGCCATTCGGTCCTTCGTAGCTGGTAAGAGGGATCCACGCCGACAACGTTGAAGAACGGAGTGCCCCACGTTCTACTGCCCCATCTTCTAGTGAGTTTCATGCCAGGTCCGGTATTGTCCTAGCGGGACCCGGTGCCGGATATCTGGATTCGGTGACACGTCAATCTACAGATGACTCAAACACTACTAATCTCCATATTTAGGAGAAGATCTTCACGTCGGGTTCACCAATTATGTTTTCGATGATTTCTCCAGGGAGCATGAATCCTTCTATGAGGACACGCTACTGTTACCCCGCATTCCCTCTTTCGAAAGGTGGGGGACCTCTTCTCCTTAATCAGGGATGTCTACTCCTTGATCGAAACCGGGATGATGGGATGTCGGTTGTTCCTTCTATGGATACCTCTCGGGAACTCGTCAACTAGTCCGGGTCTCCCTTTTAGATTTAATAGGTTGTTCGTGAAACTCTTCCTAGTGCCATGTTTCCATGGACATCGGTTAATTACACTGCTTCTGTCAGGACATTCCAAAGGGTCCGGTCAGGAAAGCAACCATCAGTCGGGGGAGTAGTCACGTCGATGCATCAGTAACGTGTCTGAACGCTGGGGAATTGGTGTGTCTATCTTTTTTACCTTTTTATAGGGCTTCTCGAGGGCATGGAAGACCGTGGCATCCCACATCGAGCGCGGGGAATCATATTCCATAGGCATGTATCTGAGGTTTTTCTCTGCTTCCTATGTTTAACACAGGGTATGCTGCAAGTTTA
Organism: Viscum album; assembly: GCA_963277665.1. Lineage (NCBI taxonomy): Eukaryota > Viridiplantae > Streptophyta > Magnoliopsida > Santalales > Viscaceae > Viscum > Viscum album. The sequence continues at coordinate 217,840,594 of OY728147.1, forward strand.
ACGTTCAGAAGAGAAGGATCGACCTGATCAGAACACGAGCTGGATTGGATCAAATTGAGGAATCACCCTTGAGGGAATGCCGATATCGGTGCCAGCCTGTGGGTGGCTTCTTGAATGCTGCGGAGGGGAATGGGGTGGCATGATCTCACCGGGATGTGGCGGTCCAGGTAAGGATCAGGGTGGATGATGGAGAATTGCATTTATTTTGTCTAAATGACTAGGTGGTGGGCTTAAACCTCATGAGGCTTCCTACGTACCATGCCTCATCAAGGATCAAAGTCTGTGTAGTTCAAGAGATTCAGTTTAACGTCATGTGCGATGGGAGAATATTGAAGAACTGACGTGAAGAAGGACCTTGTTCTAGGTGGATGGTGGGCTTGAACCTCGTGGGGTTTCCTACATACCATGCCTTGACATGGATCAAAGACCTCGTAGTTCATAATGGTGTGTTGGTGAACCGACGTGAATGAGGACCTTGGTCCAAATGGTGTGGGGATTATACACTAGGCTACCCAGGCGTTGGTGAACCGACGTGAAGAGGGTCGGAGTGACCAATGGGTGGTGGGCTTGAACCCCTGGGAGGCTTCCTACGTACCATGCCTTAGCATGGATCAATGTCGTTGTAGTTTAAATGGGATGTGGGTGTCGGTGAACCGAAGTGAAAAAGGACCTTGGTCTGATGGGTGATGGGCTTGAACCTCAGGGAGGCTTCCTACGTAGCATGCCTTGACATGGATCAAAGTCCACGTAGTTCGGGAAGTGGCAGTGTCAGTGAACCGACATGAAAAAGGACCTTGGTCCGATGGTTGACGAGCTTGAACCTCAAGGAGGATTCCTACATACCATGTCGTGACATGGATCAAAGACCTCGTAGTTCAAAGGGCTTCATCGACGAACCGACGTGAAGGTGAACCTGGGAATCCACTGGTGGTGGGCTTGAACCTCGTGGAGGCCTCCTACGTACCGTGCCATGGCATGGATCAAAGTCCATGTAGTTCCGGATGGTCACACCAGCTTACCGTTGGACCAAAATGAAGTTTAACGTCATTCGAGACGGAGGTGTAACCAGACGTGAAGAAACAATAGGCGGTGGGCTTGAACCTCATGGAGGCTTCCTACGTACCATTCCTTGACATGGATCAAAGACCTCATAGTTCAAATGGCTGTACAGTTTAATGTCATGTGGGACATAATACAGTTTAACGTCATGTTGGACGGGGGCCTACAGTTTAACGTCATGTTGGACGAGGTATTGTCATGCACAACACCTACTCTAAGCCCACGTGAGTCGTGCTCGATGTGAGAAACAAGAGACAGTACAGACCCGACGATCACGTTGCGAAGGGTGCGTCCATGTGAAGCGAAGAGGGGCTTATGCTTTAGGTAGCCCATGGTGCCCAAACTTACTCTAGGGTGGAGTCCCAAAGTGCGGAAAAGTGCAGTAGGAGAGGGATTTGAGACCAAAGATGGAAGGTGCCTCGTTCCCTATCGTTCCCTCCACTGGTTTTGGTAGTGGGGAAGTACGGAGGTGCATGGGTACTACCTTCCACCAGAGAGGCTTGGGGGTTTACACCATTGTGGTTGCCCTTCTCCCGTGGACATACGCTACTCCAAGAAGTAGGATATCATCTCCTGTGGAGGGGTGATCCAATTCCAGTGGAGACAAGCGGCGTAAATAATGTCCGAGCTGGGGGGGACCCACCGTGCGAGGCACAGGGTCAGGTCACAGTTTAACGTCATGTGTTGAGGACGTGTTGCTTGGAAGTTTAACGTCCTACACCTCGGATGAGGTGGGTTTACTCTGCACCCCTAGGACTTACATAACTGGTACCCTCTTCCCCTTGGGGGTGGGAAGGAACCAGCAATGTCGTGGTGAAGGGGGGCCACAGGGCAAACCATCGATGGGGCCACATTAGCGTGGCTATGCGAAAAAGCAATAGCCATTAGCGTTCCTATGCGAAGAAGCATTATGTAAGCAACAATACGAGTGGGGTTTTCCATGGGACTTTGAAATTACATCGTGCAAACCTGGAGGGTCACACGGGAATAGGAATTTCCAAGCAAAGGGGTATGCTTTGCGAAGTGGGGTGCCTTGGCCTTAGCATGGGGCAGGAGTGCGAATGGGAGGTTCTTTGTGATGTGGAATAGTGTTAACGGAGCACTGCCTTGTGAAGCAGAGGAGCCTCATGAAGCAAGGTGCTATGAAGCATTGTGCTTCGCGAAGCACAGCGACCCTGCCTTGGCATGTGGATCACTTGTATAGGATGGGTGTTTCTCGAATCATAAACTCTCTGTGGTTTCCCCGGTTCCCTTGGGAATCCCCTTCCTTCACGAATGCCCTTAGGCTTCGAGAAGGGCATCCCTCTCGGAAGAGGGGCTCAAAACGAGACAAGGAATAGGAATATCGCGAAGCAGAAACACCTCACGGAGCTCATGATTCCCAGAGCGAAGGGTGCTTGTCGATTTGGGATCCGAGAAGCTGAAAGGTCAGATTTTCCATCCTCTGAACTCAGTGGGAGCCCAATATTTATAGGCAAGGGGCACCGTGAAGCAGAGCTGACGCGGCGTGAAGGGGCGGTGGTTGCTTCGTGGCAGGTCGCGAATGTCAACCAGGATCGCAGAGCGTTACCGCCTCATGGGATTCTTGGCGGGATCGCGAACGTCAGGGCGTTCGCAGCGCGGTACCACCTCCTTCGCTTCGCGGCGGGCTCACGAGCATCATCCGGGATCGCGGAGCGTTATCGACTCAGGGGCTTTGTGGTGGGATCGCGAACGTCAGGTCGGTCGCGAAGCTATACCTCCTCCTTCGCTTCGTGGTGGCCATGGTGCTCATGGGAGCTCTACATCGGGGCTTTGTGAGGCAGCGTGCGAGCTTCTTTTCCTTCTTCACTTTGCGACCAATATTTTGGCACCAACAAGAGTCAAGTAATTTTTGAGAACTCAAATAAACATTCCATATTTCTCAATTAGTCCTTATCCTCTTAATGATTGTTTGATCCTTGGAATCCCATTTCCTTCTAGAAAAGGAATTACTAAGATCATATCCTGAATTTTGGCTTTAAAGGTTAAACTACTAGAGTCTTATTGGGAATATGTGAGGGTACATTTCCTAGAGCATAGAAAACATTCACAATAATCTCAATCATATTCTATTACGTAGGAGGATTTTCTGGATGAGGTTCGTCAGTAGCTTCCTCCTGGAAATTATTCATGAATATTTTTAGGGGAATTATGCTACAAATTATTAGCAGAAAACATTGAAGATGTTATAAAGAATAATAATACCAACATTCAATAAGATAAATAAGTAAATTTACCTCATCAAATAGATAAAAAGTATTTGGATTTTAATATATCCACAAAAAATGATGTGAAACGAAAAGAACTAATCCTAAAGAATTCATTACCAAACCACTACTAGTGACTTTAGCCTCATTGTAGTGAGAGATGTCTAGGAGCTCACTCACAACTACTTACTATGTCCTGAAAAGTTGACACAACTATATACTGAACGAAATGAGAGATGCTTAACCTACTCCCTTGATATAACTTTATCATGAACTTGAAATTATACAACATTACTCTGATAGTTGAACCAAATATGCCAGGGAGTGAAGGGTGTTCCCTAACCCCATGAGTATGAGAATAGCAACTAGAATCATATAAGATAATCATGGGAATAGTTTTTCCACAAAAATAGCATATAAACACAATGTTTAAAAAGTACTATAAATAGAAAGATAAACAACCCAAGCCTCAACAAACATATCAATCCATGCTTAATGATCAATAACGACTACCTCTAAGAGGTTCTTTTCCCATGCTCGTACATGGATGAAGGAAATCATCAAACACCCAAAGGCACGAGTATGGTGTGAGGTAAATTCCTAGTAGGGTATCTCCAAAGATTCCATAATAATATTCTAATAATATTAACGAATACACGCTTTCAATTTTAAATAAAATAGGTCAGGAAAAAAAGTGTAATATTTACAACAGAACATACTATTCATTTTAGTTGATGTAAATATTTCTAAACAATGTCTTAATAGACATTTTATATGATTTTTTCAGGCATGTGTAAATCAAATTTATAATTAATGTAATATATTTAAAAATAATCACAAGTGAGATACATGGTTATCGACTAAGAGGTATGACAATTATTAGTTCCGGGATCCTCAAACACTCATATAGTGATAATGGAATTTCGAACACACATCCCTTCGACACTGGTCAAAGACGACTAACCAACATCAAACATGGTAAAGGATTTGAAAATAATTTTATATTATTGATTTAAATAATCATTCAATTATCAGGGTAATTCTACCATATTTTTTCCCTAATAACTCAGTAACTACATAGGCTTGCATGTCCTCAAGCAGAAATTAATAAATAGAAAAATTATTTCAAACCGGGTACAATACAATTTCCCATTTTCCTTTTCTATATACCTTTTTTAAAACAATACATGGGTTTTTAATCAATTAAATATCTTTTATAGGATAAAACCAATGGGTTATAAAAAAAATCAGCCCTCCTCTAAAAATCAATTTTCCAATTAAATTATATCAAATAAAATCACTAAAGTTCCATAAAATCTAAATCTCTCCACAATTCAGTAGAATTGGGGGGTTTTCCCCAATTTCAGGGAAAATAATTTTAAAATCCCAATTCACTATGAATTGGAATTTATCAATTTAATTTAAATAAATTTAAATAATCAAGAATTTATAGGTTAAATTAATTGGCCAATATTATACGAAACCACGTCCCATAGGATTATTGTATCACACAAAAAAATCAATGCAACATGAAACTACAATGACGAACATTAGAAATTAATACCCGAGAATAATAACTAGATTAAAATCCAAAATCAATAGATATTATATCCTCCAATAAGACAAAGATATAACAACCCTTATGGAGGAGAGAGGATGTAATCAAGAGAGAAGGAACATGGGAATAACTCTTATGGGGGAGAGATCGAATGATGTTTGTCTAGATTATTACCTCTATGTGAAGGGTTTGATGGAGATATAATAACCTATAGGGATCCTCCATGTATGATAAAATCATGTAAGTGTCAAATGGGCTCATCGGTCACTTAAAATGGGGGGTTCTGTAAATTAAAAAATAGAATTAAAATTTACCAATCGCATGGTTAGTTGGGTTGGGTTACACAGTTTTCCAAACCATGTTCTTGACTTGAGTTCCACTTCTATAGGGTTGAATGGCTTCTCCATGGTGGGAGAAAGGTTTTTAAAATCATTCACCAACTATGAAAACCCTTACATACAAGGTTTTAACGTGTTTTCACTAGCTAGGAAAATGGTTTGGGAAAATGGTGCGCTAACCATGCATATCCCATGAGTATTCAAAAATTATTAAAATTTCACCTAAAGAACCCCTAATTGAGACTCATATAAAGAATTATTAAAAAGATGGTTTAGAGGTATCTGAAAACAATAATATGATTTTACTACATCCCCGTAATAGAAAATATCTACCCCTAGAAATCCTATCTAGAATATTTCATGAAAAAATCATGAGTCCAATGTTTAATCATTAGTGCCTCCCTATCAAAAGTATCATGAGTATCATAACCATGTTTCCATATCACTTGAGTGAAATGTGTCATCCTTTCACAAATTACCTTCATATCATAATCAACCATCATGATGTCGTTATTAGTCATGGATAAATTAGGCTCGATATCAAGATCACTCCATATCGTAACATGAGATCGATCAAAATATATTTTCTTTGTTGAGATACATAGAACACACTGTGTATTGAAATATAACTTGTTTGTTTTTCTAAATGATAAGAAACTTTCCTCACCTTGTCAATAAAATGAAATTTTCCTACAAAATGATGAGTAATATTTTCTTACCTCCCGAGCTCAAGATGACCCAAAGGGGATGAAACTTAAAAAAACCTGATCACCAACTAAAAAAATTCAATGGTATATGATGAAAAGTAGAGTAATACTTATACTACATTTTTTCTATCAATATCCCTAATAGGACATCTAAATAATTGATGTCATGTCATGGTCAAAACCCATTATAACCAATGTTCATTCTCCATCTCTAACTAACACAAAAAAGATATATAAGGTTGGCCATAAAAGGACACCAAATAAGCCATTCTGATCATGTATTGGTGAATATTGTTATATGAAAGATCAACTATTCATAAATGGTCATCCCAAGCTCCACCAAACTCTATAATGTATACAAAAATAAATTCTGAAAGAATCAATATAGCTCTTTATATCAAGTAATCTAACTATGGATGGTATTCCATACCCAAAGAGACCTAATATCCCAGTTCCACCAGAAGGCCTATCAAAAAGCGAGAAGTAAACCAAGGATACCTATACAATACACTAATAAATGTAACTTCATAAAAATTAACAATATCATTTACATTTATACTTCATAGCTATTCATTTTTTGTGGAATCAATAATGGGTAATAATTGATCTGATTTAGTCATCATATTGATCACAAACCATATTAAATTTTTATTTTTCTAGGTACATGGAAACCCAACCCCTAAGCCTATGGAAATTTCATCCCACATGCAAGTTGGAACATGATGTGCCTAAGGAAAACCCAAATGACTCTGGTGGTCATATTTGAACTTTTTTCACATATAAATATAAGTTACAAAATCAAAAATATGTCATCTCATACATAGACACAAGAATCATCACTACCTATCATAAAACATATTTTTGGTTCCTTGGTGCACAACCCATTGAGTATTATGGTGATCCTCCATCACAACATTCTTCAAAAGAAAAGGTACTACATAGTGGTTCTAAAAATATAGGATACCCACCATGGACAATGACCTCTAAACAATGGTCTCCCCACCTTACATAGAGTCTCTAATGCATTGTAATTCATCATCAAATAGTTATTACTAAAGAATTTTCTCAATAAGTGTATAAGTTAACTAAACAATATCCAAGGATTCCTTGGACCAATATTCCCAGACACCTATATGAAACTGTGAAAAAAGACCCATCATGTTTCTCTCTTCTAATGATTATCTCATGTCTTGGGTTTAAATTTTCATACTCAAAGAATACATGGTTAAATTCCCTTTATGTGAGGTATAGTAAATGTAAAATTCAAAACATTTTAGTTATTCCAACAAATACCTTTGGGGGAGATTCATAACTTTTTTAGGGAAAATATAAATGAATATCTTGTGGTCAGAATAAATGGTACACTTTTCTCTAAAAAGATAATGTTACCAAATCTGATGTGAATTCATTATAACTCTAAGTTCAAGGTCCAGGGATAAAAAACTTTTCTTGTGTGGCCCAATATATTGGGAGACATAGGTAAAAAATGATCACCCTAAATAATAAGTCATCCAAAACTTAAATTTGTTGCATCCCAGAAGCCCATATAATCATGCCTCATCCTCTAGAAGTGTCAACACCATCATGGGTGTAAAATGAATTTTTAACACAAAAAAAAAACATAACTATGAAATTTATAACTCCAAAAAAACGTTACACCTTTTCTAGTTAGAGAAATCTACATAGAAACAAAATTTCAAAAATCATATAAAACCCAGCAATAATATTCAGTTAATCCCCTAAAGCACTGAATATAAAAAAATATGGTTGTTACCATGTAATAATATCTTTCAACTTCTCAATATCTACAATGATACCATATTATAACCCTACATGTACTAAGAACATAACATATTGAATGAAGAAATCATATTTCCATATCATGGAATATTTTCAGTGATTCTAAAACAATTCCATAACTTCTCTAAGACGAAGCATGTGATCCCCATCAGACATAGAGTAAAAAAGGATGACATGAACAAAGAACTCCATGAAATCATCATGATACTCATGGATAATACTCTAAAATAAATCCATAAATACTAAATGATCATTGGTTAAGAAAATGGAATGAAAAGTTCTTATAATGGTTATACATACTTTTAAAGATGTTTTTTAGAATTTGAGATTTTTTTATTCTCAACTGATGATAACCAGATTGAAGATCAGTCATTGAAAAAGACATTACAAATTTCAAATGGTAAAATGGATCATAAATACCTGAAAAATAAAACTGTTCATTATTCATACTCTATTTTGTTTTTAGTAATTGAAAAAAAGGTAAAGAGACCCATCATCTTTCTTAGAAAACTGAACAGGCACCTCCAAAGGTGACACACTAGGGAGTATATTTCCTTTCCCCAAAAGAAGATTAATGTATGTCTTTAAATATTTCATATAATTCTCTTCCATGAAGTAATTATTAGTTGATACTAGCTGAGTACCAAGAACTAAATCAATTTAAATCACTATCTCCCTTGTTTTTGGTAGACCAAAAGAGTTATAAGGAAAAATGTTTGGAAACTAAAATAAAAATTGAGGGAGGTCATCACTCAAGGATTATCACTCCAGATAAAAATCAAAAATGGATATTACTTTACATACCTGTCTATATAATGTTCTATATCTACTCAGCTTTAGGTCCCATTCTCCCAGAATGATATGACACTCACTATTAGGTGAAGTAATGGAGACCCATGGATGAACTCAATCAATTTTTTATTTATTAGTAATGAGAAAATACATACATAATATGATTTAAATTGGATTCATGTGGAGAAATAGAAAATCCCAAGAAAGATAAATATCTGATAAAAAGGAAACATAGGTAGAACAATAGAGACCTTGCATTCTCTTCATTCAAAGGGGTATAGTAATATCCATTAAAAAGAAAAAAGCTTAGTGGGGAGATTTAAGAACACACAATATAGATAGAAATGAATGAATAAGATGAATCAGTATCAAAAAATTTAGTAACTAAAAGTGAATAAATAATGATGGTACCTATCATAGTAGATATAACTATACTTGATTCCTCTAGAGGCTATTCCCCTACATAATAAAGCTTCATTCTGGATGCTCATGGTAAGAACCCCTTAGTTAGTAAAACGTCAGACTGCACCGTATTACATTTTGGTCAAGATGATATCGTGACACTATAGGGACTAGAATAGACAAGAAAGTACTCTTATAATAGACCTAAGAAATAATAGAAACTTTATACCTTATGGGCCTCAGTGAAAACTTGTTTCATGTGCCTAGACATTCCACACTCGTAGAAAATTAAATGTCTTGTACCAAGAACTTCAGGAGGTCTAGAAGAACCATTCTATCATGATCCACCATGAGTCTCATAACACATTCTCTTTATTTTAATGGAAGTCAAATAACTGCCACTATGAGAAATGGAACACCTATAAAACCTTACATGATAGAAATATACATATCAACCATCAACAATATGTTTATCACATCATAAAATTAGGGGTTATTTAACAAGAAAACCAATGAATGAATATCAAGTCAAAGTCACATCTTGATGTATTGATTTGTCATCGTCTCATTAGATATAAACTCAGGTTTGAACTGCACTTGCTCAGTAAATATATTTTGAAATTCAATAAAAGACCAATTATCTTTCTTGTGTTTATAAACTCTATAGACATATCCAAAACCATAGAATCTAGATTGAATTAGTAGTGAAAATCATTAAATTCTTTATAATATAAGTCACCATTCTAATTTTCCATCACCATGGTGTCCCACCATCTCCTGGTAGGTTCATATAGCTTGAAGGAAGGATATTTCACCTTGATAGAGACAAGAATTCCCAAGAACTAAAATAAAATATCAAATAATCTAAACATATCCTCATTATCTCGAGGATATTTTGATCCTCGAATCACTAATGGGTTTGGGAAAAGGAATTACTAAGAAAGAATCCTAAATAAATACCTTTATCGTTCCAAAGCTATACCATGAATGGGAATGGGTGTAGGTGCATGTCCTAGAGAATTTAAAACATGCACAACAACCTCTACCAAATTCTAGTCTATGGTAGGATTCACTCATTATAGTTCATCAATAAATTACTCCTACATCATATTAATGTGTCTTTATAGAGGTATGATGAAACAAAACTTCAAAATACAACATTTAAATTGTTATAAAGGATAATCAGATCGACAATCAAAAATAGAAACATGGAAATTGATCAGGTCACATAGAAATTCTTGATTTAGATTTCAATATATCAAAATATAAATTAGGGAAAATAATAGAACTAATAATCATAAAGTTTTTACTAAAACACTCATGGTGTCTTAATGCACATTACGGAAAGAGTTTTCTAGTCAATCACTCACAACAAACTCCTAAGTCTTGAAAAGTTCACTCAATTATATACAAACATCAAGAAAATATGGTTAACATGCACCTTTGATAAAACGTTTTCATTAACCATCCCAGATAACCTAGTACTCTGATAATATATCCATCTCTAACAAGGCTTTAAGGTCATTCTTGATCCCCATAGGTTGGTTACTAGCACCAAACATCATAAAAGTTAAATGTGGGAATGATTTTTCCACACAAATTGTAGGAGAAATAGATACATGTCAGTATGCTCAAAAGAAAACTCCATAGAGAGAAAAGTACTAGTAGTAAAAAAAGAATTATACACCCAATGTAAAACCATAATATACCAATAACTAAATTATAAAAAAAACAGGTCCCAATAGACACAACACTCTAGGTTCATATTTCAATAACCACCACCTCAAAGAAGAGTTTTTTCTTTTCTCGAACATGGAATAAGGGAATCTAAAAGACACATAATGTCACAATTTAATAGTGATTGAAATATTTTTTATAAAAATATCAATATTTAACAAGGTATGGTAAGGAAATTATGTTTATTTGAAAGTATTTTATACTTCTTAAGGGTGAAAATTGTAACTATATGAAAACAATTCATTACTTTATCATGATTTCAAGGAATCCTTTATGATATTTTTTTCATTTAATATTTTTAATGAAATGTTTTATAAAAATATTTGGTTAGATAAGTTGATTTTATGAGTATTATATTTTTTTGAGACAAAAAATTGTTTATAGAAAGGAAAACATTTATGAGTGGTTGTGGCCCAATATGTTTCCTTCTTTCCTTTTATATTGATTACTAATATTATTGGTCTCAACAAACATTTTAAGAAAATTCATAGGTATTTAAGGAGGATTTGGGTTAATATTGAGATTGAGATGAACTTTTTAAAGATATATCATGAAAATAATACTTATTATATCTTAAAATCATTGTATTGTGGAAACAATTAATACCTAGTGGAAGTTTATTTATTAGAATGTAATCTTTATTTTTATATGTGTGATTAACTAATTTTTAAAAACTATATGATAAAAATATCTTCAAGAATTCATGAAAATGAATTCTTGTGCAAAGACACTAGAATATGTATTATTTAATTCCATACCCTTAAATATAAATACATGTATTTCATTAGATATAAATATGATATGGAAAAATTATTAAGTACCTAGGTTTATAAAGGGTGAGTGTGATTTCATTTAAATTTACTGAAAATTTTATTTTTGATTATGTACTCTATAAAATAGGTTCACAAAGATAAGAGATATTATTTTCGTGACTGTGTCACTTTATTTCTTAAATTCCATGATCCATGTTTTATGCTTCATGTTTTTTCTCATGCACTAGATTGAGTGTTATAATTTGAGATGATAAGTCTATTTTAATGTGTTTGGTTAAAAAAAATTATGTATGTTCCTTTAAATCCGATATTTTTTACTTATTGGTTATTTCCAACATGTTTATGATCCATCCATTTTGGAATTTGATATCTTATCCCTTACAAATAAATTTATCTCACCCCATCCTATGCTTTTCTTTCCCGAGGAATTTAAGGTGATTATGTCACATGGATTGCCAAGGAGGGGTTTTGATTATGGAGAAATGTTCAAATAATTTATAATATGTTTTTTAATATCTAAGGCACTAATCCTTTAGGAATTTGGGTTTTGTGACTATTTTTTAGAAGTATAAATTAAAAAATAGTATCAATATTATATTTATTTATGTTTATCATGGTTCACTATAATTTTTATTAGAGAAATTTTTTTGATAATTTTAGTGATTTTATTGATAAAATATTGGTTAAACATATAATGAAAGGTTTAAGATAGAATCTTGATGTTTGTTTAAAGTTTGTATTATGTGTATTTCCTAAAAAATAAATCTATGATGAAACACAAAAATCATATTTGGGAACTATAATAATTTCACCAATGGGTAATGACCCCAAAGAGGATATGTTAGGCTATTAAATAAATTGTGACTTGATACATGAAAAAGTGTAATAACTACACACCAATATACACACTCCTATGGGATATGATTTTTTTAATTTACATTATCATTAATGAACCATTATAAATAATTTTTTTATTATGATAACTAGAATTATTAGGAAAAATAGGTGTAAAATAATCATGGATAACCTATATTAAAACATAGGGAGTTGTTAAAAAATATATGCTCATTATTTTTGACTTATTTATTTTAGGGTCATATTTTCCCACTTTATATGTTAGATAAGTACCCTCACTATGCTATATAATTAATCAAGGTTTTGGAAGGAACCAAAAGGAGCAGATTTAAAGATGTATGTATTAGATAATGTGGTGGTTATCCAATAGATATTGGAACTAGAGTTCAAAAAATCATTCTTATTTAGAGTGTCCAAATTTACCAAGAAGGGGGCATCTTACTATTGAATATTTTATGTTTTGACATACACAATCCTTTAATATGACTTATAGCCTATTTATTATTGAGATATAGATTAATTTAATATCAAATATAATTTTTTCCATCAATGTTTGGAGAAGGAGAAGGTCATTTTGGCTGTTTATTATCGAGAGGTCATCACTGAAAAATAGAAGAATATTTTTTGGAATACAGAAAAGGAATAAATTTGATTATATGGAGTAGGTGGATTAAAATGTAATATTAATTAAAATAAATTCATCAGACAATTCAGAAAAAGATGGAATGATAATCCCTCAAAATAAACCCACGGGAAAATCAATATATTAGATCTTATAGGGAAAAAATTATGAGTCTCACAAGGTATTCATCAGAGTCCATATATATACCTAGAAAGTTGATTCATCAATTATTGGGTGTATTATAACACATTATTTATAATAAATTATAATTAAGTGGGTTTGGAATGTATAAGGAAGCTTTCTAATGCGTTCTTAGTAATGACATGGAAGACAGAGACCCACATGAATCTCAATAATGGAAACAAAATATAGAGTATCACAAAATCTCTAATTAACAGTACCATGGGGTAAGAAAATATAACTATCTATATGTAAAAAAGATTTGTAAGAATCATCTAAATAATTTAATTATAGATTATGTAATGTAATGGATGTGTAGTAAAGTGGGAAACATAGATCATAAATTTTGAAGAAATTAAAAGATGATGAATAACAACACTGAGGGGAATAAGTCCCCAGGTGAGACACCACCCACTCTTCAATCTATTAAATTTTTGGTGTTTGTGAATTATGTGATTCAGTTCCCAAACCATAGAGTAAATTAAAAAAATATGTAGGAATAACATGTTGAACCAATGTAACAAGAGAGGGATTGTAAAATACATACTACAAAGGTGGGAAACAATAATGAAGATGTGTAAGGTACACTCATTCTCTACGTTAGAACCATGAATGAAATATTTGGTCATGATTCTTATTAATCTATCATATATTTTAATTTTTATAATAATATAGATTCACCACCAAAAACATTGATTATCAAGTTATCTATGAAAACACATGGCACCATGTTGAATGAAACTAAGGTATACAACTCATATCCAATAAATATTTTTGGGGAGATACATTTAGAAAATATGGTTCTTGTTCTTATTGTTGAACATGACGTAATTCTATGTATGGACTGTATTACCTTATACAAATATTATATCAACTACTAAGAAAAATAAATCTACTTTCACATCCCTAATCATCTAGTGATCAAGTATAAACTCAAGGATGATACTACACGTTCTTCATATGAAAATTATATAATGTGGGTCTTGATACCCAACAACAATCATTTCCAAGCTCATATGGTTAAGGGTGAAGTCGATATCAATAATATTCTTATTATAATAGAATGTTCTGATGTATTTCCCAATTAATTTCCATATTTCTTCCAATAACATGATATTTAATTTGGAATCAAAATTATCCTTGGATTATTTCATATCTCATAGAATCCCTATATAATGGATTTTGTTAAATTAGAGGAATTGAAGATAAAATTACAAGATAATATCAAAAAGGTAATTATATGACCTAGTGAATCATCATGGGTTACACCAATTCCAATTTTAATTAAAAAGTATAAATAAATGTGTATTTTAATCAATTATCATGATCTCAACAAAATCATAATCAAATACAAGTATCCTATACACTCTATTGATGACATGTTTGATTAATTTTTAGGTGCAAAAATATTTTCACAGATTCATCCTTAGTTTAGATATCATCTATATAGGGTAAAATGGGGGGATATTCCAAATATAGCATTCTTGAAAATATATGAACACTATGAGTTTATACTAATATAATTTTGACTTACCAATGAACCCACTATCTATATGGATATTATTAATAGAGTCTTACTAGATTACCAAGATCAATTTCTCATAGTATTTATAGATGATATTAGTATATATTATAAAAAAATGTAAATTCATAATGATCACATGTGTAATATGTTGAAGAAAATAAAGAATGGGAGATTGTATACCACTCTCATCAAATGTGAATTTTGTATACAAAAAACTATCATTATTATCTCTTATTATGACAATAGATGGTATATCTATAGATGCATAAAATGATAACGTTATTGAGAAATGAAACATACCAAACCCTGTAACTAAAATCTATTATTTTCAGAGGATATATAGATATTAGATATTATTTTCTATAAAATTTTCAAGGATATCTAATCTATTAACCAAGTTATCACTAAAAGGGGACAAGTTTCTTTAGATAGAAAAATGTCAGATAATCTTTATGGGTCTTAGGGTAATTTTTTTCACAACACTTATAATGAAATTACCATGTAGTGGTGAAAGGTTTGTAAATTAAAAAAATACATCATTATGATTCCTTGGATGAATATTCCTAAAAAATTATAAGGTAATTACTTATGCCTCATTCCAATAGAAGGCTCATGAGAAATAATTTCAGATCCATGATTTAGAATTAGAGGGGTTAATATTTGAATTAAAAAATTAGTTTTATTAAATTTATTGTGAGATGTTTGATATATACAACAATAAAAACAGGTTTAAATATATATTCACCCATATGGATTAAGAAATACAATTAAGGAGATGGGTATAGATGATAAAACATTGTAACTACTCAATACATGACCACCATAGAAAGTAATATAAGATTATTGATTCTCTTAGTTCAAAAGAACATGGTACATTATCCATGATGGGGATTGATAAAAAAATTTACAAGCATGGATATAAAAATGAAGAATCATAAATTCAAAATGGAAGGGGTGAAATCATTACTTTATTATGATTTTTCTTCTACCCTCTATTCAGGTAAGGATCAAAGAATCTTATATGGATGTTGTGGATCTATAAAAGAAGGTAGAAAAACTTTTGGAGCTCAATTTTAATAAATATGGTGTAATAAAATTTGGAAATCATAAATGTTTCTTATATATACTATAATGGAAGAAAGAGGTTTAGAATTATACATATATATCATCATATTCTTTCCATACTATAAGAATAAACACTTATATATTTCTAAAGAAAACCCTTTGGTGGGATAATAAGAAGTGGGAAATCATGATGTATACATCTCATTTCATAGGTATTTAAATTTTATGACCAAAATACATAATCCTAATGGTATGATGAAATCCTTGCCCATAAATTTATTTATACGATAAAATATAACCATGGATTTCATCATAGTACTACCAAGAACATCTAATGGCCATAGTTCCATGTGGATTGTACTCGATCATCCTATAAGTCAGTTCATTTTTTACAATTAAATAAAATATCTCACTATATCATATTGAAAAGATACATAATAAAGAGGTGTTCATGCTTCATGGAGTACCCATGTCTATTTTATATGATTGAAATATGAGGATTACAATGAAATTCTGTAAAATTATTCATCAATTTTGGGGACTAAGAAAAATTTTATAATCACTTATCACCCTCAGAAGGTGTTCATCCCGAAAGAAAAATTAAAACTATATAGGATATTTTGATATCCTTTTGAATAAATTTGAAAACATGTATTAATCAAAACCTCACCATGGTAAAGTTATTGTACAATAATAATTTCTATTCTAGCATTAATGTTTAATTAATGAGGATCTATATGGGAAGGGATTCATGAATCTAGTATGTTGGGATGAAGTTTGAGAAATAAATATTATAGTTCATGGCCCTGGATATGAAATGATGGAGGCGGTTTAAACATTTCAATTATTAATTTTTTTATATTAGTGGAGATTATAAATAACATTTCTAATATTATTATAACTAAATTAAAATATGAGTTTAATAAAAATAGTTTTTAGTCTTTTTTCTAAAATTGAGTTCCTTCAAGGTGATATTTGGCTTTATCCTTCCATAAAAGTATCATATTTTTTTATAATAAACAAATTTATTTCAAAGGAATTTATAATTTTAAAAATATATATTTCACCAATTTTTAAGGAAAAAATATATTTTTCTAGAAAAATATTTTTACACGATTTAGTTCGTTTATTTTAAAATTAACTTTTCACATAAATATATATTATTATTTGATAAATTATATTAAAATTATAAATAATAGGGTAAACTACTTCAAAACATTACTATTTATTTTGTCATTAAAATTAATTTTCATGGTTAAATATTAATTACCAACGTAAGTGTAAATTTGTTTTAAAGAAGAAAAGCTAAAAGAAAAATCCCTGAAACTCTAAAGGTTTTATCATAAATGATTTTTTTAGGTGATATTTGACCTAAAATAAATTAAACCTCATTTATTGTCTCTTTTTCCCATTAACCCTTGAATAGAAACTTTACATTATTGAAAATTTATGGGTTACTCCTAAAACCAATATTCTCTTCAGTTATAAAAGAGTAGCATCCCCACTACATCCAGACTATCCTTCCCATTAAATTTCTCCTTGAAACTATAGAAATTTTATCCACCTATAACCCTATCTAAAATATATAATATTATTTTCACCTTTTATTTCTTAATTCATTTATCTTTAAGTTGTTTTCCAAGAGAAAATTCGAGCTTCTAAAGTGAGTATTACTTTCTCATAGTATGTATTTTACTCTACTTCTTATGAATAATATCTATTCTCGTTAATATAATGAATTAATTTTCATTTCATTGCTTAAATTTAATTATATTAATTTGAAAGAAATAATTTACTCATTTCCATCAATGTAGAAATATAAAAGAACATTAATAATGGTTAATGTGGACTATCACCTCCTTGAAGAAATGTTTTTGTTTTTCATCTTGTTTTTAAATATTTATTAAAAAAACATCAAATATGATTCCAAAACATCACAAAAATTTAAATAATATCATTATTATTATGCTATAATGATATTATAATCATCCTTAACCATACCCACCCATCCAGATATAGAATGTTCAATTTTGGGTTTTCTTGACACCTACTTGAATAAATGTTATTAATCTCTATAATTAATGAATATTGGAACTTATATGCTAATATTAATATAATTTAATAAAAATTTAATAATTTTTTTTATTTTCTAGACCATTTATTTTTAGTATTTAACTTATTATTAAAATATTTACATCAATCACTAAAATTTCTAAAACAATCCAACACCTATTCAATTTTCCCACAAACATAAGAAAACAATATAATAAAAAAATAACATATGATAATAATGTGTAAATAAAATTTAAATGTAAAAAAATAAGTTATTTAATAAACTTAATTTTATTATTTTTGAAGTTAGTCATGTGTTCCAAATGAATATGGAACAAGGTAAGGGTTTTTTCGTCTCAATTTCTCTTTATTGAGGCATGTTTTAATGTTATGAAACCATTTCTTATTTTGATGGTGGATATACAATATGAGAATTTATTTTGGATTAACCCATGATTTAATAAATGAGAATTTTTTATACATGTAATTTTCTATATTCTAATGAAATTTGATTAGAAAATTAATAGGGTCATAGGGGTTTCTCTATCTTAGTTTTCATTATTGAGTTATAGTCCCCTTTTTAAACCTTATCGTAATAAGTTAGTTCCAAATGACCCTATGATGATATTATGTTATAATACCTATTTGTCTTATGGGATAATTATCTTTACATCCATTTCATCTTCTATTATTATTTCATTTGTAATCTTTGAGATTACAAATAATATTTCTTTTATTTTCTAATGCACATTTCCTTTCTAGGTCCATAATTTCCCTTCCTTATAATGTTTTATTTATTATTTTGAAATATATTATTTTTTTATCTCTTTTCACTATCACATTTATATTTAAAACCTTTAAAGTAATGTTTTTTCATCTCTTTAAATGATGTGGGTTTCCATAGAAGTATATTTTTTTCATATAAAAGGATTTTAATTTTAAGATCCTATATTTTTTACCAATATTTTCTTATACTAGAACATTATTATTTCATGAATATTTATTTTACAATATGATGTTTTAAAATTATATTTTATCCTTTATATAAATTTTTTTTGAAATGATTTCAAACCCTCCTCTATAAAAAATTTACAACTTTTGTGAAGAAATACTTTAACATAGATTCTTCCAATTTATTCCCTATCTCAAAAAGGCTTACCAACAATGGAGTTTTGTTTATTGGTTCAAATTATGTTTTCTCTCATAATATATATAATTTTAGTTAGAAATTTTTTTATAATTTTATTTTATTTTTGAAGTAATTTTATGTGATATCATTTGATAATGTCAGGAAACCCATTTTTCTGTCTATAAATTATTTTATTTTTTATCATTTATTAATTTTAACATAAATGTTTAAATTATGATATTATTGGTACAAATATATACCTCAAATTAATTTGGTAACGTCTTATATGACATGATTTACAAATTTTATGTGAATAGTTTACCGAGTTGATAGGTTAAAAAAGGGTGAGTGTAATGGTGTTTAGCTTTACTCACTATTTTTTTTGGTATAGGTTAGAGGGTAGCAGGATCCCAAAGATAACAAATATTATGTTTATAATTTTCCCACATTCATTATTAAATTCTATCACTAATGTTATATGATTCATATTTTATTTTCTCATTCCATGGTAAAAGTGTTATCATTTAAGATGACGTGCCTTTCATTCATTCTTACTGTTAATATGTTTTAATTTATGTTATTCTGAATGAAATATTTTTTTAAAAATGTTTTCACACATTTTTATTATATAACCATTATATTCTCTGATATTTTATCCCTTAAAGGGGGTTTGAGATCACCGATTTTTATATCGTTCATTCCGTGGGATTTGAAGATGATTACACCTTGTATAATTTATAATAGGGGTTTTAGAATATAGAAAAATGTTCATAACATATAAAATAATTTTTTCATGATTATAGTAACCAAGACACTAAACCATTAGTTACATGGGTTAAATGATTATTTTTTATATGTATTAAAAACCCATGTTATCAATATAT
This sequence comes from Viscum album, assembly GCA_963277665.1. Classification (NCBI taxonomy): domain Eukaryota; kingdom Viridiplantae; phylum Streptophyta; class Magnoliopsida; order Santalales; family Viscaceae; genus Viscum; species Viscum album. The sequence goes on from OY728147.1 coordinate 217,860,300, forward strand.
TATTTATGTATGTTTATATTTGTTCACTATAAATCACATACCCACTACCAACTAATACCAGCACCCTAAACATCCACATAAATCACAACAAGAACAACATATCATACCACAATAATTAATCACTTGAAATAAATATATAATATGAATTAATCATGTCTAGTAAAAATTCAACCAAAAATTATATGTTTTTTTGAAAATATTTTACTAATTTATTAAAGTGGTAAGCTTTCCTAAGGTGATACAATCGCAGTAAAAACATAGACATAAAAACAAGGAACTTAGTAATATCCAGTCACTTGACAATAACATTAGTAAAAAGATAGAATTATAGGGATAATTGTATTAGGAAATTGTTTTGGTTAACTATAATTTATTAGGAAATATTTCATTTTGAGGAAAATATATATTATATAAAACATAAAAACATTTTGGAGTAGTCAAAATCATTGAATTTTTTCAGGAATGACACTATAGTTCATTAAATTACATTTCTAGAAAGTCATAATTCTATTTAATAGAATTAAAATTCTATATATTCTAAGATACTATATATTATATTGTAATTTATTATGAAATATTCCATCAAACATTTTACCACATAAGTAAAATGATTTCTTATTAAAAAATAAAAAGTTATTATTTTTACATTCCTTCTCCATGCTCATCATAAATAAAGTAAATATTTATTTAATCATCTCATCAGCATTGAAACACACTTTTGTGGTAAAATAATTGAAATGTATTCTGATATAATATTAGAGACAAACAAAATGTGTAAGTGAATAGATTCTGGTATTTCTACTAAAACACACACAAATAAAATTCAATATTTGACATGAAATATTAAATGCAAAAAGTATTATTTTACTTTTACATATACTCATTTATACATGCCTAATTATATGTGGCATTAGAACATGATTTTTTGTATCACACATAAATAATATATCATCAAAAAACTTTATTCATTCTTTAAAAGAAGAGATATTGTAAATTTATATATATTTTCTCATTTTTTTTAAAGATTTATCAGTAAGAACATTTTTTATCTCCACAAAATTAAAAAATTGATATTCATAATCCATCCATAAAAAAATCTATCATGTTCATGCTGCACATTATGAGTGGAATTTGAAACATGCCACAACAACTTGTACAAAATTTCAAACCCTTATATACATGGCTCTAAAACTATTCATTTAAGTATATCAATTAATAGAAACACGGTTTACAAAGTAATTTAAATTAAAAAACTATATATAAAATATTTAAAGAATTGTTTAATAAAGATTTTATAAAATTTAAAAATATATCTACTATATTTTTAAGATGTCAAAAAATATGTAGTTGAGGCCTCATGCGAATATATTATACATAAATTTGAAGGAAATGTGCCAATTACACAACCTATTTTGTCTCATGAGACCTACAGATGCACTGACGGGTAATGTAAATTTTGGATTCATCCATCACATAATAATAATTATTTTTTAATTATATGAATACATAATAAAACGTAATCAACAAGCAATAAAAATCAATAACTAGCCATATTGGAAGAACTAGAATATGTAATATCATTATTTTCCCTAGTAAATATGATTATAATATATTGAGATAAATGCATTGGATGGTATCATTATTTAATATCCAAAATAAAACATATCATTCATCAAAGGATACTAACACAAATGAAAATACTTTTAAAATATCACTGGAATATTTCTTGAGGAAAATACCCTTTTTGTTTTGAGACCAATTATTTAAAATATAAAAAATAAAAAATATTATAAAAAACATTTTCATTGAGAAAATAATATAATCATGTAAAATAAACTTCAAACTAATTAATATTGATAAGAGAGAGAATTTTTTTTTCTTTTGTGTATATTAAAACAAATATTTTTTCGTGTCATTAGTAAAATGTTAACCATTTAGAAAATTAAAATAATGTTCCTTTTAAATATTTTTATAGAATGTCAATAATGGGTAAAAATGAATTTAATCAATCATTATAAAATAGTAAAAACACTGTTGAAAACATTTTGAGTAAAATTTTGACACAAAAGTAAATTATTCTCATTCAAATTGAAAAATGGGGTTTTTTCCTTAAAAAATTCTTCTTGTATTTTCAGTGCTTCAAAAGAGGAAAATGTAAGGGAAAATTTTAATATAAAAAATTACCAAATGATAAAACTATTTATAGGGTTTAATATATAATGATAATATAACTCCTCAATACAAAGTTAAACATAAATAATTCCAAATAAGGTTGCGACTGTTAAATAAACCATTACCACATTGGTAAATTTTGAATCAAAAAACCATGAAATAAATAACATAAAACGAAACTCTATATACTATAAATATAAATTAATTCCTAATATAACATATCAAATGGGTACTATATACACTAAAATAATGAAATATGTGCTGTTATGTAATATGTCTCATAGAAACAAATGAGTGACAAGAAATTTTAATAAAGTTCATAGAATTTAAGTGAGAATAAATAAATAAATAAATTATCTGTAACAAATGAAATTCCACATAAATTTTTTTAAATAAAATAAAAAATAATTATATTTCTTTAAAAGATTTATCATTTCATAGAATAGATTGTGATTAAGTATTGTAACCCAATAAAAAGAAAATTGAATTTTAAAACCCTTTACCTTGAGTATGACTCACGAAATATGTACTTTATGTCTTTTATAATAAACTAATATTAAATTTTTTACTTTATTTAAAACCATTTCCATGTATATTGACATATTATTATCCATTTATTTTTACTTACAATCACGATTTATATATATATTTTTAAATTAGTTAAGTTCATATTGAATGTTTTGAGGACGTTATGTTCAAAATCCTAGAACAACTTTGGTAGGTCAACTATAGTCAAAGGTAACATAGTTTCATTTTCTAAAAAATTAATTAATCAAGAAATAATTATCATTTTTATACATTAAATATATTTTTAAATTCATCCCTGGAAGGCATTCATGAAAAATGAATCACATCACCTTGTGGAGGTGGTAGTTCACATACATAGTTGAGCGATGCAATCATTTTTTAATGGGTGGATGGGTAATAATGTAAGTAATATATTATATTTTTTTAATAATAATTATTTCATTAATATCATATATATTTATTAAGTACATTATAATAATAAACCAATAATGATGGCGATGAAAGATGAATCATTTAGCAACTTGGGGGGCGGTAGTCCTCGAATACGAATGAACGATACATTAATCTCCAATTTGATTTAAAATATGAAAAAAATGTTTTTCAACTCATAATAATAAAAGAAAATAATATTAATGATACTTGAGTAATTATTTTTGGAAGGATTCAATATATTTATAAGAAGTCGAAGAAGAAATAAACTTTGAATGAGTAAGGTATATTGAATACCTCTTATTTGAGATCCCCCTTTGGATTACAAATTAAGCCTTATTAGGAAGATATTTTGAGAATATAATATGATCTATTAGTTTTACAAGGAATATATGCAGGTATTAATGTAGGTATTTTTAATGAAATATTAATAAAACTTTGTTAATAATGTAGACGAGGAGGTTCCCTCTTATATGTGTGGAAAAAGATACACTTGAAATTACATAAAATATTTTAACATAATATATATCATATTCATTTAAATTGGTTTAAAATTCCTATAATATATAATTTATTAAAATTTAAGGTTGAAATAACATCAAAAAATATAATTTATACATGTATAAGTTATATTTTAAACGTTATCTTTTGGTTTAAACCCCTCATTAACCCTTTTTAACCTTAACCATGGGAACACGTATTTAGCCATTAAGGGTCATAAATTAATTCTAAAATAAAATTTTTAATATACAAAATTTTTAAATTAAATAATATGTTTTAAAGAATACAAAATACGCAACACCAAGACTAAAAGGACCACTATATAATATTTTTTAAATATGACTATTATAACATTACAATTAGGTTGATGAATATTAATTGGATTAACCGAATTGTGAAATATATATAAATTACATAAGAAATATAATTTTATTTATTCATATGAAATATTTAATTCATTTTTTGTGACGTTAATTCATTCTTGATAAATACATTTTCATAAAAAATGGTGTTTTTTTCTTTTTTGAGAAAATGTAATAATTAATTTCTTGAAAATTTAGAAAATTTATTTCATAAAATGAAATTAATTTTGTAAATAGTTATGTCTATATTACTTTAGTGTGTGTTATTTATAATTTTATGAAAATATATAATTTTCAATAAACTGTGAAAAATACTAATTTTTTTAAACTCTTTTACCATTTAATGTATTTATCTGTAGAATTATATTTTATATTAGATATAAATATTAAATAATTATTTTTTGATTATTATAATCAAATAATAGCCTTTTTAATTAATTTTATTCTTTAAATTTTTATAAGATTTATTATTTTAAATTTTTTTTTGAAAAAAGAGTTTTTCACCACCTTTTTCAAGATTAATTTTAAATTAAATTCTAACACTTTTATGGATTGAATAAAAAAATTAATAAATATTTGGAATAATTGGGACCAAATTTTATAAGTAGTTTCCTTTTATTTTTCCACTTTACTAATAGTATATTAGTAATTTTTTATCATGGTAAATGGAAAATCAGGAAATTAATGTAAAGACCTGGAATTCCCGTGGAAATTTTTTTAAATACATGGGAATTTTACGAGTTCGCAGTTTCTAACATCTCTTGATTCCGAGGCATGGTGTGCCCAGAATCAATTTCTAAATTTGTTTTGGGTACGTTTAGTAAATGTTCATGTGAGTTTTTATAAATTTTTGAACCAGTTCTCGAAATTGAAATCTGAGGGCACCGTTGAACATGAAATACCGATTTTCTCTTAAGAAGATTTTAACTTCAATTTTAGTGAGTCGAGAATGAAAGTTAGTTTTTGGATTTTTATGAAAAAAATAATAAAATAAAGTACAACACTTTATTTTATTTTTTAAGCTGCCATGTGTGAGTACAGGTAGTTAGAACCTCCACTTGGGAGTTGGAGGAGGGGAAACCACACCTTAACCTCCCATGAGAGGTTATGATGGTGGGGCCCACCAGAATTCAACCACCAATGGTAGAATAAATATGGTAGGGACCAAACAAGGCCTAACAGACCTAATAATGGGAGGAGAGGAAAACATCCCCAACTCCCCTCATTAATGTGGGGGGAGCCCTCTTGATTTCCTCAAATCCTCATTAAATGGGGAGAAAATCCGTGGCCACTTTCCCCACATTAATGTGATAATCACCCCCCGCACTATTAATTGTTGTGAAAAATCTTCTGTTTTATTAAAGAAGCCTCTTGGCATCCTCCTAAATTTAATATGACACCTCTGATGTTTTAAATAGGGGTGTCGGGCTATTAATTATTCATTTTGAATTACGTGCCAACATAATAATAGACAAACCCACCTATTATTTTTGTGGGCATAATTCACTTTTTGGTGGAGGATTTGAGAGAAAAGCAAGGGAAAAAAGCTCCTAATGAAGAATGTGAAGAACACGAAGAACATCAGCGATGTCTTCCTCCTTAGACTTCCTCACTCGGATCTTATCAATGTTGAGCATCTTTCCTCCTCCTCATCGTCATCGAACTGACACATGAGCATGGATTGGAAGTGTGTGCCGGATGCAATGAACAAAGGACTTCCTCGTCTCCTTCCGCGACGCCGTCACAGAACGTCGAACGACGCCTGATAATCAAAAGTTAGGGGGTTTATTTTTCAGGTTGATATTTCACCCCTTTCCGTACCTTCTCCAAAAGATATAAAGGGATTGATGCGGATGTTTTTGATGATTATCTTCTACTTATGTTGAGCCTTTTTTTATCCTCCTAAACGTGGTGGGTTCGGGTCGACCTCACATGACCCAACACCCTCGGTTAAATTTTTTTTTTGATGTTCTTCGAAGCGGCAACACGGCATGGCAACGAGGTGATAGTGACGAAGACGGCGAACAAGGGCCATGCTACCTGTAGCCTCCATGAACCGTGCCACCCCCGCGGTGCCCCGACGCGCTTCCCGCCCCTTAGCGCACTGCCCCGACGCGCTCCCCGCGTGCCCCGGCGAGCTGGCTGCATGTCCCGTGCACTACCTGCTGCCCCCATGCCCTGAAAGCGTGATGCTCGGGCCCCCATGTCCCACGGGCGTCTTTCCCGGTGCCCCCTCACCCCGTCGGTGCGCTACCCAACGCCCTGTGCCCTGCCGGCGGGCTGCCTGGCACCCCCACACTCCGCCGGAGCACTGCCCAGAGCCTCGTCGCCCCACCGGAGGCGTACCCAGCACCCCCTCACCCCACCGGTGGCCTGCTCGAAACCGCCACACCCTTCTGGCGGCCTGCCCGACCCCTTCCAGCGGCCAGCCCTGCACCCTGGCACCCTGCCCGATGCACCCGCAGCCTATTGGTGACTAGCCGGCTTGCCCGCGCCCCATGCGGCATGCCTGCTGGCCTCTCGGCCTCTCGCCTCTCCAGCCGACCCGCGACACCCGCCACGGTGTCCCTAGCCAAACTGGCCTGGTCTCCCAGGTTGAGTTACCGAGCCGCCAACGTGGGCGATATCAGGTCGAACCACCCTCATGGTCCGCTGGTCAGGGCCCAACGGGTTGGGTCAAAACATAGCGGGCTGACCCTCCCAATGGGTCGGGTCAGACCCAACGAGCTTGACTGGGTTGACCCAGACCGGGGTCGGCCCAGACTGGGTTGGGCCGAGCCGGTCTGACCGAGTCAGACCGGACCCATGCCCATTACTGACCCATTAACTTCATGGGCCATATGTTTGTCACCAGACATCCCCTTGACGAACCATATGTGGCGTCAGTATTCTTGGAGCATAACCATCCCTTTGAGTATACCCCATTAGAGTTTGGGGTATAGTTGAGTTACAGTCAAGTTGGTTCGTAGACGAATCCAATCGGGCCCCCGAGAATAAAATGTTATTAACTCACAGACTGGGCGTCTGATTGACGTGTCATCTATTGCGTTGAGACCCTATAACGTAGCGGTCCTTTGAGACACTTCTATGTGAGACTTCATGACACTTGGAGTATTTACCAGTATCTCATGGAGTGTATCCTACCGGAGATGAGCAAAAAGAGTGTGGAGACCTAGTAGCTGACAGACCTAACGACTGCTTGACCGATTCGACATGGAGTGATTCGATTAGCCCAGTGGGAAGTGCTCAATATTTTATGACAGAACCATAGAGGACGGATCGCCTAGTAGTTGGTAGAAGACCTGAGGTACTCGACGGGAGGAGTACCTTTGTAGGCTATAGGGGGAGCTCCCTGTATTTGGCGGCAGACCCATAGTTGAAGGAGTTCCCGGATTGGAAGCAGAACCACAATACTCGACAAGAGGATTACGTTAGTAGTACAAGGTTAGTGAGAAGTGCCTCGGTTCCACGATAGGCCGATTGTACCAGACAGAGGAGGAGTTATCCAGCAGTAATGGTTTTGATAATAAAAATCTGGTTTGAGCTAAGTCAATGACCTTTGTGTTTTCCTCATGACTGAGATGGGTTACTTGATAACTCAGGTATATGTATGGGAATATATTTAAGTAATGGTTATCCTTTGAAATAATAATTTTGGGTTAATCCTTGTTGGATTTTGTGAGACCTTGAGGGTATCGGGGTCCCAACTGAGTATCGTTATACTCACCCCTTCACGGGATATGCATGCACCTTGTTGTGTTGGATGCAGATGATGGACAGCGCTGACTAAGGTGGAGTGTAGAGGACTGGACGGTACCCGGAGGTGGACCTCACGAAGAGTTGGTACCTGGAGGAGATGGACGGACGTGGAGAACTGAGGAGGCTATCTATACCTACCCTTCATGTAGGATCCGTGGTGGATAATCCATGAGCTTCTAGACACCTTCCAGCTATTTTTCTTTTTAGTTATACATGTTTGTCAGTTCCTTGTACTTTACTATTGGACTTTTATTTTCGGCCCCTTTACATTCAGCATACTTGTCATACAGTTTTTACTTATTGTTTTCTTACTCTTGTACTGTGGTTGTGTTTGTTTATAGTTATAAAGGAAATGTCTTCCTAGTTTTAGGAATTTATTACTTTGGTGCTAGTCGCCAGCCCCTGGCCTATGGAAGGTGGGTTTGGGGTAGTCACGATAGGAGCCCTGGGGGACGGTTCATGACAAATTGGTATCAATGGAGTCAGTTCTACCATAGAACATAAGACACTGATATTTCTTTTCTGTGAAGTAATAGTGTTAAGGGTACCGAGTGTGGTTTTTAGTTCAGGGATTCCAGTGTTGGTGTGGCGGCTGACGTATCCGTACACCGGGACACTGAATACTGATTTCCGACTTAGTGCAAGAAAACACTGAATGTATGTGTGTTTCAAAATTTTTTCATTAAGTTAGCTAAATCAAGGTCAACTCACCTGTTATTGACTTTTTACTATGTCACATCTATTTCTTCAGGATGCCTCCCTGCGGATGACTAGCTAGATCCTCAAGAGTTTTACGTACTGACAGCCCGCCGAGCAACGAGGCTTCAGTGAAGGGCCCCATTCCAGTTGAGGCACCAGTGGAGGCACCAGCGGTACCACTTTCCTTTGGGCCATCGATGCTACTAGCCCTAGTAGTAGATGATGCACGACACTTGAGCGTGTTTCACGAGTTCCAACACCAGAGGCCACCCAGGTTCCGGGGACAGACTGACCCAGAGGCGGTTGATGACTCTATGGAGGCTATGGAAAGAGTCTTCATGCTAGTTGGGACACCAGCAGACTTCATGGTGATCCTTGATTCCATCCTCCTCCATGCAGCAGAAAGAAGATTGTGGATCCTGATGCTCTAGATGCATGATAAGGTGACACTTCTATGTGCAAGCTTCGAGAGCATGTTCCATGTAGAGTTTTTTTCAGCGATCCTATGAGCGGTGCAGATATAGGAGCTAATGCATCTATAGTAGGGCACCATGATGGTGGCGCAGTACTCAGCGAGATTCACCAACCTCTCGCGCTACTCCACTGATATTGTACGGGACTCATTCTTCAGGGCCCGGACCTTTGAGCAGGGACTCAGGTGAGAGATCAGAGTTTTAGTTATCTCCCACAACATCCCAACGCAGACAAGGGTGTTGGAGTGAGCCCTCCTAGTGGAGAGTTTCCTTTCTGAGCAGTCTCTAGCAGCGAGAACCACCACTATTCGACTTGCAATGGAGTCTTCTGCAGCTAGTAGTAGACAGATGATGTAGAAGTCCAAGAAGACCAGACCCATAGGTGGTCTACTGTACGATTCTGGATCAGTTGTGTGGGGCACCTAGAGTGGAGACAGAGCCAAACATGCCAGGAGCGGGCAGTGTTTCTCATGCAGAGGGCTTGGTCACATGGTTCATGATTGTCTGACCCGCCATTCTGACAATCAGCAGATAGTTGAGGGACCTCCCAGGTAGAGGAAGAGGTTCGATCGAGGCGGTCCGCAGGGCGCATGTGGAAGTGGAAGAGGAGCGGGTCGTGCAGCTGGTGGTGGATGATGTTACGAGGTGCTATCACCACTACTACCAGGAGGTCCACCCGACCACAGGGAGCGGGTGGACTGGGAGACCAAAGCTTCAGGAAACTAAGGCCTATGATCACGGTGCTCTAGATATGATTCGAGTTATGATCTGTGTCTACTCCACCATAGCTGAAATTCTTATAGAAACAGGTGCTAGTTAGTCTTTTATTTCCACATCCCTCGTTTGGAGATCGATGATTCTGATGGAGCTGTTGGCTCGGTCATTATGGCTAGAGACACCTATGGGAGGAGACTTGATGATTAATCACTGGTTCTGGTAGTGTGAGCTTACTCTATGAGGCGAGATATTTGACTGGTATCTCCTTGTAGCGGCATCGAGGCCTTACGACGTCATCTTGGGTATGGATTAGTTTTCTACAGTCCATGCTCAGATTGACTATATTAGGTGAAATGTTTGGTGTGTCCACACGGATGGGACTAGGTTCACCTTCATCGTGAAGAATGGAACCTTTGCAGCACAGGACAGACTTACTCGGAGAAGGATGCAGCCGATCACTCACTAGTTGGCATGCCACACCTTCAGAGTAGTTGATGTGGAAACTCTGACTTATCCTATAGTGGTGGACCAATACGCAGATTTTTTCCCTGGGGATGTTCCTGGACTACCTCCTCATATAGTGGTGGACTTCTACATTGATCTATACATGGGAGACGGCACCGATATCTACTCCATCATATCGAATGGCTCCCACTGAGCATCATGAGCTGATAGTGCAACTGGAGGACTTGCAGGGGCATGGATTCATCCGACCCAGTGTTTCTCCCTGGGCATCCCAGATTCTATTTTCCAAGAAGGCATACAGGAGCTTGAGGCTCTGTGTCGACTACCATCGCCTGAACCAGGTGAATTTAAAGAAAAAGTACCATCTTCCGAGGATGGATGACCTTTTTTATCATCTCAAGGGAGCACGATGGTTCTCGAAGATAGACCTCAGATCAGGCTATCACCAGCTCAGAGTTCGAGACGAGGATGTACCGAAGACAAACTTTATGTATCAATACAGCCACTACGAGTTCATGGTTATACCCTTTGGCGTAACCAACACTCTAGTAGTGTTCATGAGTCTCATGAACAAAATCTTCTAGCCTCACATCGATCACTTTGTCGTAGTCTTCATCGACAATAGTCTGATCTACTCGACTACTAAGGAGGATCATGCCTACCATTTCCAAGTAGTACTGGAGACACTCCAAGAGCACTAGCTTTTTGGTAATCTCTCAAAGTGCCAGTTCTGGATTCGAGAGATTCACTTCTTGGGACACATATCTCGAAGGCTAGAGTGGCAGTGGATCCAGTGAAGATTGATTCAGTGCTTGCTTGGGATCCACTGAGGAGTGTGACGGAGGTTCGGAATTTATTGGTCTTGGATGGGTACTATCAGAGATTCATTCAAAACTTCTCCAGAGTTGAAGCTACACTATCAGTGTTTAAAAAGAAGGGGAAACCCTTCGTGTGGTCGAAGAGAAGCCTAAATATCTTTCAGGAGCTGAGGCAGAGGCTTACTAGTTCCCCCATCATGAGGCTTCATGTGGAGGGTGTAGGGTGCGTAGTTTACTGTGATGAATCAGGGACCAAACTTGGGTGTTTCTAGATGCAGGAGCGAGCAGTGATCGCATATGGTTCGTTGCAGCTGAGATGACATGAGTAGAACTACACTACCCATGACCTGGAGTTAGGAGTAGTGGTCTTCACCTTGAAGATGTGGCGACACTATCTGATGGGTGAATGTTTTACCATGTAATCTAATAATAATATTCTTAGATATATCTTCACTCAGAAAGACCAGAACCTGAGACAACGGTGATGGCTTGAGTTCCTCCGTGACTATGACTTTGAGATAGTCTATACTCCTGGGAAGGGGAACATTGTTGCAGTTGTGCTCAATAGGAGGACTGGCATTAAGCTTCTAGGAGAGGCGACAGAGCAGCTAGTTGCCTTCAAGATATCCTTTGTAGATAGGGATGGAATATCCTATCCTCAGTCTCTTATAGTCACTCCTCCACTTCTTTAGCGATTCAGGGAGATGTTGTGTGGGGACGCTGACTACGAGATGCGATGTTCTTGGATGTCCATAGGGAAAGAACCTAATGTATTTTTGGAAGGTGGGGAGCATGTCATCCACTTCAGAGGACCTACCGTGGTACCAGTTTCACTTCTAGAGGAGTTGTTAAGGGGGTTCCATAATTCCCCTCTAGCGGTACATCCAGATGTATAGAGGATGTACCATGACATTCAATGACTACATTGGTGGCCAGGTATGAAGAAGGTGGTAGTGGAGTTTGTCTCACGATGCCTCACTTGTCAGCAGGCGAAGGCGGAGAACCAGGTACTAGTAGGCTTGGTACAGCCCTTAGAGGTCCCAGAGTGGAAGTGGTATGGGATTTACATGGACTTTGTGATGGTTCTTCCACGTAAATCCAGGAGTCACGATTCGATATGGGTGATCATTGACCGACTCACCATGTTAGACCACTTCTTACCGATCAGAGATCATGGCTTAGTAGAGAGATTGGGATTACTCTATGTGCAAGAGATTGTGAATTTTCATGGAGTGCCTTATTCTATCATCTCTTGCTGTGAAAAATGGTTTACTTCCTGGCTATGGAAGGGGTTCCTTGAGGCTTTCGGGACACAACTACGTCTGAGCACTACCTTCCATCCTCAGACTGATGGCCAAACCTAGAAGACCATCCAGACCCTCGAGGACAAGCTACGTGCATGCATCCTTGACTTCGGTCGTGGCTGGGAGGATCACTTTCCTTTAGTGTTGTCTTCCTATAACAACAGCTATCACTCCACCCCCAGTATGGAACCTTTCGAGGCGTTGTACGGACGACCTAACAGATCGCCACTATGCTGGACAGACCTAGGGGAGTCAGAACTAGTGGGACCAGAGATGGTACAGGCTACCATGGAGAAGGTGTAGATCTTCCAGGAGTGGATGAAGACTACATAGAGTAGGCAGAAGTCTTATGCTGATAAAAGACAGAGACCTCCGAAGTTCTAGGATGGAGACCACGTCTTCCTACGGGTCTCATCTCGACGAGGTCTACGGTGATTTGGACGAGGCAGAAAGCTATCTCCAAGGTTCATCTGACCTTTCCAGGTCCATAGTAGAGTATGTGAGTTGGGATACTGCTTGGATCTTCCACCTTAGCTGCATTGGGTTCACGACGTCTTCCACGTATCTCAGCTGAGGAGATACGTACACGACCCGTCCCACATCATCAACAATGGGGAGCATGACATTTTTTATGGGGAAAAATTAACAGAGGTTCCAGTGGAGATTGAGGATTGACAGGAGAGGGTCCTATGTGGATGTTCGATACCTTTGGTGCATGTTTGCTGGTAGCACAGGAACCCCTAGGAGAGCACATGGGAGCGGGAGGTTCAGATACGTGCTCAGTACCCCAATTGGTTCCCTTAGTTCGAGTTATAGCTTATGGGGATGTAAATCATTGAGGTGGGGAGAATTTGAAGACCCGTAAATCCCATGGATTTTTTTAAATACATGGGAATTTTACGAGTCCACATTTTTTTGACGGTGCATGATTCTGAGGCCCGGTGTCCCCGAAATCAATTTCTAAAGTTATGTTCAGGTATGTTTAGTAAACGTACGTGTGGGTTTTTATAACTTTTGAACTAGTGCTCAGAATTGAAATATGAGGGCACCGTTGAACTCATACTTCCGGTTTTCACTTAAGAATACATTCACTTCAACGACAATGAGTTGAGAACGAAATTTAGTTTTTGTCTTTTTATGAAAAAATAATAAAATAATGTACAACACTTTATTTTATTTTTTTAAGCTTCCATGTGTGAGTGCAGGTAGTTAGAACCTCAACTTGGGAGTTGGAGGTGGGGGCTACCACACCTTCACCTCCCATGAGAGGTAATGATGGTGGGGCCCACCCGAATTCAACCACCCATGGGAGAATAAATAAGGTACGGACCACATGGGTCCTAAGCCCCCTAACAGTGGAAGGAGAGGAAACATTCCCCAACACCCCTCATTAATGTGGGGGGAGCCCTCTTGATTTCTTTAACTCCTCATTAAATGGGTAGAAACTCCCTGACCACTTTCCCCACCTTAATGTGCCAACCCCCCCCCCCCCCCAATTAATTGTTGCGCCAACTCTTTTGTTTTATTAAGGAAGCCTCTTGTAATCCTCCAAAATTTAATATGACACCTCTCATGTTTTAATTAGGTGTGCTTGGTTATTAATTCTTCTTTTTGAATTATGTGCCAACGTAACAATAGACAAACCCACATATTATTTTCTTGGGCATAATTCTATTTTTGGTAGAGGATTTGAGAGAAAAGCTCCCAACGAAGAACGCGAAGAATGAGAAGAACGCCGGCGACGACTTCCTCCTTAGACTTCTTCACTCGGATCCTACCGACATGGAGCATCTTCCCTCCTCATCATCATCATAGAACCGACGCATGAGCTGGGATTGGAAGTGTGCAGAAGACACAACGAACAACAGAATTCTTCGTCTCCTTCCGCGACGCCATCAACGAACGTCAAATGACGTCTGACAATCAAAAGATAGGGGGTTTATTTTTCTTGTTGATATTTCAGCCCTTTTCTTAACTTCTCCAAAGGATATAAAGGGATTGATGTGGGTGTTTTTGATGATCATATTCTAATTATGTTGAGACTTTTTTTATCCTCCTAAACACGGAGGGTTCGGGCCGACCTCACATGGGCCGACACCCTCCGTCGAATTTTATTTTTGATGTTCTTCGAAGTGGTAACACGGCATGTGAAAGAGGCGACTTCAAAAAAGATGGCGAATAAGGGATGCCCTGGCCGCGGCCTCCGTGGAATGTTCCGCCCCTGCGCCGCTCCAGCATGCTTCCCACGCCCTAGCACACTTCCCCGGTGCACTGCCCGCGTGCCCCGCGCGCTGCCCGGCTCCCCCGTGCCCCGCCGGCATGCTACCTGACGCTACCCCACCCCACCGGGGAACTGCCCAGCGCCCCCGCGCGCTGCCGGTGCGTTGCTCGGCGCCCCTGCTCCCCACCTGCGGCCTTCCTGACACCCCCATGCCCCGCCGGTGGTTTACCCAGCCCCTTCCGGCGGCCTGCCCTGCACCCTAGTGCCCTTCCCAGAGCACCCGCGGCCTACTGGTGATCAGCTGGCCTGATTGCGCACCACGCAGCCTGCCCGCTGGCCTCCCAACCACTGGCCTCCCGAGCCGACCCGCGACACCCCCACGGTGTCGCTGGCCAAACTAACCTGGTCTCCCAGGCAGAGTTACCAAGCCGCCTACGTGGTGACTATCAGGCCAAACCGCCCTCGCGGTCCATTGGGTCGGGCCGAGCGGGCCCGGTCAAAACATAGTGGGTTAACCCGCCCAATGTGTCGGGTCAGACCCAACGACTCTGACCGGGTCGACCCAGATCGGGTCGGCCCAGACGGGGTTGGGCCGAGTCGGTTTGACCGGGTCAGACCAGACCCGGGCCCATTACTGACCCATTACCTTCTTGGGCCATATGTTTGGCACTAGACGTCCGTTTGGAGAAACGTCAGTGGCGTTGGTATTCTTGGAGCATAAGCGTCTCTTTGAGTTTACCCCAATGGAGTTCAGGGTATAGTTGAGTTACAACCAGGTTGGTTCGTACATGAATTCAACCGGGCCCCCTAGACTAAAATGCTAATAACTCACAAACCGGGCGTCCAATTGACGCGCTGTCTGTTGCGTTGAGACCCTTTGACATGGCGGTCCTTTGAAATACTTCCACATGAGACTTTGTGACACATGGAGTATAGACCAGTATCTCATCAAGAGAATCCTCTTGGAGACAAGCAGACAGAGTGCAAAGACCTAGAAACTAACAGACCTAATGACTACTTGACCGATTCGACTCGGAGTGATTCGACTAGCCCAGTGGGGAGAGACCGGTATTTGGCGGTAGAACTATGGAGGATGGAGAACCTTGTTGTTGGCAGTAGACCTGCGGTACTCGATAGGAGGAGTACGTCTATAGGCTATAGAGGGAGAGCTCGGTATTTGGCGGGAGACCCACAGCGGACGGAGCACCCGGTTTGGCAGCAAACCCACAGTACTCGACAGGAGGAGTACCTCAGTAGTCCAAGGTTATGGAGAATCACCTCGGTATCACGACATGCCCATTGTACCCGAAAGAGGAGGTGTTCTCCAGCAGCCATCGTTTTGATAATAAAAATCCTTGTTTGAGCTAATTCAATGACCTTTGTGTTTTCCTTATGACTGAGATGGGTTACTTGATAACTTAGGTATATGTAAGGGCATATACCTATGTAATGGTTATCCGTTGAAATCAGACTTTTTGGTTTTTCCTTGTTGGATTTTGTGAGACCTTGAGGGCCTCAGGGTCTCCATTGAGTATCGTTATACTCACCCTTGAATGGGCTATGCCCGCACCACGTTGTGTTGGATGCAGACGACGGACAACGCTGACGAAGGCGGAGTGTACAAGGACTGGACGGTACCTGGAGGTGGACCTCATGACGAGTCGGTACCCAAAGGAGACAGACAGATGTGGAGCACTGAGGAGGCTATCTGTACCTACCCTTCAGATAGGATTCGTGGTGGATGATCCAGGAGCTGATAGACACCTTCTAGCTATTTGTCATTTTAGTTGTACCTGTTTATCCTTTCCTTTTACTTTACTGTTGGGCTTGTATTTCCAGCCCCTTTACTTTCATCATACATTTCATATTGTTTTTACTTAGTGTTTTCTTCTGCTTGTACTCTGGTTGTGTTTGTTTACAGTTATAAAGGCAATGCCTTCCCAGTTTTAGGGATTTATGCCTTTGGTGCTAGTTGCCAGCCCCTGAACTATGGACGGCGGGCATGGGGTAGTCACGACACGAGCCTCGAGGGACGGGTCGTGACAATTAAGGTAAAATATAAAATGATAAGGACTAAATAATGACTCCGACTATTGCCGTGATTTTATTTTATGATTATATATGAAAAATAATCATCCAAAAGTTGAATTAAAGGGATTTTCCATATTACCATAACAGTGACCCATTATATTATTTTGTATAAAGAAAAGTAAAATATTCCATTCCCTTTATTCTATTATCATTTATTTTCTTCATAGAGAAAAATACATGATATATTCATTTATAAATATTAATTTTAAAGAATAAATTTTTTTTTCATAAGGTTAATTTATTTTTATTTCCTAGTGAAGAAATATCTATCTTAAATTCTTATGAAATGTTGATGCAATGCTTGTGCCTGCAATAAAAATCAATAAGAAGATATATAAAATTCTAAAAATATTATTATTTATGTGATTTTCTTGTAACATGATTAATTTAGATAAAAGTGATATATTCATGAATTTTGGATTATTTTTATTCTAATTAAATTTTTTTACATTAGTATTAGTAGTCAAATTAAATGAATAGTTCCAAAATTGAAATTTGATTTATTTTAAAATAAATAATATATTATTAAATGATTTAAAATTTCCAAAAATATTATCTTTTAAAAATGATATGGGATATGGTTTATAAAATCAAACATAGTCCATTTATTATCATTTTTTCCTTTGATAGTAACTATAACAACAACTTAATAATAAAAATCAATGATATCACCATAATTTCCAAAAGGGTTAATGAAGGGTTAAAACAAAAGTATAATGTTAAAAAAATTGATCCAAACTTTTCTTAAATTTTTATGTAATTGTTTATAATAATCCTCTCATTATCATTTATTTTGTTATTTTTTATCCATTTGGACCTCATGACTGATTTATATGAATATAATAATTTTAGGAAAATACCAGAGTGCTCCTCCCCTCTCTTGTAAAAGGGAACAACTTATTCTCATTTATTAAAATGTTACTTAGCCGTAATGATAAAATAAAATCATTATATTACATATATATATGTTTTATTCTCTTAATTTGATATCTGATATCTACCTCCACTTTCATGTAAAGGGAAATAAAACCATCATTCACATTTTTAGAGGACTACCGCCTCACAAACCGATGTAATTCATATTCCATTACCTCTTTTAATAGATTGTTTTAATGAGGGAATAAATTAATATATATATTATATTATATTCCTGTAATTATAATAATTATTTACTGATATATAACTCTTAATTTATTTCATTTCCATTCACTGAGGAATGATAATGTCTTTCATCTGTATGTGTATACTACTATCTACAATAAGCAATGTGATATTTTTTTATCAACACATCACATGAATTTTATGTATATATAAACTTAAATAAAAAATATTATATTAATGTTATAATTATTATAATTTAATTATAAAAATAATACTAAATTTCTTCTATAATTATCATTGAAAATGGAATCATTTATCATTTGTAGGTATGACCAACCATCTCCCTGATTATAATGTAGGTCATTCTTCATAACCATTATACATGGTTGGTTTTATAGTTATAATCGATGTATAAAAATGATAATAAGATCCTTATTATTTTTATGGATATGATTTATTAATGAAATATTTGACCATAGCCAACATGTCGATGACAATTTGGACATATGAGTCATATTTCATCAAAACATCTGACGGTAAATTAATTGATTATTTAATGGTATATAAAATGGTAATAATGAAAAAAATAAATCTAAAACATGTATGAAATTCTAAATAATTAAAATAATTCACCTCTTTATATTATTTATGAATACAAATAACTCATATTAAAATTTGGTCATAAGGAAAGGGACTTTCCTTAAAAACAATCCTCTTTTAATGTTTCTTGTAAAACTCTCTTTCTTATCCATGTCCATATTTTTAGAATTATTTCATTTATGTATATATATTGATAGAAAATAATTATAAATGTTATTCCATGTCTATTTTAGTTTCCTTCAATGTTTTCTAAAAGGAGTCATTTTAAAGAATATATAAAAGATAAATGGAATGTTTTATTTTGATGTATTAAACACAAATAAATTTTACCACCATCATAACTAATACATGATATTTTTTTATTCCATTTCTTATTCTATGTTTCCTTCAAATAATAAAACTCTTCCCTTTGTTCTAGGAATTTATGTTTTGAAAACTCGGTTCTAAAGGAAATTGATATATCAATACCCAAAAATTATTTCTTATGAGTATAATGAATTATATTATGATGCCATATTTTATTTTTCATTTTTATTATATGGTTATTTATAATTTTATATGATGAAGGGTGGTTCCATTTTAAATTAAGGATGGATGGTTCTATGGTATCACTCAAATTCAATGGGTAAGATTTATTTTTGGAATTTGAAAATAAGGGTTATTAAAAATATAACTATGATGGTTATTTTAATTGTAATTGTTATAGTTACTCCATGTATAATAATGATAGTTGTTTCCTATTATCAAAAAATGTTATTACATTTATAAACAGGATGGAGATTTGATATGTAATAGTGTTATGAAAATGATGCCTTAAGTTACCTATATGATTTATCTATACCGCTATCAGTATTTATTAAAATATAAAGATTTAAAAAAGGTAAGAAATATGATTACTTTAAAAATGGAAAGTGTTTGCTACTTATTAAGGGTGAAAGGTTTGAAAAAAAATTCAATTATTTTTAATGTTTTCTATAGGTTCCTTATTGTTGGAATCATGGGATGTTTTAAATAAATTTAGTGGTTATTATGTCATTTGATCATATGTTAAAATCCCTTTATAACCATAATGGTTACTATGCATCGAAGAATTAAAGATATTCTAGAAAATGCAAAAGAGTTGAGGAAAACATTGTTAAGGATATATTAGTGTTTATCATTTCATAATATGGTTTATTATAATTTTCACACACTAACCATTTGGTTTTTTTTAAATGTCTAGATCCAATCTATAATGACCCATACTTTACATACATTGTTAATACTTCAAAATTGAAGCACACTTATTACAACATATGACAAAACCAGAATGGACCGTATAGGTATAGTGTCTTTAGAAACTGGGAAACATAAACAACTGGTTCATAAATCTTCTACAGTGTCTCCCATTTATTTCATCATATCTAGGGTCCCTTTTAGCATATTCTACATAATATCCATCTTCCTGACTTGGGGAAAAGAAAACATAAAAGGGTGAGCTCAAATGCTCAGCACGGGAAAATAAAAGAAATAAAAATCATATCATATCTTTTTGAAAATCATAACCTGCAAAAGAGATCATAATATCTTAACATGGAATAAATCATAGAAGTGAAAATGAGATCCCCATAATCATAACATGAAACTTGAAACTTTGTGGCATGCACACATAATCATGGAAAATCATTTCTTGTTAGTCATGACTCATTTCCAAGACTATCTTAGTGGACAAACTCCCTTTCTAAACCGAGTAACCCTCGTTCCAGTCCTGTTTCACTGAACCGGTATAACCTACCGTTCCAGCCATGTCTATCTCATGAGATATAAAATCTTTACCCAATGCATTGGAGAGAGATATAGGTCCCACCCATCTTATAATGAATCCTTTCTTATGTGTGCCACATAATCATAAATCATAAATCATCGCATAACCCATGTAATAAATATGGGATTCTTAAACAACATGACATCATAAAACAATTCATATAAGATAAAGGAATTCATAAAAATGTTTCCATCACAACATAATCAAATCTATGTAATAATAGGGATAAAAACAGAACCCTTTTATTATCTTAGATGGAAAATAATTTTGATAAAATACTTGAACTTCATTCTTGAGGAAAATATCCTTTCTACTTCAAAAACACTTTTCCTTTCTTAACATGTCATACAATTTTAAAATAAAAGAAGTTGATTAAAAATAAACTTGAATACTTGTAAAGGAAGCTTCTTGGAAATAATTTTTTAGAAATCCATTCATGCCGTATAAGATAAAAAAAACATTCTTCGTACTTTTTTCGGAAAAGTCAAAAAGTACCTCGTACGAAAAAAACGACAAAAGATTCCTTTCATATTCTTTACTAAAAACTCACCGAAGGGTAAAAATGGATTTAAACAATTGTAGGTGGATGGAAATAATATTACATATTGATGAAACATGGATGTGGATGATAAAATACACCCCAGTAAATACTTACGAATAAACAATCTCGGATAAAAATGAGATTGTGATATTTCCCTTACCTTAGGTCCGATTTTCTTTGTACGTGTCCGAAGCTCCTCTTCTTTGGAACTCTTCTTTGAATCCTCCACTTAGGGAACTAAGATTGGTCTTTGAAGAAGACCAAGACCTCTAGGATTATTCTAGGGAATTGGAGAGGAGAAAATGGTAGGGGTTGGCCAAGCTTGAGTGCTCAAATTGGTGTGAGGAGGAGGGGGAGGAGGTGCCCTTTTATAAGGGAGGAGAGGGGCACCTTAGGAATATCTCAAAATATTATTTTATATTAAAGTCAAAATCGGTTTATAATGGTTCCAAAGGGTCTTATTTCGAAGCTAAAGTGGGGATGGGTCGAAATACTATCAACCAATAGGATTTAGACAAGTTTAGGGTATTATTTTAACCTTATCAATTAGATTTAACTCTAAGTTAAATAATTTAACTTTTACCATGTCTTTTTGTTTTCTTTCACTATATGGTTAATACACTTACTATAACATGCCAAACGAACCCCAAATTATTTATTATTAATATATATATCCTTATCTAAGTCATTTGGCCGAACCTTAGATTTTTAGGAATAAAATAACAATTAATAATATAATATTTGATTTAAAAACTATTTTGTGTCAATTTTGACACTATTTGATATATGATTTTTGTGAAAGTCATAACAGAATTATATGTTCGAACCAAGTTGATTAAATCAACACTAATATATCATATTAACCTAGAAAATTAGTTTAATTCATAAAAAGTCTCAAATTACATTTATTTTGGTGTTTATAACATCAATTATGTCAATATTTCATAAATAAGATAATTACTGCATCATCGTTGTGTCATAAATAAATTAAATTATTTAATGTATAAAAATTATAAATAAAATACCATTATGTATGAAATATTTTTAGCTTTCTGATTAATGTTTATTGTCGAATTTACCTTATGTGGAACCCCATATTAAAAATGATTTACTTATTAAACTTTGATTTTAACTATTTTAACCCTTCTTTAAATAAATTAATAATAAATGTCATAATCTAACTCAAGTGGGCCTAAATGGTCATATTTTATTCATAAGGTTGTTTTTGGTCGAATTAAACTTATCCAATAGAATTAGGACATGTGTTAGGGTAATAGTAATATCATATTTACCCTTAGTTGCCCTATTTACTATTAACCGCGGTAAAAAAAAGTAAAAAGTTACTATTCAAAAAAAATTATTTTTATCTCATTGAACCACATTTTACTTACTGATATCAACCGTGTCTGTCGTTTTTTTGAAATTCCATTCACAGAAGTGGTAAAATTAAGTTTTATGCAAAATTCAGTTTTTAACCTACCACTTAGTGGATTCACTATTCATCAAAAATTGAAAGTTTTCAGAAAAATACCAAAATTTCACCCTAGGCTAATTTCGATATTCTGAGTCCAAAAATGAAGTCCATTTTGAAAAATAAAATTTATAAAATTTCAAAAAGTGGTTATTACTATTCATAACGGCTAGTTTTAATAGCATATTGTTGTTTAGTGAATCTCGGTATTGCGTACAACGCAAGCTATCGAGGAAGGTCGCGATTGCGTGTAAAGCAAGCCAAGCAAGTGTTGTGTAGAAAAAGATTCCTTTGATGATTTATATAACATAAAAGTCTCGGGTGTTACATTCTACCCCCCTTAAAAAGAATTTCACCCTCTAAATTCGTCACTTTGTAACAAACAGATGAGGATACTTCTCCCTCATCACATCCTCAAGCTCCCATGTAGCTTCTTCAAGTTGGTGGTTCCTCCATAAAACTTTCACCAATCGAGTGGTCTTATTTCGTAGGACTTTTTCGCTATGATCCAGAATCTCTATCGGTTGTTCTTCATAAGAAAGATCTTGCTCCAGCGGTACAACTTCTGAGCTGAGTACATGTGAAGGATTTGGTATGTACTTTCTCAGGAGAGATACATGGAACACATTGTGAACTTGAGAGAGATTCGGTGGAAGCGCCAATCGGTAAGCTACCTTCCCAACATGGTCCAGTATTTCGAAAGGACCGATATATCTAGGGCTCAACATCCCCTTCTTTCTAAATCTCATAACCCTTTTCCAGGGAGATATTCGTAAGAACACTTTATCACCCACTTCAAACTCTAGGTCTTTTCTTCGGTTGTCGGCATAACTTTTCTGTCGACTCTGAGCTGCTCTTACGTGTTGTTGAATAGATCTGACCTTTTCTGCCATTTCATCAACGAGATCAGGTCCTAATAGCTTTCTTTCCCCAACTTCATCCCAGCAATTTGGAGTCCTGCATTTCTTTCCATAGAGAGCTTCATAAGGAGCCATCTGAATACTGGAGTGAAAGCTATTATTATAAGAAAATTCCACCAAAGGTAGTTGTTGATCCCAACCTCATTTGGAATCCATCGAGAAAGCTCTCAACATATCTTCTAGGTTTTGAATTGTTCTTTCAGACTGACCATCTGTCTGGGGATGATAAGCAGTGCTGAAACTCAACTCTGTATCCAGAGTATGCTGAAGACTTCGCCAGAACTTCGAGGTAAATCTCGGATCTCGATCAGATATAATATAAAGTGGTACTCCATGCAATCTTACCACTTCCTTTACATATATCCTGGCAAGCTGATCTAGAGAGAAATCCTCTCTAATAGCAATGAAGTGTGCAGACTTTGTAAGACGATCAACTATGACCCAAATAGCATTATTGCCTTTGGATGTTTTAGGAAGTCCTGTGACAAAGTCCATAGTGATGTTTTCCCATTTCCATTCGGGTACGGGTAATGGTTGTAACATCCCCTTAGACTTTTGTCTCTCAGCTTTAACTTGTTGACAAACCAAGCATCGAGAGACATATTCAGCAACATCTCTTTTCATGCCATCCCACCAGAAGTACTCTTTCAGGTCCCTATACATCTTCGTGCTTCTAGGATGAATAGAGAATGATGAACTATGAGCCTCATCCAGCAGCTCCTTCTTTAATTCGGGGATGGGAGGAACACAAACCCAATTCCTGAACTTTATTATCCCATCACAATCAAGGTTGAATTCAGGAACATTTCTCACCTTCTTTTGTAACTCTACATCTTCTTTCTGTGCCTCTTTAATCTTCACATGTATAGATGGTTGAACATTCATTTGAGAAAGATAAGATTTTCCCCTTCCATTATAATTCCAAGATCCATCCATTGTAAATCCATAAATATTGGATCTTTTGTGATCCTCATCATGGATAAACTAGCATGGTCTTGTCGACTTAATGCATCTGCCACCTTGTTTGCTTTCCCAGGGTGGTAATGGATTGAGCAGTCATAATCCTTAATCAGCTCCAACCATCTTCTTTGACGCATATTCAGCTCCTTTTGTGTGAAAATATACTTTAAACTTTTATGATCAGTATAAATATCACACCTTTCACCATAAACGTAATGCCTCCAAATCGTTAATGCAAAGATTACCGCAGCCAACTCCAAATCATGTGTTGGGTAATTTTGCTCATGGATTTTCAACTGTCGTGAGGCATAAGCTATCACCATATCATTTTGCATAAGAACACACCCCAATCCCTTCTTGGATGCATCACTGTATATCACAAACCTTTCTCCACTACAAGGTAGTGTGAGCATAGGTGCACTGGATAACCTTCTTTTCAACTCCTTGAGATTCTCTTCACATTCTTCCGTCCAGACAAACTTAACTCCTTTCCGAGTCAACTTGGTGAGTGGATTAGATAATCGTGAAAAATCCTTTACAAAACGTCGATAATATCCAGCCAAACCAAGAAAACTTCGGATCTCAGTTACTGTTGTTGGTCTTGACCATCTTTAGATAACCTCTGTTTTTGCTGGATCCACAGATATCCCCTCTTTTGAGATTATGTGACCAAAAAATGCAACTTTTTGAAGCCAAAATTCACACTTGGTAAATTTGGCATAAAGCTTCTCCTTTCTCAGGGTCTTCAATATAATTCTCAAGTGATCTTCATGATCTTCCTTGCTCTCTGAATAGACAAGAATATCGTCTATAAAGACTACCACAAATTGATCAAGATAGTCTCTAAAGACTCTATTCATTAGATCCATGAAGATAGCAGGGGCATTAGTAAGACCAAATGGCATCACTATAAATTCATAGTGTCCATACCTTGTACGGAAAGCCGTCTTTGGTATATCCTCCCTTTTGACCCTTAATTGATGATACCCTGAACGAAGATCAATCTTGGAAAAGTATTGAGCTCAACGTAGTTGGTCAAATAATTCATCAATGCGTGGGAGAGGATATTTGTTCTTGATAGTGATCTTGTTAAGTTCTCGATAATCAATGCAGAGTCTCATTGATCCATCTTTCTTCTTAACAAATAAAACAGGTGCTCCCCAAGGTGACGCACTAGGGCGTATGAATCCCTTATCAATATTCTCTTGGAGTTGCTTCTTTAATTCCTGCAACTCAATTAGGGCCATTCTATAAGGTGTCTTTGAAATAGACAAAGCACCCGGTACGAGTTCTATTGAAAACTCAACTTCACGATTTGGTGGAAGACCCGGTAATTCCTCCGGAAAGACATCATCAAACTCCCGTACAATGGGAATATTCTTAATCGTGAGTTTCTCACCAACCATTTGAGATAAATAACCTTCATTTAGTGGAATCAAGACCCATAAGATGGAAGAAATTTCCACTGGAAGGTTATATTCATCCTTGCATCAATAGACGATCGTAGATTGATCTAGAATATGAAATGTGACTTCCCTTCTTTGGCAATTGATATGAGCTCCATGTAGAGAAATAAAATCCATGCCAAGAATCACATCAAATTCCACTAAAGGAAGGATCACAAGATTTGCAGGAAGCACTTTCCCAAGAACTTCGATCGGAGAAGAATTATAAACTTTTGATGCGACTGTTGTGCCATTAGGTGTTGTCATAGCTAACTCAACATCTAATTGTTGAGGTAATACGGTGATACCCTTAGAAAATTCTTTAGAAATAAAAGAGTGGGTGGATACAGAATCAAATAAAACATTTGCTACTTTAGAGTGGATGGTAAGTGTACCTTTCACCACTTCGTTATCGTACTCCACATCACTGATAGAAATTGCATGTGACATTCCTTTGTCTTTAGCCTTAAGATTTTGTTGACGTCGACCATCATCATCAACCCTTGGATTTGGGCATTGATTGGCATAATGCCCCATCTCCTTGCACTTGAAACATTGAAGTGTAGTAGGTTCATTCTGTGTATCCTTTCCTTTGTTTGCATCATTAGACATCTTCTTCCCATTGTCGCGGCATTCAAATGCCTGATGACCTTCCTTTCCACATTTGAAACATTTACTTGTCCCTTTAAGACAACTCCCTCCATGTTTCTTTCCACACTTTGAGCATAAGGGAAAGCCCATCTTCTTTTCAGAGTGCTCTTTAGATTTTCCTTTGAATTCCATCTTCCTCTTCTTATCAAACCCATGTGACTGATGGGTTACTCCAATCTCCATCTCGACTTTGAGAGCACATCGAACGATTTCCTCGTAGCTATTGAAGTCCCTTATGGTTAATGCCCTTCGAAGACTTGGTTTTAAGCCACTAAATAATCGATCGACCTTACTCTCAGGTTGGATAATAATTCCAGAAGCGTACCTTGCAAGTCTTGTAAAATTTTCTTCATAGGTACCAACAGATTCATCATCCCTCTGCTTCAGTTCAAGAAACTCTATCTCCATCTTTGTTCGGAGAATACGAGGGAAGTACTTATTGAAAAATAAGTTCTTGAACTCGTCCCATTCCATAGACTCAATTTCACCTCTTTGCCTCGTATTCTTAATAAGATTCCACCATTGATCAGCATCTCCTTCCAAACGATACACTGCTAGGATGAATTTATCATGTTCAGAACATTGAAGAACTGAAAATATCTTTTCAGTAGTACTAATCCATTGTTCAGCAACTAATGGATCAGTAGACCCGCTGAAAGAAGGTGGACGCTGCCTCATGAAGGATTCAACAGAATGTTGCTCCTTCCTTTGCTCGTTTGGAAGTCCAGCATGATTCATAGCTTGAGAAAGTTGTGTGAGCATGGCTACAAGATTTTGCATTCCAGCTCCCATATCGTTGGGTTGCTCAGGGGGACAATCATTGCATTGCCCATCGCATTCCGCATTAACACGGTTCCTTCGGGTTCCAGCCATTGACTAAAACCAAGAAGAATAGTGTGAGAAACACTAATTATAATAGGAAAACCAAATAATCAAGAATAAAATTTCACACTTAAGGGCTTATTCTAGGGTATTCATGGCCATTTCTAAAACACTAAGATTGTGTTCTATCCTTAGACTTATCCTTAGGGTTCTTACTAAGACTTTCACATCCTAGTTTCCAAAGGTTGACTATACCTTTCCTCTGATACCAACTATAATGACCCATACTTTACATACATTGTTAATACTTCAAAATTGAAGCACACTTATTACAACATATGACAAAACCAGAAAGGACCGTATAGGTATAGTGTATTTAGAAACTGGGAAACATAAACAACTGGTTCATAAATCTTCTACAGTGTCTCCCATTTATTTCATCATATCTAGGGTCCCTTTTAGCATATTCTACTTAATATCCATCTTCCTGACCTGGGGAAAAGAAAACATAAAAGGGTGAGCTCAAATGCTCAGCAAGGGCAAATAAAAGAAATAAAAATCATATCATATCTTTTTGAAAATCATAACCTACAAAAGAGATCATAATATCTTAACATGGAATAAATCATAGAAGTGAAAATGAGATCCCCATAATCATAACATGAAACTTGAAACTTTGTGGCATGCACACATAATCATGGAAAATCATTTCTTGTTAGTCATGACTCATTTCCAAGACTATCTTAGTGGACAAAGTCCCTTTCTGAACCGAGTCACCCTCGTTCTAGTCCTGTTTCACTGAACCGGTATAACCTACCGTTCCAGCCATGTCTATCTCATGAGATATAAAATCTTTACCCAATGCATTGGAGGGAGATATAGGTCCCACCCATCTTATAATGAATCCTTTCTTATGTGTGCCACATAATCATAAATCATACATCATCGCATAACCCATGTAATAAATATGGGATTCTTAAACAACATGACATCATAAAACAATTCATATAAGATAAAGGAATTCATAAAAATGTTTCCATCACAACATAATCAAATCCATGTAATAATAGGGATAAAAACAGAACCCTTTTATTATCTTAGATGGAAAATAATTTTGATAAAATACTTGAACTTAATTCTTGAGGAAAATATCCTTTATACTCCAAAAACACTTTTCCTTTCTTAACATGTCATACAATTTTAAAATAGAAGAAGTTGATTAAAAATAAACTTGAATACTTGTAAAGGAAGCTTCATGGAAATAATTTTTTAGAAATCCATTCATGCCATATAAGTTAAAAAAAACATTCTTCGTACTTATGTCGGAAAAGTCAAAAAGTACCTCGTACGAAAAAAACGACAAAAGATTCCTTTCATATTCTTTACTAAAAACTCACCGAAGGGTAAAAATGGATTTAAACAATTGTAGGTGGATGGAAATAATATTAAATATTGATGAAACATGGATGTGGATGATAAAATACACCCTAGTAAATACTTACGAATAAACAATCTCGGATAAAAATGAGATTGTGATATTTCCCTTACCTTAGGTCCGATTTGCTTTGTACGTGTCCGAAGCTCCTCTTCTTTGGAACTCTTCTTTGAATCCTCCACATAGGGAACTAAGATTGGTCTTTGAAGAAGACCAGGACCTATAGGATTATTCTAGGGAAGTGGAGAGGAGAAAATGGCAGGGGTTGACCGAGCTTGAGTACTCAAATTGGTGTGAGGAGGAGGGGGAGGAGGTGCCCTTTTATAAGGGAGGAGAGGGGCACCTTAGGAATATCTCAAAATATTATTTTATATTAAAGTCAAAATCGGTTTATAATGGTTCCAAAGGGTCTTATTTCGAAGCTAAAGTGGGGATGGGTCGAAATCCTATCAACCAATAGGATTTAGACAAGTTTAGGGTATTATTTTAACCTTATCAATTAGATTTAACTCTAAGTTAAATAATTTAACTTTTACCATGTCTTTTTGTTTTCTTTCACTATATGGTTAATACATTTACTATAACATGCCAAACGAACCCCAAATTGTTTATTATTAATATATATATCCTTATCTAAGTCATTTGGCCGAACCTTAGATTTTTAGGAATAAAATAACAATTAATAATATAATATTTGATTTAAAAACTATTTTGTGTAAATTTTGACACTATTTGATATATGATTTTTGTGAAAGTAATAACAGAATTATATGTTCTAACCAAGTTGATTAAATCAACACTAATATATCATAGTAACCTATAAAATTAGTGTAATTCATAAAAAGTCTCAAATTACATTTATTTTGGTGTTTATAACATCAATTATGTCAATATTTCATAAATAAGATAATTACTGCATCATCGTTGTGTCATAATTAAATTAAATTATTTAATGTCTAAAAATTATAAATAAAATACCATTATGTAGGAAATCTTTTTAGCTTTCTGATTAATATTTATTGTCGAATTTATCTTCTGTGTAACCCCATATTAAAAATGATTTACTTATTAAACTTTGATTTTAACTATTTTAACCCTTCTTTAAATAAATTAATAATAAATGTCATAATCTTACACAAGTGGGCCTAAATGGTCATATTTTATTCATAAGGTTGTTATTGGTCGAATTACACTTATCCAATAGAATTAGGACATGTGTTAGGGTAATAGTAATATCATATTTACCCTTAGTTACCCTATTTACTATTAACCGCGGTAAAAAAAAGTAAAAAGCTACTATTCACCAAAAAATCATTTTTATCTCATTGAACCACATTTTACTTACTGATATCAACCGTGTCTGTCGGATTTTTGAAATTCCATTCACAGAAGTGGTAAAATTATGTTTTATGCAAAATTCAGTTTTTAACCTACCACTTAGTGGATTCACTATTCATCAAAAATTGAAAGTTTTCAGAAAAATACCAAAATTTCACCCTAGGCTAATTTCGATATTTTGAGTCCAAAAATGAAGTCCATTTTGAAAAATAAAATTTATAAAATTTAAAAAAGTGGTTATTACTATTCATAACGGCTAGTTTTAATAGCATATTGTTGTTTAGTGAAACTCGGTATTGCGTACAACACAAGCTATCGAGGAAGGTCGTGATTGCGTGTAAAGAAAGACAAGAAAGTGTTGTGTAGAAAAAGATTCCTTTGATGATTTATATAACATAAAAGTCTCGGGTGTTACACAATCTGAACTAAATTAACGATGGATGTCAATGAAAATGAAATGTTTTTTTGAATGATGAAGTGAAAATAATGGGATATGTAGTGAAAAATATTGTGGTTATTATTAACCATCCATCATAAGATAGGATTAACAACATGGACCCATGTGAGTTTCCTACTACATAAAATAGTATATAAATGAATCTCTTTTGTAGTTCAAGTGATAATGATCGTAAAGTTAAAAATATACAATGAACTTTATGTTAAGAATTTTGTATTAAGAACCCCATATAATATGAATAAATAATGGTAAGATGTTTTGTATGTTATAAAGGAGTGAATAAAGAAACAATATCCCCAGGGAAAAAAGGAAGTGTTCAGTTGACTCTATAATTTGGAATAAAATTCCTCACAAGGCATAAATTGAATGTTTTAAATGTGTTTAGTATGGGAATTTTTCAAATTGATTTCATATGTGAAAATATCAAGAATGAGATCAGCAGGGTCATACAAATGAATGTTTGTAAATACATAATATCATTGTTGTTGAATATAAGTAAACATCAAATGAAAAAATAATGGTATAGATTATTTCATGAATTATATTTTAGTATTGTTGAATTATAGGACATGATTCATATATTTAATTATAGTAAGGATGTATTAAGGAAAAATATTTAAAATCATGGCTAATGGATTATGAATAATGTTCAATGATTAAGGGTTCTTCAAATAGGGATTCAAGAGTTATGTTGTGGTGGTAGATTTAAGGTGGATAATAGGTTCAAAGGCTTAGATGAACCATTTTTTATAATTAAGGTGATTGGCATACTTTGGGATATATTTATTATATTTTTTTAGATATTTTTGGTATATGTAATCCTTAGGTTCAATTTAATTATCACTTGAGAAATAATTCCATTACATTTTTTAGAAATTTGCATAAAGGTATTGATAACAATTAAGGATTATATGATCATTGAAATTGACATAGTTTGAGTTATTGTAGTATTTTATTAAATAAATTATCATATATATGACCATGGGATTGAGATGTGATATAGAGATTCTATGATTAATGTTTTTTTAAAGAAGAGAAGTATAATTTTATGGAATGTAATAGGATTAAGGAAAAAATATTGTTGGATTTTTAAGAATAAAGGCTTAATTGCCTTTTAGAATCATATATGTTTCTAATGATTCATTGTGGTGATTCAGGTTATTTGTGGAAATGATTATCATATCGTGGATATTATATAATTAGGGAATATATGTTTTAAAATGATACTTTATGAGTGGTTAGTTTTATGTTCAGTTAAATGTTATATTCATCTTGGAAGAATTTGTGAACAAATAATTCTGATATTTGGGTTTCAATCACAGTGAGGAATATATTCGATAATTTTAAGGATATTTATTTATTGAATCAAATTGTTTAAACATCAGTCATTATGATTGTATTTTGGAAATTAATGTACTATTTATTCATATAAATGTATATTAATTTTTTTAATTATCTAAACTTGTGCTAATTTTTTTTCTTTTGATTAATTCCTAGTACATAATTTTTATCTAGATATAATTTATATTTTATGATTATTTGAGTGTGTCGCTCATAAAAAATCATCTACAATAATCATCTTTTGGAGTAATATATTATATTATTGAGCTATTTTATTGTAGGATAAAATTATCCTTTATAATTAAATATATTTCATTATGTTCTTAGTTTCGATAGTAAATTAATTACTCAACTCAAGAAAAAATATCCTGAAACAAAATATTGTTCATAATACCTTTAATTTCAATAAATGGATGATCTTTTCCACACCTCATAGGTTTATGGTTTTTTTTCATTATCTTACTGATTATCATTTACCTTATTATGAACATTGTTCTCTATCACTCTCCATAAGGATATGGATATTATGTTTTTCTTCCAAGAACATATTTTAACATCTCCCTAATTTCTTCTTATATGGAAACCAAGCTATGTGTCATTCTAAATAACATTCATATTTCCCTTTCCTTATTTTTGAGATGATGTTTTTAACCCTTTATATGAAGTGAATTTTACACATAGAAGTTTTAAAATATCCTAACCTTGATTACCAAGAAGATGATTAAATTACAAGAATTCAATATATTATCTTCTTGAAAATATAATATATTGAGATTTTAAAAGAAATACTATGTTCGATTGCCTAAAAATAAGTAACACTAGGCTTAGATGGGCTGCAAAAATATTATTATTCAAATATGACCACTATAACCAAATATTTACATTAACAAGAATGAATAGTATTAAAAAATTGTGAAATATTTTTAAAGGTCCTAAATAATACAACTGTATTGATTAATTCTTAGGAAATAAGCACTCAATATTTAACAGTCATTTTATATTTAAAAAATATGTTTTCCATAAAAAAATTATTGATTTTTTTGAAAACATAATATAATGAATTTATAGTAATTTTAGAAAATTTATGTGCTAAAATTAACTTCATTTATAATATTATCATATCAGTTTTACCATAGGGTTACTTTTTGGAGTATTTTCGGAAAAAGATGATTTTTAATGAATAGTGAAAATACATATTTTTATTGAAAATTATATTTTATTATAAAGTATTTATAAAGGAAAATGATATTTCGGATTATAATTAAAATTTAATTAATTATTTAAATTAAATATTACATTATTCTTGTCTTCTGAAAAAAATATTTTCTTTAATTTGGTATCAAATAAATTTATACAAAAAATGTATTTTTCTAAAAAACCATTTTTCCTCTTGTTTAGATGGTTTAATTTAAAATTAAATTATAACACATTTGGATATTTAATAATGAAAAATTGATTCCATATTTATAATCATTTGGTTGATTGTTTTTAAATAGGCCCCTTTTATTTGTAGATATTATAAATAGTAACCTTAGTAATTTTTTGTATCTCGATAAAGGGTAAATGTGATAATTACTAGATAAAAAATTACCAAGATTAATGAATATCCCTAAAACAAAAAATAATTTTAATCGATGGTTATATATCATCCCTAATCATCTAGAAGTTTAATATATGGTATATGTTTATTTGTCTATGATTCTGACCCTTTACCATATTTTATATAAAGAAAATTCTTATTGGAATTCTCTTTATTTTATTATCTATTACTTTTTTATATAAGTAAAATTGGAGGATATTTTTTTCTCTAAATCATAATTTTAATGATAAACTATTTTTTCATCATTTCAATTTATTTTAAATTTTTAGTGAAGTGTTAATTTTCATAAATGATTATGTAACACTGACAACATGTTTGTGCAAGGAGTAAAAAATAAATAAAATAATTTTATAAATAAAAATTATAATAATATTATTCTATTGTTTTGAGTTCCCTAGTTTTTTTACATAAACATGACATGTTAAGGATGTTTTGATGTATTGGATTCAAAATCCATTTTTTCGTGTAGTTTTAAATGTCAAATTAATTGAATAGTTCCACAATTACCGTACAACTACTTAATAATAAATTATATTTCATTAAATGATTGAAAATTCCATAAAATATTATCTTCATCCAAGAGAATGGTATATGGTTGATGAAATAATCCATGGTCCATTTTTAAGTTTTTTTACCTATTATTTTAACTATATTAACCCCTTAAGAGTAAAAAACATTAATATTAATGTAGTTATCAAAAGGGTTAATGGGGGTTAAATAAAAAATATTACAGTAAAAATATGATCCAAACCCATATAAATTTTATTTTTTGAAAGAATTTTGGCTCATAATATTTTTATATTCAAATATTATGGATCTATTTGTTCATCAAGATTAATTTATCTTAATATATTATTTCAAAAATTTCAAGAGTGCCCCTCCCCACTCTTATAAAAAGGATCCTATTTTTCTCATTTAATCACACAAAAAGAACCATTTGGTTCTCCCAATACCTAAAATATATATTAATAACGTTTATTAAAAGATAATAGATTAATTTATTTGATAACTAGTCCAACATAAGAAATATTTTTGAGTAATCCATAAGAGGTTTTTCAAAGAAGAGGTGTCGTTATTAACCAGGGCTTTAAGATATACTTCTTCATCTGCCTCCTTAAAATATTATTCAACCATGATGATATAATAGAATGAATTTATTACATATAATTATATTTTATAATGTTAATGGTATATCCTATATTCATCTCCACTTCCGTCAAATAGAAAAAACAAAACCATCATTCGTGTGTACGATGGACTACTGCATCATGAACTAATGTAATTAGTTTTCTATTACCTCATATTATGGATTGTTTTAATTATGTATTTAATGTATATATATTATATTAATTACATATTTATTTTTATTAAAATATAATATATCATTTATATTCTTACCTTCCCATTCACTAAGAAAT
Source organism: Viscum album (assembly GCA_963277665.1). Classification (NCBI taxonomy): domain Eukaryota; kingdom Viridiplantae; phylum Streptophyta; class Magnoliopsida; order Santalales; family Viscaceae; genus Viscum; species Viscum album. Next base: position 217,894,743 of record OY728147.1, read on the forward strand.
GAAAACATCGTTCATGTGTACATGTCGACTACCACCTCCTCGAAGTGATGTGATTCATTTTTCATCAACACGTCACAACGATGGTACATATTAGTTTATGTAATGAAATAATATAATCTTAACTATATAATTATATTTTTAAAATATAATTTGATAATTACCTTTTTTACATAATGATTTTTGAAAAATTAAAATGTTTCTTATGTGGGTGTACTACCAAATGTATCCATGATTGTAATGTAGTTCATTTTTCATAACCATAATTCATGGATCATTTTAAAAATATAAATTTTTTATAAAAATTATAATTATTTCATGATTATTATTCTTGATATGGTGTACTAATGGTCTTTTTGACCAAACTCAACCTACTAATGTCATTTTATGCATTTTATCCAAATACAATCAACACATCGATGTGAACATAATTGATTAAGTAATTTTATATAACATGATAACAAGATAAATACAATAATGATAAAAATTAATAAATTTCTTAATAATATAAATAATTAAAATAATTTTGTTATGTAAAGATATAAGGAATGCACGTGACAATTTAGACACAAGATAAGGGATGACCTTTTAAAAATCCTATTTTAAACATTCCATTAAAACTCTATTTTTATTCTATATAAATTTTGAAAAAAGTAATTTATGGATATAATAATATATAAATAAAATAATTATAAATGGAATTTAATTTCTCTTTTATTATATTTTAATGATTTCCAAAATCAATTTTTAGGGAATCTTTTCCCTTTATTAAAAAATACAAAAGGAATGTTTTATTTTGATGTTTACTGTGACAATGATGTTTCCCATTACTATAATCATTACTTGATTTTATTGGATTCCTTCATGAGTTTTTATTTTTTTCATTAAATAAAAGACCTCTTCTCCTTTTTATGGGAATTTTAGGTTTGAAAATGGGGTTTTAAATGAAATGGATATACCTATACCTAAAAATGATTTTTATAGGTACATGGAATGTTTTTATGATGTATGATTTTATAGGCTATGATTAGGTTATGGTTATTTGCTAAATGTTTTGATGAGAGGTGGTTCCACTATAATTTAGGGATGGGTGGGTCTGTAATAGCCTTAAAAATCATTAAGGAATATGTATGTTTGAAATATACCGTGATGGTTATTCTAAGTGTAACTATGATGGTAATTTGACATTTAACTATGATGGTTATAATAAGTATAACTGTTATCATTATTCAATGTGAAATGTGTTGGTTATTCCATCTATAACTATGATGGTTAGCCCATATATAAGATTGATATGAAAATGATTCATCAAGTTACCTATATGATTTATGTATTCTTATTTGGGTATTTATGGAAATTATAGAATTTCTAAAAGGTAAGTTGTGCTCTTATTTTTTTGAAAACTGAAAGTATATGTTTCTTCATAAGAGATAAAATAATGAAAAAGTTTCATATGTTTTTTTGTGATTTCAAGAAACCTTTATGAGTTTTATTTTTTACATTCATATTTATTATGAAATGTTTTATTAAAATTTTTGGAAAGTGAAGTTGATATCTTGGGTAAGAAAATTTTTATTTTGTTACCAAATTTTATTCAGAATAAGAAATATTTTTATAAGTATTCATGGAATAATGGTTTATTTATTTCTTTTTATGTCCCTTATAGAGACTTTTTTCCTCAACCCACATTTGGAAAAGTTCAATACTGTGTTTAAGAATGGGCAATGGAAAATAAGATGTCAATATAATGGTCATGAGGATTATTCAGTAAAATAAATCATATTTAATTTTAAAAGCTTTATACTCTTTGAAACATTGATACATAGTAGTAGTTCCCACATTTCAAAATGATAAATTTTTATGTAAGAATAATGATTTAATTTTCAGAATCTCTACACCTAAAATATCTTTGGGAATGAAATAAAACTATTTATAGTCAAAAAATACTAGAATATGTAATTTGTAAGGTCAGGTCTTTACAGATGTTGATCAAAGATGGTCCCATGAAGAAATTTTTTACCATTTACCATCACACTTTACTTCATTATTTTTGTTTACGATTTTTGAATTATATAATTAATTGTTATTTATCATTAAATTTCATTATTCAGGATTAGACTATTAATATAATTTCATTTGAAGGACATGAATATAGAAATTTGAATATAATATAAAAATAATTACCATTAATTATACTTTTTAATTACCTATTAAATTCATGGAATACAAAAATTCACCCAAAAAATATTTTTATTAATGTTTTTAAATTTGGTTGAATTTTGTTTCTACTATTTTTATATGCATTTTTTTTGACATTTTGTAACCATTTAATAAAATTAAATCATCACTTAAATTTAGGAATAAATTAAAATCAAAAAATATTCCATTAATATTACAAATAAACATTTTTAAATTATAATAAATTTGTTTTATCTGAGTGAAAATATATTATTGATGTTAAAATAAAGAGAGTGGAGTTTTGTAAATTTCATAACATTAAATAATATAAATGTAATTATCAAAGGAAAATGGAACAAGAATTTCATATATTTAAATTTAGGATGTATATGGTCGAACTAATCTCACAAAATTAAATAATCGTATGTTTTGGATCATTTTTAAAAGCCTTACCACATTATTTTTAACCACAATTTCTTGAATTACCCCTTTAAAATTATTAATATTCATAATGAACAAAAATAAAGGTAAATACCAACCAAATATGAGAATTTTGGATTAATATATAGAATATATTTTTCGAGATTTAATATCCAAAAGAATCTGAAATTAATATTAATATAAATGCATAAAAAAGTAGTGAAAACAATTTTTTAGGAATGATATGATATTTCGCATAAAAAAGAACATACATAAAAATAAAATAAATTTTTTATTAATCTAGAATTATTTTGAATATTTTTATTAAGGTACATATTATATTAATTTAAAATAAACCCCCAAAAACAATGGGACTTTAAAATTAATTTATTTAAATAAAACAAATGATAAATTTACCAAAAAATCATTATTTTTCACAATTCACTAAAAATAAATGCATAAAAAATAGATAAAATTTAAACTAATATAATATTGACATGGTAATTTCATAAATTATATTCATTTCATTGAATATAATTTATAAAAATATTATTAATTAATTATAAAGTCTGTGTAAAAATATCAATGAAAACTATTTTTGAATAAAATATGTTTTTAGTATAAAATAACATTACTAAAAATTACGTACAAAATTGTTATGAGTTAATAAATAAATTTTCATTATATAACATAATTAAAATAAATTTTTATTGTTATATTATTCATATTTATATAAAATATTTAATGGTTAGTTTATAATGATTACTTTCAAATAATAATATTTCTATAGTATATCAGAGTTCACATAATTTTCAGTATCACATGTTATGGAAGAGATATTATTATTTAAAACTATATTTATGGTTTGTTACAATCCCCCCTCCCCCATGACCTAATTAATTGGGTACTCATAATATATTTAATCTTAGAAATAAAATTTTGAATATATGAAAATACTTTTATTGAAAACCTGGATTGTAAAAGAGATAATGAAACATCGTTTTTAAAAGAGAAGAATACAAATATGAAAGTCACATGGAATAAAACATAATCAGGTTCCAAAATAATCTGTACATTTGTGGGAAGTCAAAATATTAATAATAGGGAAGAATGAAAATGTCAAAATAATAATTGTGAGTTATAGAGAACATGGTCAAGTGAAAGAAAATTACCAAAAAATAGTAAATAAATAATTAAAAAATAAGACCATAAATTCATCAAAAATGAAGCTAAAAGGATACAATATTTATTTCAAGATCATTGTCTTATAGATGATGGATTTTTAAACATCAAGATAGAGAAAAAAAATATACTTACCTATTTTAGTTCCATTTCATAAGCACTATTTCTTCCGTTGGTTTCTCTTCGATAAATTTCCACTATTATATCTTCTCTTACTCTAATAAATGAACATTCAAGATGAATTTTTTGATTCTAAAGTCCTAAAATTAACATTTATTTACTTATAATACCCATTAAATGATATCCATATATTTATAATATATCTTGAAAAAAACAAAGAAAATGTTACCACAAGATAAGATAATATCTTCAATGAATCCACATTTATATAGAGAAATAATAAAATAATCTTTAAAGCCAAAATAATAATAATTGGAGTTCAACATAAATCATTCCATAAGTAACTAACCTTAAACCTCTTCAAAATATTCCTTACCAAGTAGAAAATTGTAAATTAAAAAAATTTGACAACATATTCTTCTATGATTAATTTAAAATTTATCTCTAGACAATATTAATCACTAATAATGTAACATTCCAAAAAATGCATATGTTGTAATTTTATAATCCCAAAAATATGATAATCATTTTTAAAAATAACGTTAATGACCATAAAAACACAATGAAATCATATATGATTCCATTAATCAACTCACTCTTTATTCATCACATAAAATCCCATCATAGCCAAAATTGTTTTATCTACTGTAATCATAAATTATTTCCAATATAGTAAAATTCTTCAAGAGTAAAATTAATCACATAGCTACCATAACAATTTTTTAATCCCAAAATTAACTATACTATAAAACATATATTCCCAAAATTTAATAAAAATTTTATCGTAGTTGACAAAACCATCTTCCTGGGTCATATTAAACCAAAAAGTCATTAGTGCCTTTCAAATTATATCCAAAAAATATAAAATTATTCTTACTTAAATAAGATTTTAGAAAAAACATATTCTATGCCAAAGGGTTGTGTTCCCATATATGACTATGAAAATATTGTCAATCATCTTAAACATTAATCACATAAAACCTGAAATGGGTATTTATGTTTTTAAACACATGTTAAATAATATCAACCAATAACAATTTAGTTTTTTCACTTATCTCAATGGAATATCATATATTTCCATAGGTTTTATCCACTCCTTTAACATAATGGTTCATAAATTTTTTTGAATTAACCAAAGTATATCCCACTTTGAGTGTATAGATAGGTATGTGTATAGATAGGTGAGCAGTTTTAGGAAAACACTGTAGGTTCCAGGCATAGCATAATCGCATTGGTGGGTGTTCCCAACATTATTTTTTTCAATTAAAATTGATCAATCTAAGATCCATCATTATAATAAAACAATAAATCTTCATAATTGAATGAAGACAAAAAGAAAGTAGGGGAGTCCCGAAACCACAGAGAGGATAATCATATATTAGATATAATTAATTTATGTAAAATAAAATAATTACCATTGTGGAATTCTCTCTCCGTTGATGTTTCCAGTCACAATCTGATGTGATCTATCATTGTATCATACAATCCAAGTGTAGGATTCCTCCAGCGGTGGTACACACATACTCCACGTATCTCTGGATTTCACCAAAGGGATCTCCAGGTGCTAGTATGGAATATCCTTGAATTTCTATTTTCACCTTTGATCACCTTGAGAGCCACTTGCAAAGCTCTCTCTTTAATCTAGTTAAGGAGGATATCTCTCATAACATGATAATGTTCATTGAATAAAATAATTCTCTTTTGGCTTGAGATATTTTTCTAGATCTTTTATGCACAACCACAACAAAAAATGTCTAGGCTAATGAGAATAATATAATTGGGATAATTAATTACTTTGAAAAAGTATTTATTCATTTCACTAAATTCTTAATAAAACCTCATGTCTAATAATAACAGTTTACTATTATTATTACTTGAAATGCACCCATCTAATTACACCTAATATTATTTAACTAAATTAATAATATTATTTCTCACAAATCCCTATAAATATTACACGACATGTTTATTAATATACATAGTGTTTACTTTTTCCTTTCCATATTCTTTATTTCCTCCACCACATTTATTTTACCTGTCATAAGGACTATTTATTTTTTAAATAAATATCACTTTATTAATCTCTAAAAAATATATTATTTTTTCCCACAATATATATTCTCCTAAATAACTACTATTAAAGTAAATGTGATCAGGCTTCCTTGAATAATTATTAAACCACAATCCAGAATAATCTTTATTCAACTAGCTAAATTAATATTTAACAAAGATACTTTGACAAACTTATGTTGATAAAAGTATTGTTTTCAACAATACATAATAATTTAATTTAAAGGGAGAGATTATTAAAAACAATACTCTGTCTCTTTATGATAATTTTTATGCTCACAAATACCCGTAATTATTTTCTAATGATTTTATTTAGTATTTTTCAGGATTTTAACATTTTATTTTACTCTTCAAATTATGGGAATTTATTGTTAAAGTAGTCATATTTAGAGTGTTCTTGAAACACTATTCATGTGCTACTTAGTTGGAATCTTCTTTAGCGTGTCCTGGAATAACTGTTCATACCCTACGGGGATAAACGTAGCGTAAGTATGAAAGGCGTGTATACATTTTGAGATAAGAGAAATGTAGGGTTAATCAATCATACGTTATCAGCAAAGTATGGAAAAAGAACCTTACGTTAGGAAGAAACCTTACGTTTGGGTTATCAACAAAGTATGGAAGGAGAATCGTACGTAAGTATTAAATTTTACATTTGTTTCTCGAAAGTATGGTTCATCAACCTTACTTTTGTAAACAACCATACGTTCTTGGAAAAGTATGGGTCAAGTAAAAGTATGGATCTTTTACCATACATTTGAAAGTTGAAGAAAAATTATAAATGATCAACCCTACATTTATGATCAACCTTATGTTTGAAGAAAGTAACATGAACCCTACATTTATGTTCAACCTTACGTTGTCAACCCTATGTTTGGAGGCCACGTCATCAACCTTACGTTTGGCATTGGAAGGTTTGGAAGACGGTATTTTTTATCCAAAGGTCATCATGTTGATTGTTAGGTGGATTCGAAGACGGATTTAAAGTCAATTATAAAATACGACTCTGACCGATTCAAAGTCATTTTATCAATGGATTAAAGATCTATTTAAAAGGAGATTTTTATGCCGAGTCTTCAGGGAAGTTGCGATTACTCTGTAAATTCATATTTTTGAATATCACGAATCAAAAGGCAACTTTTATGGATCTAAATGTGCAGGGGATATGCTCGGATTTATTATATATTTTTTCTCTGAAACACTAGGCACAAGAGTGTGGTGATCAATCTATTATTCCAAAAGGTGGAAAATAGAGACTGCTTAAAGCACTCAGTTCTGCTGATTCAGAAGGAGCATCAAAGCTCTGTTTATTTAAGAATAAGGAACTCGATATAAGATTCACTTATTCTACATAAAATATATACTGTGGATATACTACTGCTAAAGTTGTGAATTATATCTCTATATCTACTACAACTGGATCAACTCAGAACTGTTTTGACTTGAAAATCAATATTTCTAGAGATGACGATCCATCTGCTATCAATTGCATTCTATTTCAATTGTGTAGATCAACTGGAAAAGTTTTATTCTAAAATTACTTTTATCTTGAGTAACCAGCTTCTCGTACTAAGCTGAGTAGGTTTGTGTTTGAACCAGAAGGCTTTGTTTTGCCTTGGGTTGTGAAGCTGTCAACTTCCTGTAGTCATTTGTGAACCGGTCTATGGAAAAAAGGACCAGATAGTGAAAATCAACATGCTCGTGGAGTAGAGCATTGGTGGAGTGGAATAGGGGCCTTCTGTTCCCCAAAACACTGTACATCTATGTGTCCCTGCTTTTACTTATTCCATTGCATGATGAAATCTGATAAAGAATAGAGGACAGAACCCGTTTAATCGAAGAGTTAATGAAAAATCTGAAATACAAAATTCACCCCCATCTTGTGTATAATTTGTATATTAAAGATCCAACAATTGGTATCAGAGGTGGAACTTCTGATATAGCCTTATCAAGCTAGAAGCATTTAAAGATTATACAACAGAGCATCATGACTGATACAAGAGAGATAATTTCTATGGTCAGAGCATCGTACTTCAATAGAGAAAACATTGGATGCTGGAAGTCTCGAATGATTATCTATCTGAAAAATCTTGGATACAGAGTCTATTATAAGATTCTAACTCCTTATGAAATTCCATAAAAACTTGGAACATGGAATGCAGCTGCTGAAGCAGAATATGATATGAATTTGAAGGCAATGAATGCAATTATATGTGGTCTAGGACCTGATGAGTTCAACAGAGTATCTCAATGCCCAACAACATATGAAATGTGTCAAACTATTGTTGTTTATTATGAAGGAACTAACAATATAAGGGAAATGAGATATGAAACTGCTAACCTTAAATTTGATACATTCATAATGGTTGAAGGTGAGAGTATTACTAAAATGAATGGAAGATTGACAGAGATTTTCAATAACATAACTGCCTTGGGAGATCCCATTAGGCAAGCTGATCAAGCTTCAAAAGTATTGAGAGTACTACCTACAAAATGGAATGGAAACTCTACAGCAATTAGACATTCGACACCTGCCAAAGATTTAACCATGATAGAACTGATTGGAACATTAATGATGGATGAAGCTATGATGGAAGATGAAGCTAATGAACATAAAGTACTTATTAAAAGAGAAGATACTACCATGAAAGCATCATCACAGAGAAAAATCATGAAGATGAAGAATAGAGAAGTCAAATCTAAATCAGAGAGCTCTGACTCATCAAACTCAGATGAAGAGCTGGCTCAATTAGCCAGAAAATTTAGAAAATTCTACAGCAAGAAAAGAAAATTCAAAAAATCCTTTAAGAGAGATGATAAGGAAGTAATATTCTATGAATGCAAGAAGATGAGGCATATCAGACCAGATTTCGCATAATTGAAAGATGCAAAGAAGTAGAAATTTTTCAAAAGAAAGGACTATGAGCAGAAAGACAAGAAAGCTATGAAAGCCACTTGGAGTGTATCTGAAGACTCCAGTAGTTCTCCTGAATCAAGATCAGAGAAAGAAGAAGTCAATATAAAATCAAACATGTGTTTCAGGGTAGAAACCGAGGAGGTACACTCATATTACTTCTCTGACTCAAATAATGAATCAATTTCTGAATCAAGCTACACAGATGATAAACAAGCAACCTACTGCAATATGCTTGAAGAAAGATATGACTCACTATTTAAGAAACATAAGTTACTAAAGAACATACATAAATCTATTTCAGATGAAAGAGATACAATGCTGAAACAACATAAGGAATTAACTGATAAATACAATTCTATTAACACTAACTATATTAATATTGAATCAAGAATAAAAACCCTGCAGGATGAAGTAGAATATTACAAACAGGTTGCATTGGTTTTTAAAAAGGATAGAATTCATTAAATGAAATTCTTGGAAAAACTGTCATTAAAAAGGAAAGATATGGAATTGGCAGTAATGTAGAAAAACATAAGCTATATAAAAATTATTTTGTTCCTAGATCTAAAAGGGTTAATTGTAATTTTTTTGGGACAAAGGGACATAGAGCTAAAAACGGTTTCTTAAGACAACCTCAAATTTGTGGTATTAATAAAGCCTATGTATCAAAAGACTTATATGATTTAGATTATTTTAAAAGAACAAGGCAAATATGGATACCCAGATCATTGCTAGCTAACACCCCTGGACCCAATAGAATATCAATACCAAAGAAATTTGTTTGAATGTCTTTGTAGGTAGCAGGCCACCAGAGTCAAAAAGATATATGGTACATGGACAGTGGCTGCTCAAGGCATATTAGTGGAAACTCATTGAATTTTTCTTCACTCACTCAAAAGGAAGGAGGACTAATCACATTTAGTGACAATACCAAAGGAAAATTCATTAGCATTGGAACTGTTGGAGATCCAAAAACATTCTCAATCAACAAAGTACTTTATGTACAAGGATTAAAAAACAACCTTATAAGTATCTCTCAACTTTTTGATGATGGATATACTGTTGGTTTTACTAAAAATTTCTTTACTATTTCTAAAGATAAACTGTTTAAATTTAAGGCACGAAGAACTAATAATGTCTATACTTTGGATTTAAATTCCTTGTGTAAACAACAAGTAAACGGGTTGACTGCTAAAGTAATTTAATCATTGATTTGGAATAGGAGACTTGGAAAATTCAATGTATATGTTTTACATAAATTATCTAAGAAACATCTAGTTTCTGATTTGCCTAGTCTCAAATTTGAAAGTAACAGATTATGTGATGTGTGTCAACTTGGTAAGAAACACATATCATCATTCAAATCTGTTAATAAAGTTTCTACAAATATACCTCAAGAACTTATCCATATGGATTTGTTTGGACCTTCAAGAGTAGCAATATTAGCTGGTAAATTATATGTTTATGTATTTGTTGATGATTATTCTAGATTTACTTGTATTTTTTTTTGAAATTTAAAAATGAAGCTTTTACTTTATTTGAAAGATTCTACAAATCTGTTCATAATGAAAAAGGTTTTAATATAATCTCCTTGAGAAGTGATCATGGTGGTGAATTTGAGAATCAGGAATTTAGTTCCTTTTGCTCAAACATGGGTATTAAACATACCTTCTCTGCACCAAGAACACCTCAACAGAATGAGATTGTAGAAAAAAGAAATAGAACAATTCAAGAAATGGCTATAACTATGTTAAATGAATATATCCTACCTATATATTTTTGGGAAGAAGCTTTAAATACAACTTGATATATAATTAATAGAGATTTAATTAGACCTATTTTGAAAAATTCACCCTATGAACAATGGAATAACAGAAAACCTAAAGTAAATTACTTTAATGTTTTTAGATACAAGGTCTACATCTTGAAAACCAAAGATAATTTTGATAAGTTAGATCCAAAATATGATGGAGGTATTTTCTTAGAATATTCTGCTACCTCCAAAGCTTATAAAGTCTATAATAAAAAGTCAAGTATTGTTGAAGAATCAGTTCATGTGAAATTTGATGAATCTGATCCCTTTTAGAAAAAGACAGATCAAATGGATGAACCTGACTCTAATGATAACATGAGACTTGAGAACATAAAGAATGATTTTGAAAATGATAAAAAAAAATTTAAGTTCAGTTCAGAGAAACATGATACTGAAGAACCTTTAAATGTATTACATAGACAGTCTAGAACACTAAAAAATCACCCTTTAGAAACTCTGATATGTGACTTAGAAACTGGTATTCAAACTAGAAGAAACATAGGAAACCTAGTGAAATTATCTGCCTTCCTATCCCAATAAGATCTCAAGACTATAGAAGAAGCTTTAGATGATGAAATCTGGGTAATAGTAATAAAATATGAATTAAACTAGTTTAAAAGAAATGAAGTCTGGGAATTAGTTGAAAGACCACAGAACTATCCAGTAATAGGAACCAAATGGGTCTTTAGAAAATAACAGGATGACCAAGGCACAATAACTAGAAATAAAGCAAGATAAGTAGCTAAAGAATGTAATCAAGAAGAAGGAATAGATTATGATGAGACTTTTTCACCTGCATCTATGTTAGAATCCATTAGAATCCTTTTATCCTATGCATCTTATATGAATTTTAAATTATTTCATATGGATGTTAAATCTTCCTTTTTAAATTGTTATTTAATAGAGGAAGTTTATGTTGAGAAACCTTCGGGTTTTGAAAACTCTCAAAAACCTGATTTTGTTTTTAAACTTACTAAAGCTTTTTATTGCCTTAAACAAGCACCTAGATATTGGTATGAAAGATTATGTTCTTTTCTTTTGAAAAATGACTTTACTGTTGGATTGGAAGATCCAACACTCTTTAATAAAACTATGAAAAAATAATGTTTTATTGGTTCAAATTTATGTTGATGATGTAATTTTTGGATCAACTAATAAAACTCATTATCATGAATTTTCAAAATTAATGAAAGACGAATTTGAAATGAGTATGATGGGAGAATTTAATTTCTTTTTGGGTATTCAAATATTTCAATAAGATTTTGAAAATGTTTTAAATCAAAGAAAATACATTTCTGATTTACTTAAGAAATTTGGACTTGAAAACAACAAGCCATTTACAACTCTTATGTGTACTAATATAAAACTTGATTTGGATGAAACTGGGAAATCAGTTGACAACAAGTTATATAGAGGTATGATTGGTAGTTTGTTATATCTTACTGCTAGCAGTCCTGATATAATGTATTCAATATGTCTAAGTGATAGATTTCAATCAAATCCCAAAGAATCTCATTTAATTGCTGTCAAAATAATTTTTAGATATTTAAAAGGAACTATTTTTCAATCTTTACTTTATCCTAAAACTTCTGATTTTAATTTGATTTCATATTCAGATACTGACTTTGGAAGTTGTAGATTAGATAGAAAAAGTACATCAGGAACATGTCACTTTTAAGGAAAGTCATTAGAGTCATGGTCTAGTAAGAAACAACATTCAGTTTCCTTGTCAATAGCTGAGGCAGAATATGTTTCTGCTGGCAGTTTCTGTGCACAAGTGTTGTGGATGAAAAAAAATATTATGGAATTTGGATTGAATTTTAATAATACACCTATTTTATGTGATAATACAATTGCAATTAACATTTCAAAAAATCCTATTAGTCATTCTAGAACTAACCACATTGATATAAGGCATCACTTTTTAAGAGATCATGTTATTAAAAAGGATATATTTTTAGAATTTATAAATACAGAAATTCAATTATCATATTTTTTACTAAACCACTTCCCACTACAGGGGTTGATTTTATTAAGGGGGAGCTTGGTTATTTTGATTTTAAATAAAATTTTATTTTACAATGCTAGTTCTTTATTTTAATTCTGCTTAAAATAATTTTGCTATTTTTGTTTTTCAAATAGAATATGTTTCTTTTCCCCTAATAATCTATTTTATTTATCTTTAAATATATGTAATGATTATTAAAAACCTGGGAATCAGGGTTGTCAGAAACCCTTTCGACTTCTAAAGTCTTTCATTTCTATTGAAACCTTTTCGAACCCGCAAACTGCACCTCTGCTCGTCAACCCTAATCTTCGAACCTCTGAAACCCTATACTTAAAACATTTAGAGATTCTCGTAGAGATGGTAAGAACTAAACAAGAATGTGAAGTCGAGACAAGCAATGCCAAGAGAAAACGCTCCTAAGGAAGAAAAAACTTACAGGGCAAGGTAATCGATCTTGACTGGTTATTTCAGACAAATCTACTGTTAAAACAAGCGTTGTCGTTTCAGAACCTTGAACAGACGTTCAACAGTGAAAATACGGAATTTCTATATAAGGTAGAACATAGATACTTCTTCAAATCTATATAGTTTAGTCTGGGAGATACTGAGGATAGTATGATGGCTAAGATAGAGGATAGGGATTTCACAATCTCATCAGTAGAAATTGGTCAGATTCTCAACTGCCCTCATGAGGGAGTTTTTCATTTCGATTTGAAAAATATTAGAGATTCTATGCATAAATCCGAGGACATAATGTTGTTTCTTTTTGGTAGTATGACTATAAAAAAAATTATCAAGTATTTGAAGCCTGATCAGAATTTTTTTTCAAATTTGTGCAAACATGGATTGCACCGAGGATGTCTGAGATACAAAAAATATTATATCCCGATATGTATATAGTGAATCTTTTTCTTAGTGATGTCAAACTCAATTTTCCTAGGTATATGGTTCGATACCTAAGATATTTTTGTCAGAGTGATTCCTGAATGAACTTTTATCCTTTTGGTCGATTCATTTCCAAGCTGCTACTTAAGTAGGACATGGTTAGATTAGTGGATGCACGAGTACACTGTCATCACAGTAATGTGTTTAATGTTGGAACATTAAGTAATATTGGCTATTTTGAGAGCACCATTAAAGTAAAATTGTTTCCAGTAGGAGATGAGGATGACTCAGAGAGTGCTCAGGCTCAACCTACTAAGTCCAAGGAGGGACAAACTGAATCAAGATTTAGCAATGTAGCAAGAAGTATCCGATTTGAAGTTGAAGATGCTGAGGAAGAAAGAAGTTAGGAGGGACTTCAATCTCGAAGAACTAGACCTGTTAATGAGGAAATTACTTCCCATGCATTAGAAACAACAGAAGATTTATTTTCTTATACTTTTGTAAGAGAAGCAGCTATTGATAAGACAATGGAAGATGTTAGTAAAAGGACAACACCAGTAGAGGGATCCGGAGATCAAGAAAAATCTCAAAGGGAGACTCAGGAACATATTGTAGCTAATGTTGAAGTTAAACTTCAACATGAACAAGATAAGGAGGAAGAGCCTGGTGAGAAAGTGGCAAAACCTTAGGAAACTCTTGAAAATATTGTTCTCGAAATTCCTGTGGAAGAAAAAGCTACTGATATTTGTGATGAACATCTCCCTAATGATCTAATAGAGGTACTTCAAGAGAAAGAACAATGTGATGCTGACTCATTACCTTTGGTACTGCTGCATCATCCAAAGCTTGAGAATGAAAATCAAGCACATGGTGCCTCTGATTCAAGGAAGAAAGAAGTTGAAGAACTGTACAAAAAGGTGTCTCAGTTGGAATCTGAGAATGTCACTCTATGAAATGCCTCAGACCTAGAATAATTGAGAATTGAATAGATGAAGGATACTATAGTCTCAAGGAAAGAAGTTGAAATGTTTAAAGAGGATTTGTTGAATGCAGTTGTCAAGATGAAATCTGACATGGTTATGAAGACAGATTCATCAAATCTAAAATTGTTTATGGAGAACCAATTTGCATCAGTTGCAAATAGTGCTTTTAGTGGATCAGGAAGTTCACCTGATTTAATCAAAATATTTCAAGCTATCACAGTCACGAGGAGAAACATGAATGAAAGGTTGAAATATCTTGAATGTAACAGTGCTCCATTGTCAGTGTTGTTGTACAATCAGAAATTTTTAGTGGATCAACTGACATCTAGTGAGCCACCAATCAGAACACTGTTAAATTAGAAGTCAGAGAAGATGTCAGTGTTTATCGAAAAAGAGGAAAGGATGCATGAGTTTTTTAGGGTCAATTTAATTGAGGATATACATATGACTCATGAGAACATAGATCTCATTATCAAACTTGGAGATGGGATGATGAATAGACTCATGGAATAGTTTACAAAAATCAATTATGCAATCCAGAGGAGATAGAACCTATTGACTACCTTTCTCAAACCTTGATTCAGGTGTATATCATTTCCATGTACATACTGTTGTTTTTGAATGAAATTTTCCTCCATTGTTTATTTGTTTCTTTATCTATTTGTTTATTACTATTTTGCATAAACATATTCCAGTATATCAGATTACCATACTATTAAATAGTTAATTATATAATTTACATACAGTTCAGTGAAATATTAAATGTGTTCAAATCCATGATTTATCATTCTTTTTGATATCACATAAAGGGGGAGAAATTTGGATAAACACAACATTTTATTTTAAAAAAAACTTATTTAAATAATAACAGATTTATACATATATAGAAAACTATTTCAAGTTATTAACATTCATTTATTATAAAGGGAAATGTTTTTTTCTTTTTATTCAAAAGTAGAATTTTGGATAAAACTAGAAACTTTTATTTTATTTTTAAATTTTATTTTTAAAGAAAAATTATTTTATTTTGATGAAGGGGGATAAATTTTTTATTTATTGAAATGATTTTTTTAAAATTAAATATTGTTTTATCCTCTCAAAATTCTAATAATTTATGTAACTAATTTTGAAAGTTACTTTCATTTAATTAGTATAATTATTTTATGGGTTTTGTGATCATCAAAAAGGGGGAGATTGTTGAGTAAATTATTGTTTTAAACAATAAAAATAATGTTATTTAAAGGGAGAGATTATTTAAAATAATACTCTCTCTATTTATGATAATTTTTAAGCTCACAAATACCCTTAATTATTTTCTAATGATTTTATTTAGAATTTTTCAGGAATTTATCATTTTATTTTACTCTTGAAATTACGGGAATTTATTGTTAAAGTATTCATATTTAGCGTGTTCTAGAAACACTGTTCATGTGCTACTTAGTCATAATCTACTTTATCATGTCCTGGAATCACTGTTCATACCCTATGTGGATAAACGTAGCGTAAGGATGAAAAGCGTGTATACATTTTGAGATAAGAGAAAAGTATGGTTAATCATCCATATGTTATCAGCAAAGTATGGAAAAAGAACCTTATGTTTGGGTTATCAACAAAGTATGGAAGGAGAACCGTATGTAAGTATTAAACGTTACGTTTGTTTCTCGAAATTATGGTTCATCGACCTTACTTTTGTAAACAACCATACGTTTTGGGAAATGTATGGATCAAGTAAAAGTATGGATCTTTTACCGTACGTTTGAAATTTGACGAAAAAGTATGGATGATCAACCCTATGTTTATGATCAACCTTACGTTTGAAGAAAGTAACATGAACCCTACATTTATGTTCAACATTACGTTGTCAACCCTATGTTTGGAGGCCACATCATCAACTTTACGTTTGGCGTTGGAAAGTTTGAAAGACGATATTTTTTATGCAATGGTCACCAAGCTGACTGTTAGGTGGATTTAAAGATGGATTTAAAGTCAATTTTAATATATGACATTTAACAATTGAAATCCATTTTATCAATGGGTCAAAGATCGAATTAAAAGGATCTATTTTATGCCGAGTCTTCGGGGAAGTTGCGAGTACTCTGTAACTTCAAATTTTTTAATATCACGATTCAAAAGGAAACTTTTATGGATATAAATGTGAAGGGGATATGATCAACTTTATTATATATGTTTTCTCTAAAAAACCAGGCACAAGAGTGTGGTGTTCAATCTATTATTCAAAAAGGTGGAAAATCGAGACTGCTTAATGTACTCATTTCTACTAATTCAAAAGGAGCGTCAAAGCTCTGTTTATTTAAGAAGAAGGAACTCGATAGAAGATTCACATATTATACATCAAATATATACTGTGGATCTACTAATGCTGAAGTTGTGAATTATATCTCTATATCTATTGCAACCAGATCGACTCAGAACTGCTTCGACATGAAAATAAATTTTTCTAGAGACGACGATCAATCTGTTGTCAATTGCATTCTGTTGCAATTGTGAAGATCAATTGGAATTTTTTTTTTCTAAATTTTGTTTTATCATGAGTAACCATCTTCTCATACTAAGATGAGTAGGTTTGTGTTTGATCCAAAAGGCTTTGTTTTTCCTTGGATTGTAAAGGTGTCAACTGCCTGTACTCAGTTGTGAACCGGTATATGGAAAAGAGGACTAGATAGTGAAAATCACCAAGCTCGTGGAGTATATCATTGGTGGAGTGGACTAGGGGTCTTCTGTTCGCCGAACCACTATACATCTATGTGTCCCTACTTTTACATATTCCGTTGCATGATCAAATCTGATAAATCATATAGGACAGAACCCGTTCAATCGAAGAGTTAATGAAAAATCAGAAATACACAATTCAACCCCTCTTGTGTATAATCTGTATATTCAAGATCCAAAAGCTTAGTGTGTGACACTCTAGGCCTCTTCCTGAGTGTCATTATGAGGAGTCTACCTAATGTGCAAGGTTAGAATCTAGAAACACCCCAAGTCATCCATAGAGAAAAAATTTAATTCCACAATGATGGGTCACCTCCTACGAGCGCTTATTGTGTAACGTAGTCCCTTTGTCTCGACATCTCAAATCAAGCAGGTTTCATGCTAGTTCCCCATCCCATGTGCTCAGTTATTCTTTCTTTGACTTACTGAAATTGAAATTTCCCATTCCTCACCATGGACATTGATTTATTTAGGAAATATCAATTCTATCAAGGGGTGTGAGATATTTAATTCCATTACAGAACATAAGGGACAAATAATTTCTCTCATTATCTATTAATGTAGTATTATTTGTAACGCACCCAACATATCCTACCACTCTAAGAACAGTGTGTCATCGCAGTATTTTTCAATACGTAAAATTGTGTGAGTTGTAATACCCATTAATAATTATCATAATGTCTAAGGACCAATACACACATCCGCTGATAGGAACATCCAATGACACTATAAAATGTGGATTTCTTGCTGGTGGATCTCGTTCTCATAATATCGTCCTAAATATTACCATGGGAACACACCATGACAAGGTGCCTGAAAGTATTTTGAGTCCTCCCCCTAATGGCATGTATTATTTTTTTCCATCAAATAACATCATCCAGCTATAGAACATATATATCTAAGAATAGTGTTATGGAACATCAGGGTCCTCATCATACCAGAGATCCTCTCTGGGCTTTTAGTGCAACAGTGATCCTTTGGACATTATCCCATGCATTGTTACATAGAAAAAAATGAATATGTGATATGGTATTTATTAATGAATAAAGTACAAAGTAGTTGGTTCAAGGCCACCAACTCCAACAGACTCCCACTTGGACTAGAGCCAACTACTAACAACCTTTAAATTGCTACCTCTCACATGATATTCATGCTTCTTATACGATAGGCATTTAGTCATGTGGTCTTCCACATTCTCTTTCGTGGACACTCTACACACTACAACTTCACCCCTTCAATTGAATTTCTTCATGAGGTGATAATTATGGATAATGTGATTTGTATGTTGATGTTACCATGGTTATTTTTCAAGATTCACTGCTACAGTATTGTCACAATACAATATGATTGGATCTTTGCTGTTAGGCACCACATAAATATACAAGACAATGTTTCAAATCTAGACAGATTCCATTACTGCATGATATCATTTTATATATTCATACTCTACTGTAGAATTGGTGAAAACTGGTTGCTTTGAAATCTTCCAACTCATATCTCCTCCATTGAGATAGAAAACATATCCACATTGCAACATCAAATCATTCTGATCTGTCTGAAAACCAGAATTAGCATACCCTCTGATGACAAGCTCCTTATCTCTTACATACACCCGGAACATATCCTTATTTATTCTCAGATACTTAAATATAGTCTTAATATCATTCCAATGTTGTGGTCCTGGATCTACATGATATCTTCCTACCATGTTCAGTGCATAGGAAATATTAAGCCCGATACATGACTTGGAATACAAGTTGGATCCTATAGTCAAAGCGAATGGGATCTTACTCATTTTATATTTATACTACTATGTTTGAGGACACAGTTTCATAGAATGATGTATTCCATGTTACACTAGAACCAATCCCCTCTTGGATTTTTCCATACTTAATCTCTTTAGTATCTGTTCAATGTATGTACCCTGACATAGTCTATGAATCCTCTTGGATCTATCATGAATGATCTTGGTCCCTATAATGTAGTCTTATTCACCGAAGTCCTTCATCTACAAACACTTTTTCCACCAGTCCTTAACTAACTATAAGACTGGTACATCGTTTATAATAAGCAATATGTCATCAACATATAATTCTAGTATAAAAAATGCATTCCCATTAAACTGATTATAAAAACACGGATCACATTCATTCTTAATGAAACAAAATTCCTTTATGAATTCATAAAATTAAATTTTCCATGACCTAGATTCTTTAATTAATCAATAAATGTATTTCTACAACCTGAAAACTCATTTGGTTTCAACTGGTGTCACTAACCCATCTAGTTGTGTCATATAGACATCTTCTATAAGGTTCTCGTTAAGAAATTTTATTTTGACATCCATTTTTATAATCTATTAATCATGGTAACGTGCTATGGAATGTAATATTATTTTGGATTTAAACAAGGAAACTAGCAATAAGGTTTCATCACAGCCAATTCCTTGATGTTATCTAAATACTTTATCCACTAGCCATGCTTTATAGGTGGTACCGTAACCTTCCATATCTATATTTCTCTGGAATACCCAATTGCATCCAACATGATTTACATCAACTGGATCCCCGACCGAAACCCAGACTTGGTTCTGATATATGGAATCCCTCTCAGATTTCATATCTTATATCCATCTTGCAACTTTTGAGTTCTCTACTCAATCCTTTTACGAGATAATTTCATCATTGTCCAACAATAATGATTCCCCATCTTCGGTGACTAGGAATACAAATCTATCTGGTTCCCTTTCCTCTATTGAGCTCCTACTCAGTACTAGTGTTTCTAGAACCACATAAACAAGGACATGTGTAACATGTTCCTGTACCAACTCATGTGTATCTTCATCATTAACTTCATCAAAGTCAAGCTTGCTCCCACTATCATTTTTGAGGATGTGATCTCCCTTAAGAAAGATGGCTTTTCAAATGATAGTGACTTTCTTATCTGAAGGATTATATAGGTAATATCCTTTCGTTTGCAAGGGATATCCTACAATGATACACTTAGTGTCTCATGTGCTAGTTTGTTCCCTAAGAAGGCCTTAACAAACTGATTGCATCCCCATACATTTTTATGTGATGAAATGAGTTTTTTAAAATTCCATAACTAAGAGAGAATTCCATTTTCTACCTTAGTTGGTACTCAGTTTAATGTGTATGTTTCAGTTTGTAATGCATATCCTTCAAAGGATAATGGATTATCTTCATGACTCATCATTGACCTCACCATGCCCAACAAGGTTATGTTACTCCATTCACTAACACTATTCCACTGTGGTGTATAAGGAGGTGTGATTTGAGATATAATAGTAGACTCCCGTAAAAGGTCGATGAATTCTTGGTTTAGTTATTCTCCACCTCGATCTGACCGAATCTTCTTTATCTTCTAACAAAGATGATTCTTTAATTCATTCTTGTATTCCTTAAATTCATCCATGGCCTCTGACTTAAAAAAAGTATGTAGATATAACAATATCTACTTAAATCATCAGAAAAGGTAATGAATTAATAATATCCATGTCTATATTTTACTAGAAATAGTCCCCACACATTCATGTGCACTAATCCTAGAATCTATGTGGCCCTTTCACCTTTCCCACCGAAAGGTAGCTTGGTCATTTTACCTTATAAACAAGTGTGACATCTATCAAGTGGTTTTAGATCAGTATGTTTTAAATAACCATATTGGTAGATACTTTTCAAGAGCTTCTCTTTTACATGACCATGATGGTGATGCCACAATAGGGTGTTGTATGAGTCATGTGAGTTTTTTCGTTATCGATTGACAACACTTGGTTTTTTAAATTAATACATAAAAACCATTTTTTAAATGTTACATACCATAAAATACATTTTTCTTCTAAAATAAGAAACCCTTATTTCAAAACATAAAAATAAATACATCCATATCCAAACATGGTACAAAAATTATTTTTTTGGTAACTTTATGCACATAATAATAGTTATGAAAAACCAAAATCATCCCAGTAGGCAATGAGAGGTGGTAATCACAAATGGCTAATACAACCAACCTCATGCCATTGGAAGCTCACATATCCACCTCTCCTCAAGTAATCTTTCTAAATCTACTTGGTTCTTATATTTGAATACATATGTGATCCCCACAAGCTGTATTTAATACCCAACATGTATAAATGGAAAGATTGCACTCAATAAAAAATGCACCATTAGCATACCCATGTTTTCGGGTGTAATTCCTCTTCTAGTGGCCTAGCTTACCACATGAAAAACACACCACCTCCCATTAATTTTCCTACCTCTGGAACTTCCCCTTCTTGGAGGGATGGTGCTCGGGGGCTTTAGAACATTTATAAGTCCTTTTCCCTTATTCCTTGTCCTTCCTTTTCTTATTCACCATAATAATTGTGGATTTTTTCATGCCCCATGTCCTTATCTACATGGTGAATTAAGGTCAGAAGTTCCAATAAGCTATTCTCATTGTTTCTCATGTTATAGTTGAAAATAAATATTGAGAAGGTCCATTGCAGTGATGATAGGATTAGATCTATATGCATATTATATAGGAACATAATCCCTAAGATGTCTAGGAGTTCAATGTAGCCAATAAGATTGACTACATGAGGCCCATCTGGCATAGATGTTCCAAGAATAGTTGTAAACAGAGAATTGGAGGTCTCATATCTCTCATGTCTCTTCTTTTCTTGATAAATATCCTTAAGGTGAGACATCATGTTATATGCGTCCATGTTTTCATGTCGCTTGAAGAGCTAATTAGACATGGTTGATAGGATGAAAATTTGAAAATTTATAGTATCATACAAATGATTCATGCAGAGAGATAGTTCCTCATAACCATACTATTTTCTAGGTGCAACTGGAATAGGATCCTCCAGTATATACAATTTCCTCTCCTGGCGAAGGATGACGTGTAAACTCCTTTGCCACTCTTGGAAATAGGTGTCGGTGAAAAGTTTTTGCTTCAAATGTATGGTTCACATTGATATGTTTGAAGTCATTTTTCATGCCATTTCTAAAAATTAATATGAATAAATGTTTCTTACATTATCATGATAAAACTGAGGAGAATAAATAATTTAATACTTATTAGTCTCCCACTATTTTATCGAAATCTAATAGCCCTAACCATTAACTTGAAAATATTATTTTTCCTGAATATTCTATTGTTAAGGATCCATAATGCCCATCATGTTACCCCAACAAGGGTTGGTCAAGAATCTTCAAGGTTTTTATGTAGTCATTATGAATTCTAATTGCATTAACTTGCAGCTACTTGATCCGCTGATTGGACTCCCCAATCCTTTAATCCTTTTATTTGGGATTTCCTCATGCTTTGCCTCATGGTCAAACCAAGTCCTTCTAGGGATGTCAAACCTTGATGTAAACCATGTCAATTCAATAGAAAACCTTGATTTATAATTCCTTGATAATTGAAATCACCCCCAACAGAGGTTGGTCAATCACATTGAACTATGGTTCTATTCTAACCAAGATTATCGAAGGCTATACCGACTTGATATTTTCTTGGAGGGATGTTATCCTTAAACATAAATTTTCATTTTATTATCTTGGATTAAATTATTTTTATTATTGAGTGTGATATACTTTAGTTATTAACCATGTCTAAGATAATATTTTTGCATAAGCCGGTCTTATTTTAGTTCCATCTTGCATGCTTGTTTAATTCGTTAATTGTGTGATTGTAACAACACACCCACAATAAATAAACCATTAAACTAATAGAAATAAAAAAAATGGAATGATCATGAGCTAGTTGTATTTTTTAGTTTATCTAGTTGTTCATAAACTAACTCAAGACCAAGGAGACAAATACCTGGAACCTTTTGGGTTCATGTTTACAGCTTTCGATGTGTCCACCTCTCCTTGGATTGGTTTCACCTTGGATCCTAACTTGATTCGCCTCCATTATCATGGGAGAACCATATATTACATATTCTTTTATATCACACATTTTTAGGGGTAAAATGAGGTTTTTTATAAAATAAACCTTAGGCAGACATGTCCAACATGTTAATAAGGAGAAGGATCGCAGGAAAAAAAAATTAATTTAAATAAATAATTAAAAGAAATCATTTACATACAAAGTTCTCTCTATATATCATTATCATCCATACATTCAAAGATATTTATCCATAAATAATACTATAATTAATATTTTTAATCATTCTTGTTTAAGATAAATCACGCTTGAATCAATTAATTATCTACAATTAATCAATCCTTTTATCATAAACCCTTTTTCTAAATTTTCCTTGAGATTTTAATCAATCATAATATCAAACAAAAAAAATTCATTTAAATTTATATTTTCACGTAACGTGTACCTCAGAGGAAAGTCGGTGAATTCTGATTCATAACTACCCAATGAGTATAAATGAACATTACACAGATGTTAAATTAAACACATATATATTAAACAACTATGACGTGTTGTGCCTCAGATTTATGCATGTACTATGGTACACATCTCAAGGGTTTGTATAATATATTAATAATTTTTAATAAATATGTGTAATTTGGAAGAGTACACGAATTGTAGTTCCAACTACATGGTGTGTACTTTTTTTCACCATCCAATCAAAGTACATGCCTAGGGATATGGCATGTAGATGTACTTCGGAATTCTTCAGAGTACACAGCGTGTTAAGTGGGGAACATACCATGTAGTATCCACACTACATGGTTTCTAGCTGAGAAATCTGTGTACTGGGTACACAATATTAACATAACTGAATGGGACTACATTCCATGCTGAGTGGGCCACATGGAATTTAATTCAAAAATAGTGTACCACCTGTTTCTGGTCAACACATGGAGTCTTAAATACTTAGATAGAATCTAATGACATGACCTAGTTTGGTGGACCATCCCGGTGCAAGGAAGCTATACTACACAGTGTGTACTTTTGAATATATGTTGTGTGTTCTTATGTTGTACGACCAGGAATCTTTGGGACCTATGGATGAGATCCTCTATTTTATTTTAATCAAAATTAAAACAAAAAATCATTTATATAAGGTGAATGAGAAACGAAAGAGGTGTCATAGATCTAGAGATTCAGATTTATAGAAAAACTAAATTGAATTTAAACAACTAAATTATGAAATGTGTAAATCACCAATGAAAAAATAAATAATTATAATCACGGATATGACCCTTATGACACCACATATAGGTTTGAGGTGCTGCAGAAGCGCGTTAGTGTGTTTCCACAACATTTATATTTTCCTTTAATGGTGATCAATCTGAGATCTATCATAATAATAAAATGTCTGATCTTTAAAATAGAACGAAGAATGAAAGAATATAGGGGAGTCATAGAACCATAGAGAGGATCATCATATGTCGGATAAAATTAATTTAATTAGAAAAAAAAGAAATACCTTGATGGGATTCTCTCTTTGTTGATTTTTTTGGTCACGATCTGATGTGATTCATTATTGTTTTATATAATTCAGGTGCAATAATACTCTAGTGGTGATCCACACATGCTTCGCGTATCTCTAGACATCATCGAAGAGATCTTTAGATTTTAGAGCATAAGAGTTATCGCTTGTGATGTCCGCCTTGGATCGCCTTGAGAGAAACTTGCAAAGTTCTCTTCTTGATCAGGTGGAGGAGGATCTCTCTCATAGATTAATAGAGTTCTTGGAAAAAATAATTCATTCTTGGTTTGAGAGATTTTTATAGATCCATTGTGCACAACCACACATAAAAAAGATTGTCTAATGTAAATAATATAATTGGACTTTTTAATTACTTAAAAAAATGAATTAATTACCCCGAAATATTTATTCATTTAATTTAATTCTTAGTAAAACCCCATGTCTAATAATAATGGTTGACTATTATTATTACATGACATGAAACCAGAGAATTACACCTATTATTATTTAGTTAAATAAATATTCTTATTTCTCACAAATTCCCAAAAAAATTACATGGCATGTATAATAATATACATGGCATGTACTTTTGTTTTTCCATTTTCATTATTTCCTCCACCACATTTGTTAGACCGTTAATAATTACAATTTATTTCATAAATAAATATCACTTCATTACTCACTATTAAATATATTATTTCTCCCATAATATATTCTCTCAAATATCCACTTTCAAAATAAATTTGATCATGAATATTTGAATAATTATTAAACTACAACCGAGAATAATCTTTATTAAACTTATTAAATTAATATTTATCATAGATACTTGGACACAATTAGTGTGTGACCCATTAGGCCACTTTTTAGTGGCATTAGGTGGAGCCTTCCAAAATTCCTAGGTTAGCATCTATAATCATGCCAAGGAATCCATAGATAAAGTCGTTATCACCACAATGATGTAACACATCCTATGAACAATTACTATGTAATGTAATCCCTTTTTATTGATATCTCGATTCAACAGGGTTGAATTCTAGTTCCATCATCCCATGTGCTCAATTATTATTTTCTTGTCTTCCTAAAATTGATATTTTTCATTCCTCACCATGTCCATGGATTTTTTAGGCTATATCAATTAGATCAAAGGGATTGATATATCAACATCCATTATAGAACACAAGGTAAAAATTCTTTCTCATATTATCTATTAATGTAGAATTACTCGTGACGCACCCAGCGTATCCTACCTCACTGCGAACAGTTTTTCATTACAGTTTTCATCAATACATCCATGTGTACAAGTTGTAATACCCCTTAATAATAATCATAAAGTCTAAGGACCAATACGCACATATGAAGATAAGAATATTGAATGACACTATGAAATGTGGATTTCTTACTAGCGGGTCTCGTTCTCAAATTAACCTCCTCGATATTACCATGGTTTCACACCATGAGAAATTGTCTCAAATTATAATGAGTCATCACCCCTAATGGACTGCATTATTTGTGTCCCTCGCATCATCAGGCCATAGAACATATATTCATGAATAGTGTTATGGAACTTCAAGGTTCTCATAAAAATAGGGAATCATGATGACCTTTTAGTGCAACGACTATGCTTAAGACATTATCACATGCAATTTCATGCATAAGAACAATCATTATGTGATAAGGAATTTATTAATGAATAATGTAAAAAGTAGTTGGTTCTAGGCCCCCTACTCCAACAGACTCACACTTTGACTAGATCCAACTACTAACAACCTTTAACCCGCTAGCTCTCACATGATATTCATTCTTCTACTAAGATAGACCTTTAGTCATGAAGTCAACCATGTTCTCTTCCATGGACACTCTACTCACTACAACTTCCCAACTTTTATGGAAATCCCTCAAGAGGTGATACTTTCATAGTATTTCTTTTTCCATTTATGTTACCTTGGTTCTTTTGCAAGATCCACCACTCTAATATTATCAAAAAACAATATGATTGGATATTTACTTCTATGCACCCCATCATGATTCAGGAAAATGTTTTGAATCCAGATGGCTTCCTTGGATGCATAAAAATCCTTTATATATTTGTAATTTGTTGTAGAATCTGTGAAAACTAGTTTCTTTAAACTCTTACAGCTCACAGCTCCTCTATTGAGACAGAAAACATATCCATATTGCAACTTTAGATCATTCTGGTCTTTCAAAAAAACCATCATCAACGTTCCCTCTAATGAAAATCTCTTCGTCTCCTCTATACATAGGGAACATATCCTTAGATTTCTTAGACACTTGAAAATAGTCTTAACATTAGTCAATGTTGTTCTCCTGGATCTGCTTGATATTTTCCTAACATGATAAGTGTAAAGGCAACATCATGCATGGTACATAAACTAGCACACATGATGGATCCTATTGCTGAAGCATATGGGGCATTACTCATTATATCATTCTCATATTGGGTCTGAGGATTAATTTTCATTTAAAGATGTAGGACATGTGACACTAGAACCAATCCCCTCTTGGATTTTCCGTACTAAATATCTTTATTATCTTGTCAACATATGTACCCTGACTTAGTCCAAGAAGCCTCTTGTATCTTTCAAGAATTATCTTGATCCCTAGAATGTAGGCTACTTCACTCATGTACTTCATCAAGAAATACTTCTTCAACCATTCTTTAACTAACTGTAAGACTGTTACACCATTTCCAATAAGAAATATTTCATCAACATATACTACAAGGATAAAGAACGCTTTCCCACTAAACTGCTTACAAACACATGGGTCATATTCATTCTTAATGAAACCAAATTTCTTTATGAATTCATCAAATTGAATGTTCCATGACCTAGATGTTTTCTTTAATACATAAATGGATTTCTGTACTTTGAAAACCTATTTGGATTCACTTCGTGTCACAAACCCTTCTGGTTGTGTCATATAGATATCTTCTAGAAGGTTCCCATTACAAAATGTTGTTTTGAAATAAATTTTCCGAATCTAACAATCATGTTAATATGATATGGAATGTATGAATATTATGTATTTATTCATGGAAAATTACAATAAGGATTAATCATAGTAAATTACATGGAACTGTTTGAATCCTCTTGCCACTATCCTTGCTTTATAGGTGTTATTTTGACCATCCATGTCCATCTTTCTCTAGAATACCCATTTGCATCCAAAAGGATTTACATCAACTCACTACTGGAAAATTGCCCTATACCCACGGTTCAAAACCGTGGGTATAGCCCCCAAAACCGTGGGTATAGGCTATACCCACGGTTTTGGGAACCGCGGGCTGGAATGGCGTCGGGATAGGGGGGTCACCCTATACCCACGGTTTGGAGAAACCGTGGGGATAGGGTTTTGGCAGCATGGCAAGTGGGTGGCCACGCTGGCAATGCATTGACCCCACGGTTCTCAAACCGTGGGGATTTAATTTTCAAAAAATTGAGAACGCTGGGTTTTGAACCCAGGCCTCGCACAGCGCCGCCGGATATCACAACACCCTCATACCACCCGAGCCATGAATTCCATTCGTTATTAATACATATATCAGAGTATATATATTAATATA
This sequence comes from Viscum album, assembly GCA_963277665.1. Lineage (NCBI taxonomy): Eukaryota > Viridiplantae > Streptophyta > Magnoliopsida > Santalales > Viscaceae > Viscum > Viscum album. Next base: position 217,923,037 of record OY728147.1, read on the forward strand.
GATTATTTTATTTAAAAATGCAGGCGCGGTGATTCGAACCCGCGCTGTAACAGAGACCAGCGCACCGCCGCATCGAACCAACTGAGCTATATTTAATATCTGTAATTTACACACATATCATTGTATATATATTAATATTGAGTATTTAATTTTAAAAAGAAGCTAGCGAGAATCGAACACGAACTTGACTACAGATTCCCGACGGCGGTGCTGCATCTAACCAACCGAGCTACCGAAACTTTGGATAATTTTATTCGTATAAATCTATATATATTAATCATAGCCATGTTCCCGCCAATGTTTTTTTCATTGTCCCGCGTAATTTTGGTTCCCACCTTATGGCGGCAAAGCTATACCCACGGTTCTCTAAAACCGTGGGTATAGGTCTTCCAAGAAAAAACCGCAATACCCACGGTTTTGAAGAACCGTGGGTATAGGTCATCCGAAAAAACTCTATACCCACGGTTTGGACAAACCGTGGGTATAGGTCTTCAAAAAAAATCACCTATACCTACGGTTCTCCAGAACCATGGGTATTGGTCTTCAAATATAATCTATACCCACGGTTTTGGACAAAACCGTGGGTATAGGGGACCTATACCCACGGTTTTTGAGAACCGTGGGTATAGGTCCCCATATTAACCCTATACCCACGGTTTTGGAAAACCGTGGGTATAGGGGTACCCTATACCCACGGTTTTTTGGAAAACCGTGGGTATAGGCCTGTTTTCCAGTAGTGACTGGTTCATCAACCAGAACCCATATGTAGTTTTGATACATACAATCCATCACATATTTCATAGATTTATCTATCTTGAAGCTTCTGAGTTCTCTACTGCTTCCTTGTAGCATAGAGGTTCATCATTGTACAACAATAATTAGTCACCATCCTTGGGGACTAGGAAGCCAAATATCTCCAGTTCCTTTACCTCCCTTGAGCTCCTACATAGTACTTGTATTTCTGGAAACTCTTCCACAGGGACCTGTAGAACATGTTCTTGTACCAACTCCTATGTATCTTGATCATAAAATTTATCAAAGTCAATATTTCTCCCACTATCCTTTTTGAGGATGTGCTCCCTCTCAAGAAAGACATCTTTTCTGGTGATAGTGACTTTCTTGTTTCATGGGTGATATAGGTAATATCATTTTGTTTTTATGGGATATCCTATAAAGATACACTTCGTTAACTAAGGAGATAGTTTGTTACCTGAGAAGGCCTCAATAAATTCCTTGCATCCCCATATATGTGTGTGCGAAAAAATTAGTTTACTTCCATTCCATATCTCAAAAGTAATTCCATTTTCCACCTTAGTTGGTACTCAGTTTAAAGTGTATGCTGCAGTTTGCAATACATATCCCCAAAAGGATAATGGAATATCTGCATAACTCATCATCGACCTCACCATGTCCAACAAGGATCGGTGACTACATTCACTTACACCATTCCATTTTAGTGTTTAAGGAGTACTGATTTGATATAGAATCCTAGAAAACTATAAAAGTTTGATGAATTCTTGGTTCATATATTCCCCTCCTCGATCCGACTGAATCATATTTATATTTTTACAAATCTGATTGTCTTCTTCATTCTTTAATTCCCTAAATTTATCCAAGGCCTCTGAATTATACATCATCAAGTAGATATATCCATATCTAATTAAATAATCCATAAAAGTAATGAAGTACTAATTTTCACCTCTAGAAACTACTAGAAATGGTCCCCATGCATCTGTGTTCACTAATGCCAGAAGCTCTGTGGAACTTTCACCCTATCCACCGAATGTTCTCTTAGACATTGGACCTCGTCAATAAGTGTGTCATCTATCAAGTGGTTTTAGATCAGTAGATATTAAATAACCATCTTGGCAGTTCATTTTCAAGGGCTTCTTATTTATATGACCAAGACGGTGATGCCACAACAATGTGTTTTATGAGTCAAGGGAGTTTGTTTCGTTATCGATTTCCAACATTTGTTTTTCTTTATTTAATAACTTAAAAAAAATTAAATGAATATTACCATAATATACATTGTTTTTATATTATAATAAACCCTTATTTCCAAACACGAATATAAATCCATCTATTTAAAAACATGAAACAAAAATTATGTTTTTGGAAACTCTAGGCACATAATAATAGTTATGTAAATCCAAAATTATCCTAGTTGGCAATGAGAGGTGGTAATCTCCAATAGCTAATGCAACTAGCCTCATTCCATTGGAGGATCAAAGATCCACCTCTCATAGGACAATATTTGTAAATATACTTGGTTACTACATTTGAATATAGATGTGATCCCCCTAAGCTGTATCTAATACCTGATGTGTAGAAATGGAAATATTACATGTGATAACAAATGAACCTTTAACATACACACATTTTTGGGTGTAATTCCTCTTCCAGTGCCTGTCTTGCCACATGAAAAACACACCTCCTCCCATTCATTTCACTAACAATGGATTTTCCCCTTCTAAGAGGGACGGTACTTGGTGGCTTTAAACCATTTATATGTCCTTGGTCCTGTTTCATTGTCCTTACTTTTCTTATTCACCATAAGAACTATGGGTTTTTCATTCCCCATGTCCTTATATACCTTGATAATTAAAGTCAGATGTTCTAATATAATCTTCTCATTGTTTCTCATGTTATTTATGATAATAAAGCAGGATAAGGTCTTGGGCAGTGATGATAGGATGAGATTTGTAACCACCTCATCTAGGGACTTAATCCCTAAGATTTCCATGCATTCAATATAACCAATAATCTTGACTACATGAGGACCATATAGCGTAGAATCTCCAACCTTACATGTAAAAAAGCATTGGAGATCTCATATATCTCCGGTGTCGCCTTCTCTTTATAGAGATCTTTAAGATGATACATCATGCTATATGCGTCCATGTTTTCATGTTGTTTCAAGATCACAGTAGATTTGGATGATAGCATGAAACTTTGGAAATTTGTGGCATCATCAAAATGTTTCATGTAGACAGATAGTTACTCATCATTGGCCTCTTTTTTAGGTGTAACTGGAATAGGTTCCTCCGCCACATAAACTTTCCTCTTGTGGTGATGGAAGACGTGTAAATGCCTCTTCCACTCCAATAAATTGGTACCAGTGAAAAGGTTTTTCTTATTTAGTATGGTTATCAAGGATATGATTGACTTAATTTTTCATTCCATTTCAAGAATTTAAGATGAGAAAAGGCTTAGTACTTTATCATTATAAAATTGATACAAATAAATAATTTAATACTTATTAGTCTCCCACTTTTTAACGAAATCCAATATCCCTCACCATTGACATCAGAATATTCTGTTTCCCTAATATTCTAGTAGAAGGGATCAATATTGACCTTCTCATTACCCCAAAAAGGTTTGGCAAATAAACTTGAAGGGTTTTAGGTAGGCATTCAAAATTTCAACTACATTAACTGGCATCTCATGGATTTGCGGAGTGGACTCCCCAATCCTAAATTCCTTTTATATTAGATTTTATCAACCTCTGCCTCTTGGTCACACCAAGTCCTTCTATTGTAGTAAACCCTTGATGTGAATCATTTCAAGTCAACCCAAAACATTTTATTGTAATTCCTTGATAATTGAAAGCACCCCAACTAGGGTTGTTCAGACACTTTTAACTATGTTTTGATTCTAACCATGTTTAACGAAGGCTATGCCAACTTAATATTTTCTTCGTGGTATTTTATCCTTATACGTAAATTTTCATTTTATTACCTTTGGTTACATGATTGTAAATATTATGGGGATATACTTAATTAATTAACCATTTCTATGATAATATTTATGCATAACCTGGTCTTATTTTTGTTCCATCTTTATTGCTTGTTTAATTCATTAATTGTGTGATAGTGACAACACACCCTCAATAAATAAACCATGCAACTGACAGAAATAAAATAAATGGTTTTATCAAGAGCTTGTTCTATTGGTTTTTTTATCTACAATTTGATAAACTAACATAAGACTTGGGGGAGAAACACCTTGAACCTTTTGGGTTCATGTTTACAACATTCCACGCATCCTCCTTTGTATCTCCTTGGATTGGATTCACCTTGTATCCTAACTTGAGTCACCTCCAGTAGCATGGGAGCACCATCAATGACATATTTTTCTATCTCACTCGTGGGTGAGGGGTGAAACTGGGGTTTACATAAATGAAACCTTGGGCACACATGCCATACATGTTAATGAGGAGAAGGCTTGTTGGAAAATAAATTCAATTTAAATAAATAAATTAAAAGAAACCCTTCACATACAAAGGTCATGGTCTTACTCATGATCAACCATACATGAATAAAAACTTATGCTTAATTAAAACTAGCATTAAATTCTTTAATCGTTCTTATTTAAGATAAATCACACTCGAATCAATTAATGATCTTTAATTAATCAATCCTTTTATCTTAAACCCTTTTTCTGAATTTCCTTGATATTCTCATCCATCATAAATTTAAAAAAATAAATTCATTTAAAATTATATTTTTACATAACATGTACCTTGGAGGATACCTGGTGAATTTCCATTCCTAACTACCTAATTAGTAGAAATGAACATTACACAGATTTTAAATTAAACACACACACATATATATATATATATATAATATATCACGTGTTGTTCCTCAGCTTTACCCCCACACTATAGTACACATATCGAGGGTTTTTATAATATAATAATGAATTTTAATAAATCTGTATAATTTGGATGAGTACACGAAATGTACTTCCAACTACAAGGAATGTAATTTTGTTCACTGTCCATATGAAGTATGCACTAAAGGACATGGTATGTAGATGTATATTGAAAATATTAGGAGTACAAGCCGTGTTCAGTGGGTCACATTCCGTATAGTATCCACATTACATGGTTTCTGGCTGGGAAATCCGTGTTCAGGGTACACAGTCCAACCCTAACCCGAAGGTAATACACAGCGTGTTCAACGGGCCACACAGTGTGTAATCCAGAAACTTTGTGCCACCTGTTCCTGGTCAACCCATGGAGACTTGAAGACTAAGATAGAATCCAATGACATGTTCTTGTTTTCCGAACCTTCCTAGTGCATGAAACCTATACTACACATCATGTACTTCCGAATACACACTATGTGTTCTAGTGTTGTACGACCAGGAAGCTTTGGAACCTCTCCATGAGATCCTCTATTTTATTTAATCAAAACTAAAATAAAAAATCATTTCATTAAGATAACCAGAAACAAAAGAGGAGGAATAGATCTAGAGATTCAGAATTATAGAATGATTAACAAGAATTGAAACAACTAAATTATTAAATGTGTAAATCACTTACAAGAAACTAAATAATCATAATCAATTATATAACCCCTATGATACCACTTGTAGGTTCTGGGCACAGTGGAAGCGCATTGGTGGGTGTTCACAACATTAATATTTAACTTTAGCGACGATAAATCCGAGATCTTTCATTATAATAAAATGTCGAATCATCAGAAAAAACAAATAATGAATGAAAATAAAGGAGTCATAGAACCATAGAGAGGATCATAATATGATGGTTATAGTTATGTTAATTAAAAGACAAGAATTACCATGTTGGATTTCTCTATCCGTTGATGTTTCCAGTCATGATCCGATGTGATCTGTCATTGCATCATAGAATCAAAGTGTAGGATTTATATAGTGGTGATCCACATGTTCTCCACATATCTCGATACATCTCCAAATGGATCTTTGGGTTCTATTACAGAAGAGATTTCGCTTGCAATGTCTGCCTTTGATCTCCTTGAGACCTTCTTGGAAACCGCTCTCCTAGATCTAGTGGAGGAGGATCTCTCTAGTAGCATGAGATAATTTTTGGAAGAAAATAATTTTATGATGGCTTGAGAGATTTTTCTAATTCCTTTTTGCACAAATAGACATAAAAAAATGGTTAATCTAATGAGAATAATATAATTGGGATTTTTATTTACTTAAAAAAATTAATTAATTACCTGAAATCATTTATACATTTCATTTAATTTTTAGTAAAACCCTATGTCTAACAATAATAGTTGACTATTATTATTACTTGACATCCACCTGGAGAATTACACCTAATATTATTTAATTAAATAAAAAATATTTTTCCACACAAATCCTAATAAAAAATTATACGATGTGGATATTAATATACATAGTGTGTACTTTTGTTTTTCTATTTCCTTTATTTCCTTCAACACATTTATTAGAACATTAATAATGACTACTTATTTATTAAATAAATATCACTACATTACTCGCTAATAAATATATTATTTCTCCCACAATATATTTTAAACCACATTCAGAAATAATCTTTATTCAACTTGTTAAATTAACATTTAATAGAGATACATGGAAACATATAGTGTTTGACCCTCTATAACTCTTTATACGTGGAATTATATAGAGCTTTCCTAATGTCGAAGGATGGGGTCTTCAAACATACCAAGGCATCCATAGAGAAATAATTTAATGTCGAAATAACATGTCACCTCCTAAGAATTCTTACTTTGTAATTTAATCCCTTTGTATCAATATCTCGAATCGAGCATGTTTCATGCTGGTTCTATTATCCCATGTGCTCAATTAATTTTTTTTTACTTCCTAAAATTGAACATTCTTATTCCTCAGCATGTTCAAGGGTTTATTTCACCTATATCAATTCCATCAAAGGGGCTAAGATAACTACATCCATTATGAAACTGAAGGGACAAATCATTTCCCGTGTTATCTATTAATTCAGTATTACTCATGACACACCCAACAAATCCTACCTCATTGTGAATAGTGTGTCATCACGGTTTTCAATAATAAATCTATGTTTGAGTGTTGTAATACCCATTAACAATAATTTTAAGGTATAGAAACATATGTCGATAGGAATATAAAATGACACTAGGAAATATCGATTTCCTACTGGAAGGTATCGTTCTCATAATATCCTCCTGGATATTACCAAGCGTGCACACCCTGGAAATGTACCTCAAAGTTTTATGAGTCCTCACCCCTAATGGCCTGTATTATTTGTGTCCCTCAAATAACATCATCTAGCCATAGAACATATAATCAAGAACATTGTATGGAACTTTCAGGTTCTCATCATACCTGGGATATGCTATTACCTTTTAGTGCAACAAATATCCTTATGACATTATCACATGCATTGTCATGCAGAGGAACAATAAAGACGTGATAAGGTACTTATTAATGAATAAAGTACAAAGTAGCTGGGTTTATGCCACCAAATACAACACACTCATCATGCACCGGTGAAGATTGATTTAATTCTCAATCCACCCCTTTAAATGTTTTTACTAAAATGTGAATATATTCCACAACCACATCCACCTTTAATTATATAGACAGTGATGTATTTCCATAGAAAACCACACAGTAATTACTTTAAAAATAATCATGATATTACCCTATACATAGAATTATCCCTTGAATACAACATATGGTTATGTCTTGTTATCTATTATTTCTTAAATCTATCTCCCTAGGGTCCTACTATAGTTCCTTTGATACCAAATGTAACATCACTAGATCTAGTATCCCCGATTCAATGGTTATATTACTAAATTCATACAATATAATAGATATATAATCTAAATGGATCAAAGAGATACGTTTTTATTGGGATACTAGAAACATACATGATTCTCAAATTAAATTTGAAAACATGAAATACATTTTAATATTACAGTAAAAACGTTATTCTTTTTTCTATTATATCCATGACTTCATTCATGGAACCCCTTAGGGTATCATGGGAAAACGAAACAGAAACAAATGGTGATCTAAAATGCTTAGTAAGGGAATTAATATAGTGTAAACTATCTTAGAATAAATAAGGTATCAATAATATAGAAGTAATAATTGATGGCTAAATAATTTAATATAAATTATCATATAAGATAGAAACGTATCAATGGATATCATAACTATTTGAACAATCATGGAAATCAATAACTAATTTTGTAATGATGCAATGCATAATGTAAAATATCATAATCTTACCATCATGGCCTCATTTGAAGACATCATACATAAATGGGTAAGGAATATTCCCAATATTCAACATGTTTTTTCTCAAGAGACATGATGATACATCTAGGGAATTTGTAGTTATGGGATCAAAATGACCCTTAATAAGTTTAATAAAATCATTATATGGATAAATAGTACTACTTAATCAACACACCTTAATAATTAATAATTATCTATTTTAGAAGAACTAATAGATAGATTTTCAATATTTTCCATAATAAAAATGATCATAAAATATCGTGAGAAATATATTAGATGGTATCATTATATTATATATAACATACTAACCCAGGATACCCTATGAATAATGGTACCTAAACCTATTCATTGATAACTCAAAGGGAATTCTTGATCCTCATGGTCTAGCCACTAGCATCCGAGCATCAAACACAAACCAGAAGAAATTATTTTTCTTAACCTAAAGTAGGACTAATGGAATATATATATATTGGAAAGTTATAGTGGAAGAAGAGTAAAATAATTATATTCCATAACCAAAGAAGTGATGATGGTAGTTATGAAACTCAGAAATTGCAAGATAAAACTCCATGGTACAAGATAAACATCCAATGGGAAACTAAAAAATAAATAGATACTATGTGTGATAATGTGGAATCATCCCACCATCTCACCACTATCTACCCATACCCAGGTGACATAAACCTTGTCTCTTCACTATAGATCCATGTAGTTCGCTCCATCAAAAGAAAATATGACTCTTACACACCACTAATGGTGTGTGTACAGTGTAATCTAAATAGGCTTAATAGGATCCCACCCAGTTGTTCTTTATCAAGTATCTACATAATTATCCTGAAGTTATCAATTTATAAAAAACAATGGATAATAAAAAATTTAACTATTTTATAAAAAATCACTATAAATAGTTTTCTTATATAAATGTTCTAAAACAAAGAAAGGTAAAATAGTTCAATAAAAAATTTCCTTAAACCAATTTTATTTATTAAAAACTATAATTTCAAAGCTAAAACAGTACAAAAGAAAGAATAAAATTAACCCAAATCCAATGATAACTAAAAGTCTTGCTATCTAGGCATCTGTATGTCAATTATGACTAGTGGACACTATAATTCCCTAAAACACATGTTTCAAGGTCTAGAGAAAAGAGAAACACCTTAGAAGGGTAACCCTCCAACCATTTATATATTGTCCTTCATCCAAAGGAATATTGATCTAGGATTGTAATAACACCCTAAAAAGTTATCCCCTCACATTAAAAAGTATGAAGTCAGATAGTACACCTTCATCATAAGTACCTAAGGATCTGAGGTGTTTCATTTTTCATATACTTTTTTGTGGACTTTTTTATTTAACAATACCATTTACAATACCAAAAAAACCCATTCTCATAAAAATATGGATTTAAAACCCATTTCATAATCCATTTTAATATTATTTGAAGTTCATTTTTTTAAGAAAACAAGGTAAAAACCATTTACACACACAAACTCAATGAATTTTTACAATTTATCTATAAAAAAATTATAGAATAAGAGAAAATATAGTTCATCTAACATAGGTTTGAGAAGAAACCATGTTCCTCTAACTTGGGTTACATACCACCCATAATATAATCCACACACACTAGAATGAATGAGGAAACAAAAAACACTCGACCTCAAGGATTATCACACAACATATCTAAAATGGATCAAAAAATAATAATAAAATGATCACAAATCCCCACCATTTAATCCCTACTCCACTAAAAAATCACAAGAGGAATGAATAAGAAAAAAGATAATAGAAAACGTACAAAAGGTAGTGAAACAAACCACACTATATATCAAGGTGACAAAAAAAGTGATCTGGAATGAAATAGATGAAAAAATTAATTTGGGAGAGATCTATCATTTGACGATGGGTAATACAAGACAAATGATTTAGGATTCTGGTTTACAGTGTGTAAAAACTTATCAGTCTAGAATGATTCACATCATGAATCCCAAACGCAAGGTGTGAATACCATTATTTCTATGTACGCAAAAAATGTACCATGTCAGGTTAAAAAAACTTAAATGGTAAATTCACTATGTGAATATAATTCATGTCCTGAATTATGTTCATGATTTGACCCATATTTTTTAGCTTGATCCTAATGAAAAATTCACACTGTGAATCATAATCATAGAGTGAATGTTTCCTACTAGAATCACCAATCCTAGGTTTAGAAAAACTCTCAAAATAAATCAAATTCCCTCAAATCCAAAGAACAATATTCTTAAACATACAAGATAGAATTCCTTTTAACCATTATTTTACAATCTCCCCACCATAGGACTTTCTTCCCCAATGGATTTATGTGGAAGAAGGGTGGATCACAAAATCGAGAGGGCATGAATCCCTCACTACCAATTCATGCTACCATGTTTTCATAGAGTCAGATTAGTGCCACCCCAACACCTTGAACAATGGAATAAACCACTTATGAAATAATTTTACTTAGGAATCAACAATATCCACTTGTTTCTCCATAATATATACATATGGATCGACATCAACATCCTCCCAACTAAGATGATGAGAGGGATTAGGATGGTACTTCCTAATATGAGATATATTGATAACATCATGGATGCATGTCAACTATTTATAAAATCTTACTAATAAAAAAATGATTGATCAACTTAGTGACCTAAAATTTATGACATTAATCTATAGCAGTTTTACACTATTTCCCTAATACGATAGTGACAAAAACAAGGAGAAACACTAAATAAAAATATTTCACCAATGGAAAACACCGATGGATGATGTCGATGATCCACATATTATTTTTACCTTTTATAAGCAATATCCATGTGTATCCATATATACTAGATCCATAATGATGTCTCATAAACATTAATTGGTCTCATAAAAGGATCCTAGAACCCATCTTCCCAACAAAGAGGTGCCATGTATTGTTGGCCTCATAAATCCTCAAAGGGTTCCATTTTTATCAATTATTTTTGAATTTTATAATATGAAAACTCATCCAGTCCCATATGGTGGTCCCATTAACCAATAAAATCATTGGATAGACATAGCTAAAGAACATATCATCCAAGATCTAAATAAAATTATTTGTATGACTATTTTTCTATGGATGATTAGTTGTAATAAACCTAATCTAAGTCCATATCACCTCCTAGAGACTCATCCAAATTTAGTAAGTAAAGATGGTGTCCTTTTCTAAGTCAATGTTTAATAGAACTCCATTCAACATCATAATATATTATATGTACAACTTACCAAAATCATTTATCTTTGTTATGCCCCTGGTCAAAATAAAGTGGGAAGATTTCATCAACCAACCAGTCTACATCAAGATAGCATTCTTCCCTAAACAATTCTATAGTATTAAAATAACACAGTCAATAGACACCTAGTCCCATTTACAAACCAAAACTAGAACAGTTTGGAGTAGACCAATAGTCTTCAGATACTCTTCCTTTATCTTCTAGAAGGTGTAACAGCAAGACCCATAATTAGTGGTGTCGTACATCACACCTGACCTCCAATAACACCATATCATTTCATAATACATCTTTATTGTTCCATGATGAACATAGCATGTAGAACAATGAAATTCATAAAACACATAACTCCCCATATATGATGATATCCCAATCCTATCCCTGAAGTAGAGAAATCCATCTAAAGTAAGATACCAACTAGAAATGGGTTCCCAACCTAAAAAAGGATTCCATGATTCTTCTAAACTCATTTTCCTACTACTAACCCTATAGAATAATCTAAATAGATATTATGATAACTTAGCATTGAAGAAACCATACCTGAACAATCCTCTTATGTATCTAGATTCAACGAAGAAAAATGAACCATTGGGTTCTTCTCTTCCTTTGATTACAATATAGTATGTGGTGGAACTTATTTATTGAGAACTTTTATGTTGAGATTCTTCTTCCATGTGGTGTAAAAAATATAAAATTTATATATTTGGTGGTATTACACCCATGTTATCTATTTGAGATTCATGTACTTAGGAGGGATGATTTAGATCATAATATTATGATAAAAAAATAACATGAACCTCTCCCTAGAAGGATAGTGATGCCAACATTTGAGAACTTATTTTACTATTAAAAGAAAAAAAATGTGATTATCCTATATCAGAACTAAACCTAGACTAATACCTAAAGAATCATAGTATACCATATATCCATTACGTGGTATAGGTAAATTCAAAATTGGATCTGATTTTATAATTCATTTTAATTCATAAAAATAAGTCTGACATATGTTGTCCCATGTTAACGTCACCCCTTTATTTGTAATAACAATCAAATTTGTTTTAAACGTCAAGAAATACATAATGAACTACTGATAGTATATTTCCATACATAGGAATTTATATATCTTGAAGATGTTCAATTGTTTTTTTCATGAAATTTTCACCATCACCTTCTTTAGATCAACTAAAATTCTAGGCTTAGAAATCATGTTCCTTAAGAACATCACTTCAGGGATCTCGAAACAGAATATCAAAAATTTCCATAAATATGGTGGATCCTAAATATTTCCAAAACCCAATTACTATTTTTCTAAATCTCACACTCAGATGTCAAATAACCCAATATATCATCCATAAACACAATGAAAAACTATTGTGATACTAATAGAATATCTGGTTCATCAAAGCAATAAAATCTACATGAGGATTCATCAAAACCAAATGCATAACATTATATTCCTAATGGTCATACCGACTCCAAAAATAAGTATTTAGAATATCAAACTCCCAAAATCTGAGCTAATGATATCCTAACCGAAGATTGACTTTTGAAAGCTACCTTACCCTCTTTAACTGATCATTAAAGTCACCCACATGGGGAAATGTGTAGTTGTTATTAACCATTACTCGGTTCGATATCTAATATTCCATACACAAATGAAGTGAACCATTTTACTTTTAGGAAATGATCATGAGGGGTTCCCATGGGGATGCACTAGGGTGTACAAAAATTTTCTCCACTGGACCATTCAATTGGAACATGAGATCCTTCGGCGCAATATGTGCCACGTAGTAATTGTTTATAGAAAACATTTGTGTACCTGATAATAGAATAATTATAAAACCTACCTCTTTTTTCGGAGGATGACCATAAATGTTATCTATTAAGAGATAAGGAATCTCACTAACAACTAAAGGGAGATCAATAATGGAGGAAACCTCATCATGCTCAACTACGATAGTAGATAACAAACTCTTGATAATTGTGTGGGAATGTCTCGCACATCTAGGCCGCATATCCCTCTATCCCTAAAACTCTAGAGAGATCCCATATGTATAAAAGAAAGAAACATGCTGATGATAACAATAAATATCATCATGATGAGAATCCAACCAATCTATCTTGATGAAATCATTAGACAAATCCATATCAAGAACATGTAGATCACATACTAACTTTGTTTTCGAAATTTAAGTAGAAAAGTATGAACATTGAAACACTTACTCTTTCCTATATCCAAGAGGAATCACTATTCCCATAATAAGGGAAATGACCTCCATTGGATGTTTTATCACATTAACAGAACTAGAAGATACAAATGAGTGTGAGGCACCAATATCAAATAAATTAGTTGCTATAGAATATGAAATAAAAATTATTCCTCTCACTATATCTAGTCTCAAATAAACTTCTTTTGGAAACTCATCCATTACATGATGGTTCTTCACTATTGAGGAATGTAGCTGGATCCCTATGGACTTTGAAGCATCTAGAAGCACTGTAATGGAAATTGTAACTAAATATACCTAACCTAATAGAGGAATAAAAATATCCTGGAAGAACAACATTCAGTTTCTTAGGGTCCAAGAACATAAAATACATTTGTGAATGTGGGAAAAGTATATCTGGTGTGATCGAACATTCTATATTGATAAAAATTCTAGGGATTATTATTATTTGTTATTGATTGTGTAATGGATGAAATCTATTGATAACCATCAAGAAAAATCCTATTCATTCCTAGGAATAACTAACCCTACCATTGGGAACTGGTTAAAAACTGGAAGAGTCAATATTTCCTAACATATTAATCACTAAAATCATTTCTATGTATACTAAGTCTATATAAGTGGTAAGACTCATCATATAAAACTATTATTAGATATCTATTCACAACCCTTTTAGGTATTTCTGATACCTCATCTGATCATTCACCACCAAATTTAGAGTAAAACAAATTAGATCTTATAAAATGATTCATGTATTTTGACACAAGAAGCACTACCTACTACAAGTAGAGTAATTATATAGATTTTTTCATCATCAGAGGATCTGAATGGAAATGTTGAAAGAATAGAGTCTTAAAACTAATATAACCCAATTACACATACATATTTTCTTGTACTATGAAATTACAACACTTTTTTCTTGGAACCTCAAGTCTGAACATTGTATACTTAAACTCGATAGCCATATGTGTATCCAAGAATTTGAAGACCTGATTGAACTTTTCCATCTAGTCCTCTTCCTCTTTTTCTTCATTCATACCCCTAAAGGATTGTGTTTTCTAGTGCAGTAAATAATGAGATTGGTATCTATCTCTTCCAACTCCTAACTATTTTACAGGACTCAGACTTAAACCTTAAATAATATTAAATCAAATGAAGAATTCACATTGAGTATCTTTTCAGGGTTATAGTTTTAGAGAATTATGACATAACTATTACATCTTAAAAGATTACAAAGTAGACACTTCTACACAGTTTCCATTTTTTTTACAAAACATGAACTCTTGAAAAAAAGAGTCATGTCTAGTTCCATGTCTAAGACACCATCAATTTTCCTTGATCTCATCCTTTACCCTATTCCACATTATGTCATGTGAAAACATTTCAAAAACATGGGATGAGTATAAAAAGCTCAGTTAGGGATACACAAAGAAGGAAAACTGTTTGATTTTTAAAACTACAAGTAAACCATAAATACATTAACATAAGTAATACTTTTCACCTTTATGAAGTAGTAAATACTCTTCACTAAATAAAATATCACTAATTACCCTTTTGTAACGTAAATATTACCATAAAACCCATATAAAGAACACATAACATATAATGGTAACTTGGTACATAAACATACTTAAATGGAATTATAGTATGGTCGACTGCCACACATATCACTAAATGGAATAGTAATATGGCCAACTTCCATACCCAATGCATTGGAGGGTACAACATAACCACCCATCCTCATATTCACGGCACCTACCATCAATTTGGTTTATCCCGTAACCACCCGTCAAATGTCCAAGTACCATTATAAAATCATAACACATAAAACAAATATGAAGGAAAGAAGACATTTCCATATTTCAATAACAATATATAACATAAATATATTGACATAACAAATCAAGTATCAAAACCATTTTCAATACCAAAATATATAAAATATTATATGGTATTTATTTTCTTAAAAAAACACTATGGCTTGTTAAGGAATCCAAATAACAAATAATAATCATGATGGTGGAAAGGTCGTTGTCACCGCTTACGTTAAAAAGAACATTAATTTTGTCATTTAGTAAAATGCTTCATAGAAAAAGATTACCTTTTAAAAGTCAAGGGTGTTTATATAGTGTATAAAATAATATCATGTATTAAAACAAATTATGCCTCAATGAAAGGAGACTGAGACGAAGTCCCTTACCTCGTGTTCAACATGACTCGATCGTTCTTTAATCTCCTAAATAATAAAATAATGTTAATTTTTAATTTCTTAAGAACCATTTTAAAGTTTATAATTCCTTTTATATCATTAATTACCATTTTATAAACATTATTTAATAATTTATGTTAATAATGATCATTTTGTAGATATTTGGTACTTGAGTAAAAAATGAACACATTATATTTACAAGTTGTCCATGTGATAAATAGTCCATTATATCTATAATGATATTCATTATATAGATATCATATATTTTATATATATCCAGTATATATATATACTTATAACTATACATATCATTTGGAGGTAAGAAATGAAATGCACCGTTCATGGAGACGGTAAGTCGTACGTACGCATGAACGCTACGTTAATTTCTATTTATTATTTTAATGGAATTAAAACATAATGATACATAGGTATATTATAATTCCAGAATATTTTCATATATAATATCATATATAATATCATTAACTCCATCCTTTATATATCCCACATATGGCATTAATGAGTCATATAACTTTGAGGGGCGGTAGTCCGCACTTCCTCTAAGGAGATTATCGTGTTTACCCATAATGGAAACCATAAATGCATGATGTAAATTTAAATTACAAAAGAATAAAAAACATAAAAATAATATATATAATATATAAATATAGTGCCATCATAATTTCCACCATGATAGGTGGTACGAGATAATCGAACAATCATCGTTCCATGAGGCTATAGTTTTCCATCCACAGAAACATTATGTTCTTCATACATTAGATGGAGGTGTTTGTAAGAGTATTTATAATACTTATCATAACAAAATCCTAGTATATTTAGGATACTGGTGTCGTTACAAAATAAAGGAATAAAAACAGTTTAGTGTTTGGAGAAGTAAAATAAAATAAAACAATTTAAGAGAAATCATTACCTTTAATTTGGGTAACATTCTTTGGTTTAAACCGAAAGGTCTTTTTGAAGTTCCTTCTTCCCAAGGTAATAATTCTAGGGGGAGGAGACAGATATAGGGAGCTTAATTTGGTAGAGGTTGGATGAGACAAATGGCTTGAGATGTGTGAGTAATTGGTTAGAAGTGGTCTCCCTTTAATAGGGGGAGGAGGGGCTCTTTAAGAAAGTGTGAAAATATTATTTTATTATAGAATGATATTCAGTTTCTAAAGGTCCAAAAATCATTATAGTCAATGATAAGATAAATCATCATGGAAATAAAATCATCCAATAGGAATTGGATAGGTTTTGGATTATATTTTAATCATTATAATCTTATTTATTTAAATCATTTATTAATGAGGTAAATACTGCATCATTATTGTGTCATAAATAGTTTAATTTATTCGATGTCTAAAAATTATAAAAAAAATACTCTTATGTAGGAAATATTGTTATATTTCTAAATAATATTTATAATATAAAAAATGACTTATATAACACCATAAAAAATTTAATTTACTAAAAGACTTTTGTTTTTGTCATTTTTGGCTTTACTTTAAACTAATTAATCTAAAGTGTCGTTATCATTCATAAGTGGCTCCATGGGGTCTCAAAATAGACCCAAAGATGCCCATGGTCGGCCATTACTCATATAATAATGTTAAGAAAAGTGTTAAGGTAAATTTTGAATTATTATAATATTCTTTTATCCTTTAATTATCCTATTTACCTTTAATCATGGTAAATAAAAGTCAAAAGTTACTATTCACCAAAAATTATTTTCATCTTATTGAATCACATTTTACTTATTGATAAAAACCATGTATGTCGGATTTTCGTAATTCAATTCATAGAAGCGGTAAAATTTCATTTAAATCAAAAATACAGTTTTTTTAACTACTACATAGTTGTTTCACTATTCATCAAAAATTGAAGTTTTTCAGAAAAATACCAAAAATTTATCCTATTCTTTATTTGATATTCCCAATTCAAAAATGATTTCTATTTTTTCAAATTCAAGACATAGAAGTTGCATTAATTAATCTAAAATTAATTCTCATTGTTAAATCAAATAGCATGTTTTTAGGAAATAACAACTATAAAAGATTGACCCTTGTTTATGTCCAATTTCAAAGTTAAATTAATTCCAATGACCAGAATTAGATTAAATGGTAAAAATATATTATAATTACACTTTAAAACCAATTAAAAAGATAATCTAACCATATAAATAAATTATATTAAATGGCACTTTTGAATTAAAATACAATATTTTCCACTATTCATTAAAAAATGAACTTTATCCAAAAAAATACCAAAAAATTACCCAATGTAAAATTTGATATCCCAAATATAAAGAAGAACTTTATTTAGTCAAATAGAACATATAAAAATTACCAAAACTAGATTTAAAGAGGGTTCTCCATTAAAAGGCGGTAAATCGACCTTTTAATGTAAATTATACATAAAATTAGATTCATTCCTATTTTAAGCCTCGAATTTTTATAGGATAAAAGTAAATACATTTAACAAACATGTATAATCATATTGTAGTTAGTTTTGTTCATTCCCGCCAATAAAATGACTAGGAGTTAACTACCATTTAAAATTATAATATTATATTATTAGTGTGCTACGTAAGATCTCAAAGAAACCCGTTTTTGTGTATCAGGTACGCTATCAAACATAGAAACCCCTTTAATGTAAAATTAATATATAATTCACAGATATTAATAAATATGAAATATATCTTATTCTTTATTTACCTGGTATGTTACATCATTCCCCCCCTTTTGGAAATTGCATCCTTGCAATTTTTATTCACTTATCATAATAAGTGGGGGTATTTATCCCTCATAAAATTTTCAGATTCCCACGTTGTCTCTTCAATCATATGGTTTTTCCACAAAACCTTTACATGAGGAATTACCTTATTCTGCAACACTTTCTCTCTATGTTCAAGAATCTGAACTCGTTGTTCTTCATAAGAGAGATTCTCTTCCAACTAAACTACCTCGGGGCTCAAAACAAGAGATAGATCTGGAATATAATTTGTCAACATCAAAACATGAAAAACATTGTGAACCTGGGACAAACATGGAGGTAAATCCAGTCTGTACACTACTGATCCTACTTTCTTTAGAATTTCATAAGGTCCAATGAACCTCAGACTCAAATTTCCCTTGTTACCAAAACGCATCACGCTTTTCCATGAAAAAACTTTTAGAAAGACATGATCACCTACCTCAAAAGAAAGATCCTTCCTCCGGTTATCTGCATAACTTTTCTGTCTTCTCTGAGATATTATAATGTGAATCTGAATCAAATGAACTTTCTTTTCCATCTCTTCTACCAATTCTAGTCCCATCAGCTTCCTTTCACCTACTTCCTCACAAAAAGTGGGAGTTCGAAAATGATTTCCATATAATGTCTCAAATGGATCCATCTTTATACTGGAATGAAAAGTGTTGTTATAAGAAAATTTAACCAAAGAAAGATGTTGGTCCCAACTTCCCTGATAATCCAGTGAAAAAGCACATAGCATATCCTCCAAGGTCTGAATTGTTTGTTCTGACTACCCATCTGATTGAGGATAAAAAGCTGTACTAAAATTTAATTGAGTACCCAATGACTTCTGAAGGCCTTTCTAAAAGTTATAAGTAAACATGGGTTCATGATCAGATACAATGGAGAGGGGAAATCCATGAAACCTGACTATCTATTTAATATACAATCAAGAATGTTTATTTAGAGAGAATGTATCCCAATAGGAAGGAAATGGGAAGATTTACTCAATCGATCAACTATAACCCAGATTGCCTTATTACATCGATATGTCTTTTGTAATCCCACAACGAAGTCTAGGGATATATTTTCTCATTTCCACTCTCGCACCAGTAGAGGTTGAAACATTCCTTTGGGTAATTATAGCTCTGCTTTAACCTACTGACAAGTCAAACACTTCACAGGAAAATCAACAATATCTCTTTTCATTCCATCCGACCCGTAATACTCCTGAAGATCTATGTACATCTTAGTACTACCAGGATAAACTGAAAGTGGAGAACTATGAGCTTCACATAACAACTCATTCTTCAACTGTGAATCACAAGGTACACAAAATCTCTTTCCAAATCTCAAAACACAATCATTATCAATGTTAAATTCAGGAAACTTACACTTCTGAACCAACTCTACCTTTTTCTGTAACTCACTATCTTTTTTCGATGCTTGATTTATTCTGTCTGATAAATATGATTTCACTGACACCCGAAACAAAACAGAATAATTTCCTACACCAACTACATCTATTCAAAGGCTTATAAAATCAAAAACCCAAGGATCTCATTCCAAATGTATCATGGCTAATGAGACATTACTTTTTTGACTCAAAGCATCATCCAATTTATTTTCTTTTCCCAGATGGTAATGGATCGTACAATCGTAATCCTTGGTCAATTCCAGCCATCTCCCCTCTCTCATGTTCTATTGTTTTTGAGTGAATATATACTTTAAAGTTTTGTGATCAGTATATATTTCACATTTTGCTCAATAAAAATGATTCCTCCAAATTGTTAAAGCAAAAACAATAGCAGGTAAATCCAAATTATGTGTAGGGTAATTTAACTCATGGGGTTTCAACTGATGTGAAGTATAAGCAATTACCTTGTCATTCTGCATGTGGACACAACCAAGTCCTTTCAACGAAGCATCACTGTAGATAACAAACTCCCCATTTCTATAAGTCAATGCTAAAACTTGAGCATTCAACAATATTCTTTTCAATTTCTGAAGAAAATCATCACATTCTTTTGTCCAAATGAAGCTAACACCTTTTCAAGTTAACATAGTCATTGGACTAGATAACCATGAAAAATTATCAACAAAACTCCAGTAATAACCTTCCAAACCAAGAAAACTACGAATCACTATTATATTTGTGATTATTGTCCATTCTTCAAGAACATTGGTTTTAGCAGGATCAATAGTTATGCCATTTTTTGAGACAATGTATCCAAGGAAAGAAATTTGTTGTAACCAAAACTCACACTTGAAAAATTTACCATAAAGTTTCTTTTCTTTTATGGTTTTAAAGACAGCCCTTAAATGACTTTCATGTTCCTCTTTACTTTTTTAATAAACCAAAATATCATCAATAGAAAAAACCACAAAATTATCCATGAACTCACAAAATATTATATTCATAAGATCCATGAATACAACAGGTGCATTGGTTAACCAAAAGGCATAACTACAAATTCATAAGTGTCATATCTAGTACAAAACGCGGTCTTCGGAACGTCTAATTTCTTTACTTTCAACTGATGGTACCCCACCCTCAAATCAATAATCGAAAAATAATGATCTCCCTGGAGCTGATCAAACAAATCATCGATTTGAGGCAAAGGATTCTTGTTCTTAACAGTGATGTTATTCAATGATCTATAATCAATGTAAAGTCTCATTGAACCATATTTCCTTTTAACAAACAAAACAGAAGTACCCCATGGTGATGTTCTAGGTAGAATTAAACCATTATCTAATAACTCCTGAAATTTCTTATTTAACTCTAAAACTTCAATTTGAGCCATTCAATAAGGGGTTTTTGAAATTGGCTTAGCATGAGGAACTAAGTAAACAGTAAATTCAACTTCCCGATCAGGTATAATACTAGAAAAATCATCATGAAAAAAATCAAGGTACTCATTTACGACTGGCACATCCTTAATCTTAACAGTTTCTTTGTTTTCAACAATATGTGCAAGTTAACATTCATTTCAATCTTTTAATAGTTTTCAGCTTCCTAAAATGTTATCAAAATAAATGGTTCATTCATGTACACAAACTGTAAATATTTCTGAAAAGAAACCTCTTTAGCTCTGTAATCAATCTTAGTATGATAAATAGAAATCCAATCCATGCCTAAAATAACATAATACTCTACTATAGGATAAACCATTAGGATTGCAGGTAGGTTCTTTCCACACACAAGGACAGAAATGTTCTTATAATGTCTTTTTTGTCTCAACATTTCATCCAGGTGTTTTTACCATAAGTTCAGTATTTATATCAAGAGATGGAATTCCCAATTTACTAGAAAACTTCTCAGAAATTAAAGAGTGTGTAGACCCTGAATCAAACAACACATTGGAATAATCTGAAAAAACAAACAGTGTACCTGATACTACTTCGTTCGATGGACCAATATCTACTGAAGTAGTTGTAGAGGATTTCACCACCCTTTTGGCTTGTAGTCTGGCTGCTTTCCCTTAGTTTATTTCTTTGCTAGATACTCATTTGCATAATGACCCATTTCATTACACTTAAAACATCTTACCGATGACTTTTCATTTCCTGATTGATCATCTTCCTTATAGTTACAAGCAATATGACCAGACTTACCACACCGAAAGCACTTTCCAGACATTGATAAACATTCTATAGGATGCTTTTTACCACACATCTCATAAATTTCAATATTTAATTTTCTTACCTCCAAGCTTCTTTGATGAATTCTTCCCCTTTTCCTTCCAACTGGACCTCTTATTCATGCTGTTTTTCAAAGAACACTTGATCATCATCAAACTACATTTCCACCTTCTCCGCACATCGAACAAGTTTTTCATAAATTTTGAACTCACGAGAAGCTAATGCCCTTCAATAATTTGGCTTTAATCCTAAGTTAAAATGGTTGATTTTACTATCAAGATCTCATATAAAATTTGGAATATACCTTTCCAGTCGAGGGAATTTTTCTTCATAAGCATCCATTGAGTCATCCTCCTGCATCAATTCTAGGAATTGTTTTTCCATCCTATGACGAACCACCTTAGGAAAATATTAATCAGGAAACATACCATTGAACACATCCCAATCAATAGCATCAATCTCCTCACTATCCCTGATATTTTCCACCATCGACCACCACTGATCAGCTTCAACTTCAAAATGGTAGACAATGAGACTAACCTTTTGATGTTATGAACAAGCAATGACATTGAAAATATTTTCCAGTGCTTTAATCCACCCTTCTGCTAGCACCGGATCAGTTGATCCTCTAAATGACGGGGGATGTTGCCTCATGAAATGATCCACTACTGACATGTTCCTCTGTGGTTGATTTGGCTGATCTCATACATGGATACGACCACCATTTATAGTCTGAGTCAACTGTGCCATCACTGTAACAAACTGTTCAGTTCTGATTCCGACCATCTCAGGTTGCTGATTTGGAAGGTTGTCTTCCTTCTGATGTTATCCCAACATAACTACCATGTTTCCTCTATAGAAAACCATTCTGAACATAGAAATATCGTAGGCAAAGCAGCATTGTAATTTATAAATTCTATATCATTTAAATATTACAATAAATTAATTTATGGACATTTATTTAACAATACCCTTACTCCTACAGTTATCTAAACAGACCTCTGATACCAACTATAAGGACCTGCAATTAAACCTTACATAATATTGAATTAAATGAATAATTCACATTGGGGATCTTTTATGGTTTAGATTTTTAGAGAATTAGGACATAACTATTACATATCAAAAGATTACGACGTAGACACTTCTACAGAGTTTACATTTTTTTACAAAACATGAACTCTTGAAAAAAAAGGGTCATGTCTAGTTTTATGTCTAAGAAAGCATGAATTTTCCTTGATCCCATCCTTGACCCTATTTCATATTATTTCCTGTGAAAACATTTGAAAAACATAGGATGAGCATAAAAATATTAGTAAGGGATACACAAAGAAGGAAAACTGTTATTTTTTCAAAACAACAAGTAAAACATGAAAACGTTAACATAAGTAATACTTTTCACCTTTATGGAGTAGTAAATACTCTTCAGTGAATAAAAGATCACTAATTACCCTTTTGTAACAAAAATATTACCATAAAACCCATATAAAGAACACATAACATATAAAGGTAACTAGGGACATAAACATACTTAAATGGAATAACCATACGGTCGACATCCACACATATCACTAAATAGAATAGCCATACAACTGAATTATATACCCAATTCATTGGAGGTTATAACATAACCACTCATCTTGGTATAAATGGCACCACCCTTCATTTGGTTTATCACGTAACCACCCATCAAATGTCCAAATACCATTATAAAACCATAACACATAAAACAAATATAAAGGAATGAAAACATTTCCATATTTCAATAACAATATATAAATTAAATATATTGACATAAAAAATCCATTATCAAAACCATTTTCAATACCAAAATAAATTAAATATTATATGGTATTTATTTTCTTAAAAAACATCACGGCTTGTTAAGGAATCCAAAGAACAAAAAATACTCGCGGTGGAGGAAAGGTGGTTGTCACCCCTTATGATAAAAAGAACATTCATTTTTTCATGTAGTAAAATGATTTTTATAAAAAGATTCCCTTTTAATATTCAAGGGTTTTTATACAATGTATAAAAGAAATTCCTGTATTAAAACAAATTATGCCTCTGTGAAAGGAGATTGAGACGAAGTCCCTTACCTCGTGTCCGACTTGACTCGATCGTTATTTAATCTCCTGAATAATAAACTAAAGTTAATTTATACTTTCTTAAGAACCGTTTACATGTTTATAATTCCTTTTACATCACTTATTACCATGTTATAAACATTATTTAATCATTTAAGTTAATAACATTCATTTTGTCTATATTTGGTACTTGAGTAAAAAATGAACAACTTATATTTACAAGTTATCCATGTGATCAATAGTCCATTATATCCAGAATGACATTCATTATTTAGATATCTTATATATCATATATATCAAGTATATATATATATATATACTTATAACAGTACATATCATTTGGAGGTAAGAAATGAAATGCACCGTTCATGGAGACTGTAAGCCGTATGTACGCATGAACGCTACTTTAATTTATATTTCTTATTTTAATGGAATTAAAACATAATGATACATAGGTATATTATAATTACAGTAGGATTTCATATATAATATCATATATAATATCATTAAATATATCCTTTATATTTCCCACATATGGCATTAACGAGTCATATCACTTTGAGGGGGCGGTAGTCCACACTTCCTCTAATGAGATTATCGCGTTTACCCATAATGGAAACCATAAAGGCATGCTATAAATGGAAATTAGATAATCATAAAGAAAAATAAACATAATATAAATCACATATAAATATAGATCCATCATAATGGCCACCATGAGAGGTGGTAGGAGATAATCGAACAATCATCGTTTCGTGAGGCGTTAGATTTCCATCCACAGAAACATTATGTTCTTTATCCATTAGATGGAGATGTGTGTAGGTTTAGTTTGAATCCTTCTCATAAAAACATCCCAGTATATTTAGGATACTGGTGTTGTTACAAAATAAAGGAATAAAAATAGTTTAGGGGTTGGAGAAGTAAAATAAAAGAAAACAATTTAAGAGAAAGTGTTACCTTTAATTTGGGTAACTTCCTTTGGTTTGAACCTAAAAGACTTCTTGAAGTGCCTTCTTCCTAAGGTAAGGATTCTAGGGGGTAGGAGAGGGATGTAGGGATCTTAATTGGGTAGAGTTTGGTCAATCCAAATGGCTTGAGAGGTGTGAGTAATTGGATAGCATTGGTCTCCTTTTATAAGGGGGAGGAGGGGCTCTTTAGGAAAGTGTGAAAATATTATTTTATTATATAATGATATTCTGTTTCTAAAGGTCCAAAAATCATTATAGTAGAAAATAAGATGACTCATGGTCGAAATAAAATCATCCAATAAGAATTGGATAGTTTTTGTATTATATTTTAATCATTGTAATCTTATTTATTTAAATCATTTATTAATTAGGTAAATACTGCATCATTATTGTGTCATAAATAATTTAATTTATTAGATTTCTAAAAATTATAAAAAAAATAATATCATGTAGGAAATATATTTTTATTTATAAATAATTTTTATAGTAGAAACAATGACGTATATTACAGAATATAAAAATTAATTTACTTAAATACTTTTGTTTATATCATTTTTGGCTTTACTTTAAATTAATTAATCTAAAGTGTCATTATCATTCATAAGTGGCTCTATAGGGTCTTAAAATAGACCCAAAGATGCCCATGGTCGGCCATTACTCATCCAATAAGGTTAATACAAGTGTTAATCTAAATTTTGAATTATTATAATATTCTTTTAACCTTTAATTACCCTATTTACCTTTAATCGTGGTAAATAAAAGTCAAAAGTCACTATTCACCAAAAATTATTTTCATCTTATTAAACCAAATTTTACTTTTTGATAAAAAACATGTATTTCAGAATTTCTAAATTCAATTCACAGAAGCGGTAAAATTTTATTTAAGTGAAAAAGTCAGGTCTTTTACTACAACTATATAGTTTCACTATACATCAAAAATTGAAGTTTTTCAGAAAAATACCAAAAATTCCACCTAAGATGTATTTGATATTTCGAATTCAAAAATTATGTCTATTTTTCCAAATTCAAAACATATAAGTGGCATTAATTAATGTAAAATTAATTACTGTTGTTAAAACAAATATCCTGTTTTAAGAGACAATAACTATCCAAAGATTGACACTTGTTTATGTCCAATTTCAATGTGTAATTAATTACAATGACTAAAATTGGATTAAATGGAAAAAATATCGTCTAATTACAATTTAAAACCAATTAAAAAGATAATATAAACATAAAAATAAATTATACTAACAGACACTTTTGAATTAAAATACAATATTTTCCACTATTCATTAACAAAACGAACTTTATCCGAAAAATACCAAAAAATTCCCCGAAGTAAAAAATTGATGTCCCAAATCTAAATAAGAACATTATTTGGTCAAATATAACATATAAAAATGACCAAAACTATATTTAAAGAGGGTTTTCCATTAAAAGGTGGTAAATCAACATTTTAATGTAAATTATGCTTAAAATTAGATTCATTCATATTTTAAGCCTCTAACTTTTATTGGTTAAAATTAAATACATTTAACAAACATGTATAATCATATTGCTGTTAGTTTTGTTCATTCCCACCAATACAATTTCTAGAATTCAACTTCCATTTAAAATTATAATATTATATTATTAGTGTGCTATGTAATATTTTAAAGAAACTCATTGTTGTGTATCAGGTACGCTATCAAACATAGAAACCCCTTTAAAGTAAATTTACTATTTAATTCACAGATATTAAAAAATCTAAAATATATATTATTCTTTATTTACCTGGGATTTTACACTATTCCTCCACGACCAGATTCTATACTCATAGTACATTATAGTATACGAAGAAAACTTCCCAAAAGAAAGCCTCTAGAATATTCTAATCCAGGGGAGGATCACCTTGGGGAGTGTCTCTCACTATAACCTCATGTTGAACCCTCAAAATATTTCTCCCAGTTATGTATCTATGCATAAGAAATATAATAAAAATATCATAAAAATGTATAATATCAATTTAAACAAGAAAAATATAATTATAAACTGATATAGAGATCAAAACTGAACACATGAGACACACATTGCAACATCCCATGGTTATTTGAGGATCATTGTGACATGATATAGACAGGTACTCTCTACAACATACCAACCAAGTCCCAATAAACAAATATCCTATCTATAAAATTCTTAATACTAAGCATATCCTACTTGTGATGCAATTTTTAATGAACCGACCTGAGATACCCACAAAATGTTGTTGCCCAAACTGATTCAGTACTGACCTAGAGGGTGTTCTTGATCCCCATGGGTTAGTGACTAGAACCATGGAATCCAAAATACCATATGGAATGATTTCTCAAAACATAAAACAAGATACATTGAATATATATATATATAAATTCATACATATAGTGTAAATAAATACTATACACAGACTAAAATAAATTTTTTCCATCACCAAAAAAGTGACAATGTTAGTAGTAGAACTCATTAGAGGAAAGATAAAACACTAAGATATGAGGATAACATCCATATGACAACTAATCCAAAAACAAATACTCTATTAGGTAGTTTTGGAAACATCTCATCATCTAACCAAAAGCTACCCATACCCAGGTGACATTAACTGGACCACCACACTGTGGTTCATTTAATTTCACTACATTGAAAGACAATACAAGGTCAACAAACTACTGAAGGGGAATGTAGTATTTATGCTAAATATAGTCTTTATGATTCCACCTAGGAGGTATATATCAATCCATAATGAAATAATCTGAAAATTATAAATTTAAAAATAAGGCATGATAAACAATTTAACTGTATATATTCCCTTTTTTAATAGTTCCAAAAAAATATAGGTAAAAAGTACAGAATATAATTTCAATAATCCAATTAAAAATATTGAAAATAGTTATATAAGAGAAAAAATAGAACAATACAAATATCAATGGAAAAACACACTCCATGGATAACTTACAATTAGGTTAACTAGGTCACATGTACTCCCATTAATACTTATTTGTAATGCACATCCCTGGAACCAATGCACAAACTTCTAGAGAATAAAGGAACACCACAAAAATTTAATCCAACTACAATTTCCATCATGTCTTAGATCAAAATACATATTAATCTAGGAAAGGAATAATAGACTAGACATTGATCCCCCTCACAATACAAATGGATAAGGCCAAATACTATATTATCAACCGAAGTTCCAAAGGCTCCCACATTCTGTATTTATAAAATCATTTTCAAATGTATTTTTTCATTTCACAACACCATTTATAATAATAAGAAACACTTTTTTGTTAAAATATTCTTTTAATACTTATTTTTAATCTATTTTGCAATTATTTTAAAAACCACATTTATTTTACAAAAACTTCGAGAAACTAATATTTTCTAAATCCCCATTTACAAAAAAAACTCAATAATTAATATATATATATATATATATATCAATTCATAACACATGATAAAAATGGTTAATCCAACATAGGATATAGACAGAACCACCTACATAAAAATTCGGTTCAACACCACCCATAGTTGAATCTATACACACTAGAATAAATACAAAAAAGTGCATGAACACACTCAAGTATAATCACATATGGGATCTTGAATGGATCTAAAAATCATAATCCTAAGATCAACAATCACACCCGTGGAACCCAACCCTTTTTCCAAAATCCAAGTGTAATGAAGAAGTACAATGGATAACAACACACTTTCAAAAGGAATGGTACCCAACCATGCCTAAGGTGCTGAAAAGAGTGATCCAGAAAGAATGGAATCATCCAAAATCACTTGGGAGAGACCTAATATTCGTGGAATTGAAACAAAATAAAAATGAGTTAGAATTTATAGTTTCAGTGTAAAAAACCAACTACTTATGAGTGATTTATGTTATGAATCCCATTATCATGATGTGAATTCCATGATTTCTATGTATGCAAAAATAGGCATCACCTCAGGTTTAAAATATTGCATGAGAAATTTAAGATGTTAATCTCAATACCAACCTAAATTATTTTCACACTTTTAACCATTTTCATAACTTGTTACCAGTTACAAATTCATTTCATGAATCATATTCATAGTGTGAATGCGACCTGCAAGTAGCGCCCATCCCTGGTTTCTTAGAAACTCCCAAAATGACTCCCATGATCTTTGAACCTAATAAGTAGTCTCTTAAACATTTTAGGGATCCTAAATTTTTAATGAAATGTTGCAATATATCCATTGTAAATCATAATATTTAGAAAAGGATGTTTAAATAGATGAAAATAATTTTAAAAGATCAGTATATCATTTTTGAGGAAAATGCTATTTTTATTTTGAAATAAATTATCTAATATATATAAATTTAGAAAATATTATAAAAAATTTATTTATACAGAACCATGGTATATTTTAATGAAATATTTAAATAAATGGGTAGTCATAATATTAGGTAGATTCATTCGTTTCATGTTCATTAAAACAAATATTTCATTCAAACCTTTCGTAAAAACTTCCTCGTTCCGAAAAAGCTAACAAGATTCTTTTTAAACCATTCAATATAATTTAAATCATGGGTAAAAATGAATTTAATAAATAATTTGAGAATATTATGGATATTCTTGAAGACATTTCAAATAAAAAATGAACATGGAAGAAAAATATTCATGGTCAAATAGAAAAACAAAGTCTATTTTCCATAATTTTTTTTTTGTCTTTTCAGTGCATATAGAGAGGAAAACGAAAAAAACAAAAAATTTATAAATTAAACCAAAAGAAATTAAAATTTATTGGTTTTAGGATATAAATACCAAATATTTTCCCCCAACATAAACATAGACATAAATAATCCCTAATATTGATGGTATTATCAAATAAACCCTTACCACAATAAGACTTTTGAATCATAACCCCCATGAATAAAATTGTAACAACCCAGGTAATGACAGGATAAGTATTTTTGAAATTATTAACATTTATTAATTATATTGTAATTTAAATTTAAAATATATGCTATGTTTAATAGTGTATACAATAAATCATGTTTGACACCTAGAATAATTATTTTAATAAAAAGATTTTTTATCACCCTTTAATAGATCACTTGTTTTAAAATTAAATTTTAAAAAAATTATATATAATATTTTCTTAAAAAAAATTATTTTTTAATTAATTAATATTATAATTTACTTTGGGTTAATTTTTAGTTTTTTTGGGCAGTTTCACGTTTTGATGAATAGTGAAAAATATTGTATTTTAATTGAAACTTATTTTACCCTAAATAATTTACAGTGTTAAATTTATTTTTTATTAGTTTTATATTATAATTAGATAAATTTTAAATCATTTTATAATAATTAGATAATTATAATCAATTTCACACTAAAATTGGATATAAAAATATTTCAAACTTTTGAGATTTTTTACTTTAAGAACTTGTTTTATCATTCCATATATGTGATTAATTATAAGTGATTTTTATCTACATATGTATTTTTTATTTAGAAAAATTTATTCCTTATTTGGAGTCAAAATGTCCAAATTTACGAAATAGGTTCATTTTATTTATGTAAATTATGAATAGTAAACTTAGTAATTTTAATTACCACGGTTAATTGTAATCCGAAAATTAAGGGTAAAAATAATATATGAATATTATAATATTCACATAAAACATTAACTAATATTTATATTATGATTATTTTTATTCCATAAGAATTATAATATTGGTTATTTGACCATTTATGTCATTTCTTAGGGTATTATAACTTTTATATTATTTTATTCAAGGAAGAGTCAGACATGTCACACTCTTTTTTTAATAAGTGAATTATTTTAATATGGGGTTATCTATGAGATATGTTCAACTATAAATAGTATTTTTAATGATAAAATTTTTATCTTAATATATCTAATTTATTTTTAATTATTAAGGTTTAATGAAATACATTAAAGGGTTACCTAATGATGAAGTAGTACTTTCTTGATTGAAGGACATCTCAAATAAATGATATTAAAAATATTAAAATAAACATAATGAGATATTACAAATGTTGTAAATGATTTTTTAGATTCCTTTGATATGATAGATATTTTATGAAATAGATTTGTCATATATATCATCTTCTTATGATGTTTTTAAATAATCAAGTAATGAATAGTGAAAAAATTGACAATAATGATACTTTAAAATAAATATTAATTTATAATATGATATAAAATTAATAAAAAATTTCAAATAGAAAAAAAAATTCAGATATGGTATAAAATTTATCTCATGATTCATTTATGGTACTTTTGGACTATTATTGTAACTATATTAACCCTAACATTGTAAATAATCTATATTTTTATGGTCAGAGTTAAAGGAGTTAAATAAAGGTTAAAGCCAAAAGATAAGGATTAAAAAATAGTAAAAACATGTATTTATTTTATTTGATGAATTTATTTATAACCATAAACCTAAAATATGAGAAATAAATCATTCTTGATCTATTTGGTATTGAAAATTAATTTGTATAAATTTACTATTTTGAAGACTTCTAAGAGTGCCCCTCCCTTCTATTATAAAAGGGCACCCCTTCTTCTCTTCACTTCACACTTAAAACCCTATTTTTTTCATCCAATTATCAAACCAAATACCTTTATATAATCGCTCAAAATAATTTATATCTCTTATTTTAGGCATAACATCACCATTTCTAGTCTTCAGTTGTTAAGAAAAAGGATATTTTTCGATGAAATAATATCATTTTTAATTAAGTGTTTTTGTTTTGTTTATTCTTACAACTCCATGAAATATTCATAAACCCTGATAAAATAAAAAATATAGTATCCTAAATATAAAAATATTCCATTAAAATAATTACGTACTCTAAATCCATCTCCACTTTTATATATGGGATAATAAGTTTTCATTTGAGTGTACGGTGGGCTACTACTAGGTGAACCGATGAAATTCATTTTCCTTCACTCTCTATCAAGATTCATTATAATAATATAATTAAAGATTATATATAATATTGAAAAAATATTTATCCTTATAAAAATATAATATAACTTTTTTTCTTCTTACAATTCCACGCACAGAAAAATGATAATGTCATTTGTGTGTACGTGTGAATTATCACATCCACAAAGCGATGTGATTAATTTTTCATCACCACATAACTTCAAATTAATGATATATATATATATATTTAAATTATTAATACTATATTACTGATATAATTATTTTTATTTAAATATAAAATTATTCTTAACTTATTTCCATAATGATC
The DNA here is from genome assembly GCA_963277665.1 of Viscum album. Lineage (NCBI taxonomy): Eukaryota > Viridiplantae > Streptophyta > Magnoliopsida > Santalales > Viscaceae > Viscum > Viscum album. The sequence continues at coordinate 217,955,523 of OY728147.1, forward strand.
AATGAAAATGGAAATGTTACTTACGCGTACATACGACTTACCATCTCCATGATTTTAATATAGTTAATTCTTAATATAAAAAGTAATGTATGGATTTAGAATTATTATTTATTTATAAAAGTGATAATTTTTTTATCCTTAATATTCTACAGATGATGTACTAATTACCTCTTTAACTTTTGACATTATACAGAACATATTTTGGACTCAAATATCCAATTTCATGAAAACATATGACATGAACATAAATAATTAAGTAAATGTTATAACATAATAATAAGTGGTATAAAAGGAATTATAAAAATTAAAAATGTTCTAAATTTATTAAATAATTATCTTAAATTTATTATAACATAATATAAATATTGTGCATGATGATTCAGACTCAAGGTACGGTATATTAATTTTTAAATCCTATTTTAAATTTTCACTTTCATCTATTTTTACAAAATCCTAAAAGATTTCTTTTTAAAATATATAAAATTAATATAATTTATCTCTTTCATGTATCTATAATATTTTGAGGATTACTTTATAAGTTTACATTTATTATCAAAATAAATTATTTCTATTACCAGGGTGTGGTTTTGTAAAAATGAAAATAGATTTCAAAAATGAAAAAGTTATTTTTTTCATGAAATTTTCTTCTATGAAAGATATAGGTGTTATGATCAAGTTATAGTTCATAAGAATTGTTTTATAGGAATTTTTATTCCTTGATAAACCTAGGGTGGGTGAGCCCATTATATATCTCCAATGCATTTGGTAATGGGATGGAGTTCACCAGTAGGGTTTCTCCTATGAGATTAAGGGAATATACTACGGTGGTTATTCCATGTCTGACCGTGAAGGTTAATCCCTATGTAGCTATGAGAGATATAGTAAATGAAATTGTGATATGGAAATGATGCAAGTGGTTACCTTTATGATTTATATTTGATTTGTATTTTATTGGAAACATATGATTTCAAAAGGTAATATATAGATCTTATGTTTTATGGGTGATAAGGATAAGTTTGTGAAAATATTCTCATAGGTTTATAATTATTCATGGACGAATGGTTTTATTCATTATTTTTAGTTCGGTGACTAATATTTTTGTTCTGAAACAATGTTTTAAAGTGTTTTTCTCAGGGTATAAGGATGGGGAATAAAAAGAATGAAATCATGTTGGAAGATACTAATATTTTTCATGAGAAAAAAAATTTGTTGTTTATTTTAAAAGTATTATATTAAGAAGAAATGGAAACTATTTTATTCGTATCTAATTTTTATGAATATGGGATGTTATGTATTAATTATGACCTAATTATATAAAACTCTTAACATAAAATATCCTTGATATTTTTGGAAAAGTTTTTCTATTTCCAAGACACTAGAATATTTAATGTTTAAGATCGAGTACTTAAAATTGGTATGAAATATATATTTAGATAATTTTAGTGGTTATGATATTATTAATATAATATCTATGGATGTTTTTTTTAATTTATGGTTTTATTTAAAATGATATAACAATTCAAGATTACCATGTTGATTCATCTAAGATGTGTTTATTCAAGATATTTTTTCGTATAGGAAAAAGGTAGTTGTGGTAGGAATGAATTGAGAGGAAAAAATACTTCCAAATAAATACCATTGGATGTTCAAAGCCAGAACTAATATTTTTAGCTATTATGGATCCGTTGACATAGGATATAAATGGAAGTTATTTACATGAATGTGATCTTCTAGATCAACTGTAGCAAAATATTTCAATAGTGGAGCATTTTATGTGGTAACATTCACTATCATTTAGTAGATCATCTGACCCAGTGGTAGCTGAAGGGTTGATTATATCCCTATAAAATATTTTTTATATCTTGGTATTTTCATACCATCAAAAGGTTATTACTTCTATTTATCATTTTAAAGGTCAATCTGACCGGTGGTGGTAGATGGTCCAGAATATCATGGATTGTGAGGATATTGATTCTTCTCAATGTTATGACTTAAAATTTATTTTTCTTGATAAATATTTTCTTAATGTAATTTTTATTGGGATTGGAAAAAAATCTTATCATTTAGATGAGTAGAGGATTCAATATCTGGATAGAAATAAAATTCAATCAATTGGAAGTGTATGCTCCAAATTTTATCTGGGATATTGATAGTAATAAAAACAATTTACTTAGTATTGAAGCCAACATATAGAAGGTAATTTTATTCTAATGATTTAAAAATATAACAAAAAAAATTATGTGTGGAGAATATGGAAATGGAGTTTTCCAATTATCATATGTTCTTTGAAAACTATAAAAAAGTGATCAATAAAGAAAGAAAAAAATGAATAATTCATCAAATATGATTGAGGGTAAGTAAAATATTTTTTTATTTTATGATCATTATGGTATGAATCACACTAGGGAATGACTTTTTGAATTTTGGTAAGTTATTATGATGTGGTAAGATTGGTCGTATGACTCGTAATTGCAATAAAAATGATCAGGGTAGTTGTAAGACCAATTCTGATATACAATGAGTAAAATGTTTTAAATGTAATAAGATGGGTCTTTATAGAAATGAGTTTCTGAAGTGTAACCCAAATGATCAGAAGCAACCATACTATAAGAAGAAATATGTGGTGAAATCCTTTGCATGTACTTCAGAAAATTTTGGGTTATCATACAAAGTGGTATAAAATAAATTATTTTTTATTCATATTATGGTAATGTATTTTTTAGTATAGGGTCTACACATTGATTCATTTACGAGAAATTTTCTGGTAAATTTGAAATTCCACCTCAAGAAATAAAGCCATTTATTGTGGTAAAAAAGGGGTACTATTAATGAAAAAAAGAATTATAAGAGTCATCATTTCATTTTTTTGATGGACATTACATGAAAACCTTGTTATTTTTCCCAAATAAGAGTTTGATTTTATTCTGGGTATCGATTGGAATTTTTTACCATGCTAAAATAGAGTGTGGATATAATGAAGTTTTATTTTATAAAAAATTAAATTTTATACACAAGAATGAACCCATACCACTGACAACATATAATGAAGTTGAGAAACTATTAAAATATGGAAATTAATGTTATCTTTCATGTGTTTTTTAAAATTAAGGAAATTTTCAAATAAATTATTAGTTAGTGGTAAATGAGTATCTAATTTTATTTCTAATGATTTTACATGTATTATACCTAACAAGGATGTTTAATTTATTATTGAATTTGTTCTTCAGGTTAATCCATTGACAAAACCCCCTTATCGAATGGCTCAAGTAGAACTTATAGAATTGAATAATTTTGTTAAAAGTGTTTCTAGATAAAGGTTGCATTTGACATAGCTCATCACCTTGGGGATCCCCTATTTTATTTGTTAAAAATAAAGATGTTTCAATGATGTTTTTAATTTATTATTGATATTTGAATAGCATTATTGTTAAGAATATTTATCCATAACCTCATATTAATGAATTTTCTGATCTGTTTCAGGGAGCCCAATATTTTAAAAATATTGAATTAAGGTCTGAGAACCAACATTTGAAGGTGAAAGATGATGAAATTATGAAGACAGTTTTTTAGATGAGATATCGGCATTAATATTTTGTAGTTATGACCTCTGGATTAATAATTCACCACCTATATTTATGAATCTTACAAACAAGTTCTTCCATTAGATTTTGGATGAGTTTTTGGTTGTGTTTATAGGTTGTATTTTTGTGTATTCTAAAATCCAGGTGGAACATTAAAGGTACTTAAGGATTTTTTTAAACCTTAAAATAAAAGAAACCATTTGGAATGTTCAGTAAGAATGAATTTTTATTTCATGAAATTCAATTCCATATACATATTGTTTCTATATATGGTGTAATTATTAATCCTGATAAAACAAGGGTTATTAAAGAGTGGTCACGGCCTACCAATGTTAGATATATTCATATTTTTTATGGGATTATCATGTTATTGCTAGATGTTTGTTGAAAACATTGCTCAGTTAACTATCCCACAAACAAAGATAACATTAGGCATGGAGATACTTCCTCCTTTAGTTTTCAAAATTTGATTATCATTTTTCCATATGGATTCCTTTCATTAATCCACTCGTTCCTCTTACTTTCTTTCTTTGTTTATCATCACTCTGGTTGTTCTATTTTAATGTGAGCTCAATTTCCATATTTCCAAGTTGTACTATAGTTTCTTAAATTTATCTATAGCAAAATCTAACCAATCCTAAATATTAGATGATTATTTCATCCTAATAATTATTTAGTTGGTCTATATCTTTTCCCTTAGGGTTTTGTTTCTTTATAAAATGTTGTAATTGTGCTACACATCAAATCTTACCATGCGTCGTCTTAAAATGGGTTTCTTTATCCTTAATTGATATATGAACCTTTTTATTCTTCTAATAACCTATGTTTATTTTTTATAGGATTAAAACCTTGATTATGGACCCCCCTTGTATATGACAAAAAGATTTTTCCCATTATAATTGATTTATAAAATAATTAGAACACCTCACAAGTGTTCAAATTATGTTTTAAATGGTCCTCCACTCTTTTATACAGAGGTTGAATGAATCCAATTCACCTCCTAAGTGATTAGACAAAAATATATTTTTTTTACCTTTGAATGTATTTTCCTAATTTATCATGAATGAAATTTTAAGTGGTTCATTTGACAATGAATTTTTCTTTCCAATTTTGATAGATTCCAAAAATTATTCTTTTGGTAGAATTGAGTTATGCCTCTTGAATGTGATGTTTGATTGTGGTAAATGATTTTTTTGTTTGATATTGTCATGTTTTATAGTAAAACCCTAGATGAGTTGTGTTTTATTCAATTGAGAAATAATATTTGGGCTCTGTAAGGTTTTACTAGATGGTCATCATATTTAATTACTTTGAGATGTGATGTGTCTTGTTGTTCTTCTAAAACTAAATTGAAACTGGGTAAGGTCCTTTTAAATGTGTCATTGATTTATGTTAAGGCATGCTTACATGGGTAAACCATTTTATTGTAAACTTTTTAATTAAATATATTATGATCATCAAGAGTGTTATTTGGATTTTCAATCAAGGAGTGCAAAGGATGTTCTCATAGTACTTGTGATCATATTCACACTTTTTGTTTTGTATATGCATTGGGAGATACTGGTATTATAGGACCGAATCAACTTGAGTTCTTCTTACCTCATTATGAGTGATATTGGTTCCCTAGTCTAGAAAACATGGATGGGATCATTGGTGTGATGGTTGTATCGGGCCACGAGTTAGACTTGGTACCTTGTTTGAAATACCTTGTAAGATCTCAGAGGTTGTCTTCTAAAACAAGGATAGGAGTGCTACATGTGAGGCCTTTCATGGATCACATTGGACGAATATAGAGGAAGTAAACCTTATGGTGAACTTGGTGCGATACGTGGGTTCCTTGTTATGTTTTTCCTTAGATGGGCCCAATATATCTATTTAAAATCTGTAGTTACATAATGGAAAAGGCTAATAGTTTATATTGGATATCCATGGGATGAAACCTCTAAAAGAAATCAAATTTTGGGGTTAATTCCACATCATTATAATTGTTTTATGATGCTTCAGTTATTATTTTACCTTATCTCCTGGTGCAGGTTGCTCACAGTTTAGACATTTATATATTAGGCCGATGCAGGTATGGTCAGCTAGGTGGCATTTAGGTGCCGAGGATGACATAGTTATTTATTTATTTTTCAATAATTCTATATCTTGATATACATTCATTCTGCTTATTTTACATGCACAAACTGGATTATGCTTAAGCACTATTGGTGGTGTCCTGCTGAGTATATCTCATAACCTTTTCTAGATAACAATACATTGGGGTACCCAAATAGTTATCCATGGTTGCAAGATTAGGATCATCTTTCATTTTCTTATGCTTCGATGCATGTACCTGTGTGTCAGGATAATATGACTAATAAGGTTCTCAAGATTCTTGTGGATACCACCTTTGGGGATTCGATTATGTATTTTATTTATTTATTTTTATTGAACTACATGAAGTGTTTTTCATTATTTATTCTGTATCATCTAATGGGAATACATGCATAATTGTATCTTTGGAATTGGATGTAATCTTTAATTTAGATATTTTTATTATCTTTTTCTACATGCCATATTTATTACAATACTTTTTTGTTTCTGATATTTATTATCTGAGATACTTCTATGCTATAATGAATATGAGGGTATAGTCACCCCAATGTACCACCATTAGACACTAGCTATTAATCAGAAGCCTCTAGCATATGGGGAGGCATACTTGAGGCCACCTGAAAACTAGTCTAGCTACTATTTCAATAGTCATATGGGTTGTGATGTTACAAAGTGGTTCCATAAAAACTTTTCTTTGTTCTTTCTATTTTGGACTGATAGTGAGAAGACAAGGAATGTTTCAGTGCTTAGTAAATAGTCACGCTTAGAATTGATCAACCCATGTATGGGGAAAAGTCCAACTATCCAAGAATGATGGAATTTTTCCCATTGTTTATTATTATAATGGATTTTTATTTCACCTTGTGTTATTGGATTACTTTTCAATGAATATAAATTTTTGATATTTTTTGAATTTTCCCTTGGCTTGGTATGGAAAATTATGTAACAGTGCATGCATCATGATAGGCACATAGGGATTCACATTCCATGCATGTAACATTCTAGGTAGGATTCATTGTTAGGATATTGTTAATTTTGAATGAGGCTTTCATGTTTTAATAACCTGTCTTTTATATGTGATGTTATTTTTTTCAATAACACGTGTGGTTTTCACCTACTTTGGTATACGATTATAATTCTTATTTTATTTAATTTAGTTTTCCTTTCTTATAATCCACTATTGAGTTTTCTTCTGTTTACGTAATTTATTTCTATTCAGATATTACATGCTTTAGTTTATTTTGAATGCTCAGTGATACATTTACCTTAGATGAGTTCTCTCTATGTTTAAGTGACTTATTATTGTGATTTTTTTAACTATTCATGACCCTAGGCTTGTTTATCATGGGATGTAAAATACTGGTTATGATTAAATTGGAGTCAATTTACAATTTTTTATGTGTATGGGTGCCCTATAATCTAGTAACTAACGATACATATAATCAAACTATTATTGATGTGATTTATATACTCAAATATTATTTTATAAATGTTAAAGATACTTAATTTCTCTTTTATTATGAACAAATTGGTTTTGTTTAGATGTGAGACAATATTTTCAACTTGTAAACTATATGGGTGCTCTATGAATTATAATAGGGTGACCCATATAATCAAAACATTATAGATCAACCTCATATATTAAATGTAATTCATATAAATATTTATGAGGTTAAGTATTCTTTTTATCCAAGTTAAAATGGAAACTACTGGATGGGAACTATTCCAAACTATTAAATTATAAGGTCACATTACAATTTGATAGGTGGTAACACAAAAAGCATAATCATCTAATATGAGCCTTCTACTCATAAAATATATTAAATATGAATTTTATCGGATTTACCATAAATGAAATGGTTTCCTATACAAGGGATTTTACCACTATTATTTTCATATATAAAATTGACTGGGTAAAATTATAATTCCAATGACCCAAGTAGGATAGTTTGTGAATTGTGTTAATAAAATGAAATCACTAAGGGTGATTTAAAAATATAAATGTTTTAATTATTCAGGTTACTTTTACTTGAACAAAAAATGTCCTAAAGTGATCCTCATAGGTCTCCTTTTCTTTTGGTATTCCTTGGTTCATAAACCCTGCGGGGTGCATTTATTCTTTTATTTGAGGGAAATTAAAAGTACATGTGGCCACTTAAATGGTATTTCAAGTAACCAGAAATTTTTACAATTGTTGAGCATACCCCCTTTTAAAAAATAAGACTAATGTTAAATCTGATTAATCTTTTTTGTATGGGGAGTTATAGAAAATAAATGGTGTTTAAAATTGGTTTATGTAATAAAATGGCCTAATTATAATTTTATTTGTCTGAGAAATAATGTTTAAAATGGTATATTAAAATAGATTTCCTATTTTTTCTTATGTTTTCTGTTTTTTTCTTTAAAACTAATGTTTAAACGTTTTAAAGAATCATTTAGTTTTGGTTTGATTCCTTAAAATAAAAGTTTAAGTAGTGTTCCTGGATTTAACCCTTGATTATGTGTATCTTGATTCTCTTCTGGGTTATTTATTGAAAAGATAACGGTGGATTTACTTTTAGGCCATATTCCTTATCACATGAACCTAGATGGTACACCATTAAGTCTAGCAACCATTCATAGGTTTGACCTCATTTTGGGTCAAATATTTTTCTTCGATTAGCGGATATCCCATTGAGGTAGAACCCTCATATATTTAGAGCCCTTTATTATTTCTTATGAAATATCTCTCTTTTGGTGTACTATTCAGGTTTCATCGATCCCTCAGAAGACTATATGATTTTAAAAGAGACACTCTTATATTTATGGGTGGTTATGTGATAAGTTGGGCCTTGTTAAATATAGAAGCATCATGTACTGCTCAAATTTAGTGGGTGAGACATACCAAAGAATGGTTAGCCGTTTAGTAGGTCATGTGACCCTATTATTTCTGTTTGGTGTTGGATTAATCGTAAGGTCGTCATATTGTTTTAAATCCATAACGATTAATCTAACTCTAGGTTGGTATTTTTTTGGGTGATTGGATACTTTAATGCCTAGGGATGATAATCCTATGGATATTATCAATGATGTCATGTTTTCTATTGTAATTTTAGAGTGGTATGTGTTGATGAACTATGTACTCATTGATTTGTTATAGGGTACATCGAATCATTCGAGTTTAGTGTTGATCATTTAATCATTGGTTGTTACAGATTGAATGTTGGCCAGCCTCAGATTAGAGTGACCGATGAATTTTCAAAGACCATGGTGCATCCCAATGTCATGGTTAGAATTTTAAATAAGTTTAGGTGTTTTATTATGCTGCTTAGTCATTCATATTTTACACTAAATTCCTTGAAATACTAAACAATGACTTGATGGAGCATCACATGCATTCCTAGTACAGACCTAAACTAAGGTAATTTTTAAGAATCTATTTTTCTTCACTTTAGTTTAACACTTGTTAATGTGCATTGGACACATCCAATAACTGATGTAATGTTCAATGGATTATGTGTCATGGGACGAAATCCTTTCTCATAAAATCCAATGTAGGATAGTCCTAAGGTAAGGAGCACCGCTTCAATTTTGGTGGGATATATCCTTCCAAGAAGCTACATAACTGTGAAGAGACCAATTAAAATGGCCATTCATGCGTAAAATTCCCATGTGGATGGAAATATCTATTTTTAATTCAATTTATGTTATATGGAATGAATATTTTCTTCATAGATATATGTGAACCCTATGAAGAAACATTCATTATAGAATGGTCTATAATGGTTGTGTTTGAGTGACCATAGGGTTCCTTCGGTAGTGAAGGTGTCATGGTCAGGTTATTGATGCCTCAGAATGTGAATATGATCTTTTTCTAGAATATGATTACCATTAGTGGTTCGATTATTTCTCTTTTTAATGGTTGTATATTGTTTGGTGGATACCATATCAAGAACAGCATTTTTAGGTGGTGTAAGTGTCCCGCATCCTCATTTGAAACTATTCAAATCCTCATAGTGTAGTCTCACCTAAACATGATCATGTACCCTCTATTGATGTCATCTTGTTACACTAAGAGAGTGTCAGTAGTATGCCATAGTATGTTTCAAAATTCATTTGGTAGTTGAGCGGTCTCCATAAGAGTGGGTTCATATGTCATAGTTGTTTTAGTGGTATAGTTAGTCTTGAGTGATACATGGGATCAAGAGTAGGATCTCCTTGGATGAACTCATTGACACCCGATGTCTCTTTTGACCAGATGGGCTAGTTGGATTCCTTTTTTGGGAAAGTCAATGTCCATGAAAGGTGGATTTATGGCCTTGTAACAAAGTATCCCTTATAAGGGAAGCAGTATTATATCCCTTGGGTGATCTCCTTGAACTCATGTTGTTGATCCTAGAGATTCACTAAACCTAATTTAGGCTTGAAATAGATGTTTAATATAAGATAGAAATCCTAGTGTGCTAGATCAGGCATGCACCTATGTCCTTGCTAAGTCACAATAGTTTAAATTGTTTTCTTCATAGAGATTTAATTGGAATCTAGATATGAGATTAAGTGATTATGTTGAGAGAAATATTTTTAAACCTTTGTTTAAATTCATTGGGATTGCCTTTTAAAGTACACTATATGTTTAAGACTATATTTTCGAGACTGGTCAGCCATTATTGCCTTAACCTATCTTCCTCTAGTTCCATTAAATAAGACTGGTTTGGAATCGAACCTGTGATTAGATCATGTTATGTGTCTCGTTCCACGAGCATCATTAAAATGCTACAACCAAGTTTTGAAATAATTTTATAATGGTAGTGATACCATGATTCAATTTTGGCCCTAAAATGATTAAACATCTAGTGTGAAGTTCCCTGTGTCTGAAGTTTAAGAGGGTGATTATGCGATCATGTATTTAACTTAACGGGCTCAGTTAAGATTCATCTTGTCATTGTAGATCAAAAAACATGTTTTGGATTGAGTTGTACAGATCTTTTACTTTCTGTTTAGGTTATTCTTAGAGGTGGGTTGGTAATTTTGAAATAAAACATAGACATTTGAAAAAGGCTTCGTGAACAAAGAAGGTCAAGTTTTGTTCTCTTGATTTTCTCAAAGGACTCTCTAGGATGAGATATTCTAAGGTGGGGAGATTGTTGCAACCCATGTTTTCGAACAAGATGAGATTCTAATGGAATTCAATTTTTTTTTCATTTGGAGGACGGTTTGTTTTTTAATTCAAGGTTTAGAATGTAATTCTAAGATTTTGAACACTTAAATGTGTTGTTTTTAGGATTGGTTCAAGACATGAGTAGCCCCTAAGGTTTTTTCCATGTTTCTAGAGTTCTAGAACCCGAAACCTCTGAATGTGTGTAGTCCATCATGGCAACATGGTTTGTATGAAAAAATACAGCCTCTAAAAGAAACCATGCACCCCAGTCTAGTGGAGTATGATGTTATGTATGGTTTTTTAAAACCATATAGAATAGAAAACGTAATTGTGTGACCAGATTTCGGTTCATGGTGATGGGGTTTTTCATATTTTTCACATAGTTCGAGAATCCTTACAACTTAACCATGTAGGGTACTCTTTAGGTAGTGCCTTAGTGCATGGTTTATGCACAGTTTTGGCCAATTGTGTGTCCAAACCAAGCACCCTATTTTATTGTGGTGAAATTACTATTTATCACTTAATGAAATTAAAATCACAACTTTCATCCCCATTATTCATTCAATGTTTCATGAGGTTTCTACCTTCTCTCGCTCAAGCTCTACTTTTCCTTATCCTATAGGCAAGGTTCTATCTCCTCCATTTGTTATTAGATTTTATTACAGTTAGTTCCTATGGATTACAATTGGTATATTCCTCCTTCATCTTGATTTTTTTCTTCATTTTTCAGCCCTGTCATTTTGCTAATTTGGTGAGATCTCATTTTCCGTATTTTTAAGGTGGATGACCATTTCATTGATTTATCTCGAACTGGTGCTAACCAAGCCTCAATATTAGATGAGTATGTATTATTAAGCATGAAATAAGTGGTCAATATCATATAATTCATGGTTTAATTTCTTTATAAAATGTTTTCATTGTATGGCATATCAGTTCTTACCACACATCACCTTAAAATGGGTTTCATTATGCCAAATTGATTTACACGCCTTGATATCCTTTTGATGAATGATGATTAGCAGTTAGTGGAAGTTAACCTCCGTCATGGACACCACCTAGAAGTTCCATCCTAATTTACACTTTTATAATTGAACGATAAAATACTCATAACTCCTCCCAAGTATTCTGATTAGATTTTAAATTTCCCTTCCCTATTTTATATAGAGTTTGAATAAACCCATGGAACCTCCAAAGTTCTTATTTAGACCATTAAATGGATTTAACCTTGTATTTAGTTGCCTCATTGATCATGTAACCCTTTTTAAGTGCCTCATTGAACCATGAATATGTATTTCCATGTTTTATATCTTCCTGAAATGATTTTTTGGGAAATTGAATTCTTCCTCTTGAATGATATAATGGTTTGAGATAAATGATTTTTTTTTGTAAAAAATTTTATGTTTTATAATAAAAGACCTCAATAATGTGAGATGTATTCAATTGAAAAATTATATGGGTGCTAGGATTTATTTGACTTGATTTCCTTCATATTAAATTACTTTGGGATGTGATGTGGCCTCTTTTTCTTCAAAACAAAATAGAAAATATGCATTTTTCTTTTTAATGATCCATGGATTCATGTTATTTCATGCTTACTAGAAAGCCCCTTATATTGTTAATTTAATTAATTAAAGTAATTAGGAACAATGTGAGTAATACTTCAGTTTCCTTTTAAAAATTTACAAGGATGGGATCATTATTATTATGATCATTTTCACTATTTGAGTTCTGTATATACTGGGGGAGATGCTGGTATGCCTGGACAGGCTAACAATGTGTTTTTCTTACCTAATTATGAATGATTCTGGTTCCCCTGGAGATACACCTTGTGTGGTCTTATCTATGAGATGGTTTTACTAGGCCACGAGTGAGACCTAGTACCCTATGTGAGTTACAAGGTATGGGCATTGAAGTTGTCTTCTCTTACTTGACTTGGAGTGATACTTGCAAGGCCTTTTACAAATCACATTGGATGGACTCTGATGGTAGTGATCCTTAAAAACGTATTGGTCTGATACAAGGTTCCATGTAAAGGTTCACCTTGAATGGGACTTGGATTATATTTAATAAAAATAGGTTGTTAAATTATAGAAAATTTCAATGGATTATCTTTGATATCCATGGGATATAACCACCAAGCCCAATCACATGCTTCAGTCAGTCCACCTCATTATTCCTATTTTATGATGCTTCTACTATTATTTTCTGTTATATATTAGTGAATGTTCAAAATGATTGAGACATTTTTGTCTTAAGATTAAGTAGTTATGTTTGGATAGGTGACATTGATGATCCTAATCTTATTTTGTTATTTATTTATTCCAAATTTATTCTTTCTCTCAATATACATACACACTGATTATTTTAAATGTATTTACTGAATTATTCTTTCACATCATTGGTGATGGCCTACTGAGTATATCTTACACCTGGTTTGGTTCCCCACTACATTGGGTTACCTGAACAGATATCCCATGTTTGATGATCATGATTCTTGGTTATTTCTTATGTTGTCATGTTGTCACCTGGGAGATAGGAGCACATGAATGAGCTGCTTCGTGGGATACCCATAGAGACTACCCTCAGGCCTTCTATTCTATATTTTTTTGTATCTTTTGTTTTAATACATGTATTTTGTTTAATTATTTATTTTCAGCATCTCATAGACAAATATACATAATTTTGTATTTGGTATTGGCCTTATTCTCTTATTTGGTTATTATGATTATCTTCTGTGACTTTTCTTATTTATTATGATGCTTTAAAACATGATTGATATTTATTACCTTAAATACCAATGTGATACTCTTATTATTATGGTATAGTCTCCCAACCATACCACCATTAGACCCTCTCTGGTAATCGACAACCTATGGCCTATGGGAAGGCGGGCATGAGGCCATATGGCGACTTGTCCAGCTTCTATTTCAATAGTCAATCAGGACAACACGTTACAAAACTCCTATATAAACTTTAACATTCATTGATGGTACTATACTATAGTGTAAATAATTTACCTAATTGAATGATATTGAACTATACTGTAAACCTTTCTCCTTCCTGAGCAAAACTAATCTCTCATATATTCTTTCACCTTTCTGTATTGAATTATAATATAGCATAAACCATTCACTATCCAGATGACACTAGATTTCTTTCCTAGATGGTATTATACTCAATCATAACCTTTTTCATTATAGAGTAACACTAGACTTTAAAATATCCTTCATGATTTTCCATCTCACTTTACATCATGACATAACCATAATACCTTTTCATCGTGATTTAAACTATGATATAATCCCTTTCCATCCAAGATAGATTTAAAATCCATATAATCCTCCTATACGGATTTATATTATATATAAAACAACCCCTATTTATTCAAAAAATATATGATTTATTGAATATATTGTATTTTTCAATTAAATTGTGTATATCTTCCTTAATGTATCTACAATATTCAGTCCCTCTAATCAATTGTGTTCACTCCATTAATGCTTCAATTGATATAATTAAACAATTCCCATAGTGATAGATTTTTAGAGGATTTAATGGCTATGTATTACTATTATATATATTCCCATACTGGATATTAAGATCCTGATGGGATGATTTGACCTCTAATTATCTTTATTTCTACATATGAATCCATAAATGAAAATATTTTTTCTTATAACGGGAGGGATGGAGGCAGGGATTGAAACCATTAGAAAAAAATTTAAACATCAAAAGAAAATTTTCACCCTTAAAAGGGGATAATTGATCATTAATATTAAATTGTGATATTTAATGAATGGTTTTTTATAGTTACTATGGAATATCAATCTCTACATCTTCTAGTGGGAGATGGATTATAGTTTCCCCTAATCATTGTGGGGGTAGTGCAACTACAATCGGTGATGCCACATCTCAGAACCACCATATTAATATCTGATAAACATCAACTACTAAAATAAAATAATTACCTATATGGATGTAATTCCCACTTTCGTGGATGCCGCATCATCACTGTTAGATGGTACTTGTACTATTTTAAGAATATTCTTGGGAATGTGTAATCTTGACAAGGTCAAATCCTAGGAGTATAAAAAAGAACTGATTTTGTGAATGATTGAACCACATAAAAGTAATATAAAGTGAATGTGTCCCCAATTAATATATTAAACCAATTGGGGTCTTTCTCTCCCAAATATGAAAATGTTTTCCCTCATTATTTAGGGGAAAGGAGGATGTCCTAAAAATCAAGGCTATCACAAATGATCCAAAATGGAAAACTCCATCCAATTTTGAACAACACCAATGTTATATTACTCTCACTAATTTAAATCACCTTTAAGATAATTATTCCACAAGTATACAATTTTTTATGCAATGCAGAATGACACATTGGGGTATAACCCACCATCATCTCTAGATAGGTTTATACCCTTATTACTACCAAGATCCTTATGGACTATTTGCATGTTCTAATGGTGAACCAAGGTGGAATTCATGTTTCATCTAGATAAGAGACCCCATCCATCCATTGGATATGATTTTATATCCCAAAAAGATAACTTTGACCTTTTTAGGAATAAAAGTATTCATGAAGGTCCTCCCTAAAATGAAATAATCTGACAACCAAGATAACCACCCAATTCCAATGAATTTTATCATAATAGAGGTCCTCCCAATAGTATTATAAACCCGAGCCACCATAAAGGCTTAACCTACAAAAATATTTTTAAAATATAAATTTTCATTTTATGCTAATGATGATCCACAATTAGGGGACGTAACTAATCATTGTTCTAAAATCCCCGACCCAAAATTCACTAAACCGGTGCTCCGACATGGGATGCCACATGACCTCAAGTGTGCCTCCCCATATGGAAGAGGATGAAGACTACCAAAAAGGGTATTATAATCCATGTGGGGAGGCTATAACTCCATTACCTATGTAATCTATATAAAATTAATATTTAAGCAGCAGAAAAAATATGTAAAAAAAATGTACATGCAGAATCAGACACCTCCCAAAATTGGGTACAAACAAAAAACTAAAAATAATTATGTCATGTCATGAAAGTAGTGTCACAAGTCTAGGAAACCCGAAATAAATACAACAACTGAATCTCAAAAATGGTTCAGACTCCATGTCTGAAACCTCATCCACGTACTTCCCAATTGTGACTCAACACCCAATCATAGGGCCTTTTCCCTAATCCAGACCTGCAGGAGTGAAATCATCTCAGGTACCCAATAGAAGCCCATGTAGGGTGTAATTACAACATAGTTGTCTACAACCAATTTTTTCTACAAAATATATAGTCTTAACTGATAATGCATGAAAATATTAAATAAATTACAAGTAAACAAATGAAATTTGTTGTGCCATTATTTAACATTATTTTACTTAACCATTTATAACCTTACTACCATATTTATCATTTTCATCATATTCATTACTTAATTAATTGTCAGTATGTTTCCCATAGGTTATGAATTTACGTCATTTCTACATTGTTTTAAATCATTTATCACTATTCAAAAGAGAATTAGTCAATTCCCTATCTCAATAGGGATAAAAACATCACAATAAGCACATCATCTTCACCTAGAACCTTTATTTTGAGTGGAATGAAACCATTTGGGGAATAAAGCTCTATCCCCATCCCTGTGCTATTCATTTTAGGGTGGAGTTTTGTGCCTTAGTCTAACTCGACCTATGGGTGTATAACCTTAGTCAATACCCCACTTGAAGATATTGTAAAAGAAGCGGTGATTTTTTTATCTACAGTATAGTGAAGAATGTTCTAGTTATCTATAGAGTGTAAGTCTTTCAACCATGTTTTTTTAAAGAATTTAAGGGGAAACCTAAAAAGAGAATCAACGGAGTATCATCCTATAGTTGAGGATTCATTCATTAGAAATAATTAAGGGACTTACATGTCCATAAACTATGTGTGGATCATTTTCGGAGCAGTGAGAAAAAGTTAGAGGATGTAGGTGATTATTTCCACTTGTAGTGATCCAGATAATGTGACTTAGGGAGTAACCCATTGGTAAGTAGTAAGATAACCCTAAAAATTATAAAGGATGTGATCTTGGACATAGAAGTGATCTAGCATGAACAATGTAATTTGGTAGTAATCCTTAGTGAATTTGGTACATCAGCACATCATTGTTATATGCTCCTTGTATATAGCCCAGTAAGGGTGAACCAAGAAACATTTGTGTATCTCATGTATGGTCTCTATGATTTTCATAAATTTTTATGGGAAAGGGATATAATACTGATTTTTTAATCATGAAATAAGATTCGGAGGGGTGGTTGTTTTATTCTTTCGTACCCTGATTACCCCCCCCCCCCCTCAGAGTATCTAACCTATTTGGGCTAAAACATATGAATATCTTGAATGATAACTTTCTCATATATATACCCAAAATGTATAAATTATTGTGGATATACATGTGAGAATATGACCAATTGAGGAGTGTATAATTTTTTATTTTTTTATAGGAAACTTTTGACCCAGTTAGCTTCAAGGAATCTAAAACTGATGTAATTTGGAGGAATTTTATTGATGAGAAAATCCATTCAGTTGATGCCACAAAAGGGTACAAGAAACATAAATGAATTAACTATGGTGAATTTTTTGAACCCATTGATCAGACAAAAGTATACATAATTTCTTTATATGTAATACAAGTTTAATGGGTAATGTTGAATAATAATCACATATTTTGTTGCAAGACACCAAACACCCATGGATATGATTGAGGCATTGAGAATTCAAACTTGGAGTGTTTGATGTGTTCCGCACAGGAGGATTGGATGACACATACCGCAACCTAATTATAGACTTTTATTTCTATCCATTATCTATCCTTTATTTAGCTATGTGATTAAATCTATAAATAGGGTCTATTTTGGGAATTGTAATATCATCCTAGAGAAGAATAAAATTATTCTCTTTATTCTACTGTAATTTTTTATGTTAACTTCTAATGATCAAATTTTTTGTTTGTGTTAGATTCTGTGAAATAGACATTCATTTTGAGATATGTAAACAACATTTTATGAATTTAATTTAATTGGGTCAAATGTACACAAATGTATTATCTTTTTAAAAAATAAATTTTATATTATTTTTATGTGAATCAAAAGTTATATCATACACAGAAATATGAAATTAAAATTAGGAAACTCAAAAACTACTGCATGAACTCCAAGATATTTTTACAGCACATAAAAAATAAATTTCGAATTCCACCTATTATAATTAATTTTTTTAAAAAAAAAATATTTGCAATGGAATAAGTTTCACAAGAACTAGATATATATAACTCAACTTTTAATATAATAACTAAATCAAAAAATTAAAACACTATAAAATTAAAAATATTATTCATACAAAAAACATGAGCCCTGATTAAACCAAAATGAAAACATGCCAGAGATAGAATTATTCTTCTTTATACTTGAAAAATGGATATATACTACTAAAATTTCATATGAAATTAGATTTATAAAAATCAAACCACTATAACTAAATATATTGTAAAAATACAGTAATATAATAAAAACTATTTTTCATAAGAATTAATAAACGGATTTTAAAGGGTTACTAATATTTAATAAGATAAAATAATAATAAAACAATAAAAACGTCAAAAAAATCCACCATTTTGAAAATAATAAAACCAATACACAATTTATTAAATTATCCTCCTTTTTAATGATTTTCTAAAGTATAATATTTAAAAATATATGAAAACAAACAGTCTAAAAAACACCCACTTAATAAGTTTGTATTGAGGTAAATTGAAAACAAAATAAAACAAACATTTCAAACTAAATTTCTATAATGGAAATTTCAAATTCCAGTTTCTCAATATTTTTATAATCCAATTGTTTAGTGAAAATATATTCCAAAGAATTTTAAATTGGAATATATTCAAGAATAATATCACCATTATTAACATAATGTCAAAGAAGGTGAAAACACATGTCTATATACTTAGTTTTAGAATGTAATAAAATGATGTTTAGAATAGAAATAGAAGAAGAATTATCATAATAAATTTAAATTTTATCCAAAGTAAAACCATAGTAGAAATATGTCTTCAAATTAATAATTATTGAGATAAACATGATGAAACAAAGATATACTCACTTTTATTAGATGACAAATCAACAACGTTTTTTTTCATTAACTCCCATAAACTAAAATATTCTGGACAAATTGATACATACCTAATGTTTTCTTTATATCAAGTTAGCATCCTTCAAATTTAGTGTTAGAGTAAAAAATTAAATCAATACAATTTTTTCTAGAATAAAATAATCCACATTACGAACCAGTCACTTTAATATATCAATGAATATTCATAATAACATTTAAATGAGAATCTTTAGGATCGTATTAAAATCTGAAACAAAAACAAATAGTAAACATTATATATGTTCTAGAAGTTTTTTAATACAAAAAAATTCAATCGTTCCTCTAAATGATTTAATTCAATAGATTTTTTTAGAAACATCATAAATCTAGTTTATAAAAAATAGTATTAGGGGTTTGTTAAGTTTCATAATAATCCAGAAAAAAATATTTAACTAAATATTTTTCATATTTGTATTGATTCGATAATATTCCACTGTTTATTTGAAAAAAATAAAGTCTAAAAAATAATAATAAATATCTCATAAGATTAAAGTATCTTTCACTTTCTATTAGATTTTAAAAATCCTTGAAAATAAAATTATTTAAAGATCCAAAAAAATCAACAACATTTTTTATAATTAAACTATAACTTTTAATTCTTCTATTATTAAAATAAGAATATACATTATATTTTATGAAAATAAATTTTAAATGAAAATATTGTATGTCTATCATACCAAGAATGAGTTTCTTTCTCAATAACCTATAAATATTTTGATAACCTAAAACAATTATTTAGAAATTTTCTATTTTCCAAACAAGGGGGTCAAGAAACATTATATTCTTTAGAACTAAAACCATTTAAAACACAATTTTCACATACATTTTAAATAATTTAATTCCTTAACAAGAATAAAAGGATATTAAAATTATAATTGGTTGAATTTTATAAATATTTGAAATAGATAAATAAAAATATATAACTTATTCTAGATATTAACCCTGAACAAAAATTCAATCTTTATTTTTAACAACATGACTAGATTCATCCATTTTATTTCTATAAAACTATTTAGTTCCTATAAAATTATTCCTTTTATGGGGTTGAAATAACCTCTAAAAAATATTTCTAGAAAACCTATTAAGTTAATAAGGCATATAAAACAATATAATTATAATCATTTAAATAATGTTCAATATTTTTAGGTACAATATCAAAAATAAAAGAATAATTTGCAAAGAAATATAAAACAAAAGTTCATGTTTTAAAATGAGAATCAATATTAATAATTACATAGTCATCCTGATGATATTTTTTAATATTCCATGGCCATGGATCAGGGAAATAAGGATTATGATCCCACCCAACTGATTCATTCTTATTGTAGGATTTTTTTATACTAAAAATAAAATGTATAAACTCATCAACAAAAACATTAGAATTAAAAATTAATTTTACGTTATTTTCATCAAAAATAATGTGAACGTATTTTTAAATAACTATAGTTATTTTATTATAAACTTTATGAAATTTTATATTTTTAGAATAAACAAGAAAAATACCTTCATATCTTTTAAAATATAATTTATCTAAAATATATTTTGAAATTTATATAAAACCATTAAAACCGATAAATCTAAAAAACCAACATTAGGAATTTCAATTTTAATAAGAGATAAAGAGTTTTATTCAAAAAATGGTATAATAATAATTCTATTTGAAATTTAACGTTCAATAAAAAATACGTTTAGAAAAAAAATATCTTGGAAATTTATACAATCTTTTTAATTTTTAGATAAATTAGAAAATGAAAAAAATCTAGATAATTTATCAGTTTTATGTGTAAAGAAGTAAATATATTTAAATCTACTATAATAATCAATAATAACTAAAGTATATTTCTTTCATCCAAGGCTAAAAATTTTATTGGGACCAAATATATAAATATTTACTACTAATAAAGTTCTATTATTACTTATCTGATTGATATGGCTGATTGAAACTTTACATTATTATCATTTCATGCATGCATCACAAATATGCATTTATTCTTTCCTTATAGTAGGTAACATTAGTGCATTCTAAATTTTGGAGAGATTATATAAAATTAAAAAAATAACATGATCTAATAATTAATGAAAAATAATCATATCACTCTACAAAACATGAAAATACAAAACATATTGAATAATCAATTCAGAAAAATAAATGACATAAATATTTTCTTTTCAATTAGAATAGAATAATAAAGTATCAGCTTCAAAAACAAAAAACATACCATTTTGAAATTTAACTTTTATTCCATCATCATATATGTCACGAACCGAATCTGGTCGCTGCCAAAATCGACACCAGTCCCAGCCCATGACAAGGCCCAAAGGGAATTCCCTATCCCCACGGTCTGGCATAAGTGTCCGGGTATCATTTATCTTGGTTTGGGAACGATTTACCCGAATATGTATAGATAAAACACTAAAAAGATATGATAAAATGAATCTGAAAAATTCATACCAACAAGGTTTATAAAAAAAATCCAGAACTGAATACGTAAGTTAAAATGAAATACAAAAGGTACAAAGACATAATGGAACAGAAACAAAACATCCCCATGGACCCCACATGACAAGGGGTCATCACCCCCAAGCCGTCTCCACCACTCCGCCCCAAGGATGAGGACTAACACCCTGAACTGCCATCACCCTTAGCCTTTCATTTACCTGGATAATAAAAGAGGTCTACTTACACCCAAGGGGTGTAAGAAGGGTGTGAGCCTAATCCAAATAGGATACCACCCTATTATTCCAAGGTTCATGCAATACAATGTGAAAAAGCCAGCAGTTTTACTGTGCAATGAGAAAACGGTGACAAATTCCAAGAAATGCAACTTTAAATTGAAAACATTTTTCAAGGTAAAACTTTCAGAATGTTAAAACATTTAAATAGGAGTGTTATATAATGAAATATAATTCCAAAGACACCCAAATACAAGGTAAAATACCACAAATCCAATGAGAAACAAAACAGGGAACACCCCTAGGCAGTATATAGTCTCGGGTCACATGTACCTCGTACCTCGGTGTAATCTAACAATAGTAAAATCCGTTCTCGTGCACGATCCACTAATAGGGAACATACCCATAACCTATTGGTCCCCCAATAAACATCCACATAGTTTAGTTGGTGTTTTTTTATCCAAATTCTAAGTGAAACAGCGACAAAACTCATCTGGTCCACTAGCTGTACTAGTACAAATCCGTCCCACCTAGGTACCCAGGCTTCCCCCTTTGTGCTCAAACAATTTCAGGATTTAACACATATCAATTTTAATTTAAAACAACACAACTATTCACATACACCAAATACAGTATCTATCTCATTTTATACCACTTAAAACACACAACAAACACTTTGAATTTGAATAAATTAATTTCTCAAAATCCCGTGTTGTTTTGCACACAAAAACCCTTAAGAAACCCACTTGTAAACTATGTTCACAATTGTAAGTTACCAAAACAGTAAATTCAGCCCAATAAATTTCAATTAAAACAACAAATAAATTTTCGGGCATCCTCATGTTAAACAAGAAGTGTTAACTTTGTAAAACCTTCATTTTCACCCAAAAGTGGAACCAAAACTTCACTTTCTTTACAAACACAATTAAAACCCATTTTTTCTGCAATAACCAAAGGGGATAAACATTATAAAAATTATGTTATGCCTTATTACAGATCAATGAAAACAACTAAGTATTTATAGGGCATCCCCAAATAAACAAATAAAACATTTATTTGGAAAACCCCCAATTTCACACCAAATTAGTATTTAAAATTCACTTGTAATAGAAACATCATTAGAACCAATTTTTGCAGAAATAATAAAATAATATAAATCTAAAAATATGATAAATACAGCATGGTAATACACAAATATTTCATCAACATTGTAATCACCTTCAAAATCAAATGAAACCATTGAATCTTTGTGCGAAAACACAAACGCACCACCGCCGCACCTCAAGAAGGGTAGATCAAACCTAAAATTAGAACATTAGACAAAGAAAACCCAATGATAAACCCTAGGTTCGAACCCCTACCCCCTATTCATTTTTCACTTCAATGAAAAGGGATGAAACCCTAAAACAATAGAATAAAACCCTAATCAATTAGAAAGGGAAAATGAAATGGACTAACTTACTTTATAAATCTAGAATGAATCTCCCAAAAGCACCAGTATCTGAAATTGAAAATGGCCAAAACTCAGGGAATGTTTGCACAAGAATTATTAGGTCCTTTAGGAATTGGAATGGTGGAAAAAGAGTATGAATTGAGAGAGTTATGATTGAATAAACATACCTCATAAAATTTGGCTGATTTTAGAAACCCTAAGATGTTCGTCCCTAAATCACGATTCAAAAGAGCTCTATAGAGGGCGTAAAGAGTTTGGGGGAGCGGCTGGGTGTACGAGGCGCATATGAGGCTCAGAATCACCGAAAAACTCTTAAAATTGAATAAGTTATTAAATAAATAAAATTAATTTTTAAAACTGGATATGGGCTTCCGGGTAGACCCAATCCCTTAAATAAAAAAAATAAACTTTGGTTATGGATTTTCAAAGGTGCCAAATTTTAATTTTGGTGTTAATATATCAGGGGATGACATTTAAGATTTGGAATGAGTAAAAAATATTAAAAAAATGAATAATTTATAAAAGAAACAAAATTTATTTTTAAATCTGGAATTGGGCTCACGGTTTGGCCCAATTCATGAAAACTCACCTATTCTCCATAAAACCATTGGAAACCCCCAAAACAAAGCATTAATGGAAATTAAAATAAAAATACATTTAAAATAAGGTATGTATGTGAAAATTCTCCCCACAATGAAAACTTTTCGCCCCGGAAAGTCACAGCAAGGCCAAAGCAACAACCAAACCCAACTGAGAAACCAAGAGGTACTCCCTTGCCAGGTTTCTCCCCCAAATGCCAAAACACCTCCAGTGATCAATGAAGGAAGGAATACTCTCACAAACCTAACTTACACCAATTTTCTATAACTATCAAGAACATTCAGGCCTTGTCCCAAATTAAAACTCCTCAAACACAATCTGAACAATACTCAAGAAATTCACCCAAACGAACAACAACTTTGAACAATGTTACACTTACCTTACTTTAACTAAACAATTGGTCGCTCTCTAGTCCCAAATTTTATTCAATGAAGATGTTGGTAGCTGTCACGACCCCCTCCCACCAAAGATGCCCCTCCTGAGCTGGAAATGGTGAAAGGAAGATAATGACCCCCGAGTCCCGCCTCTAGTAGGCCCCGGGTTGGCGACTAGCACCAAGGGTATGAGTTTTCACAAATATGGGAGGCATTACCCTTTTTATTATTTTGGATCGGGAAATAGGACAAGTCAACCACCAAAAAGGGAAAAGAACAAGTGTACATAAATAAACCCAAAACAAGCCCACATGCATGTTTAAACAATTTTTATAACAAGGTACAAGTACAAGGAAGCTCAAAAGTACAAGTGAGTACAGTACCAAAAGGAAAACAAGAAAACAGCAACTGCACAACTCCCACTGCCTGACTAGTAGGGTCCCGCACGACCCTGGTAGTCCTCCTGAAAACCTGAAACAACGTAGGGTGAGCATACAAGTATACTCAGTAGAGAACCTAAAGCTCTCGTGCACAAGTGGGGAGACACCCTAAGGTCCCGTGAGAAAACAGAAGAACTAGAAACTAACAAGGAAAAACTATCCACCCAGCCTCACTGGTCACACACACCAAGTAACACAAACAAGTTTAGTATATATATAGAACAAAAGTATTGGGTACCCCGCACCATTTCCCACTTAATTAGATGCTGCTCTTCCTAACGGCAAACGTCCTGATGCTACCACGCTCTTCCCGCCCGCACACACCTGGGCCAAACCACGCATCCCACCCGCACACACCTGGGCCTCACAACCACGCATCTCGCCCGCACACACCTGGGCCACAACCGCTAACCCGCCCGCAGACACCTGGGCCTCATTCCGAAGGTTCTTGGGAACGGTAAGCCTGCCCGAAGAGTCTTGGGCTAAAGGTCGCCTCAATCCATCACAACCTCCGAGACCTACCCGAAGAGTCTTGGGTGTAAGGTCACCTCAAGCCATCATAGCCTATGGAAGAAGGAGAAGGAAGGAGCTAGTAACTAAGGGGGAACACCCTCTCCCATAAAATGGGAGTGTTCGGCACTAGGTGCTTGACATGGGTGTGGTACGACAAAACACAAAGATACAATTATATATATACATATACCAAACACACAGCCCAACCTATGGCTTCCTAAAAAAAGAGGAACTGAGCATGTGCCTCGGCACTGCTACCACGAAGCATGCATCAACAACTAAACAATCATCCCCCAACCCCATTTAGGTTTTCATGTTTCATGCAATGGTTTAAAAAATTATTACTACTGGGCAACTATCATCCAGACAAAACCTTTCACAAACATATCCCTGCCATCCACAACCAAGGTTAGGTAAAACGCAAGCAACCACATGCCATTTAATTTACAAAAGATTATCACAACCATACAACATTCCATCATTCATTTATTTCAAAGTTCCACACATAAAACCCTTTCCACACAAAAAACATTTCCACAATTGAAAACACCTTTTACATCCAAAACACTTTTCATAATCAAAACACTTTTCATAAATAAAGGCATTTTCCACAAACAACCACTTCCCATTTGAACCCCATCGTTTACAAAAACATTTCCCACAAACAACCAAACCACCAACATGTTCATTATTCCAATTTTGTTCAACCGGGGTGATCACACAAGGTTTTCATTCTCATTTAATCAGCCAGTCTTTACGTGCTTATCCATTTTCCATGTTTTAACAAAACCAACCACAAACAATTCAGATATCAATTGCGCACGCAAAGGCCACCAATGGCCTTGATTTTCAGTAGGAAAAGGCCTTTCAATCCAAAATCACAATCAGAAGATAAATAAACTGGAAGGCAAAAGAAAAAGCACAAAAACCCCAAACCCTTCTTTATCCGGTTATTATCATTATTTAAAGTTCAAATGCATCCCATGGAACAAAAGAGAAATATCCCACCCCGCATGTAGCACCAAATAGAGAGACGAAGGTAAAACCCTACCTCAAAAGGTCCCGATCACGTCGCTTCCGACGACGTCCTTCGGTGTCCTCCGCCTTCGCCAAACCCGAAAAACGCCTCCTAGGATGGAAGCTGGAGAAGGAAGGCCGGAAGGAAAGGAGACAAGTCTGGGCTTAGAAGCTTCGTCTCGTCGCTACGATCCTGTGGCCGCTGACGGATCGTAATTCGGAGCTCGGACAAATAAGTTAGAGGAGGAATACTTCTCGATTGTCCAAGAGCGTCGTCGTGCGACAAAGAAGCGATTGATATGGAAGATAAAACATGACCTCGTTCTTATATAGGCAACGAATAGGTAAAACCGTATTCAGAGTGCATTAATGAATACACGATGTGACTGTACATACGTTACATGTTTTGATTGGTCAACACACAACACGTCACGCGGTTTCCACGCGTTTTAATAATAATGATAATTCTATCAATATGTGGTGTTTTGTTGACCCGAGGCATGAGTCATAAAAGTAGCTCATTAATGGTCTTAAAATGACCGTCATAATTTCAGGGTTACGCTGTCGCTAACGGATCATCAATCTGATACCGTATGAGGGAGATACGTTGGATACAAGATCCCGTAATAATAACAATATTAAATCTATTAATTCATGAGCGTTTCGGGTACCCAATCCGAAAACCCGAAAAAGACATCCAATATTGGACTCATAATTTTTGTCTCATAGTCAGGGTTGCACTGCCACTGACGGTTCGTGAAACCGAGGTCGCACGAAGAAGTTACGGACAAAAAAGTGTTTTATCAACAAAATTAATAATAACAATATTTTATTATTATTATTAGTCAATTATTTATTTATTTTTCATAACTCCAAAAGCAATCACGTTTTGGAGTCTTCAAGGGCGCTATAATTAAGCACCAATTCCTCCTTTTTCATTTATTTGTCTTTTAATTTTATTTCTCTTATTATTATTTTTTGTTTCTCTCTCCAATCTATTTTTTTCCTTTCATGATTCTCTCCCACCACCAAAGTGGCACCTCCCATTTCTTTTACTCCATGTGGAACGCCCCAAACTCCATTCTCACTTCAACTTTCTTATTTAATAAAATTAATAATAATAACACCCATAATTAATGTACTAATTTAATCCCATTAAATTAGTTTACCATGGTTATTAAGTTAAAACCATTCCATTTAATTAAATTCAAATAATTTAATTTACTAACCAAAAATTAGACCCATTTAATTTAATTTACTAATCACACACATATTTCTGTCACCTTTATCATTATTATTTAATTCAATAGTAATAAATCCTCTTTAAATTTCATCAACGGGTCCCCATCATTAACATTAATGATTATTATTATTATTGACGCCCATTATTTTCATATAATTACTCCATATATCCCATAACATTATATTCATGCATGGTTGGGAACCCCATTCACGTGCCTCTTCATGTTATTATTATTATAACAAATTATTATATAATAATACCCTTTTAATGTTATTAACACAATTCCAACTTTAATTGTCGAGAACCGCACAACGCCTCCTGTACAAGGTCACACCCATGCACCCCATGCATTTCATTCCTTTATAATTTATTACATGAGCATCATTTATTGTAATTTATTCCTTTATAACTTATTCCATGCGCTTCCCATCATTTTATTAAATATATTCGATTTTATCTCTGATATTTTACAATGATTAAATTAAAACCATTTTATCTAATTAACACCAAATATTTTCACGCCACCATTATCAATTATTATAAAAAAAAATTATTATTACAACACGTGTCGTGTTTGACCACATCAAATTTTTTACAAAGAAATGGACCGGAGAGGTTCGGGCCATTACACCAGATACCTCTCAAAACATTCTCGTCCTCGAGAATTAAAACCAACCCATAAAAAGGGGAAAGGTCCGAACAACCGCCCCTCAAGATACCTCTCAGGCCTCTTGTCATAACAAGAAACAACCGACAACCCTAATTATGTGAGTTAGGAATTCCCTCTCCTATGTCGAGATATTATCCGCTTTAGGCGGCACTGACTCGCCTGCACCGGTTTAATCGCATCCGCATTAATGCCTCTCGATTAAGGACTGAGCCTTCCCACTTCCATATATTAGGATTTTCCTACTTACACTGCCCCCCAACACCATACAAAACATCAATAAATTTCCCGAACACATGGCTTGAGGAATTCCTTCTCCCATGTCGAGATATTATCCGCTTTAGGCGGCACTGACTCTCCTGCATGGGTTTAATCGAATCCACATTAATGCGTCTTGATTAGGGATTAAGTCCTCCTCCCCCCACATGTTATGACTCCTCACACACATTTAAATGAAAGAGGGAAACAACTTAGCATTATAAATTCATGAAAAAAAAGTTCCAGGCCCAAAGCACGGGCAAGAATGAGTTTCAACAAAGGAGTGTGATGGTATTGAATTTAAACAAAACATAAATGAGAGCATTTAAGTAAAACCGGAAACATCTCTCTTGATCTATGGCCTTACTAGGGTTGCCAATTCTATTGCATGAAACTGTCTGTGTCCCACTCCTCTGCCGTTCTGTTGACATCCAGGTGCCATAGTTGTTCGGTAAATAGGGAATGCCTAAGCCCAAGTAGTAATGAAAACCTCAAAGTTTTAATTATCATTTTATTTCACTTTCTTTCCCAGAACACCCAAATCAAGTAAAACACAAACATGATGATGCATGTACCTTCCCTAGGGTCTCTACCCTGCAATCAATATAGTCTCACTTGGTCGTCTGGTAGGCTTAGAGTCCTTGCATCGGATCACGGGGGGCCCTAAAATCCCGTGTCCTAGCCGGTCTTCCCAGGCCTATGTCACGCACCAAGATTAACGAACACTGTTTCCCTACCATCCCATGCAATCTTCACTGTTCCTAACTCCAGACTCCATCCTATCTCTCAACCATCAGCTCTGATACCATTCTGTCACGACCCCCTCCCACCAAAGATGCCCCTCTTGAGCTGGCAATGGTGAAAGGAAGATAATGACCCCCGAGTCCCGCCTCCAGTAGGCCTCGGGTTGGCGACTAGCACCAAGGGTATGAGTTTTCACAAATATGGGAGGCATTACCCTTTTTATTATTTTGGATCGGGAAATAGGACAAGTCAACCACCAAAAAGGGAAAAGAAAACGTGTACATAAATAAACCCAAAACAAGCCCACATGCATGTTTAAACAATTTTTATAACAAGGTACAAGTACAAGGAAGCTCAAAAGTACAAGTGAGTACAGTACCAAAAGGAAAACAAGAAAACAAAAACTGCACAACTCCCACTGCCTGACTAGTAGGGTCCCGCACGGCCCTGGTAGTCCTCCTGAAAACCTGAAACAACGTAGGGTGAGAATACAAGTATACTCAGTAGAGAAACTAAATCTCTCGTGCACAAGTGGGGAGACACCCTAAGGTCCCGTGAGAAAACAGAAGAACCAGAAACTAACAAGGAAAAACTATCCACCCAGCCTCACTGGTCACACTCACCAAGTAACACAAACAAGTTTAGTATATATATAGAACAAAAGTATTGGGTACCCTGCACCATTTCCCACTTAATTAGATGCTGCTCTTCCTAACAGCAAACGTCCTGACGCTACCACACTCTTCCCGCCCGCACAAACCTGGGCCAAACCACGCATCCCGCCCGCACACACCTGGGCCTCACAACCACGCATCTCACCCGCACACACCTGGTCCACAACCACTAACCCGCCCGCAGACACCTGGGCCTCATTCCGAAGGTTCTTGGGAACGGTAAGCCTGCCCGAAGAGTCTTGGGCTAAAGGTCGCCTCAAGCCATCACAGCATCTGAGACCTACCCGAAGAGTCTTGGGTGTAAGGTCACCTCAAGCCATTATAGCATATGGAAGAAGGAGCAGGAAGGAGCTAGTAACTAAGGGGGAACACCCTCTCCCATAAAATGGGAGTGTTCAACACTAGGTGCTTGACATGGGTGTGGTGCAACAAAACACAAAGATACAATTATATATATACATATACCAAACACACAGCCCAACCTATGGCTTCCTAAAAAAAGAGGAACTGAGCATGTGCCTCAGCACTGCTACCATGAAGCATGCATCAACAACCAAACAATCATCCCCCAACCCCATTTAGGTTTTCATGTTTCATGCAATGGTTTAACAAATTATTACTACTGGGCAACTATCATCCAGAAAAAACATTTCACAAACATATCCCTGCCATCCACAACCAAGGTTAGGTAAAACGCAAGCAACCACATGCCATTTAATTTACAAAATATTATCACAACCATACAACATTCCATCATTCATTTATTTCAAAGTTCCACACATAAAACCCTTTCCACACATGAAACATTTCCGCATTTGAAAACACATTTTACTTCCAAAACACTTTTCATAATCAAAACACTTTTCATAAATAAAGGCATTTTCCACAACCATCCACTTCCCATTTCAACCCCATCGTTTACAAAAACATTTCCCACAAACAAACAAACCACCAACATGTTCATTATTCCAATTTTGTTCAACCAGGGTGATCACACAAGGTTTTAATTCTCATTTAATCAGCCAGTCTTTACGTGCTTATCCATTTTCCATGTTTTAACAAAACCAACCACAAACAATTCAGATATCAATTGCGCACGCAAAGGCCACCAACGACCTTGATTTTCAGTAGGCAAAGGCCTTTCAATCCAAAATCACAATCAGAAGATAAAGAAACCAGAAGGCAAAAGAAACAGCACAAAAACCCCAAACCCTTCTTTATCCGGTTATTATCTTTATTTAAAGTTCAACTGCATCCCATGGAACAAAAGAGAAATATCCCACCCCGCATGTTGCACCAAATAGAGAGACGAAGGTAAACCCCTACCTAAAAAGGTCCCGATCACGTCGCTTCTGACGACGTCCTTCGGTGTCCTCCGCCTTCGCCAAACCCGAAAAACGCCTCCTAGGATGGAAGCTGGAGAAGGAAGGCCGGAAGGAAAGGTGACAAGTCCAGGCTTAGAAGCTTCGTCTCATCGCTACGATCCTGTGGCCACTGACAGATCGTAATTCGGAGCTCAGACAAAGAAGTTAGAGGAGGAATACTTCTCGATTGTCCAAGAGCGTCGTCGTGCGACAAAGAAGCGATCGATATGGAAGATAAAACATGACCTCGTTCTTATATAGGCAACGAATAGGTAAAACCGTATTCAGCGTGCATTAATGAATACATGATGTGACTGTACATACGTTACATGTTTTGATTGGTTAACACACAACACGTCACGCGGTTTCCACGTGTTTTAATAATAATGATAATTCTATCAATATGTGGTGTTTTGTTGACCCGAGGCATGAGTCATAAAAGTAGCTCATTAATGGTCTTAAAATGACCGTCATAATTTCAGGGTTACACTGTCACTGACGGATCTTCAATCCGATACCGTATGAGGGAGATACGTTGGATACAAGATCCCGTAATAATAACAATATTAAATCTATTAATTCATGAGCGTTTCGGGTACCCAATCCGAAAACCCGAAAAATACATACAATATTGGACTCATAATTTTCGTCTCATAGTCAGGGTCTCACTGCCACTGACGGTTCGTGAAACTGAGGTCGCACGAAGAAGTTACGGACAAAAAAGTGTTTTATCAACAAAATTAATAATAACAATATTTTATTATTATTATTAATCAATTATTTATTTATTTTTCATAACTCCAAAAGCAATCACGTTTTGGAGTCTTCATGGGCGTTATAATTAAGCACCAATTCCTCCTTTTTCATTTATTTGTCTTTTAATTTTATTTCTCTTATTATTTTTTTTGTTTCTCTCTCCAATCTATTTTTTTTCTTTCATGATTCTCTCCCACCACCAAAGTGGCGCCTCCCATTTCTTTTACTCCATGTGGAATGCCCCAAACTCCATTCTCACTTCAACTTTATTATTTAATAAAATTAATAATAATAACACCCATAATTAATGTACTAATTTAATCCCATTTAATTATTTTACCATGGTTATTAAGTTAAAACTATTCCATTTAATTAAATTCAAATAATTTAATTTACTAACCAAAAATTAAACCCATTTAATTTAATTTACCAATCACACACATATTTCTGTCACCTTTATCATTATTATTTAATTCAATAGTAATAAATCCTCTTTAAATTTCATCAACGGGTCCCCATCATTAACATTAATAATTATTATTATTATTGACGCCCATTATTTTCATATAATTACACCATATATCCCATAACATTATATTCACGCATGGTTGGGAACCCCATTCACGTGCCTCTTCATGTTATTATTATTATAACAAATTATTATATAATAATACCCTTTTAATGTTATTAACAAAATTCCAACTTTAATTGTGGAGAACCACACAACGCCTCCTGTACAAGGTCACACCCATGCACCCCATGCATTTCATTCCTTTATAATTTATTACATGAGCATCATTTATTGTAATTTATTCCTTTATAACTTATTCCATGCGCCTCCCATCATTTTATTAAATATATTCGATTTTATTTCTTATATTTTACAATGATTAAATTAAAACCGTTTTATCTAATTAACACTAAATATTTTCACACCACCATTATCAATTATTATAAAAAAATTATTATTACAACACGTGTCGTGTTTGACCACATCAAATTTTTTACAAAGAAATGGACCAGAGAGGTCTGGGCCATTAAAGTAGCTAGATATCTCTGAACAATACTATCTACACCAAGCCAGGACCATGGATAAATCTAAGTTACTGGTACAGGGGGACACAAATACACTTCCCACCATAAGAGACAACCAATATTTTTTTCCGAGACAGAATCAGGACACTAATAGGGGGAGGCCTGAATGGACTCCCAGTACAATGGGTATACTTCCATCAGACCTTTAAGAAATAACTTATATTAGACTCATAGTGGGTCTCCCCACCATAAGAACCAACCATCTTAATAGACCAGCATGGGCCACTACATAAAGACCCCAAAATTTGAAGAGTTGGGAAGGTCACATGGTCAGTCTGCACGATTTGGGAAACCATGTGCTAACAGTGTGGATCCTTCTATCCACATTGTTTTATAGGGCATGGTCACTATTAACCAATTGAAAACTATGTTCTCAACCAGTCTAGCCAAACATCCAACCATTCTCCAAAGACTCAATGGAAACCAAAGGTGGAGGGAATGACATTGGGAGTTGACATGGGTACAAGGCCCTCCACCTATTTCCACCAAACATGAACAAAAGAATAAGGATGATGATACCAGAGGTTTAAACTCTTCTTATGTTTCATATTTAGGATAGGAATTTGAACAAGGATTTAAATGTCCCTGTGATTTCCCCTTACTACGAGCTAGCTTCTCTCCGAGACCTATGGCTGGAGCTCAAATGATTTAAGCATCTTCGGCCTCGCAGTTAGTATTTGGAAACCCGCTGAATGGGAATTCTTCTTTCAGTGCCACCAACAACTACAACGCAATCCCATATAAGTTTTCCAGTCATAACACATTCCAAACTCACTTTACCCGATCCCAATATTTCACTGAAATAAGGGCTAAGAAGAAGCACACACATCACACCTTGTTTCTTCAGGTGAGAAACAATAGAAGTAAAGAACACCAACACTCGCCTTCGTCTAAAATGGAAGATTTTGAAGTTTTTTCCAAAGGAAACATTCACCCAACATAATAGGGACTCTCATAGGATTTCACGGCATTCACCTATATGGACAATCGATCACATAACAATATAAGGCATCACCGAACATGACCATTGCAACTGATATAAACAATTTAGGGAGAGATAACTTATACAACATCACCAAACCACACATAATTGTAGAAAGTGGCCCCAATATCCTATCATGACCATATTTCCCACACCAGTGGTTTAACATGAACTCATGCTTCATAGAAACTTTGGAGAACCCAAAGGTCCTCTTAGACACCATCGAGACACTCATCCACACTAACAACCCTAGACCACATCCACCTTTGACGAATCAGGAAACTTAAGAAAATAAGGTCTCTTTCAACCTTCCCTGAGCACTCTCCCGTTATAAGAGGATATGAAAATAAAATAAAGGAATGGGTGTAGACTCAATCTACAGATCTCCAGAAAAAAATTCCGTATATTGATCAACTAGAGGATCTTCAAAAGGAAAATCAATCTGGGTTGCACTTCACTTGTGCACTAACCCTTAATGGGGCATACCTTATCCAACGATTGAACCAAAGGACCCAACCAAGATCATACATTGGTCACGATATACCATAATCCAGATCCAAACACATGAAGGGAACCACCGCAAAGGCATCCCAAAACATTTTTCAAAATAGACCACTAACCGTCCCTACAACACAGCTCACCGACCAAACACAAACCCAAAACACAGCTCAAACAAGAGGGGTTCTTGGACTCAAAACATCCCACAAAATCAACATTATCAAATCCCTATAATACAAACAATACAAAAATATTCATTAAGGCATCATGTTTTTCTTTAAAACTATTTATTTGAAAAAAACTGTTTAGCAGTAAGAATATCCAACAATGGTACCCCATGGGCCTCACACTTGCATGTTTTTGTGCCACATCGGGAACCCTCCTCATATCCGTCCCGGAACGCATCAAGTCATGCCATCAACCATCCATCATCCCATATAACCCCATGCATGTGGTTAATCATGGAAATACAAAAGGCTAAAATAAATATTATTTCCACTTTTCAAAACCAAAACGGTCAACCAACACATCCTTTTTTTTTCAAAACTGCTAACCAGGAGATCAAAATCCCAATTCAAATATTACTAAAATTTTCAGAAAGACACAAACATTTATACACGAACTCAATTTCAAGATATTCACATCAATTTCAAAACATCTCATCCCTTTAAAACACCCTTTTATTGTTTAGAAAAATCTATTGGAAACACTTTCCAAAACCAACATCAATATAGTTCCTTCTTTAAAAAGATGTGTAAGCACACCATTTTCCATTTCAAAAAATATCTAAAAATTCAGTTCCACCATTTCATTGACAAAACCATTCCCTCATTATTTAAAAATCATTTCAAAAAAATACATTACGCTTCTTAAAACCAAGTCACATTAAAACCAAAGTCCAAGATTTCAAAACTAAAGAACACAAGACAATGTGAGAGGAAACTAGTTTCAGTGGGTGACCTGGACATGTGGTTGGTGACAATAATTCAATCAATTAACAGTCAAAAAGAGTGTACTGGGGATGATCCCTCGCTCCACATGGCTTTCCAGGCCCTGCGAGCTCACTGAGACAATTAACCCAACTCTCTTTTCATTTCCCCTAACCATCATCAAACCAAGAAAACCAATGGACTTAGATAAAACCTGACTTCCCCTAGAAACATGAATCTTTTCATGATGTGTGGTGATAAGGCACACTAACCATAACTAGAATACCAATTTCCTACAATCCTAACTCCATACAATCCTGACTCTTCTCCAAATAACATGACACAAAGAGATAACCTGAACCTCCTTTGATACCATTTTGTCACGAACCGAATCTGGTCGCCGCCAAAACCATCATGAGACCCAGCCCGTGAGAAATCCCAAAGGTTATTACCTATCCCCACGGGATAGCACAAGTGCCCGGGTATCATTTATCTTGGTTTGGGAATGATTAACCCAAATATGTACAGATAAAACACCAAAAAGTTATGATAAAATGATTCTGAAAAATTCATACCAACAAGGTTTATAAAAAAATCCAGATCTGAATACACAAGTTTAAATGAAATAAAAAAGGTCCAAAGACATAATGGAACAGAAACAAAACATTCCCATGGACTCTACATGACAAGGGGTCATCACCCCCAAGTCATCTCCACTACTCCACCTCATGGATGAGGACTAACACCCTGAACCGCCATCACCCTTAGCCTTTCCTTTACCTAGGTAAAAAAAAGGTATACTTACACCCAAGGGGTGTAATTAGGGTGTGAGCCTAATCCCAATAGTATACCACCCTATGAATCCATGGTTCATGCAATACAAGGTGAAAAAAGCATGCAGTTTTAATGTGCAATGAAAAAACAATGACAAATTCCACGAAATGCAACATTAAATTGAATGATTTTTTCAATATAAAACTTTTAGAATGTTAAAACATTTAAATAGGCATGTTAGATACTGAAATATAATTCCAAAGACACCCAAATACAAGGTCAAATACCACAAATCCAATGAGCAACAAAACTGGGAACACCCCTAGGCACTAGATAGTCTCGGGCCCCATGTACCTCGTACCTCGGTGTAATGTAACCATAGTTAAATATATTCTCGTGCACAAGCCACTAGTAGGGAAAATACTCATAACCTAGTGGTTCCCAATCAACAAACACATAGTTTATTTAGATTTTTCGTAATCCAAATGCTAATAGAAACAGGGACAAACCCCATCCGGTCCACTAGCCGTACTAGAACAAATCTGCCCCACCTAGGTACCCGGGCTTCCCCCTTTGTGCTCAAACAATTTTAGGATTTAACACATATACATTTTAAATTTAAAACACCACTACTGGACAAAAACACCAAATACAGTAGCTATTTCATTTTATACCACTTAAAACACACAATAAACACTTTGAATTTGAATAAATCAATTTCTCAAAATCCCGTGATGTTTTGCACACAAAACCCCTTAAGAATCCCACTTGTAAACTATGTTCACACTTGTAAGTTACCAAAAAAGTAAAGGCAACCCAATAAATTTCAATTAAAACAAAAAATCAATTTTCGGGAATCCCCATGTTAAACAAGAAGTGTTAACTTTGTAAAACCTTCATTTTCACCCAAAAGTGGAACCAAAACTTCACTTTCTTTACAAACACAATTAAAACCCATTTTTTCAGCAATAACCAATGGGGATAAAAATTATAAACAGTATTTTATGCCTTATTACAGATCAATAAAAACAACTAAGTATTTATAGGGCATCCCCAGATAATCAAAGAAAACATTTCTTTGGAAAACCCCCAATTTCACACCAAATTGGCATTTAAATTCACTTGCAATAGAAACATCATTAGAACCTATTTTTTCAGCAATACTAAAATGATATAAATCTTAAAATATTATGAATACAGCTTCCTAATACACAAAGATTTCATCAACATTGGAATCACCTACCAAATCAAATGAAACCATTGAATCCTTTGTGCGAAAACACAAACGCACCACCACTGCACCTCAAGAAGGGTAGATCAAACCTAAAAATAGAAAATTGTACAATGAAAAACCAAGGTGAAACCTTAGGTTCGAACCCCTACCCCTTGTTCATTTTTCACTTCAATGAAAAGGGAGGAAACCCTACAAAAATTGAATGAAACCCTAATCAATTTGAAAGTGGAAATGAAATGGACTAACTTACTTGAGAAATCTAGAATGAATCTCCTCAAAACACCAGTATTTGAAATTGAAAACGTCCAAAACTCAGGGGATGTTCGCACAAGAATTATTAGGTCATTTAGGAATTGGAATGGAGGGAAAAGAGTATGAATTTAGAGAGTTATGATTGAATGAACATACCTCATCAAATTTGGATTATTTTAGAAACCCTAAGATGTTCGTCCCTAAATCGTGATTCATAAGATCTCCAAAGAGGGGGTAAAGAGTCTGGGGGAGTGGCTGGGTGTAAGGGGCGCATATGAGGCTTGGAATCACTGAAAATAATTAAAATTGAATATGTTATTAAATAAATAAAATTAATTTTTATAACTGGATATGGGCTTCCGGGCAGGCCCAATCCCTTAAATAAAAACCAAAATAAACCTTGGTTATGGATTTCCAAAGGATCCAAATTTTAATTTTGGTGTTAATATATCAGGAGAGGACATTTAGGAGTTGGAATGAGCGAAAAATATTAAAAAAATGAATAAGTTATAAAAGAAACAAAATTTGTTTTTAAATCTAGAATTGGGATCACGGTTTGGCCCAATTCATGAAAACTCATCTATTCTCCATAAAACCATTGGTAAACTAAAAAACAATGCATTAATGGAAATTAAAATAAAAAAACATTTAAAATAATCTATGTATGTGACAAAATAATTTATATTTTTTAATTAAAGTATGTTTTAGACCGTAAATAAATAAAACATTATAAAGAAAGAAAGAATTGGAAATTCCAACTTTACCAAAACCTTTTACATTCCATTTTAATTATCTCTAAATTTAATAGTGCCTCCATCTCATGACTTTTAAGTGGAAAAAATTGAGTTTATCCCATCATATTCATAGATAATCAACTTTCCATGAACCATATTTCATTCTTGATACATTTAAGGCAATTTCCTACAAAAATATATTACTTAATATTTTTTGTACGCAAGATACTTTAGGTCCAATTAGATTAGTAGTACATTGTTTAGGTTCCCATATAGAATTTAAAAAATTATACTAGGATAATCTTGTTGAAAATGATTTTGAAATATGAGTATTTTTAAATCCCAATGATTTTTTGAATATAATAGAAAAATCATTTTCACAAAAACCATTCATGTCATGTTGAATCATTTAACTATATAAATACATCCTTTTTTACTTTTAACAAATTGATTTTTATACATTAGAGGTAATCTTATCTCATATCCAGTACCATCTTTATTTTTATTTATTTTATTTAAATACATAATGTTTTGATATATTTCAATGCCTTGAATAAAAAATAAATAATTTTTGTATGACATAGAATTTTCGTTTTCAATTTCTTATTCAAGTGTTGATCAGATTTCAAGTTATCTTAAACTGCTTAATGAGAATTAGAGGCAGTGTTTCAAAAATTTTATTCCTCTTTTAAAAGAAATTTATTTCCAAAAATATGTTTTTCATTATTTTCATTAAGAATATTATATAAATTATAATCTTGGAAATATATTTTGTTAATAATTATATTTATTCATTTAATTCCGAAACATTCGGATTTTTAGGC
Organism: Viscum album; assembly: GCA_963277665.1. Classification (NCBI taxonomy): domain Eukaryota; kingdom Viridiplantae; phylum Streptophyta; class Magnoliopsida; order Santalales; family Viscaceae; genus Viscum; species Viscum album. The sequence goes on from OY728147.1 coordinate 217,994,646, forward strand.
TCATAAAATAAAATCATCTAGATTAAAATCCAAAATCACTAACCTTATTCATAGAAACCATTAAGAATATGTTAGTGGATTCTTCCTTATTTCCATATTGTTCACTAGAGTCATACTCTTATATAATACTCTAAATAGTTTTCAAAGAAGTGTTGTCTTTATTTTTGAATTTTTCATTATTTTTCAATTTTGGATAGTGATATTCTCGTTCTATATACACTTAAAACAAGTTAAATATGACCTATTTTAGTAATTACTCTATTTATTATCTCCAATGAATTTTTCTTATTGGATGTTTCTTTTAAATTAGTTCTTGAATCTGTTCCTTCACATTTTTTTTTTGAAAAATGTGGTAACAATATAATCCATATATTACTTTCACATCCATGTATATCATAATTAGTAGAGTGAGTAGAATCAAAATTCATATATATAAAAATTGAACTATTTATTATTAATGTATCTTGTTCATCTATGTTCTTCTGTTCCAGTTCTTAATAAAGTGGTTATCTAGTCAATTCATCAATAGTGTACTCTTGTAACTTCTTACATTCATCAATGGAAACCTTCATTTTGTTCCATTTATTTTTTAATTCTTATAAGACTCATTCAATAATTAATATATTTTCCAAATATTCTCTAAGGAAATTGATTCCTTTAAAAATTCTTTTAAATAAATGGAACATCTGATTTACAGTTTTTTCCACACCCATATTTAAATCCTGGTACACAAATGAATGTATTATAATCATAGTTTGAATTAGTTGCTCTAACCTAAGATGAGTGACTTGTAGAATCTTCCAAATATACTGATCTATCTTGCAAGTAGATACATGAATAAAATTATTTAATTAATAGCATAATATAATATATTCATAACTATGTTACTCAAAACATATTTAACAATATCATTTTTATATGTTTATCTTGGTCAAATTTTGGTAGTGTATACTATTTTTCCATGATTTAGTAGTGTCCTATTTTTAATTGTTTGATGTATGCCTCCAATTAGGATCTATATTATATATAATAATTTCTATCAAATTGAGGTATAATATTAGGTATCCAAGAATCATTTACATTTACTCCGTCCATCTTAAAGATTTTTCCCTTAGATAGGGAGGTCTTTGATAGGTTAACATCAACAAATATAAAAAAAATCAATAGAAGGATTGGATAAATTCTCAAAGTATCATATTATGAAACAAGTTTTTTAGTAACTGAAAATGGAATTATATATCTAAACTATACTTAAGAAGTTAAACCACTCATTCTAATTTTTAGGTTATAATAGGTAATGGAATATGGTCCAAAAAGGGTGAATATACTAGATTAAGAAATTTTAATAAAAAAATTGATTACTAAAATTAAATAATGAAGTTAATTATTAGAGTTAATTAGCGGTTTTAATAAAATAGAGAATGAAAATTTTTTAATATATTTTTAGTCTATTGTGAACTGACTCTAGTTTTATACCTCTCTACATGGTGATAGATACGGCTTCACAAGAATAATTTTTTAGGGGAATCATAACTTGATTACATGATCCTATTAAATTGAACGGATAATGACAACACAATGAATTTTATATGTGATTCACAGCCCAAATACAACACTGACTTTAAAATACTGGAGTCAAAACCTGAATGGTCCAGAATTTAGAATCTAGGAGTCACAACCTGAAGGAAGATAAGATGAATAATGCTATTGTATGTAAAATTATAAATATAAAATATAGTGTTCATATAGAGGATGAGAAGTAGTGTTATATAAATAGGAAACTAGAAGAAATAGAAGATAAAACAAATGAAATCTTGGTAATGGTTCTCCAGAAATTTGGATGTCTTGTCAATGGAGTAGTAGGTATAGATTTCTTGGTACATTTGTTGAAATATCATCTAACAGATGGAACTAATTATTGCACAGAACTTTAATGTTCATAACCATGCTTTGATTCTAAAAAATGTTAGGTTCATGTGGTTCTTCTAGTATCATGTATATCATTTTAATGCATCTTGTTGCCTTTAAATAAAATCTATAAATACTAAAAAACCAAACTCCAATCAAGTTAAGTAATTCAAATTCAAGAAGGAAATTTATCCATGAGAGATGAAAATTATCATTGATAATAATGGTAATAAATATCATTTGAATTAAAAACTGAAATATTGTTTCAAACCCTTTTGAATGACCCCGAAATTATAATAATAATGAAAAAATACAATAAAAATCAAAAGCTAATTAGACTATATAAAATTAAATATTAAATACATTCTAATTGTTTGATAATATAAAAAATAATTATTCTGAATTAAATACCATTTAATGTGGTTGAATAAATCCAATATCATTAAATTATAATTTATAAAAGAATAATTCAAATAAATAAACTCAATATATTAAATGTTAAATATTGCAAATATATGTTTTATATATTACGTAAGAATAATGAATTAATTTAAACCATATTTTAAAAAAATTAAAATTTTTCTAAAAAACAACGCATGACATATATATATAATATTAATTAAAAAATTAATTAAACACTTAAAAACATTAAAATAAACTTGTTTTTTAATATAATTTAATTAAAATTAAAATAGATCATGTTTAGAAATATAGATTTTATCAAAAAAATATAATGGAAATAATTTTTCAGGCATACCAAGTGGTCTTGCAGTTGGTATGCTTACCATGCCATTTGGTTGTTATGTTGACCACATGTGCTTTGTTCAAGTTCTCATGAAGTCACCATAGTGATTGTGCGAAAAAAATAACATGTGTTCACATGATAAATTGTATAATTGCTATGTTGACCATGCGAGCATCATTCTGTCACTTCACAATTTATCCTACAGTCAATTTTCAAAACATATAAATAATTAAAGATCTTCCATACTACCATGAATGATCAAAAATTGATCACCACATGGATATTCACACATAGTGCATTGATAAACGAACCCAATGGAAGATGGTTTTTCAGGATGAATGTGAATTCCCAAGTTGATCTGGTGATGCAATGTTATTATTCCATTGAAATACAAGAGAAATATGATGCATGACTCAGTCTGAGATCATGTATAAGATATAACCAGGCTACCATAAAATAGACTCATGATCCATATTTCAAACATCAATTAACTCATCAACTGTTCTATATTTTTTAGCTACTGGTTATGTGTGGAAACATTTACCAAATATGATTCCATGAGTTCATCATGTTGGTCATGTTGTAATTGTGAAACCAAAGTACAGAATAAAAGGTTTGCATGGGTAATTGTATGAATGAACTACTAGAAATGTTAAGTGAATTGGGACAAGGTGAATCACTGATTCTTGAAGGTTCTTGGTGAACCAAAAGATCATATGTTAACTACATAACAAATATATTTATGGGGTAGGATGGATTCAAGACATGGTAGGATAAGGCCGAATTCATGGTAAGCTAAAAAATTTCTCATGATAGGTTGGTGGAAAATATGACTGAGATACTAAAACATATTGATATTTCAGATTTCAGATAATTTTAATCCTCTCTAAACATCAAAATTCACATTTTATGAAGCATAATTAAATGTATATAAGCTCTATAACATTCCTTGGGATCAAATAATTAATAAATATGAATTATATATTAAGATATATCATCAAAATATAGAAAAAACTTGATTTAAAAACTATAAAAAATGTTAAATCAATTTTAGTAATTCTGACTATTTTTGAGGTGTCGAAAGAGTATTTTTAAAATATAATTTACTTGAAGGAAATATATAAATACTTTGTATATTTATAATCCATCAAATGGAGTTTTATTATGAAATGAAATGGAATAGATATCATTTAAATGAAAAATAAATTAAATTATATAAATTTCATAATTCCAAAACTATTACAAGAAATTAATGCATTTTTACACCGCATATTCAATAAATATAGACTTCCAATTTTTTAATTTAATATAAAAAAACTTTTTGGATTCCCATTAGAAAATTATGTAAAAGAGTAAAATCTATATAAATAAAATTATAATACATTAATTTATGAAAACATTAAATGAAAATAAATGTAAAAATATTATTTAAGAAAAAAAATGATGCATGTTTAACCAAAATGCGAACATGATAGAGATAGATTTAGTCTTCGTACTAATTGAATAAATTTAAGACATGGTTCTTATATTTTATATGAAATTTTATTTACATAAATGAGATCATGATTGTTCAAGATATAGTAAAAATAAATAGAAATCATAAAAAAAAAATTAATATGTTATAATAAGTAGGTTCTTAATATTTAGAAATATAAAATAATAAAAAAACATCCAAAACTATATTTTAAAAAAATTAATGGTTTAAAAAAAATGTTTTTTTCTTTACTTATACAAGGAGATCACTTCCACCACATTTCTTCAATAATTAAAAATCATTAAAAAACGAAAACTATTCCCTTTTCTCTCCTAGATTCTCTCCCAATATCCTAGAATACATAGTATTTACAAAATACCAATCTAAAGAACCTTAATGTGTTACCCTAGGTGAACATACAAATGGATAAGTAATGATATCAATTGAGCTCTCTTAATTATTTTCTCCCTATACCACCAAAATCCAACTCTATCTATGAAAATTTGATAACATAAGTGTTTATAATAAAATAAAATGTTATTATTCCAATGTATTATCAATTTTCTACCTTCCACTAAAACAATTCATGAAATGAATTTGTCGTCATGCATACGTGAAGACCACCAGATCCATTGATGAAATACTTAATTATTCATCAACTTCTTAGGAATATAGTTATAAAATATTATTTAAAGAATTAATATGATAATTATATCATTATTAAGATTCCAAAACTATAAATCAATCTCTATCTTCCTCTATATCTATAGAAAATGAACGTGTCGCACATTAATATCTGTTGAATGCCTCCTCTACAAAAGTAATGTATTTTTTCTCTATATTATATTATAATGTATAAAATTATCTTATAACCAAATTAAAAACCTTAATAATATATAAATAATTTCATTATTATTTTGAAATAGTTATATTATTTCAATGTAATCACTTTCTTAAACATAATCATCCTTATATTATAGCTTGTTCTTATTTGGTTTGATTCAGCCACTTACATAAATAGTGTTATAAATTTATATCTGGGGTTACTATGTTAACAAAAATAAATTTTTTATTGGATAATAATAGGTAAACAAAACAATTGGTTCTATAATGGTATTAGTTGTATGTAATATGTTATTAATATACTACCCCTCATTCATGCAAATTTCCAAAAAAAATCTTTTCAATAACATCATCATCATGAATCATTAGTAATATAATTTGGAAATAAAATTATAACATGATAAAACATATACAAATCTATTATAATAAATATAGTGATCTCAAAATAATAAAATTTTAATCAATAAACAATAATCAACACTACCATTACAAAACTATCAATGTAAGCTAATAACATTAGATTACGAAACTAAAATATAACTAACTAATATAGAAACAATAAAATATTATAGATAGAGATTATGAAAGGTTATAGGTATGAATAATGTTTTTAAATAGGTTATCAAGGTTGTTATTTTGGATACATAAGAGGTTAATAATGTTTGGATAAGTGGGGTTTAAGGTAAAGGTTTTTTCATCTCAATTGTGCTTCATTGAGATATGATATGTATTCACTACTTATATAATTTTGTGGAGTATATATTAGCCATAGATTTATTTTATTGTAAATTTTCATGAAATATAATGGTTTTAAAAATAAATCTTATTTTTTAAATTTGATTGGTTATAAATTTAAAATATAATAATGATGTAAGGGTTTTGTTATCTCAAACCCCCTTTCTTCGAGATACAATGTCTCTTCCTGAACTCTTTACTTCAATGAACTTTTTAATACATACAAGAATTTTATATTGTAATTTACCTTTCTATCTGGGAAAAATTTAACTTTTAATTCAAATATTCCTCCTTTGTGAGTTTATAACCATAAAAGAATGTAATTATTTAAGATAATTTTCATTCTCTTCTAATGATTTTTTTTATTCCATGTCCATATTTTTCCTTCTCACCAATCTCATTCTTCATATTTGGAAACCTAATTATGTTTTATCTCATGTGACCATATTACTTTCATTCTATTATTTTCAAAAATAATTTTCTATTATTTATTTTTATGATGTAGGATTTAAAAAATGTATTTAAAAATATTAAAAAGGTTATTCATTTATTGATAATCAAATTTTTTATTTTACACTCTAGACTAGTTTTTGACAACCATTATGTATTTTAAAGGATCTTATATTGAAGATTCATTTTTAAGTTAAATTTATTCCACTATTTTCAATTCAACTATACAAAAATATCTATTTAATTTGATATGTGACTTTACTTTTTATAAAAATATGAAAATCCTTTTCTGAAAACTCGTTTTATGTTTTGAAATTATTTTTGTTTTTTACTATAAAGTAATACATTAGTTATAAATTATTATTCATGAATCACCTTATAAATTATCTAATTATATGATTTTTTAGGGTGATTGAATATTTTGTATCAACTATTTACATTCTTGAGGTCAATTTTGGTGATACCATCCAAAAATGTTGTGAAACTCATATTTATATACATGGGTTCTTCATAATGTAATGGATGATTGTAATAAATTATAACATATATGTATTGATGATTAATTGGAGAGGTCAAATATCCCCCTCTAATGAATTGGTTAAGGTATTATATATCATGTGCTAATAATGTGTGGACATTCTTAGATAATTTCACAACATAAAGGGCGATCCTTCTTGAATTTCGCTCGTGAAATAAAGGGTGATCCTTCATGGATTTCTCTCACAACATAATTGATCATAATTACTGTATATGATTACAATATTATGTTTCTATGTGTTTGTGTTTTATTCAATATTCCCTTGTTATTCTACATTTTCATGATTTTTCCATTTTTATCTACTTTTTAATATAATCCATGGATCATGTTATTATCTCACACTATTATTCCATCATACATTTTTGTTTATTATATATTTCATGTATCATCTTGTGTTTTTTAAAATTTAACATTATGTTTGATAGCATACATGATACACCACATTTATCTTAAAGAAACAACTTAATATTATAATTTAATATGATAATTTTCACATATACATTAGAGTTTTGGGAATAAAAAGAACTAACTGAATTATGAAAATTTTATTTACACATGTTTATATAATAATTCAGTGGTTAGAAAATTAATTAGTAAACTAAATAAAAAACAATTGAATATAATAGATGTATTTTTATGAAAAACAATTTAAATGAAAATAAGTGAGTTTATAAAATAATAAAATCACTATTGATGGATTTTATTAATGAAATATATATTTAATATATTAAATTTAATTTCTGAAATTAATCTTATTTGTTTCATAGACATGATATAATTACAAATGCAATTTTTTTAATAAAATAATTACTTTTCAAGAAAGGTATTTATCTCGTCTTTTGATGGGGAACCCATTTTAAATCTGGATTTTGATAGTTTGATATTTTATATTAGAAAACATATACTTCTTATTTGTATGTGGAACATCATGATTTAGTTTTTATAAATTTTCGGTATTTTTCTAAAAACTTTCATATTTTTATGAATAGTGAAAATACTACATTTCAATTCAAAAATTATTTTTTGTATAATTTATTTATATTGATAGATTATCCATTTACATGGTTTTGGGGTATAATTATATGATTTTTTATCATTTAATAAAATTTAGTTTGTTGGATGATTTTTCAAATTAAAATTAAATAGAAAAACTACATGAACTTTTGAAATTTTTACTTAAAAACCTGTTTTCTCAATCCGTCAAAGAAATTCGTGTTAAACCTCCATTAACAACTTTTGTGAATTGAATTTCCAAAAATGGAAATACATGGTCATAGTCATTATTAAAAATGTGTTCCAATAGGAATAAAATAATTTTTGGTTAATAGTAACTTTAATTTTTTATTTACCACGGTTGAAGGTAAATATGGTAATTAAAGGTAAAATTTATATTATAAAATTATAAAATTACCATAAAACTTATAATAATATTATTTTATGATTTATTATTGACTATGAAAATACATAGTTTTAAATTGTGTGCTTTGGAATCCACTTGGTTATAGTTATCACATATATAAAATTTAATTTAATGTAAAGCCAAATATTTAATAAATATGTCTCCTCCTACTAATTTTTGTTAATATGGTGTTATGTAAGTAATATATTATAAGTTTAATAGTACATAGTAATATAAAAGTACAAGATACAACATGGTAATTTGTTTTTTAATTTTTGGGAATTAAATAATTAAATTTATTATGGCACAGAGATGATGGAGTAAAATATTTATAATGGAAAGAATCAAATAAATGATATTAATAATATTAAAATAAATATAATTTGAAATATTAGATGTCATAAACGAGTTTTATGGATGAATATGACATTATATTATTGATTTAATGTAGTTTTTTATAGAATAAAGTTGTTATGATATTATAAAAAAGTCATGTAATGAATAAGATCAAAATTAAAATAATTTATATATTAAAATATATAATATTTATTTAAAGGATATAAAATTTCTAAAAATATAAAATTCTGGAAACAAGTTCATATTTATATATAAATTTTAATAATTACTCATTCATTGAACTTTTATCATTATTTTGAAATTATATTAACTCTATAAGTGATAATTACTTGATAAAATGGTCAGAGATAAAATGGGTTAAAAAAGACAAGGATTAAAATAATAATAATACTTTTATACTTTTCATTGTATGATTATATTTCTACCCACAATAATCATATTTTATAACTAAATGATTTTTCACCCATACAGAATCAAATTTAAATTTATATTAATTTAATGATTTTTATAATTCCAAGGGTTCCCCTCCCCTCTCCTATAAAAAGGCCCACAGTCCTATCTATTACTCACACATCCAAAACATTTTGATTCGGATAAGATATTCCCAAAAAAACATCCTATAATACCTCCCTAAATTCAGGAGGTCTTATTTTAGGCATAAAACCCTCCTTTTAAGTGTTATGTTTTTCATTAATGGCAAGCAACCAAATAAGAGGTATCGTTTTCTTTAAGTATTTCTATTTTATTTCCTCTTCCACTTCCATAAAAACGTACTATTTCTATAATGAATAATAACTATTGTACCCTAAATTTAATGAGATTTTATGATTATAATATCATCAACTAAATTCATCTCCACTTCTATTAATTGGTAAAAGAATTAATCAATTGGGGGTACATGTGAACTATCACCTCCATGAACTGATCTAATCATTTTTCATAATAGTCTCTCATCACTTGTTATAATAATGGAATTAAAGTTAATATGTGATAATAATGTCATATTAGTCATTATAATATAATAATATATAAATTACATTCTTACTTTCCATGCACATGAAAATGATAACGTCATTCTTGCGTATGTGTGAACAATCACCTCCCCGAAGTGATGTGACACTTTTTTATTCATTATATCAATTGTATGATATAATTAGCTATATATAAATTATTTATAGGATATTAATGATGTTATTATAATTTTTAAATTTAAAATACTTAACTTATTTCAATAACGATTAATAAAAATGGAAAATGTTACTCATGCGTACGTTCAGCTTACCATCTCCATGATTATAACAATGTTCATTTTCTACAATCACACATTATGGTTTTATTTAGAAGAATAATTTATCTATAAAAAGTATAATAATGTCATGAATATTATTCTAGAGATGAAGGACTTATGACCACATGATCTAATGAAATCTAAGTAAGTTCATTTTCGACTCAACTACCGAATACCAACAAAATGCCCAATGTGAACTTAAATAATTATGTAATAGTTATAACATGTTAATAAGTGATATAAAAGTAATTTTGAACATTAAAAATATTATAAATAAATTATAAATTAACCCATTTTTATTATTCAGGAAGATAAAGAATGTATGATATAATTCAGACTTGAGGTAAGGGACTTCGTCTCAATCTCAATTCATTGATGCATATTTTGATGTTATACACAACCTTATTTCATATGGTGTATAATAAACCCATTTGACATTTAATTTAATTCAAAGGTTAAAAAAAGAATTTTTTTATAATAATAATTTTAATTTATTTACAAAGTGACATAAGGAATGTTTTTTAATGTATACAATGACAATGTCTTCTCAGCCGCCATAACCGTTATTTGATATTTGTCTTCCTCTATAAGGCTCAATATTTTTAAAGGGAAACAAAATAACTTATTCCCTTTTAGGTTATTTTGGTATTGAAAGTGTTTTAGAAAATGTATTGGCATTTTCAATATCTTGAAATAATTTTTTATGATTGGAAATTGAATTTTATAAGTGAAATGTTGAATATTACAGTCTTCTATGTGTTATGATTATCAAACGGTACTTGGAAATTTGACAAGTGGTTACATGCTAAACCAAAAAAGGGTGGTTATGTGATAAAAAAAGAATGGTGGTTTGGTGATAAACCAAAGATGAGTGGTTTTATGATAAACTAAGGATGGTTGGTTACATTAGAACCTCCAATTCATTGGGTATGGAAGTCAATCATATTGATATTACATTTTTAAGAGTGATATTTGTGAAATTTGGTTGTATAGTTATTCCATTTAATTATGATTATGTCCCAAGTTACCTTTGTATGTTATATGTTTACTTTTATGGGTTTTAATGTAATATTATGTTTATAAAAAATATAAGAAATGAGCTTATATTCAGTGAATATTATTTAATATTTCTTAAATGTTAGAAGTATTAATTTATGATAAAGTATTCATGGTTTACATGTTTTCTCCAGACTAACAGTTTCTCTTCTTTTTGTATCCCTTACTGAGATTTTTATGCCCATACCATGTTTTGAAATGTTTTTCATGGGATTCAAAGATTAATAGAGTGAAGATTGTGATCAAGGAGAAGTTATGAATTTTAAACATGAAACAAAACCATGATTCTTTTTAAATGTTTTTGTTTTACGAAAAAAAATTGATAGTGAGTAAATGTTTCTCGTTTTTAATTTTTGATTTGTTATGAATGAGTTATTTCCTAATTATCTAAATATCTAAACCTGAAAAAGGTCATCGATGTTAATGAAAGTAAAATTATTGAATTAACTCAACATTATGTAATAATTAAAGTTTATGCCTTATAGTTGGTATAAGAGGATGGTTTAGACAACTTTGGAGGTTAGGGTGATATTTAAACATAAGTTTCAATTAATATATAACCATAGTGGTTAGGTAATATAAGGATTCATAGTTATTTTAGATAAATTTAATGAGTTTGAGATAAAATGAATTAGTATACATTAGTGTTTTCTTCATCATAAGATAATATATAATGATTTTATTTATATAATCACACTAACCATTTTTGATTTAGTAAATGGATGGATCTAGTAAGAACAAATGTAAAAATGGATGTGAAGGAAAATGTGGTGGTTCCATGAATAATAAAAAATAATATAATATGAGGAGTAATGAGAACTCTAATGGTTTTTATAAATAATCTGGAGTCATGATTAACCAATGGAACCTTGGTGAGTTTTCAAGTCTATCATATATGATAGAACTTAATCCATGTGGATGTTCAGGTAATAATCATAAAGGATAGTATATTCAATGAAATATGTGTCGTGGATGTGGAATGAGATACCTTGGAAAATGTTTTCATTAGATGGGAATATCTTATATATTTGGTAATGAATGTCACAAAGAAATAAGCTACCATGGAAAAAAGAAAGCATTCAGTTGACTCAAATATAGGGAAAGAAGTTATTTCTGAGTTATCAATTTAATGTTTTAAATGTGGGGTGTAAGGTCATTATAAAAATAAATTTCATATAAATAAGGTTATTTAATGGGATCAGGCGGACCATACAAATATATGTTTAGAAATACCAAATGTCATCCCAATTAAAGATGAGGAAACTAAAAATGACCTATGAAGGGTGTGGATTATTTCTTGTCTCGTGTATTGAAATTATTTAATATTAGGAAATGATTAATGTTTTAGTTTTTTGCAAATATGTATTAAGGAATAATATAGAAAAGAATTTTTATAGGGTCACGAACAACGCTGAATGATAAAAACATTCTATATAAAAAGAATTCAAGAGTTATGTTAGACTAAAGGATGATGAAATGTTTGAAATTGTTATTTCTATTTAGATGATGGGATTACATTTGAAGATATTTTTCTAGTATGTGTAACCTTGAAGTTTGTAATTTAAACATTTTAATGGGTGAAGAATTATATTTTCTTGTGTGGAAATAATTACAAAGGTATGGATAACCATTCAGGCTTATAAGATAATTGATTTTGAGGTAATTATGGGTTATTACATTTTCCATTTTAAAATGAAATGTATGAGATAAAATTTTAGGATAAAACAAGTAATCATTTCATGAGTATTTTATCTAATTTTGGGAATTTTATAAAATTATATATTTTTACGAAAAGAATAACCCACATGATGGGTGAAACCCCATCACATCGGACATGTCTTTGGAAATCGAACCCACAATTGAAGTGTGACAAAGATTTATCACCTACCACTGGCCTACGGGAAGTCCCTAGTTAGTATGTCATTTTATTTTTAGTTAAATGAGTTGATGGAATAAGAATAAGTTGATTTTGGGAACTTATTTTTTTATCAAATTGATATCCTTGGTACAGGAAAATGATTAGGGGATTAAGTGATAAAAGGTATTTTTGGAAGACGTTCACTATTTGGGTAACCCTATATGACTAAGGTAGATATAATTCTATGGGATTTTATTTAAGTAATAATGGTTGAATTTTATTTTTCAAGAATCTATTTCTTATTATATACTTATGTTTATTCATTTTACTTATAGAAATGATTAACCTATCTTGGAGAATATTTTATTTTTGAAATTACATTTTTGGTATGAGACATTAAGAGTAGTTGATGTTATTTGGAGTAAAATTTTAGAACATATTTGGGAAAATTATTTGATTAAATCCTGATACTTTTCTTAATTTAATATTAGTTATAATATTTTTGATGAATTTTAAGGATAGTTCTTTGTTGAATGGTCTATATTGTATATTGGGTATTACTTTTGAATTCTGAAGATTAAAATTAGTCATTCTACTATTAATGTTTATTATATTTGTGGAATTATATTATTCTTATCATAAATTGTTTTGGTCAATGTTTCAATATAAGATGAATATATAGTTAATATTTTTTCTATTATATTATTCTGTAGAATTTGATTTTAGTGTTTCTCGTTTGAAAAAAAAATCCTCTTAAATACTCATCATTTGGAGAAAAATATGAGTTTGTGGTGGAATTTGATTAAATGATGAAAATATAATTGTTATTTAAGTGTATTTTCTTATGATATTAGTCTCGGTAGTAATTGAATTCCTAAACTCTATGAAAATGGTGTTAATACAAAAACATTTTCCGTTAACATTCCAACTATGAAATCAATGACTGTTTAACCCGTCACAAATTTATGGTTTTCTTGTTGTTAACTTTCTCCTAAAAAATTATCCAATTATTCTCCATCATAAAATGATATCTATTTTTCTGTTCAATATCCTTGTTTTTCTACATGTAACCCTAGTGTAACACCCCAAGTTTCCTCGGTATTTTTCCTTTCAAATAATGCAATGGCGTGCATTGTACACAACTTCAAGATTTTAACACACCATAACCAATCAAACTAGCCGTTATGAATAGTAATACCTACTTTTTGAAATTTATAAATTATATCTCTCAAAATGGACTTCATTTTTGGATTCGTAATATCGAAATTAGCCTAGGGTGAAATTTTGGTACTTTTTGGATAACTTTCATATTTTGATGAATAGTGAAAATTACTAAATTTTAATTAAAAACAACTTTTTTAATCAAAATAATTAATAGTTATAAATTATGAATTTGAGTGGTTTTAAAGTATATTTAGAATATATTTTTACCATGTAATATAATGTGGGTCATTGGACATAATTTTACAATTAAACCAAACATAAACAAGTGTCAATCTTTTGATAGTTATTATCTTTTAAAAACACGCTTTTTGTTTTGACAGCGGGAATTAATTTTAAATTAATTTCTGCCACTTCTGTGTTTTGAATTTAGGATAATGGATTCCATATTTGGAATCAGGATGTTCAAATTGTGTAAATAGGTAACTTTTATTTTTAGACATTTTGAATAATTACTGCGGTAAATATTTTATTTACCATGGTTAAGGGTAAATCCGGTAAATAAGGGTTAAAAAAATAATATTATAATAATACTAAATTACCCTAAAACGTGTCTTAACCCTATTGGTTGATACATGGTCGACCATGGGCATCTTTGGGTCGATTTTGGGACCCCATGGATCCACATGTAAGTGATAATGACACTTTATTTTAATTAAGTTAAAATGAATACAAAAATGACAGAAGCATATATCTTTTAGCAAAACAATTTTTACATAGGGTTATATATGTTAGATTTTCGATTATAAATATTAATTAGAAAGATAAAAAGCTTTCATACATAATGATATTTTATTTATAATTTTTAGACATTAAATAATTTATTTTATTTATGACACAATGATGATGCAGTAATTACTATAATAGTGAAAAATTAAAATAATTGATATTATAAATACCCAAATAAATATAATATGAAACTTTTAATGAATTAAACTAATTTTATAGGATAATATGATATATTAGAATTGATTTAATTGACTTTTTTCGAAGTAATCAATCTGTTATGAGTTTCACAAAAATCAACTATTGAATAGTGTCAAAATTGACATAAAAGAGTTCTTAAAACCAATATTATATTATTAATTGATATTAAATTCCTAAAAATATAAGGTTCGGACAAGAGACTTATATCATGATAGATTCATCATTAATGGAATACTTGGGGGTCTCTTGTATGTATATGGTAATTTTATTAACCATATAATATAAAAATACAAAAAGACATTGTAAAAGTGAAACTAATTAACTTAGAGTTAATACTTAAAGATAAGGTTAATATAAGTACCCAAACCTGTCTAAATTCTATTGGTTGAGTTGTTTTCGACCCATCCCCACCTTAACCTTTGAATAGTCAACTTTGGAGCCATTGTAAACCGAATATGAATTTATTATAAACTAATATCTCTAGCTTTTCCAAAGGTTCCCCTCACCCCTCTTATAAAAGGGCACTCCTCCTTCTCATTTCTTCACACCTTCAAAGCCCTTTGGTTCGGACAAACCCTGCCCAAATACTATCTCAACTTCCCTCACTACAACCTAGAGGCCTTATTTTGATCCGAAAGCCAACCTAAGGAGCCCTTTTGATCAAATCAAAAGGAAGAACCCGAAGAAGAGGAAATGTTTTCACCACCCCTTTTTAAGTTCCTTTCTTCTTCCACTTCCTCTTTCTTTGTTATTACCATTATAAAATAATAACTCCAGTATCATATATATACTGTGATGTTATTATAAATATGGTACAACCATATTCATTATTCTATCCATCCTTTGAATAACATGTCACCATACGTGCGTACGTACGGCTTACCGTCTCCACGTCGTGGTGTAATTGTTATTCAATATATTATTATTTGGATGGGTATAATAATGATGTGTAACTCATGTAAATAATAAATATAACATGATAATGATTCTGTATATATGATATAAAATCCAATTATATATTATTTTAATATCAAAAGAATGATATTTTCGCTCGTGCGTATGTACGGACTACCGTCTCCACGAACGCGATGAGATTCATTGTCCATCATATCCATTCAAGTATAATTAGAATTTGATGATTTAAAAATAGTATCTAAGGACTTGATATCATTATGGATATGAATAATATACATCCCATTAATAACGAATATGGCTCACATAACAAAGAATATAAAGTAAAATGAACCCGTTAACACCCGAAATAACGATAATTCTAAGATATTATTAACAAATCAATGTTAAAAGATCATATATGATATCATATTAAAGTAAATGATTCTTGTATTATTAAATAACAATTATTTCACCATTATACAGGAGGTAAACCTACCATCGACCAAGGAAAAAGTACAAGTAAGGGATTCTCTTATCTCACTTTCAATTCCGTGAGATTTCCATTGTTCGCTACTAAATTTTTGAAAGTGGTGTATTGTGTACATACATTTGATATATATTATCATGATTCACTTTATATTCATGTTATTATGTAAATCATTTGGTGGTTATTAACTTTTGGCCATGCGACTCAGTTGATTAACGTGGTAAGGGGTTTCTTGTCTCACTTTTAATTCCGTGAGAATTCCATTGATCACCACTTAATTATTGCATGTGGTGTATGTGTACTACCCATGATTGTATTCATTGTGTAATATACTTTATTTTATGGGTATTTACATCATCATGGTATGATATTTCTTTCATGGGTGTTTGTTTCTTAAGTTACCTAATCAATAAGGGAATTTGAGATTTCAATTTTCACTCATTTGGATTTACGCATATTTCATTGATTATATTACCCCAAGATTATGGGTGGAATCACTATTCATTTGATTATGTCATAATTTCCACTCCCCTTCCTGTGGATATACTTTTGATACACATAATCACTCCATTGAAAATTCTCAAGTCATTGATATGAATTTGATAAGAGTAATTTTAACTCTTTCACCATTTGTTCAGTTAAACATCCAATTCGTTGGTGTTGTTTTTACAGGAATATGTGTGAATATACTTTGATTGTTTTACACTGAATATCCAATCATATTTAGTGTATTTATATTTTTCACACATAATTATGTTGTTGATTTATCCTTAACCTAAGGATATGGCCTTTATGAGAGATTTCATCTCAACTTACATTCCATTGAGACTTCTTTGTTGATATACACCAAATCACTTTTATGTGGTGTATATAATGTACTTTGACATAGTATATCATGAATTCCATTTATTCTCATGATATTACAAAGTTTTGATTACCTCAATTATTTTCATTCAAGTGTCTCTCTTTTGGTTAGAATCTCTAACTAAAATACCATTTTTAAATGTTTTAAAGACTTATTCATCTAAATCTTTCTCATTAATGTCCATGTTTTAAAAATGGTTTTAAGGATTTATTTATATGGACATTAAAGTTTAGAAATTAAAAATCCTTTTAAAAGGTTTCAAAGTGGTATGGGACACATTGATTCAAAAATCTATTTTTAAATGGCTTCTTGACAAATAGTGTGACTTTTAAATGTTTTCAAGAAAAGGGGGATATTTATCTCAAATAGTTTTGATGATTATTTTCATCTATGTCAACATCCTTCATTATTCATGATTGAGGTTAATGTGATACAATACAATCTTCCATATTGTATCAAATGAGTTATATTTGACTGTGGATGTTCTATTTTTATACCATTCATGGTTTGTGGTTAAAGTATTGACATTTCGTATGCTAGTTTTAATACGAATGTTTATTTTATGCTTAAACCTATTCATATGAGGAATGCATTTGACTTAATAAGTGACGGGTGGAGCCCGCTATAGCTCCTCGATGCATCGGTAGGTCTCATGAGACAAACTAGTGTCTTGGCATAAGGCCTTGGCAAAATCTTATTTGTAGTCTTGGCACGAGGCCTTGGATATGTGGTTATGATAGTCTGGCATTATGCATTCCATCAATATGAAAGTGGTTATTGATATTGCATGTGATCATTCGACTAGTAGAATATCCATGTGAGTAAGTAAATGGCATTATTTCATTTTACCTTTGCCATTTTATGCTGAAGTTCAAGTTTAAAAGGCTTTTGTTTTAGTTATAAATTGCCTTAAGTGTTTATGCTTATTTATGAAAGCTTCTGCTATAATGTTATCCTTACTGAGCATCTGAGCTCACCCCTTTCAATGTTTTATTTTTCCCAGGATTATGAAGAAGTAATTTATGAATGACCAGAAGGGATAGTATGAGGGGATATGAAGACAAGATGTTTTTTTATGATGTAATGTTAAAATTTATGGATGTATCTAGTTATTCCAAGGCTACTAAACTAATCGGTCTTTCGAGACTTGATCTTTCTCGTGATCATGCCAATGTTATGTAATAATGCACTGACTCTAGGTAACTAGGGTTGGGGCGTTACAGTTGGTATCAGAGGAAGTTTAGTACAAACCTTGGAAGCTAGATTTAGATAAACTCTGATTAGAACACGTAGACCTAAGATGAACATTGAGGATTAGTATAAAAGAACTTCCGAGAATTTTGGTATTGTAGAGATTTTGTGAGTTTTCCAAGCAATACATCCCTGTCTGGATACGAGCAGGTAGAGGCGGCTCTGGCACAGATGTACCTAGGGGTAAAACCCGAAAACACCGCTTTGAGCTAGACTCGAACGGGAACTGGTGCACGACAACGGGCCTTGCTGCACTCTTGGTTACGACACTCCCGGGGGATATGCTTAGGATAATTTACATTTTCTTTACAAACCGATTTAAGTAATATATACATTAGATGAGAGTAAATGACCTTGGTTAATCCTAATATGTTTCAAATTGAGAATATGGTGACATTTTAATCTCTAAATGATTTTACGACTACTATTACTCACACAATGCTTTCTAGTTTTAGTCAATGGCTGGATTCCAAGGAAGTCATAGTGACTTTGAGAATGATGTACAAGGTGGGAATGGTGGTGGAAATGAGCAACAAAATGAAATGTTGATAGGCGTAAAAGATATCGTCTTTATGCCAAATCAGTTTTCCAAAAATATGATCAACAACATATATATTAACCAACTCCCAGACCTAACAAGGAAGATAAAGGTGATGAATGATAAGATCTCCAGCAATGGAGACCATGGAGAAAAGAAACCTCAATTTTCATCATGCAGGAAATGTGGAAAGAGACACCCAGGAAAGTGTCTCAATGGGACAACGAAATGCTTTACGTGCGGGAAGGGAGGACATAAAGTGAAGAATTGCCGAAGAAAAATGAAGAGTACTATGGAAGAAGATAAAAATGGTCCCAAGAGTCCATTTACAGTCATTTGCCGTAAATGTAGGGGACCTGGCCATTACCCGAGTGAATGTCCTATTCTATAGGATATTTTCTTGGTCAAAGAAGAAGATATGTGGAAATAAATGGTTGGAGAAAAACTTAAAAAGTATTAGCACTCCTTGTTGATGGGTACTTTGGAATAATTTTCTCTTGTATTTGTAACCCCGCAGTTTGCCATGTGAGAATGATATTTGAAGAAGAATTGTCTCTTCTCTTGTGGATATAGGTATAAATAACCATTTGATTTTATATGATCATTGGGGTTTGAGAAAATTATAAGTTATTATAATTTGGGATAAAAATGCAAAGTATGATATAAAATTTGTGATTAAATTATGTTATTTTGAGGAATTTATCTCATTTTGGTAATATTATAAAATATAGTTTTTGAAAAAGGACAACACGTAGACTGTGTGACAACCCGTCGCGTCGGAAAAAGCTGTGGGAATCGAACCCACAACCAAAGTGCGATTGGGATTTATCGCCTACCATTGGATTATGCGAAGTCCCTGGTTAATGTGACTTTTTTTTGTTAAATGATTTTATTGATCAATAATAAGATGATTTGGGTTCTTATGTCTTATCAAATGAATACCCTTGGTATAGTAAAATGATTTGGTGATTAAGTGATAAATGTTATTTTGGAAGATGTTCGCTTTGTTGGAAACACTATATGCCCAAGGAAAATAGAATACAATGGGGTTTCATTTGTAGAGTAATGGTGGATTTTTATCGACGTTTTTATTGTTGATTTATAGTGATTTGGGTTATTTATGGAAATTATTAACCTATAACAGAGAATATGTGATGATGTTAATTACTTTTAAGTAAGTGACTTTAAGAGTATTTGATGTCATTTGGAGATACAATGTAACATGGGAGACTACATAATCAAATTCTTCTATGATTTGGGTTTCAATATTAGTTTGGATTATATTAAAGGATTTTAAGGACAATTGGTTATTGAATGGTATCTATTTAACTTTGGGGTATTGTTGGTTTAATTTTAGAAATTAATATTAGTTCATATGTATCTCAATGAATATCCTTTTGGGGGATCATTAGATCATTCACTAACCTTTTTGGTTTTGATTAATCTTCAAAGACAATGTAAATATATGGTTTATCCTGCATGGATCATGTGATTCTGTAGAAGTTTATTCTAGCTCTTCCAGTGTGACCAAGTCTTCTTGAATACTCATCGTTTAAAAAAAATTGAGTTAATGGTGGAAATTTATTAAAGAATGAAAATTTACATAAAATGTAAGTATATCTCATAATGTTCTTAGTCAATATCATAAATGAATTCCTCTTCCTTATGTAATGTAACTTAAAAAAAATGTTGTCCGTTTACTTTCCTACTAGGAGACTAATGGTCGTTTGTCCCAACACAAGTTTGTGGTTTTCTCATTGTTAACTTTCTCCTGATCATGATTTCTATCCCTCTCCATCAGAACTTGACACTTAGTTTATCATCCATATCCATGTTTTCTTACATTGAATCCTAGTATGGGTTATCTTGGATGACCCTTATACCTCTCTTTCTTTCTTTTAAAGTGATAGTTTTATTGGCTCTTTTTCCGATGTGGGACTTTCCATTATATTCCCAAGAAAAATTTTAAAAATTGCGAGGACGCAATTTATTGAATGAGGGGAGAATGTAACACCCCAAGTTTCCTCGGTATGTTTCCTTTCGAATAATGCAATGGCGTGCATTGTACACAACTTCAAGATTTTAACACACCATAACCAATCAAACTAGCCGTTATGAATAGTAATACCTACTTTTTCTAATTTATAAATTCTATCTCTCAAAATGGACTTCATTTTTGGATTCGTAATATCGAAATTAGCCTAGGGTGAAATTTTGGTACTTTTTGGATAACTTTCATATTTTGATGAATAGTGAAAATTACTAAATTTTAATTAAAAACAACTTTTTTAATCAAAATAATTAATAGTTATAAATTATGAATTTGAGTGGTTTTAAAGTATATTTAGAATATATTTTTACCATGTAATACAATGTGGGTCATTGGACATAATTTTACAATTAAACCAAACATAAACAAGTGTCAATCTTTTGATAGTTATTATCTTTTAAAAACACGCTTTTTGTTTTGACAGCGGGAATTAATTTTAAATTAATTTCTGCCACTTCTGTGTTTTGAATTTAGGATAATGGATTCCATATTTGGAATCAGGATGTTCAAATTGTGTAAATAGGTAACTTTTATTTTTAGACATTTTGAATAATTACTGCGGTAAATATTTTATTTACCATGGTTAAGGGTAAATCCGGTAAATAAGGGTTAAAACAATAATATTATAATAATACTAAATTACCCTAAAACGTGTCTTAACCCTATTGGTTGATACATGGTCGACCATGGGCATATTTGGGTCGATTTTGGGACCCCATGGATCCACATGTAAGTGATAATGACACTTTATTTTAATTAAGTTAAAATGAATACAAAAATGACACAAGCATATATCTTTTAGCAAAACAATTTTTACATAGGGTTATATATGTTAGATTTTCGATTATAAATATTCATTAGAAATATAAAAAGCTTTCCTACATAATGATATTTTATTTATAATTTTTAGACATTAAATAATTTATTTTATTTATGACACAATGATGATGCAGTAATTACTATAATAGTGAAAAATTAAAATAATTGATATTATAAATACCAAAATAAATATAATATGAAACTTTTAATGAATTAAACTAATTTTATAGGATAATATGATATATTAGGTTTGATTTAATTGACTTTTTTCGAAGTAATCAATCTGTTATGAGTTTCACAAAAATCAACTATTGAATAGTGTCAAAATTGACATAAAAGAGTTCTTAAAACCAATATTATATTATTAATTGATATTAAATTACTAAAAATCTAAGGTTCGGCCAAGAGACTTATATCATGATAGATTCATCATTAATGGAATACTTGGGGGTCGCTTGTATGTATATGGTAATTTTATTAACCATATAATATAAAAATACAAAAAGACATTGTAAAAGTGAAACTAATTAACTTAGAATTAATACTTAAAGATAAGGTTAATATAAGTACCCAAACCTGTCTAAATTCTATTGGTTGAGTTGTTTTCGACCCATCCCCACCTTAACCTTTGAATAGTCAACTTTGGAGCCATTGGAAACCGAATATGAATTTATTATAAACTAATATCTCTAGCTTTTCCAAAGGTGCCCCTCACCACTCTTATAAAAGGGCACTCCTCCTTCTCATTTCATCACACCTTCAAAGCCCTTTGGTTCGGCCAAACCCTGCCCAAATACTATATCAACTTCCCTCACTACAACCTAGAGGCCTTAGTTTGATCCGAAAGCCAACCTAAGGAGCCCTTTTGATCAAATCAAAAGGAAGAACCTGAAGAAGAGGTAATGTTTTCACCACCCCTTTTTAAGTTCCTTTATTCTTCCACTTCCTCTTTCTTTGTTATTACCATTATAAAATAATAACTCTAGTATCATATATATACTGTGATGTTATTATAAATATGGTACAACCATATTCATTATTCTATCCATCCTTTGAATAACATGTCACCATACGTGCGTACGTACGGCTTACCGTCTCCACGTCGTGGTGTAATTGTTATTCAATATATTATTATTTGGATGGGTATAATAATGATGTGTAACTCATGTAAATAATAAATATAAAATGATAATTATTCTGTATATATGATATAAAATCCAATTATATATTATTTTAATATCAAAAGAATGATATTTTCGCTCGTGCGTATGTACGGACTACCGTCTCCACGAACGCGATGAGATTCATTGTCCATCATATCCATTCAAGTATAATTAGAATTTGATGGTTTAAAAATAGTATCTAATGACTTGATATCATTCTGGATATGAATAATATACATCCCATTAATAAAGAATATGGCTCACATAACAAAGAATATAAAGTAAAATGAACTCGTTAACACCCGAAATAACGATAATTCTAAGATATTGTTAACAAATCAATGTTAAAAGATCATATATGATATCATATTAAAGTAAATGATTCTTGTATTATTAAATAACAATTATTTCACCATTATACAGGAGGTAAACCTACCATCGACCAAGGAAAAAGTACAAGTAAGGGATTCTCTTATCTCACTTTCAATTCCGTGAGATTTCCATTGTTCGCTACTAAATTATTGAAAGTGGTGTATTGTGTACTTCCATTTGATATATATTATCATGATTCACTTTATATTCATGTTATTCTATAAATCATTTGGTGGTTATTAACAATTGGCCATGCGACTCAGTTTATTAACGTGGTAAGGGGTTTCTTGTCTCACTTTTAATTCCGTGAGAATTCCATTGATCACCACTTAATTATTGCATGTGGTGTATGTGTACTACCCATGATTGTATTCATTGTGTAATATACTTTATTTTATGGGTATTTACATCATCATGGTATGATCTTTCTTTCATGGGTGTTTGTTTCTTAAGTTACCTAATCAATAAGGGAATTTGAGATTTCAATTTCCACTCATTTGGCTTTACGCATATTTCATTGATTATATTACCCCATGATTATGGGTGGAATCACTATTCATTTGATTATGTCATAATTTCCACTCCCCTTCCTGTGTATATACTTTTGATACACATAATCACTCCATTGAAAATTCTCAAGTCATTGATATGAATTTGATAAGAGTAATTTTAACTCTTTCACCATTTGTTGAGTTAAACATCCAATTCGTTGGTGTTGTTTTTATAGGAATATGTGTGAATATACTTTGATTGTTTTACACTGAATATCCAATCATATTTAGTGTATTTATATTTTTCACACATAATTATGTTGTTTATTTATCCTTAACCTAAGGATATGGCCTTTATGAGAGATTTCATCTCAACTTACATTCCATTGAGACTTCTTTGTTGATATACACCAAATCGCTTTTATGTGGTGTATATAATGTACTTTGACATAGTATATCATGAATTCCCTTTATTCTCATGATATTACAAGGTTTTTATTACCTCAATTATTTTCATTCAAGTGTCTCTCTTTTGGTTAGAATCTCTAACTAAAATACCATTTTTAAATGTTTTAAAGACTTATTCATCTAAATCTTTCTCATTAATGTCCATGTTTTAAAAATGGTTTTAAGGATTTATTTATATGGACATTAAAGTTTAGAAATTAAAAATCCTTTTAAAAGGTTTCAAAGTGGTATGGGACACTTTGATTCAAAAATCTATTTTTAAATGGCTTCTTGACAAATAGTGTGACTTTTAAATGTTTTCAAGAAAAGGGGGATATTTCTCTCAAATAGTTTTGATGATTATTTTCATCTATGTCAACATCCTTCATTATTCATGATTGAGGTTAATGTGATACAATACAATCTTCCATATTGTATCAAATGAGTTATATTTGACTGTGGATGTTCTATTTTTATACCATTCATGGTTTGTGGTTACAGTATTGACATTTCGTATGCTAGTTTTAATACGAATGTTTATTTTATTCTTAAACCTATTCATATGAGGAATTCATTGGACTTAATAAGTGACGGGTGGAGCCCGCTATAGCTCCTCGATGCATCGGTAGGTCTCATGAGACAAACTAGTGTCTTGGCACAAGGCCTTGGAAAAATCTTATTTGTAGTCTTGGCACGAGGCCTTGGCTATGTGGTTATGATAGTCTGGCATTATGCATTCCATCAATATGAAAGTGGTTATTGATATTGCATGTGATCATTCGACCAGTAGAATATCCATGTGAGTAAGTAAATGGCATTATTTCATTTTACCTTTGCCATTTTATGCTGAAGTTCAAGTTTAAAAGGCTTTTGTTTTAGTTATAAATTGCCTTACGTGTTTATGCTTATTTATAAAAGCTTCTGCTATAATGTTATCCTTACTGAGCATCGGAGCTCACCCATTTCAATGTTTTATTTTTCCCAGGATTATGAAGAAGTAATTTATGAATGACATGAAGGGATAGTATGAGGGGATATGAAGACAAGATGTTTTTTTATGATGTAATGTTAAAATTTATGGATGTATCTAGTTATTCCAAGGCTACTAAACTAATCGGTCTTTCGAGACTTGATCTTTCTCATGATCATGCCAATGTTATGTAATAATGCACCGACTCTAGGTAACTAGGGTCGGGGAGTTACACCTAGAATGAGTTGTCTTAGGTGACCTTCATACTTTTCTTTCTTTCTTTTAAAGTGGAAGTTTTATTAATCATTTTTCTAATGTGTGATTGCAATAAAGGTATTTTGAAATGTCATAACTTAGTTGCCCACCCAAAATTAAAATTTCTAGGATAAAATTTCTAAAATGGGGTATAATGTAATGTCTCCAGTTTTTTAAAAGGAAACACAATGTTCAATAGAATACATGATAAACCATATTTAGCTTAAATGGATGGCTTAATATTATTATTTAATATGATAGTTATCACATAGCAATTAGAATGGTGGGAATGAAAAGGATTTACTGAATTATGAAAATATGGTTGAAACATCTTTATATAATGATTCATTGTATACCAATTTAATTATGAAATGAAATAAAAACTAATTGAATATAATGGATATGTTTTTATGAAAAAATGTTTTTAAATGAAACTGAGCCAGTTTATAAAATAATAAAATCACTATTTATGGATTATATTACTGAAATATATATGTAATATATTCAATTTAATTTTAAAATTCATCTTATTTGTTTTTCAGACATGATATAATAAAAAAATCTATTTTTCATATAAAATAAGTATTTTAAAAAAATTCGGTTTTTCATCCTTTTGAGGGAGAACCCATTTAAAATATAGTTTTTCACAATTTTATGTGTTCTATTAGAAAAAAATAAATATATTATTTCTAATTGGGACAATAAAATATAGTTTGGATAAATATTTGGTATTTTTCGGACAACTTTCATATTTTAAGGAATACTGAAAATACTACATTTTAATTCAAAAGTGATTTTTTCTTTTAATTAATTTATAATGTTACATTATATTTTTATGTGGATTTATGTTATAATTAGATTAAGTTTTTATTATTAATAAAAATTCAGTTCATTGAATTATTTTTCAAATTAAAATTAAATAGAAAATCTATGTGAACTTTTGAATGCTTTACATAAAAAGTCATTTTCTCAATCTGTTAATAGGATTAGTGCTAAACCTAATATAACCACTTTTGTGAATTGGATTTTTAAAAACATAAAAACATGTTTGTACTGTGTGTAAAAAATGAGGTCTAACAGGATCAATATAATTTTTGGTGAAGAGTTAATTTATTATTTTATTTTCCATGGTTAAAGGTAAATAGTGTAATTAAATGTTAAATTAATATTATGATATTATAATGTTACACAAACACTTGTCCTAATATTATTTGATATATAATTATTGACCATGACCAACCTTGGGACGAAATTATTACCATTGTAATCCACTTGGGTATGATTATGACATTTATAAGATTTAATTTAAAGTAAAGGAAAATATGTCATAAATAGGTCTCTTCTTACTAAAAAAAATTAATACAGTGTAATGAAAGTGATTTATACAACTATGAATATTAATTATAAAGATAAGAAATATTAAATGAAACATGGTAATATATTTAAAAATTTTAATAATTAAATAATTAAATTTAACTAAGAAACAAAAATGATGCAGTAATAGATTTATTAAAGAAAGAATAAAATAAATGAAATTAATAATATTAAAATAAATATTTTTTGAAATATTTTTTGACATAAACAAATTTTATAGATGAATATTACATGTTATTATTGATTTAATATATTTTTTTCTAATTAATTATGTTTATATGAAATTTAAAAAAACAATCATGTAATTAATTGTGTTAAAATTGACATAATTAATATTTTAAAATATAAAATATTTTATTGATGAAATAAAATCTATAAAAACTATGATTGGCCAAAAATTCGAGATAAAAATAAAACATTCATCAATAAATCATTCATTAGACTTTTTCCATGATTTGGTAATTATTTTAAC
The DNA here is from genome assembly GCA_963277665.1 of Viscum album. NCBI lineage: Eukaryota > Viridiplantae > Streptophyta > Magnoliopsida > Santalales > Viscaceae > Viscum > Viscum album. Next base: position 218,021,893 of record OY728147.1, read on the forward strand.
CCTCTTAGTGTAAATTATTTGATAAAATGATAAGAGTTAAAAAGGTTTAAAACAAAAAGATAAGGATTAAGAAAATTACTACAACTTGTATAATTTTTATTGTAGGATTATATTTATACCCATACTTATCCTATATTATAAAGAAATGTGTTTCTATATGTTTGGAATTGAAATTGAATTTATATTAATTTAGTACTTTTAATAATTCCATGGGTGCATCTCCCTTCTCCTATAAAAAGGCACCCCGTACTCTCTTTCAATCACACATCCAAAACATTTTGGTTTGGAAAATATCTAGGAAAACGCCTTAATATAATCCCTACCCACATTATTGAGGATATAGTTTAAGAATAACACCCTCCTTATATATTTTAAGGTGTTCTTCAACGGTGATCAACAAAAGAAGAGGTATCAAATTCTTTATGTATTTATATTTTATTTCTTCTTAAAATTCGTTCAAATATTATTCTTCCTATATGAAATAATAATTAACATATCCTAAATATAATAATATTTTATCATTATAATATCATCACATAAATCTGTCTCCACTTCCATTAAATGGGAAAGTAATTAATCGTTCGTTCATACCGTTGAACTATCACCTCCACGAACCGATCTAATTCATTTTTCATAACTGTATCTCATGAATGGTTATAATAATTTAATTACTATTCATATTTGTTACTAATTAAATATTAATAACTCTAAGATAATAATATATCAATAACCTTTTTTACTTTCCATGCGCCCAAAAATGGTAATGTCGTTCATGCATACATGTAAACTATCACCTCCCTGAAGCATTGTGACTCATTTTTATTCATTATATCACATATATGATATATATATATATATATAATTAATTTAAATGATTAATATTATATTAATTATGTTGTGATAATTATTTAATGATAAAAAAATACATAACTACGTTCTTTATTGATCAATAAAAAATAGAAAACCATACCCATGTGTACGTATGGCATACCATCTCCATGATTATAAAGTTGATCATTCTTAATAACCACACTTCAGGGTTTGAGTTAAAGGTATTATTTATGTGTAAAAATGATACTAGTTTCATGAATATTATTCTATAGATTATTAATTATGAACACAATAACTATTGACATCGTACCTAGATCATTTTCAACTCAAGTATCAAATATGGAATGAAAAAAATGTATGGAGTAAACATACATCATTATGTAATTGTTATAACATGGTAAGAAGTGATATAAAAGGAATAATTAAAATTAAATATTCTCTCAAGAAATTATATATTATCCTATGTTTTTATTCAGGAAGATAAATAATGTATGAGATGATTCATACTCGAGGTACAGGACTTCGTCTTAATCTCCTTTCATTAAGGCATATTTTGATGTTATATACCACATTATTTTATAAGGTTTATAATTAACCCCTTTGAATTTTATGTTAATTAAATGGTTTTAAAATCATTTATTTTTATATTAATCAGTTTACATTCATTAAAAAAGAACAAAAGGAATGTTTTTTACATATGTAGTGATAATGACTTCTCATCCATCGTAGCCATTATTTGATATTTGGCTTCCTCTATAAGACTTAATGTTTTTAAAGGGAAAATAACTCCATTATTCCATATATTGATATTTTTTATTTAAAATGGTTTTGAAAATTTATTTACAATTTCAATATCTTGAAATTATTTCTCATGATTGAAAATGTATTTTTATGAGTGAAATGTTGAAAATTTTAATATTTTATGTGTTATGATTATATAATGGTACTTGGAAATTTGATGGTGGTTACATGGTAAAACAAATAAGGGTGGTTCCATGATAGACCAAGTATGTGTGGTTACGTTACAACCTCTATTTCAATGGGTATGGATGTCGGTCATATGGATATTCCATTTATAAGAGTGATATGTGTTGAAGTGGATCATGCAGTTTTTCTATTTAAGTATAATTTATTCATAAGTTACATTTTATGTAATATTTTTCTTTATAGGGGTTTTAAGGTGATATTTTTATTACTAAAAGGGTATGCAATTAGCTTATATTCAATTAATTGTATTTACTAGTTCTTAAAAGTGAAAGTATTAGTTTTTGATAAATTATTCATAGTTTACATGTTATCTAAAGACATATAGTTTTCTTTTTTGTACACATTTTTAATATTTTTATGCTCATCCCATGTTTTGAAATGTTTTTCAAAGGATTTAAATAAGAATAGAGTCATGTATGGGATCAAGGAAAATTTATGAAGTATAAAAATGAAATGAAACCACGTTTCTTTTTAAAATGTTTTTTTTATTTTATGAAAAAATGGATAGTGAGTAAAAGTATATACATGGTCATATTTTAGTTATTATATATGAGTTATGGACAAATTCTCTAAATCTATAAGCCTAAAATGATCCTTGATTTGAATGAAATTAAAATTATTGACTTAACTCAATATTATGTATTTTTTAAGGCTAGGGCCCTGTATTTCATGTATTCACATCATAACTTATAGTCAACTCTTTTTTTCTATGTTTTTTTAAACAAAATATTTCTCCGTTACTCATGTTTTTTCGGATTTTATGATCTAAACCTTGATGACATGTTAATTATTTTTCAATTACTGAGCATTTGATCTCACCCCATTCTTATATTTCAGTTCCTAAAGTTATTAATGTAATCATAACCACTAATGAGTATTGAAGGAAGTATAATGTGATTCAATTAAAGATAAATTCTAGAAAATATTTTATAATAAGTTTCTTATGTAGTGGATCCTCAAAGACACTAAATATCCCATTCATGGTAATTTTTGATTATTGTGAGATGTACTATTTGACATGTGGTAATTTTTTAAATTAAATATGATTTATCTCATATTTTATTAAAACCAATGTTTAATAATTTTTTTAGGAACCATTACTGGGAGTGAATGTCTAGTGTGTGATAGTGATGATATATCATTGAAAAATACTCTATGATTTGAAATAAATTAATATGTATTACACACATGATTCCAAATATAAACTCAAGTACTAAGATCTCTATCTGAATTATTACTACCATTATATTGATATAAAATTTATAAGAGAAATGGAATTGATACATCCTCATTCTAATGGTGTCATAAAACCATAGATAATTCCCTTTAAGATGATAAAATCACCAAAATAGTTGTAAGAAATTAGAAAATATCAAGATTCTATGAGATAATTTACCTTATAATTATGATATATGGTATGAGACAATTTATATTCTGTATGAACAAATATAGTAGAAAAAACATGATCCCTAGGAGATGAACTAGGTTTATTAACAAGTTATAAAAAAAATTCATCTTATTCAACTAACTTCCTTCTAGGTGGACTATAAATAATATTCTCACCAAAATTACAATAAAAATATAGTTCATTTGATTTATCCATAATAACATAAAAAACCGAGTAATGTAAAATACTTAGATAATTGACATGTTTATTACTCAAATTAATGTCCTTTGAAGATCATCATGCCTGATACAACTCATGAAAAAAAAATATATCCTGAGTGAGTCGAATTAACTCCTCCACCACAAAACATTTATTATCCTATTATATCATCCTTTAAAGGTATGATTAAACTAGATCATCATCTCGATAACATTTCTTCCTAATTAGAACCATTAATAGGGACCCCAGAGAAATAGAAGGAAACTAGACTCATATGCTATGTTCCAACATTGGAGGAATCTGTTTTAATTTGGTATAACATCTCAACAACCATGTCAAATACCAGATGGGAAGATATATTATTATATTCACTTTTTTATTTTAGCTCAATATTTAATACGATAGGAATTTATAGCCTCTCCAATTATACAAAGTGAGATAATGGAATAATGGTTGATTCAATCACCATGGAATAATATTATAAACTCCGAAAATATATAAATATAGTTAGAGTACTTATTGGAAATATATATAGAAAAACATCAAGATGATTGAGATATAATGTTAATGTCATAGAATCACCCCAGTATATTTGGTGTATTTATTGAAATTTTACATTGTTTTGAAGAAATCATATGGTGAAAAAATATCAAATATCATTTAGTTCCTATGGTTTAGTTAGGAAAATATGGGTAGGAATATTTGTTCATGATCACTTTCAAACCAATTTTAATGATAGAAATAGCTCCAAAACTAGTTTTAATTTTAGAAATTAAACCTCATAATCCATAAGAGTATAAATATGTATACATTAATATAAATATTCAGGATAACTAAAAAGAATAGAGGTATCATGATTTTGAAATTGTAAAGAATAATTCTAATCCTTTCAACCAAAACAAGTTCTTCAGTATTTCATATCCACCTATATAATAATATAGTAACATTTCTGAATATTTGAAGACCTAAAGTGTTATTTTTAAAAGAAAATATCAACTAATTACATTATCATTGAATATAGTCTATACCATCCAAAAAATCCATCATATATTTGTTGGAATGAATGGAATATAATGGTTGAATGATGTTAGATAAAACCAAGTCTCACATTAAATATCTATCTATCACACATCCCAAAAATAGAGTGAATAATAACTAGTTCTAAAAAATGCACAAAATTTTGATATTTAAATCACCAGAAAGATAGTTACTCCTGTGCATGTTATCATCAAGGAGAAACTAAAAAATCTATTCAGAACCCCAATTACCCCTACAATTCCTATATTATTACACTCTATTTTATTTTCTTCTATTATTAGATGAAATTACTGTAAAAATGTTGAATATATATAGGATTATCCCCTACAGGTATCCAATTCATCCCAAACCCTTATGCACTTCATTACCCAATCTTTAAGAGGTAGGGGGTTGGGTCACCAAACCGCACATTCCAATATTGAGTAAACATAGTCCTCCTCCATCAACATTATTTGACTAATATATGTGTTTTATGAATTTGAGTGATCTTATGATATAAATTACTTTGGATGATTTTGTTGACGTTTTCTAGGTAGTCAAAGATCCACTTGAGGAATGGTTAAAAATCATGGTGGCAACCCTAAATATATATTACATTCTTTCAAAATAAGGAGAATTGAAAATCTATAATATTGATAAGTGAAATATAAAAATCAAATACCCTCTATTTTTTCATTAATTTTGACTTTTTTTTATTAACTAACTAAATTTCAGAAACTTGGTTGACTCTAATGTGTAGTTTGATGTAAATTTCTTATCCTTTAAATATCAAAGGCACAACCATACTAAAACTAATGGTCATCGACTACATGGTCACCTCGACCCTCACTAACTCAATATAGGGAACATTTTTATCGTAAACCTTCTCATTCATGGATGTGAATAGTGGGTATAAAAATTATCCAAAATAGAGCCCCAAAATGAGGAATCCAAAGTCTCACCATGATACATACATTCTACTGAGTTATGAATTTTTTTTCTAAACAATGAAAAATCTACCAACAAAAAATAAATACATTATATATTTAATCCTCTATTTTTAAAAACCATATATTTATATTCGAATGAATGTTTAGTTAATTTATTCTGGTATCCCGACCAATTTATTGACCTTGAGGTTATATTTCATGGTTTTTTCTACATTATTTAGAAACAAACTCACTATAGATGGTATTTTAAGTGATATTATGTAAATTAAATTAATATATAGTCCCCTAAAAAGATATTGTGGTTTTCTTGATTAAAAATAAAGTGATCATAGTATTTATCCCTCAATAAAACCTCTAGGAATTAAGATGGATATAGGGATGCCTCCCCTATATCATGTGTCTCATTATGAACCTTTTTAGTAAGTGTATACCATTCACAAATATAATGAAACACTATGTGAACTATTAATGAAATGAATTATAAAAAATTTCATTTTATAATATCATGTAACACCTTTCAAACACTTTGGTTTTAATTAAACCCATAAAATGGAAACCCCATATTCTCTACATGATTATATTTTAGTGATCTCTTAGTAATATATTCACCTATAAAAATTTATTATTGTTGTTTAAATTTTCAATATTATATTAGAGGAATGATGTGGGTGCCTAAGGTAATATATACCCTCATTAAGAAGAAATTTATTAACCTATTATTTATGTGGTAGAAACTAGGTCGCTAATTATAGTATCATGAGGCCAATCTGATCACCTAAACTTATCCACCAAAATGTATTCTCAATCACCACATGTTATCTAGATGACTATAAGGATGGGTTGTGATTCTCCAATAATCCAATATATGGCTTAATTATAATATTAAACCAAATTACTAACTTTATTTGACTTTATGGAATCACAACACTCCCAAAAAATAGATTTATTAACCCTGGATAAAAAGATTTGTAATAATGAAATATTTTAATCTAGTGACACAACACAGACATGGGAAATCTACTTTGATGGTGTTTCTAAAATCCCAAAAGGAAGTATGGGGAAAATATTTAGTTTAATAGGTCTATCCTTTAAGTAGTCTCTATTTTCCCTTGAAAGGTCTCATTTCATCTTCATTCCTCTTATTATTGGATTACACTAGAAATTGGTAATAATACTAGGCTTTTATAGCTATTTCTCTAAATGCCAATCACCCAACTAAATCTAACGTGCAGGTTAGAATTGGTAATTGAGGAAATATGTATAGAATTCCATATCAAGTAGTATGGTTTAATACCTCTGTTCAACTATATGTGGTATTTAAAGGTACAATTTCCCACTGAGATAGTTCTTTCCTATATTATATGGTTGAAAAATATTCAAGAAAATGAACTGACTAATCTTGTCATAGCCCTATCTGACTGAACCCAAGATAAAATGGACATATATTTTGAAAACTAGTCAACGTGGATCTTTTTATTAGTATAGATCTATAGATGGCATAAAATTTTGACACCACCTGACCTTAAAGAGAATCCTCACCTTTATAATTGGAGCCGAACCCAAGTGGATGTCCCAGATAGTAAGAAATATATAAAATAAGTCCAAACTATATTTCTAGGAAGAAATGGAAAAATCCATAAATGGTACATAAATTTGATCATTTGTGATCAATTGGGAGGTAAGAAGAACCTATGTAATTATGACATTAACAAGGTTCTCCTCAGGTGAATTGGACGATATGAGGCCCTTGAACTAATGAAAGAGGTCCAAATTTTCAAATGTGACTCCCACTAGATTATGATTAGTATCTCTCATAAAATTTGATGATTTGGGTAATTTTTTCCTGCTATTGTACAATATTACATTAAATTTTGAAATAGGTTTCGTACATGTTATGTTCATGACAACAATATTGAACAACCCAAATAGTTTCTACATTCAACATAGTTCTTTGAAAAATTTTACATCATTAATAGGTTTCATTGAAATATACACTATATAAAAAATTTAGAATTTAAAAATTTTCATCACTATCACTTATTAATTCTAGAAGTACGAAAAAAATTTCCCCTTAATGAGCTCAAGATGAAAATTTTCATCATCCTTAAAAAGTTCAGTACAATTAATTGATTTGGATTACCTCATTCTATCCTTAAAAATAATGGCATAAACATCTATGTATGTTAATTGAATAATTTGGGTTCAATATGAAATATTTAATAAATCCATTATCCAAGTTATTATGTGGTTACCAATGAATATACAATGGCCTTTAATGAGAACCTATAAAATATCTTATAAAATGGTGGATGAGAAGACTTGGCCTAAGAAACATCTTAATTATCTATGGGAAGATTACACAACTATACTAACCCCATGAAACTATATATTATATTGTGTGTGGGACTAAACCATTATTACCCATAATGGAATAGTTATATTTTATTTGGATAGTCATTTACAACTAGATGAAAAAAGATGAATAGTCATATGTTTAAGTAGATGAGTTGGAAACCAAAGATGAAATAATTTTATAAGTATTCCAGACCCTTGAGTTTCATATAAACTATATTCCCAAAAAGGTTAACAAAAAAATCCAGTTAATCTTAATTATATAATGAGACTAATTTTATATTGATGGAAAATGATACTAGAAAAGAAACCTCCAAATAAGTATTTTTTAACACTAGGTTTGTTTCCTTACTATGTGGTCATAAAATGAATTACATATTTTCCTTCCAATATAATGTAAAAATTCAGGGGTTGGTTCTTTTCAAAACACATTAAATTTTATATATTTAATACTCCAATATGGATCACTATTAATTACAGTAATTTCAGTTCTCCATATGACCCCGAGTATTACCCCGATATGTTATTGGCTACAAACTAGTAGTGGGTGTATAATATGGTACCGTGGTAAGACTATACCCCTATATTAGAGTGATCAGTCATAAATATATAACAATAACTATAAACATCAGATTTAGTATAAGAATAAATAAATAGAATAATCCTATAATAAAATGAAATTCTATATATAGATCTGAACATTCATTCTTACATACAAAAACCAATCACCCACTCTGTCAATCACATATAATAGACAACAAAATAAATAAAATACAAGGATCTTCTCTAACTCTAAGTCCTAAATGCATACTTGAACTCCAAGAATGTTTAACTACTCTAGCTTGATCCAAGAAACCACATGAGAATATTTTATCTATCATACACCAATGGCCCACCATCCTATCCATAATTCATATATTATCAACATGAAATCATACATATGTTCATCACACATAGTGAGGTGCACATATATGGGGTGATAAATTAATCCTTGTAAGACACACCCAATGGTGAATTTTTAACCAACTATTGTAATAACATGATCATAAAAGTTTCCCATCCTTTACAAGAATTATTGGATTAAAAATAAAAAATGAAACCCCCATAGATTCATAGGTCCATGAACTTGATCAACCATACATGCTTTAGGTAGTGTTAGGGTGTCTCTAAGAATGTATCACTGACCATACCAACCTAGTAACATGCGGGATCCAAATATATGGAAACCCCAAACACCCCTCACGACTCTAAGGACCTATCCAAAGTTATTATAAACATAATAGGATAATGTTCATGGTATCTCAAATCACTAAGATCTATTCCCAATGAATCTCACATTTGTGTCCACACAACTCTGGGGCACCATCCTATAACATTCCAAACATCAGAGATCCAAATTCACTGTAGCACCAATCTCAAAGGTCCAAGTCCTTTACATATTCCATATATAACATCAATACTCTAGGGTACCATCCCATGGTTGTAAAATAGTTCAATATCTAAATACATGGCTACTAAAATCACTTATTTCCATGTCCGTGGTAGCTCCCATATAGATGTTGGCTCTGAATCCATGGAGCTTATCCACGTATCCACCCCCAAATCATGGAATCCCAAACATATCACATCTTCTCCAAGATAATAATCCATGTGATGAACTAAATAAAATAAAATAAAACATATTAAGGTCTAGTAGAAAGCTGATACCCATCATAATCATCTATGACCCATCGATATTACACATCATTTTGAATTCTATGGTGACCTAGGAAACCATCACTACCCAAAAAAAATATAACATATTCTAAATGTATTTAGTTATTGTTAAACCCCTATATTGATTTTTATTTTGATGGTTTTATTAGGGATTTTTCAGGTGGAAAATTGGAAAATGTCTTATGTTCTTGGGCTGCGTGTGATTGTCACACGGTTTACCAAAACCATGTACACTACTGTTGAAATTTTTAAAAATTAAAATACTGATGATTTTCACGGTTGGTACAATGATTTAAAACTCGTGCACCCATTAAGGAAAAACAATGAAACCCTATAATATGGGGTGCATAGTTAGGGAACATGGTATTTCTAAGCATGTAGACCTACCCAGCTAACTGTTCATATGAGATTTCTTTAATCTATAAGTTAGTTATAAAACCTATAAACCTTTGGTGGAAGAACCCGGTTGGATCATTCGAACCCGTCACATTTTCTTCCTCCTTCTAGGATCCTAAGAGGTGTTTTTTTCCCACAACACCCCTTAATAAGTGAATCTAAGCAAGGAAAATGAAATTTCTTCTCTTCCAAAAAATATTCCTCTTCCCGTTCTAATTCTCTCGATCTATCTTATTTCTTCCCAAGGGTTTTAAAGAAATTTATGTTGTTATTTTATCTAATACCTATTGTTTTAGATAAAAAAATAAATTTTTCATTATAGTATCTTCATTAATGAGGTTCTTCATTGGAATTTCTCAATTAGGGTTCGACGTTTTGAGATCCCATGATCCCAAGTTATGTAGTTTCATTTTTATTTTCCAATTTTATTAACAATAAATTACATGATTGATATTTAATTGTTTGATTTAAATTTAAATGCTTGATTCCGATTAAATTGATCTTAATTGATTTATCAAAAACCCAATTCTATTGAATTGGGGATTTGAAATTAGATATGGAATGAAATTGGAAAAACCCCTGAATCTATTGAATTGGGTCTTATTGTGAAATTTGGTAGAAATTATTTGAATTAAATTGTTGAATTTTATTATTGAATTTTATTTTTAGAAGTTAATATGAAGAAATTGATTTCAAATAGTTATTTGGTAAAATGGAATAAAATTATTTTGATGTAAACCCAATGGTTTAGTCTTCAAAACATTAATTATTTGATTACAAACATGTGTATTGGATTTTAAATGGATATTATAATATTTGAAATGGTAGAATGGGATGAATTGTATTTTATACAGTTTTAAAAGAAATTATCCATAAATTATTTTTATTAGAGTTAATGAAATCCTAGGTTGTTTGTGATGTATTTGGTAAAACAGTCCATTTTATTACAACACTAAAAATACATACATGCAACATGTAACATCCCCGATGGAATGGTTATGGTTCCTCTTTGACCAATGTTAGATGTAAATGTTTATAAATATTATCATGATAAAAATTTTAGTGTGATGGTTTCTCATAGACTAGAACAATATTACCTTTTGGAAGATGACCTTATTGCTTATTTTGTATTTCAAATATATTTTATTACTCATAAAATTTGTTACACATGCATTCAAAATTAATTTAAATTTTTTTATGTAAAATGTTTATTAATCCATTTGTTTAATGTATTTCCATGATTTTTAAAGAAAATAGTGAATTTTTTTTTAAAAAAATTTAAATTCCATGCCAGATTATTTAAAATGAAAATCATTATTTGGTTAATTAAATGTTTCCATATTATTTTGGAGTCTGTATTGAGACCCTACTAGGATTTTATCTCATACCCAACCTGTACCTTGGGGTGTTTGTAGATTATCTTATTTGAGGATTGAGAAAGGGTAAGGCACCACTTGGTGGTGGTAGTATCTATTGATCCTTTTTCTTAGATAGTTGTGTTTGTTAGGGATTGGTGTTTAATCCTATTTTTCTGTTAATTTTTGTTTCACTTTGGGTATTCATATTTTCTTAACTTCCAGTATAGTTCTTTGTGTGGAGTTTTTATTGTAAGAATAATGAGTTTTTTATCTTTCTTCTATTGTGTTTGTGGAAAATTCATTCACATAACCATATTGTATGATTCCATGGGCTAGACTCTGACCTCTGGGGATTGGGAAATCCCTTAAGGATATTTCAGGATCGAGACCATAATTAGGTTACCATTGTATCTGGTTAGGTTCATGAAAAATTGTTATCAGATGTGTAGTTTTTGTATCTTAACATGATGTTAGAATGTAGTTGGGAATTCTTGTCTAGATATATGAGGTAGTTGAAATTGAGTGGCTGGTCGGATCAAATTACAGTGAGCCTTACATCACCAAGGGTATTTTAGCAAATATTTCTGGAGTTTTATTTCTAGTCTTTTCACTACTTTTTATTTGGTTATATTGAAACCCAAATATTGTGTTCTTTTATATTGGGATTAATTTCCCTCATTTTTTTGTTTGAGTGTTAATCTGATATCTTAAATGTTATCTCATGATGTCATTTAGTAAAATTCCTCTGAAAAGACATGCGAATCAGATCTAGGGGGAAAATTTTAATGAAAAAAGTGATAAATTCTTCTCATGGACCCAAGTCTGGTTGAGGTGATTGTACATACTGTATAAGCTCTGAGATAAGCACCACCACCAGTTCCTATTCTTGTTGTAGTTGTATAACTTTATAGGAAGGTTATCTATAATTATTCTCAGGGGTTCCATCAATATAGTCCTCCAATGTTCAAAGTCTCCAATTATCCTTAAGAGGATAAGGAATGTTTGAGAAGGATGGAGAAATTGTTTGAATTCTTGAAGACACCTGATGAAATCAAGGTGAAGTGTTTCAACTTCATGCTGGAGGGACTGAGCAGGAGATGTTGGGACATGATGGTGGTAGTGAAGACTCATTAGGTATTATAGTGAAAATTCATCAATTCATTTTTCATAGAAAAATTATATCCATATTTGATGGTGTTTTCCATGGATATTGATATTTTCAAACTAAATCAGGCTGACAGGATCTTGGCTGAATATGAATTTTTTTCTGAGCTTGTGTAGTTTTCACAAGATATTGTATAAAATGAGAAGATTAAGAATTTATGGTTAGAGATGGTACTTTAATCAAACAGTTAATTTCATGTTTTCTTGTTAAATCTTCCATCTTATTCTAATGTACTTGTTAGAGATTTGATGTGAAAAATGGACATGGTTAGAAAGTCGGAGTTGATAGCAGTTCCTTTTTCTCCCATTGGTAATTTTGTGAATTACTCTAAAGGGAATAATAAGGGTGATAATTCCTTTGTTATTTCATGATAGAAGGGTTATTCTAGACCCTTATAAATTCCTAGAATAGGCCCTAAGATTTGCTAAAAGTGTGGGAATACAAGTCACTCTAAGCGGGTCTTCACTAAAGAACCCAGGTCTTGTGTTTCCAATAGAACCTCAATTAATAAACATAATTTCTTCCAATTATTTTAAACTCCATGAATTTCTATGGAATAATTATATCCTATTAAAACTATGTTGTAATCATATACATCAAGGACAAAGGGGTTCCATCCATAGGTATCCAGAATGAATCTTTTTTGTGTAGTCGAAGAGTCTCCCAAGGAAGCAGATATGGGTCCAACAACTGTGAGAAGTACCATCACAATTGATTCATCATTAGTGACTATTTTATTTGATACTTTTGTATCTCATCCATTTATTTCTGTTCATATTTTAAATATTATTAATCATTCTCGGGGGATTTTATCTTAAGTGGTAAATATTACTACACCCCTTGGAACAAAGAGGGAACATGGTCTCTATAGACCAACTTATTCTTTCTCTTTATCAGATATTGATATTTCATGGTATTTTTTGGTTATCTACATGAAACCTATTTACATAATATTAAGGACGGATTGAATCATTGCTAAAAAATCCTAAATCGGTTGTTATCTATGATGGGTCGATTATACCGCACCTAGTGTGGTTTTCCATATCTTTTATGGAGAATAGGAACCAAGGTTGAAAAGATCCATAACTTCTTATCCAGGTTGGGGAAATTAATATCCTTATCCTAATTTTGATTGATGATAGAATTTTGGAGTGGTGATCTCCCTCCAATTTTCATCGAGTTTCCTAACATTTTTTCTTCGGACTTCTCTAGTCTTCCACTGATAGGAGAGGTGGATTTTTATATAAAATTAGTTCCTGGAACTCAACTAGTGCATATCCCTTCATTCTACATTAAACATCATAAATGAAAGATTTAATGTATCAGTTAGATGATATTTTAAAGAAATGATTTATATTCCTGAGTGTGTCACCTTGGGCAGTGTTGGTTCTCTTTGCTAAGAATTTTTTTGGTTCATATCACCTATGTGTCGATTACCGGAAACTCAAACATGTTATGGTAAAGAAAATGTATATGATTCCATGGATCAATGATCTATTTGACCAGTTAATTTGGGAAAAGTGGTTTTTTGAATGTTGATATTTGTTCTGTTCACTATCAGTTGAAAATAAATGAATCTAACATTCAGAAAATAGCCTTTCAATGTATGTATGACCATTATGAGTACCTTTTCCATACATTTGGTTTAACCAATGCTTCTATAGTCTTCATAACATTAATGAACATGATCTTCCATGAGAATCTTGATACCATAATTCTAATATTTTTGGAGGAAATCCAAGTTTACACTATGTGTGAGGAGGATCATGTGCATCATCTGAGAATAATTATAAAATTTTTGATAAACCACCAACTTTTTGACAATCTTTGAAAATGTGATTTATGGATTTGGGAAGTTCTTAAGACATGTGGTGTCAAAATGTTGTATCTCAATTGACCCTGAAAAGGTTAATGATGTTATGAAGTTGTAAGAACCATGAAATTTTTTCGAGATTCAAAGATTCTTATATTTATATGGGTATTATCATTGGGTTTTTAAGGACTTACCAAATATGGATTATTTGATGACTTCTATAACTCTAAATTGAGTGGTGTTTTCTTGGGATAAAAAGCTTCATAATTATTTTTTTGAGATAAAAAATATTTTTACTATTGTACTGGTGTAGACTCTTCTATAGGATGAGTGGGGCTATGTGGTCTTCTATGATTCTTTAAGATTAGGTTTGGGTTTTGTTTTTTTAAAAGGCGATCATGTGTTTTATTATGGATCTTATCATCTTAGGTTGCATGAGAAGAATTATCTAACCCATGAACTTGAACTTACAGCTGTGATGAAGGCACTTACAAGCTTGTGGATTACCTTTTCATAGAATAGTTTACCATGTTTTCGGACCATAAGAGCAGGATTGATATCTTCTATAAAAAAATATTTGAATATACATCAGAGTTGTTGGGAAGAATACCTGTAATATTTTGACTCTGACATTGCGTATACCTCGAGGAATGGTAATTTCATTGCATATGGTTTGAGTATAAATCTTATGACCCTCATTGTGAATGAATTATCTGAATAGTGGAACAGGATGGCCCTTTTGGAGTAATTTAATATCGGAGTATGGGAATCAATGGATGAGGTTGATTTTTACCATGGTTAGTTGACCTATACTCTTCTAAATATGATTCTTCAAGAACCAAATCTTGATGATGAGTTCCATAGTATTAGAGACTCGCTATATGATGGGGAGACCATTGGCGATGATTTTTTCTACACAGATGGAATTATATGCTATCTAAATTGTTTTGGTGTGTTGTTAGTGCTAAAGAACAATGTGTTGGAATATTTTCATAAAATTTAGTTGTAAATTCACCCAAGAGCCATGAAACTGTTATATGACATGAAACAAAAATTATGGTGTCCAGATATAAGATGAGGCATACTTGAGTTTTTCACTCATTGTTATACATGCCAACATGTCAAGGTTGAGCACTAGAAACCTAAGGGTTTTCTTCAACCACTTCAAATTCCATCAATAATGTGGGATGAGATCTATATGGACTCTATGGTTTGGTTTCCACATACCTAGAGAAGGAATAATGTGATGTTAGTTTTGATTGATCGGATAACCAAATTGACCCTCTTTATACCGATTAATGATATAAAAAAGTAGATGAGTTGGAAAATATCTATGTGAAAGAGATTGTTAATTTTCCCAAAGTTCCATCAACCATTTTATCTCATAGGGATCCTTAGATCACTAATAAATTTTGTAAAGTCCTTTATGTGGCACTGGGATCTTAGGTCCATTTGAGTATGGCATACCATTCGCAGCTGGATAACCATATAGAAAGATCTATATAAATACTTGAGGATATGATTTGCACCTACATACTTAACCTTTATGGATCTTGGTATTATACCATAGGCTTGGTTAGGTTTTCTTCAAAAAAATATTTACCAGTACATGATAAAAATGGATTTCTTTGAGGCCTTATATGTCCATCATTATAGATCTCAATTGTATTGGTTGGATATTGGTGAAAATTAATTGGTTAAATCGAGCATGGATAAAGAGATGACATAAAAGATTATTTTAATTCATTTTAGAATGTGACAGAATAAATAAATTAAAAATCTTATGATGATTTTGACCATAAACCTTTGGAATTTTCAGTTGGGGAATAGGTGTTCTTAAAAGATTTACCCAGGTTGGTTCATCAACAGCTTGAGAATCAAGGAAAAATTAATCGTTGTTTTGGGGGATTTTTTGATGTTGTGGATCATGTGGGGGAATTTTGTTACCATTAAAAATCATGTTGTAGCTTACATCAATACACAATCTGTTCCATGAAACATTTTTCTAAAAGTATCTATCTGATCTGTATCATGTTCTGAGTGAGAGTGATCTCAATGTTAAACCTGATTAATCTATGATTGATAATCCAATCATGATAGTTGATTCTGAAACCAATGTAATTCCTTGGAGGAAGATAAATTTGGTTTGAATTTTATGGCAGCATTGTTCTGATTATCATGAGAAGTGGTAGAGGTCGACACTGATGCGAGAGAAGTGGCCCCATATTTTTAACAGGGAAGCTTCTTAACATTATTTATAAGGAATGAATGTTTCTATGTTGGAGAAGCTATAACATACTATTAATGCTTTCAGTATTTATAAACCCCATTTGACCATTATTTGGTTGGGTTTATTTTATTGATTTTTCGGGT
This sequence comes from Viscum album, assembly GCA_963277665.1. Lineage (NCBI taxonomy): Eukaryota > Viridiplantae > Streptophyta > Magnoliopsida > Santalales > Viscaceae > Viscum > Viscum album. Next base: position 218,038,457 of record OY728147.1, read on the forward strand.
AAAATTTTGGAAAATTTTGGAAGTTCTTGGGTTATGCATTGTTGGTGCACTATTTTCCCAAACTATGCACCTAGGTAGTGTGAACTGTGAAAACTGAGACAATGACGGTGTGAACGATTGGTGAATGGTTTGAAAAACTGAGTTCTGACTAAGTAGAAACCATGAAACCCTATATCATAGGGTGCACAATTAGGGTTCACGATCTATCTAACCATGCGGCCCTACCTAGCTAACCAAGCGTATGGGATTTCATTGATCCAAAAATTAAATATTAAACCTTGAAACCACTAGTTTAAGTTCTCGATAGGCTCATTTTACCCAAAATCATTTTATTCTTCCATTGATTCTCTCAAGAGTTTTTTTTCCCTACACACCCCTCCATAAGAAAATCCAACTATAGGGGATGACCCTCAATCTCTTCCCAGTAAGATTAATTTTCCCATTCTCTTTCTCTATCTCTCTCCACTTTGTTTTATCAGTATTTACAGATCTCTATGTTGTTGGAGGATATAATCCCAGAAGTTTTAGATATTAAATCTAGTTTTGATTCTCGGATCCCCATTTCCAATGTTCATCATTGGATTTTCTCTATAAGGACATTGTGTTTCGACATCTCGTGACCTAGGGTAGGTTATTATATTTGGATTATCCAATTTTATTAACCCTAAATTACATGATTTAAATTACATTATTTTAATTAAATTTTTTGATTAAAATTAAATGTATTTATTTACAATAAATTTATTTATTTCAATTAAATTTCTTTAAATTAGTTTCGTAAAACCACAATTATATATAATTTGGGATTTAAAATTGAAATTGGTATTAAAATAGGAAAAACATCCCATTCCATTGAATTGGGGTGTACTGTGAAAGTAGATGGAAATTTTTTAAATTAAATTGAGGAATGTATTTATGGAATTTTATTTTGGAAATTAATTTTATGAAATTGATTTAAAATTGTTATTTTAGAAAACGTCTTAAAATGATTTTGATATAAACTAGTGGTTTTTTCTTAGAGAGAAGGCATTATTTGACAAAAAACATATTTACTGGTTTTTAAAAGGTCAATTTACATAATTGAAATTGGATAATGGGATGAATTAATTTTTAACTATTTTACAATAATTTTCCCATCATTGATTTGTATTAAAGAACATGCATTCCAAGGTATTTAGTATGTAACTTTAGACAACACTTAATCACTTTACAACACTAAAAATGAATAAATGTATCTGGTCACATCTTGGATTAGATGGTGATGGGTCCTCTTTGACCTGTGTCATAGGGAAGTGTGTAAAAATATTTTTCTGATAAATATTTGAGTTTTAGTGAGTCCCATATCCTAAAACTATTGTTCCTTTTGGAAGATAACCATGTTTCTTATTGTTTTTATTTGAAATATATTCAATTGTTTTTAAATTTTCGTACACATTCCTTCTAAATTTATATACAGTATTTTATATAGAATGTTTAACAATCCATTTGTTTAAATTATTTCCATCATTTGATAAGTAAAGAATGATTTGTTTTAAATATTATTTTGAAATTCAACTCTTGTTTATTTAAAATTTAATGCTTTATTAGGTTAATTAAATGTTTTTATATTATTACAATATCCTTGGTTAGACACTATTGGGATTTTATTTCAAAGACTACCTATTTCTTTAGGTGTTTTTAGATTATATTATTCTAGGTTCAAGAAAGGGTAATTTGTCACTTGGAGGTGGTAGTAGCTATTGAACCTATGGCATGGAGTGTTTTGTACATTGGTACATGGGTTTTTATCCTTTTTTTGGTACTTGTTGTTTTACTTTGGGTATTCATAACTTTTTTACTTCTATTACTGATCTCTATATGGAGTTCTTCGGTTATGCACAATTATTTATCTTTATTCCATTTTTTTAGGGTAATTCATTCCAACATCCATATTGTATCATGCAAGGTGCTATCCGGCAACCCATGGATATAAAGAATTCCATTTTGTCTAAATTAGGAACATCTTTGTTATTAGGTTACTAGGGTATACATGTTTGTTCATGACACACACACACCTAATCCAGGTGATTCTACCAACGAGGCACCCACTCAGAGGTTGTCACATAAGTGGTGGCATCCCTCCTAGGATCCTCAGTTATAGACTAGTATTTAGATACAACTCTCTACACTCAGTCAATTCATGCTTCCACATAATTTCAACACATTAAATTACCACTTGGACTCAAAGTGTGAGATGGATAATCGTTGGTATAGGTATACAGATCATATACCATCATAGTTATAATGCCCTAATTTATTTCTCCACTCGTTCAACCTGATCCTAGTTCATCCTAAGGCTATCCACCTAATCTATGTCACTAATATGAAAATAGGGCGTGATCACTCCCATCCAATTATTCTCTTCAAGACATAACCTCGCCCTACTAACTAGGGAAAATTTAAATTTATCAACACCCAAGGACCTAAGAATTCTTCTGACAAGTCCTCACATTATTCTCTAAACCCTCACTTGAATATTATACCATGTATCCCATGGGATATCTGTGGGTCTAAACAATGAATGAAAACCATCATTTTTCAAAACTTAATATCTTCGAATCACCTCTTAAAAGTCCAAAAAACACCTCATGGGTTCCACCATCACATCATATGTGGAAAAGATACTCCTAATGGAATATTTGAAAGACCATTTCAAGATTCATTGTACAAAATCATCCAAAACACATACAAATAGTACACAACTTGTAAATAGAAAAACACAACATGTACTCTCAAATATCAACATGGGTGTGTACATCAAACAGACATAGACTTCAAAACCCAAGTACATTGCATGTCTTAACCCAATAGAGAGTGTAACCAACACGGGTTATGTGGATATGTGGATCACATAAGTGGTGTCCAAGTACAAGACCTTTCGCCATGTACCAAACCTGGGGTATAGTTATGTACCCTAAACAACCATGCTTCCCCCACATGGGTCGTCTAGACAAGTACTCAACCACACCCCATGTTGAAATACAAATCTTGTAACTAAGGTAACAATTCCATGTATTCATCTCCTTCAGTACTATAAAAAATTAATAACACGTGAAGTTTAACACACATGAATTTTAAAATAAGATCATTATTTTTTATTGTGTATTCAATACACAATATAATTTTTAAATGACACCTGAAATAGATAAATGGTATAACCAAGAAAATAACATGGAGGGTATGAATTGTATTAACTAATTTATGTAATATATAAATAAATTTGTTACTCAATATAAATTTATGTTAAATTCTTACTAAATAATCAATCAATTTTTACTAATGTAATTTTATTCATCAAAAGCGTGTTTTCTATGAAAATGATTTTTATTACCTGTCGTGAGAAAGTATTATAATTAAATTCTTGAAATCTTAGAAAATGTATTTGAAAAAATTATTTTTCTAACCATTATATAAATATTGGATTTGTTTGAAATATTATGATTTCTCAGAAAATATTTATTTTTAATGAAAAATAAAAATACTAATTTTTGTAAAACTATCATTTATTTTCAATAAATTATGTAATTTAATAGTCTCAATTTTTTTTGAAAATGATTTAAATTAAAATAAGATTTATTTTTTAATATTTAATATAATTAATTAAATTTAATCATAATTATATTTTTTGTTTAAAAACAAAATTTTTATTAAAATTATTATAAAGTGAATAATGTTTCTAAATTTTAATTAATTAAAACAATGCCTAATGAAGAATTTTTTAAATAAAATTAATATATTATATATCATTAACTATTTATTTTTATTTATTAAATTATTATTATAAGTCATAGAGTTAATATAAATTCATCTTTCACTTGATAAATACAATTCTTGGAAACCATCTTTTCTACGACATCTGCATGATTAATTTTTAATGAACATTTTCAAATTATATGAATTGAATTTGGTAAAATGGAGTTAATATCTGGTATAATCAAAGTTAATATTTTATAATAAGGTTAACTTAATTTTTTCATAATGATTAATGAAACTGTAATAATATTTTACTATAGCTAAGGGAAAATAGGTTTATAAAAGGTTAAACTAAGAATATAAGGATTAAAATGGATAAAAAACGTGTATAAAATATAATTAGTTTCCCTATATGGAAATTTTATTTATAATTATTGATAATGGTTCATTTTGGATCCATTGTTCATTTGAAAATCATTGGTACATCTTTTTCTTTTCACAAATTACAAGTCGTGTCACTCACCTCGCTTATAACCCCCCCCCCCCACTCATCAACTTTGAACGCCATAAAATACCATTGAATAAACGGTTACATGACCCAATTTATTTATTAATTCAATTCCCAAATCCTAGATCCCTTATCTTGATCATAAATTCATCCTATGAATGGTTTTGGTGCTTACCTATGGAGTTTTTCTGAAGAATAGGTTTCATGCTTAATCGAGAATTATTAATTTATTTCTTCTTCATATCATCCACATATTATAAAATTAAAATTTTATAATGACACTGGTATCTAAAAATATTTATTTTTTATTATTTTAACACAAAAAACTAAACATATCTCCTCTTCCATCAAGTAGGATAAAAAATCACCATTCGTGTTTACGGTGGACTACCACCTCACAAACTAGTGTCATTAATTTTCCATCATCACCTATAATGTATTGTTATAATGGAACATTTAAAGTATATACATTATATTTTTAATATATTTATAATTATTGTGTTATTATATCACAAATACCATCTTAATTTACTTTCCTTATAGGATATGATAACATCTCTCGTGTGTACTATGTACTACCACCTCGTGAAGCGGTGCGATTTGTTTTTCACTAACGCTTTACATGGAAGGTAATAAAGGTAAAATTAATTAATATATGTTTTATAATTGAAATAATAATTAAATTCATGTCATTTATATAATTTTTAAAACATAATATATCCTTTTCTTTCTTACAGAGAAAAATGACAATGTTATCCGTGTGTATGTGTGGACTACCACCACCACGAGGAAATGTGACTATTTTTTCATCACTTAATCACATGTATGATAATTAACAGAATATTTATAGAAATAATATGTTATTTATTTCATTATAATAATTTTTAATGATAAAATGATACATATCGTCTTTCTATAACGATCGTTGAAAAATAAACATGTTACTAATGCGTACATACAACCAACTATCTCCATGATCATAACATAGATCATTTTTCATAACCATCATTAATTATAGGTTCTAAAAATGTATAATTTAAGTTTTAAAAATAGTATTATTCCATTATTATTATTATTTAGATGTTGTAACAATGATATTTTTTTACCACAGCCAATACACTACGGTTGTTTTGCAACAATGAACTAAATGTTCTCAAAACACCTGATGCGGACTTAACTGATTATGTGTTAAAATAAGTTATTAAAATAAATAAAATGAATTAATTAAGTATAAGTTATTAAACCTTGAATATTTTCTCAATATATAAATTAATTTTTTTAATATTATTATATATGAGTTAAAGTACACACATGGAAAGTCTCAACTCGAGGTATGGTTTTCCTCATCTATCTTTTTTATTTACGTGAGACATATTCCATATTAAAAACTTGGTTTGGTTTTGTGGTATATTTAAGTTATACGAATTTATTTTATGATTCCTCAAATTATTATTATTGATATTTATTAGTCCTTATGAGGTTCTATCATTCATGGAATTTCGATCCAGAGATTACCAAAGTTATAAGGGTTTTCATCTTAATAAACTTTCATTCAGACATATTTTATTATTATGCACATAATTTCTTTTATATAGTGTATATATTGTCCAGTATATTTATAAAATCATTAATACATAATACATAATTGTATTTTAATTTTCAATTTGATTTTTTTTATCCATGTTGATTTGAGTTGAAAGTTACCAAGTGGTAAATAATTTCATAACTCAATTTCATTTCATTGAGTTTTATTACATCTTCATTTCATTTGATATTATAAGATTATGTGTGTAATTACTTTTGAATATGTTATGTTTTATTTATAATTGTTTTATGTGTATTTACATGTGACACAGATAATCTATTCATTTATTAATTCTAAAATTTAATGGTTAGATCTTTGTAAGGCTTATTCGTCTCAAATTATCTTTCTTTCAGATATACATTTATGATATGAAACTATATTAATATTTGAGGTGTATATACTAACATTTTGATATTTTATATAATTAATATAATTATTTAAATTATATATAAAATTTAATATGAAGTTATCTTTTCATGGATCTTACAATTGAAGAGTTACCAAAGTGGAAAAGGCTTTATGTTACAATATTTTTTTCTTTTCATATTGTTTATATTAATTGTTTTTTTATAAGAAATAATATTCCCATATTTTCTTTAAAAAATTATCTTAATTATCCACTGTTTATTAATTTGGATAATAAAATATTTCAATTTCAATCCTTATTGATTGAATAAATATTAAGGATTTTTTTGTATGTGATGCAGATCGTGTATTTTTCTTTGGATCAGTTATCCATCTCTTCCTTATCTATGTTTTCTGAAAAACATTCAGAAATTATTTTTTAAAAATTAAATTATTTTATAAAGCTATTTTACATGTTCTCTAACCTTCTTTAAAAATGTTTTAAAATTAAATTTCTTAAAGTTTTACAAATTGGTCACTTTTGACTTTATTTAAAAAAATATTTTAAAAGAGTGATTATTTTAAACATTTTACATGATGAATGAATTTTCTTACCATCAAGACCATTATTTTCTTTTAAAAATAAATTATAATTTCCCAAATTTATTTTCAAATAAGATTACCATGACAATATTTTGTGAGTTTTATTTTTTTTAAATGATTTTCAAAGTGAGAAGATTATTTCCATCAAAAATGTTTTTTATTACCTTTTAATGGAATCTTCATTCCTCAATGTCAACAACCCTTGATTTTACTTATAATCTATTAGGGATATGTGGGATTGATATCATGCCTATTATTTCTATAAATGGATTATGATATTTACATGAATTTCATTTATATTCCATGGGTGACCTAATAAATCATTATTATTATATTGAAAATAGAGAAATTCTAATTTTTTATTCATGATATGGTTTGTGGAATTTTATTATAATGATGGTTTGTTCCCTTAAAAAAATGTACGGTTGGTTTTATAATAATAAAAGTAGGGGTTGTTACATTATAATCCTAGAATGGGTGCTTCCCTGATAAACCATGGACAAGTGGTTCTATGATATCCCTCTGATTAATTTTTCATTCTGAATATGGGTGTCGACCATACTAGTTACTCCATTTTTAAAAGTGATTTGAAGATAATATTCTATGATAAAAAACATTTTCTTCAGGATTATTGTAACACCCCCATATTTTTCAAAAAAATATAATATTTAATTCATGAATCATTGAGTCTCTACAAAACACTACTTTGTTATAACCAATCCAATAAACATAATATTTATACCTATGTGATTTGAATTTCGAAAAACTGGCATACATAGTTGTGTTGAGTAAGATATTTAGAGTCTGATAAGAAAAAATTAATTTTTGGTGAATAGTAGCATACCCTTATAAATAGTAATATAAATATAAATATAAATAGTAATATGAACCTTATTAATAGTAAATAAATTATTATTTTATTATATTAATGATATATGATAATGAGATTGTGATTAATATTTCCACGTGATATAAGATGAATTATAGTTTAAAAATTGTTATTTTTTTTTGAATAAATTATGATTTTATTTAAAAATTAAATTATTAAATATTTAGATAATTATTTTCCAAAACTAGAGTTTATATTTTAATTCTAAATTCTAAAATATTTTTTGGGTGAATTTTTGGAATTTTTCTAAAATATGTGAATTTTGGGTGAATAGTGGGTCAATAGTAAAATTTGATAATTTACAATAAATACTAAATACATGATTTATTGGTTCATATGTGATGTAAGGATTATTTAATCCCACTAGTATCCAACTCACATGCACATATTACAATTCTTCATCACAAGAATAAATAATATTGGTTTTCTTTGAAAAAATTATAAAATAATGAGTAAAATAATGGGAAAATCCTCCACTCCTCCACTATAAAAAAAACCCCATCACACCCTATTTTATTCACTCCTATAAATCCTTTTTCCTTGTAAAAATTCTGATAAAATATAATTCCAAGCTTCTCTCCCAATTTCATTAGCCCTTGGACTCCTAAAAAGACCAAAACCTCTCTCCTAAAGAGGCTCTCATGGAAGATTAATTCAAGAGGTAAATTCCTCTTTTTAATTATTTTAATTTCATTTCAAGTTCCTTTGTTTGATTTTATTTCCTCACCTTTCCTCATCCAAATGTTGTGATTACTCCAATACCATACATTTACTATAATTTTTTTAGGATAAAGGAATAATTGTTCAACATCTCTTATTTCCCTTTCTTTTATAGTTGAAATAAAAACACCATCCGAGATGTGTTAATTTATCACATTCAAGGATGAAAAGTTTTTAATTTCTATTAATAAATTAAATTCTGGTCATGAAAAATATTTTATGGTTGAACCAAAATATAATATATATGTTAACTTATTTAGGGTTATGGAATCCTTTTTTACACATGATATTAATTTATAAATAAAAATTAGTTCGTTGTGATCAGGAACATCCAATAAACCCTAACAACTATCATTAATGTTTTATATAATGATTCATCTTCACTCCCAATAATGAAAAGAATTCTCTAACCATGTAATATTTTGTGTTTTCACTAATAACATAAAACTTTTATTCTATACACCCATTCTCATTTTGTATGTTTAACCTTACATGAATTTAAGTAAACCAATCATTTAAACCAAGGAAGAAAATGCTCCCAAACAACGAAATTGAATTTCTTAATCTATGAAAAGGCCATGAATGAACCTAATAAAGTTATAATAAATAAATTAAATGCATATTAGTTTTTATAAAAAATAATTTATGAACCGAAATTTTATTATTCTGGTCATTAAGATCAAGTGAGTAACACCTTTAGACTTATGGTATGAGTTTTCTACCCATACCCCCATTTTAATTCATGTTACTATTATTCTCTATATTCCACAATTAAATTATTATTTTTTTCACATTTACTCCTCATATATTCTATTATAAAGTTTTATATAGGTGTACCAATCATAATCCTACTTCAATTTATGGGTAGTTATATTTTTTAAAAGGATCTTACAAAAATTATTCTCGAAATACAAGCCTGGTTCAAGGGAATTTCTCAAGTTCATACCTATTTTCAAGGACACTATATAATATATTTTTAGCAACCATTATCATTATAAAATCACTAATGTTTTGTGAAAATACTATCTCACTTAACTTATGTTTTTATACATTTATGTTTCTACAAGAGCTCTTCTTTTCATTTTAAAATAGTACTTATCACAAGAATTACTCGATGATTTTATAAGAGTGTATTCATCTATTTCAACACACTTGTTGATTCTTATGAATTATTGTAATTATTATTCTATGACATAAACTAAAAAATTTAATTGAATGGTTTATGATTAGTTTGACAGTGGATTTGTTATCTTAATCGCATATCAAAATGTACACGGAATGGTTGTTGTTTATGCTTAATGTTTGGGGAAATCTATTAACATTTCGTATATTAGTTTCAATTTGAATTAATATGTTATTTATGTTTATCCCCATTCATATGAGGAATACATTCTACGTATTAATTGGTTGGGTATGCCCACTATCTCCACTCGGTGTATCAGTAGGTCTCCTGAGACAAACTATGGTCTTGGCACGAGACATTGAAAAAATGGATATTTATGGTCTTGGAATGTGTCCTTGACAATATGGTTATGATATACTGCATTATGAATTCCATAATTATGAAAATAATATTTTTGGATCATGTGGTTTTTAGACTAGAATAATAACCATGATTATGTTTTATTATGGAATTGTTTATTCAACTCTTATTCCATCCATAATTTTTTCATGTTTATCATTAAAGGCATGTGTTTTTAGTTATTAACCATGCCTAATGATTATGTTTATGATATATTATGTTGTATTTATCACCCTTACAGAGTTTTTAAGCTCACACCTTTCTTATGTTTTATTTTCTCAGGACAAGAATAAGTTTATTTTGAATTACCTATAGGGATAAAATTATATTTCTAGATGTTCCGAATAAAACATTTATGTTGTATTTCATTTCTAGTTATAATGTTGATCTTATGTATGTGTATTGTTTCAAAAACTAAAAAACTAATCGGTCCTTCAGGATGCATATTTCTTGTTTATATACCAATGTAAAAAAAATAAGGCACCAGCTCCAACCAACTGGGGTTGGTAATTTACAGTTGGCATTAGAGGAAGTTTAGTAGATACCTTGAAATTAGTTTTAGAAAACATAGATTAGGTAACAAAACCCTAAGATAGTATTTGAGTATAAACAGAAAAGAACATCTTGTAATCTTGGAAAATAAAAGATTTTTAAGATCTTTCAATAAAATAAATCCTTCTCTGGATACTACAAGTGGATGTGGTTCTAGAACATATATAAATAGGAGTGAAAAATCTGACAAGTAGTATTGGGCTTGACCCTCTGTATCCTAGAACAAGACAACGAGCATTATTGTGCATTTGGTTTGACACTCTCCAGGGACAATCTTAGGAAAATTCACATTTTTTTACAAGATATTATGAAGTATTTAAAATGTAAATTTTTGCTCAAATAAACCATGTCTATGATTATGGGATTATCCATGCATAAGATCTCAATTTATGCTTAGTATTTTTTTATGTTGAGATTATACATTATGATTCATAACCTAATCTATTGTATTCCCATATTTAGAAATGGATCCTAGTAGATGAAATGGAAATTTCATAAACACATGTATCCCATGTTGGTATTTCCCTCCTATGAAAGATAATTTTGTTGGCTCTAGAGTTATGACTGGTGTTGAGAAACATATAACTATACTCTGAAAACTCACTCGGGTTATGAACAATAAACTTACATTTATAAAGCATCCTGATCCAAAACATAGAGGATCTATGTTGGATCTCTTTATGTGAAAACAAAATCTGTAATTTAATGGGATAAAGAACCCATTCTAAGTGGACTGGTTGATAAGTTCATTAGAGAAGATATTTATCACTATGGGATGTAATGAAAGAGATAATGTTGCCATGAATATTTATCAACTATCAGGAGTTTCAGATTAGTGGTGGACTTTAACAAAAAAACATGAAGGAGGGGGGAGAAATACTATAAATGGAATGGAGGGATTTTAAGGAAATATTCTTAGAAAAATACTTCCCTTGGGAAGAACGAGACGATATGGAAAAGATATTTTTGAATCTAAGGTAGGAGGAAAATGAAAATGTTTCCAAGTATGAAGCCAACATTACATGGCTAGAAAGGTTTACATCAGACTACATACATAATATAAAGAGAATTTTTGACCGATTATTAGATAGTTTAAAACCTTTATTCTAAAGGTCCCTAGTATCCCAAAGATTCTCATCATATGAATATATAGTATCATGTGCTATCAAGATAGAAAATTAATTTTCGATGTTTTATTTCATTAAAGGAAAGAAAGAGAAGAAGAGGGCTGCTGAAAACTATCGAAAAGGAAATCATAAAATAGGGAAGAAGGGAAGAGTTGACCTTCCACCCTAAAATAATTGTTGGAAGAAACAACCTTTCACATTACTGAAGGGAATGGGAGTCAGTTACATGTACGGAGAAAAATGCCACCTATCTCAGGATTGTAAGGGGAAGAAATAAGATACTAATGTTCAATGATATAATTTTAGGGTGATGGGACAATATGCACATGAATATCCTAAGAGTCAAGAAAACGTTACCCAAATAATGACATGTGAATAAGGACAAGCTTATGTGGTCACAACTATAGAGGTTTAAGTTCCAAACAATGTGGTCTAAGGTACTTTAATTATTTCCTCAAACTTAGAAAATTATTTATTTGATTCTGTATCATTTAATTCTTTTGTATCTTCCCAATTTTTCAATAAAACTAGATATTTATAATTTGATTTAATAAGGGAGTTGTCATTTAAAACTCTTAAGGGATGTATCCTTACAATAAATTTTTGTCAGGCAGTCCCAATTATGGGATATAAATGTGCTTTATCTACTGATTTTATTATCATAACCATGGAATATTTTGATATAATCATCAGTATTGATTGCATTTCGAACTGTGCTGGGAAAATTTATTGAAAGAAGAAGGAGGTTACAATTGTTGAGGATGATGTAGAATCCCTTATCTTTAGGTATAAAATATCACTATCTAATTCTCTTTTACATCCACCCCCAGTAGCTCTATTGAATTCAATTATTTGGGAGGAAGGGAAGACAATATCTATGGGTGAGGAAAAAATTATTCAAATAGAGGATGTACCTATTGTACAATAATATGTTGATGTTTTTCGATAGGATTTACCTAGACACCCTTCAGAGTGGGATGTTGATTTTTTCATTAACTTAATTCTTCATTAAAGGCCCATTTCAAAAACCCATTATAGAATGGCCATTGTGTTATTAGTGTAACTAAAGAATAAACTAAAGGAATTGAGTGATAAAGGATTTATTCTCTCATGTTTCTCTCCATAGGGATCCCCTATTCATTTCTTTAAGAATAATTATGGATCTATGAGGTTTTGCATTAACTACAAGGAGATCAATACTATAATAATAAATAAAAAGCATCCCCTATCTCTCAATGATTATTTATTTAACCAACTTAGAGGAGATAAATATTTTGGGAAGATTGAACTTTGAACTAGATATCTTCTATTGATTTTGAGGAAGGGGACATTCCAAAAAAACATTTTGAACTAGGTATGGGCATTACCAGTTTATAGTAATGCCTTTTGGATTAACTAATGATCCCTCTATTTTCATGGAAATAATGAATATGGTTTTAAAGGAATACCATGATGACTTTTTTGTGGTATTTATTGATGATATCATCATATACTCAAATATCTAAAAAATCATAAAAATCACTTTCACACTATTCTGAAGACTCAAAGAAGAAATTATTTATATGGGATGTTTAGAAAGTATGAATTTCGACTTTATTCGTTTTCATTTTGTGGACACATTTTCCTTAAGGACGGAATATCTATTGAAACTATGAAGATAAAGGTTCTATAAGAATGTCCTACTCAAACAAACAAAACCAAGGTATGTAGATTTATTGGTTTAGAAGGTTATTATCGGCATTTCGTTCAGAACATCTCCCATTTAGCCATCCCAATGACCAAGCATACATGTAAGGGGGTTAAGATCGTATGGAAAAACGAATGTGTGGTATTTTTTGAGGAATTGAAGAGGAGATTATTGAATGATCTGATCCTAAATCTACCATAGAGTAATGATGGGTTTGTGATCTATAGTGATGAATCAAACAATGGACTTGGTTGTGTCCATATGCCGAATGATAGAGTTATTCCCTATGCATCAAGGTAGATAAAAATTCATGAAAAAAACTGTCATAATCATGATCTTGAGATAGTAGTGGTAATATTTTCTCTGAATATATGAATACATTATCTCTATGATGAAATATGTGAGAATTATACCGATCATATGTGCTTGGAATATATCATCTCATAGAAATAACTCAACATGAGGTAAAGGTGATGGCTTGAACTGCTCTAGTATTATAACTTTTCCATACACAACCACCCAAGAAAGGAAAATAAGGTAGCTTATGAATTTAGAGGAAAGGATAATAGAGTTCTCAACAAAATGAGGATTTAAAAGGATTCTTTATTGATGGATCTAGTGAAGACGGATATGGGAATTATCAAAGAAGGTGAAACATCACTACTTTTTCAAATTTTTCCCAACCATCTATATTGGAACATATTAATGTTTCATATTCTGATGATGAGAACCTTCAAAATAAAATTAATAATGTGAAAGATGGAAAGTGGGATAAATTCATGTCTAAAGATGGAAATCCAAAATTTGGGAAGAGGCTATATGTTCCCCCTATACCTGATTTGAAAAAGGAGTTATTGAATGATTCTTATAGCTCAAATTTCTCTATACACCCTAGTATCACAAAAACATATAGATATTTGAAGGAACATTTCTGGCGGGACAACATGAAGAGGGAAATTATTGATTATATATCGAGGTATTTAGTTTGACAACAAGTGAAGGCCAAATGAAAACATCGTTTAGAATTCATGAAACCTATACCTATTACTATATTGAAATGGGATGACATAACCATGTATTTTGTTACTGGATTATCCAAAACTCAGAGAAATAATGATGCAATATCAGTAATTGTTGATCAACTTACAAAATCCTCACATTTTATATCTATAAGGTAGGATTTCCACTGGAATACCTAGAATGACTCGATATAAATGAAGTTGTGAGACTTCATGGATAACCTCACTCAATATTGTCTAATCACAATCCTCAATATACATAAAAATTTGTTAAAAGTTTTCAGAAATGATTGTATATTGAGCTTTCTTTGAGAACTTCTTATCACCCACAAACTGATGGGAAATCATAAATGATGATCTAAACCTTAGCGGACATGTTGAGATCATGTTTAATTGAATTTCAAGGTATATGGGATCAATATTTCCCTTTATTATAGTTTTCTATCAATAATATTTTCCACTCATGTATTAAAATGGAACCATGTCAAGAATTGTATGGAAAGAGATGTCATACACCAACTTCTGGGGATGAAGTTAGAGAAAGGAATCTTGTGGTCCAAGATGTCTATTGTTTCCTCCAAAAGATCTTGGAACACAAGAATTGTATGTAAAGAGATGTCATACACTAATGTAAGGGTTATTCTCCCATGTTTCTCTCCATAGGGATCCCCTATTCATTTCTTTAAGAATAATTATCGATCTATGAGGTTTTGCATTGACTACAGGGAGATCAATAATATAATAATAAATAAAAAGAATCCACTATCTCTCATTGATTATTTATTTAACCAACTTAAAGGAGATAAATATTTTGGGAAGATTGAACTTTGAACTAGATATCATCTATTTCTTTTGCGGAAGGGGAAATTCCAAAAAACATTTTGAACTAGGTATGGGCATTACCAGTTTATAGTAATTCCTTTTGGATTGACTAATGATCCCTCTATTTTCATGGATATAATGAATATGGTTTTCAAGGAATACCATGATGACTTTTTGGTGGTATTTATTGATGATATCTTCATATACTCCAAAATCTAAAAAATCATAAAAATCACTTTCACACTATTCTGAAGACTCAAAGAAGAAATTAATTATATGGGATGTTTAGAATGTATGAATTTCGACTTTAATCATTTTACTTTCGTGGACACATTTTCCTTAAGGATGAAATATCTATTGATATTGTGAAGATAAAGGTTCTGTAATAATTTCCTACTCCAACAAAAAAAACCAAGGTATGTAGATTTATTGGTTTAGCAGGTTATTATCGGCATTTCATTCAGAACATCTCCCATTTAGCCATCCCAATGACCAAGCTTAGATGTAAGGGGGTTAAGATCGTATGGAAAAACGAATGTGAGGTATTTTTTAAGGAATTGAAGAGGATATTATTGAATGATCTGATCCTAACTCTACCATAGAGTAATGATGGGTTTGTGATCTACAATTATGAATCAAAGAATGGACTTTGTTGTGTCCATAGGCAGAATGATAGAGTTATTCCCTATGCATCAAGGTAGATAAGAATTCATGAAAAAAACTGTCGTACTCATGATCTTGAGTTAGTAGTGGTAATCTTTTCTTTGAATATATGAATACATTATCTCTATGATGAAATATGTGAGATATATACCGATCATATGTGCTTGAAATATATCTTATCATAGAAAGAACTCAACATGAGGTAAAGATGATGGCTTGAATTGCTCTAGTATTATAACGTTTCCATACACAACCAACCAAGAAAGGAAAATCAGGTAACTTATGAATTTAGAGGAAACGATAATAGAGTTCTCAAAAAAATGAGGATTTAAAAGGATTCTTTATTGATGGATCTAGTGAAGATGGATATCGGAATTATCAAAGAAGGTGAAACATCACCACTTTCTCAAATGTTTCCCAACCATCTTTATTGGAACAAATTAATGTTTCACAGTCTGATGATGAGAACCTTCAAAATAAAATTAATAATGTGAAAGATTGAAAGTGGGCTGAATTCATGTCTTAAGATGGAAATCCAAAATTTGGGAAGAGGCTATTTTTCCCCCTATACCTGATTTGAAAAGGAAGTTATTGAATGATTCTCATAGCTCAGATTTCTCTATACACCCTAGTATCACAAAAACATATAGATATTTGAAGGAACATTTCTAGTGGGACAACATGAAGAAGGAAATTATTGATTATATATCGAGGTATTTAGTCTGACAACAAGTGAAGGCCAAATGACAACATCGTTTAGAATTCATGAAACCTATACCTATTACTACATTGAAATGGGATGACATCACTATGTATTTTGTTACTAGATTATCCAAAACTCAGAGAAATAATGATGCAATATCAGTAATTGTTGATCGACTTACAAAATCCTCACATTTTATATCTATAAGGTAGGATTTACACTGGAATGCCTAGAATGACTCGATATAAATGAAGTTGTGAGACTTCATGGATAACCTCACTCAATATTGTCTAATCACGATCCTCAATATACATAAAAATTTGTTAAAATTTTTCAGAAATATTTGGATATTGATATTTGTTTGAGAACTTCTTATCACCCACAAACTGATGGCAATCATAAATGACAATCTAAACCTTATAGGACATGTTGAGATCATGTTTAATTGAATTTCAAGGTATGTGGGATCAATATTTACCTTTATTATAGTTTTCTGGCAATAATATTTTCTACTCATGTATTAAAATGGAACCATGTCAAGAATTGTATGGAAAGAGATGTCATACACCAACTTCTGGGGATGAAGTTAGAGATAGGAAGCTTGTGGTCCAAGATGTCTATTGTTTCCTCCACAAGATCTTGGACCCCAAGAATTGTATCGAAAGAGATTTCATACACTCATGTAACTTCATCCCCATTAGTTGGTGTATGACAGCTCTTTCAATACAATTCTTGACATGGTTCCATTTTAATACATCTAGATACTTTCAAGTAGGAGATCATGTTTTCATGAAAGTATCTCCATGTAAGGGTGTTATAAGATTTGGGAAGAAAGGGAAAGTTATCCCAAGGTAAATTTTTCCTTTTAAAATTCTGGATAGAATTGGATCTGTGGCTTATCATTTATCTTTTCTACCTAGCCTATCTAATGTGGACAATGAGTTCCAAGACTCATTGCTGAGAAATTACATTCCTGGTCCAACACATGTCCTGACTTCTAAAGGTATATAATAGGAACCTAAACTATCTTACTATGAAGAGCATATCCGGATTATAGACACTAAAGAACAAGTCTTGAGGAATCAGATGACTTGACTGGTAAGTATACTTTGGAAAAATCATAAAATCTATGAGGCAACATAGGAGCATGGGGATCTTATGAAGAACAACTACCCAAATCTATTTGTGAGGTAACATTCTAGTAATATTGAGGATGAAATTTTTGTAAGTATGTGACACTATTACACCCCAAGATCTTAAAAATAAATTTAATATTTAATTCATGAAACAATGAGTCTCTAAAAAGCACAACTTTGTTATAACCTAGCCAGTAAAAATATTTTTTCCACCTCTATGATTTGAAATTCTAAAAACTGGCATACATGGTTGCGTTCAGTAAGATATTTAGAATCTGATAAGACAAAATTAATTTTTAGTGAAGAGTAGCATACCATATTAAAAATAATATTAATATTAATATGATCCTTATGAATTTTAAATAAATTATTATTTTATTAGCTTAATGTTATAAGATAATGAGATCTTGATTAATTTTTCAAGGTGAAATAAAACGAATTATAGTTTTAAAATAGATATTTTTTGAATAAATTGTGATTTTATTTAAAAATTAAATTAATAATATTTGAAAAATATTTTCAAAATATGGATTTCATATTTTAATTTAACACATAAAAAAATTGTTATGGTGATTTTTTGTTTTTTTTAAAGTTAATTGTTGGTGAATAGTAAAATAAGATTATTTATGATAAATCATAAATACATGATTTATTGGGTCATAAGTGATGTAAGAATGATATAATCCCCCTAGTGTCAAACTCAAAAGTAAATATTACTATTCGTGGTCACAAGAATCAATAATATTGGTTGTCTTTGACAAAATAATAAAATAATCAGTAAAATAATAGGAAAACCCTCCTCTCCTCCACTATAAAAACCCCCCTCACCCCATCCTCTCTTCACTTTTATCAAGCCTTGTTCCTTCTCTAAATTCAGCTCAAATATCCTCCCATGATCTTCCACTGCATACACCAACCCTTGGAATCATAAAAATACTAAAACCTCTCCCCTAAAGAGGCTTTCAATGACGATTAATTCAAGAGGTAAATTCTTGATTTCAATTATTTTAATTTCTTTTCCAGTTCCTTTTTTCTATTCTATCCTCACCTATCCTCATCCAAATGTTGTGATGACTATATTACCTTTAATAGAATGTATTTCTGTTATGATAAATGAATAATTATTCATCATATCTCTTTTCCCCTTCATTTATAGGATAAATGAAAACACCTTTTGAGATGTGTTAATTTATCACATTCAAGGACGACGTGTTTTGAATTTCAATTACCATATTCAATTCAGGTGATGAAACAATTTTTAGGGGTGAACTAGACTATAATATATGTATTATTACTTATTTAAGGTTCTTTTAATCCTATTTTATACATGATATTATTATATAAATCAAATGATTTTGTTGTGATCAAGAACCAAAAATTAACCCAAACAATTCCAATTAAAGTTTTATATAGTAATTCATCTTCACTCCCAATAACCAAAAAAAAATTTATAACTATGTAATATTATGTTTTTTGACTAATAAAATGTGGCTTATATTATGGAAAACCATTTAAATTCAAAATGTTTATCCTTACATGAATATAAGTAAACCGATAATGAAAACCAATGAAGAAAACTCTTCCAAGCAATAAAATCGAATATCTTAATCCATAAAAAGGCCATGAATGAAACTATTATATTTATAATAAATAAATTACATGAATAAGATGTTCTGGAATCATTAATTTTGGAACCAAAATTTTATTATTCAGTTCATTAAGATCATGTGAGGAACACCTTTCGGACTTAAGGTAAGGGTTTTCTACCCCAACCACCATTTTCATTCAGGTTACCTTTATTCAATACATACCTAAAATAAATTCTTATTTGTTCATATGTACACCTCAAATATTATGTAATAATTCTCTATATATGTGTACCGACCAGAATCCAACTTCCATTTAAGGGGATTTATATGTTTAAAAAGATCATTCACAGATTATTTCTTAAATACAAGCCCAATTCTAGGGAATTTCTCAAATTCATACATATTTTCAAGGGCACTATATAATCTCTTTTTAAAAAACATTATCTTTATAAAATCACAAATTTTGTTATGAAAATAATATCTCACTTCACTTCAGGTTATATACAAATACATTTCCAAAAGAACTATTCCTTTCAAAGTAAAAGAGTATTTATCACAAGAATTTCTCAATATTTTTATAAGAGTATCATCATCTGTTTCAACACTCTTGTTGATTCTTATGTATTATTAGGATTAATATGTTATTTTTTCATATAAATTTTTTTATTAAATGTATTTTGATTACTTTGACATTATATGTGATGACTTTAAACCATTCCCCAATTTACTATGAATGGCTAGTGTTTATGCTTAATGTTCAGGGAAAGTTATTTACATTTCATATATTAGTTTCAATACGAATATCTATGTTTTTTATGTTTATCCCATTTTATATGAAGAATTAATTGTACATATTAAGTGTTGGATTGGGCCCTCTATATCCCCTCGGTCCATTGATAGGTCTCATGAGAGAAACTATAGTCTTGGCATGAGGCATTGACGAAATAAATATTTATGGTCTTGGAATGAGGCCTTGAAAGTATAGTAATGATGTCTGTCATTATTCATTACCTCATTATTAAAATAGTATTTATGGTTTATGTGGTTATTTTACTATTATAATACCCATTATTATGGTTTATTATGGTATAATTTATTCATCTCTTATTCCTTCTGTAATGTGTTCATGTTTATCGTTAAAGGCGTGTGTTTTTAGTTATTCCCCATGACTAATGTTTATGTTCATAATATCGTACCATGTATTTCTTACCCTTACTAAGTGTTTAATATCACCCCTTTATTATGTTTAATTTTCTCAAGACATGAATAAGTTTATTATGAATGCCATGAAGGGATAAACTTATAGTGGTGGATGTTCCCAATAAAACATATATGTTGTATTTCATTTCAAGTTGTAATGTTGATCTTTTATAAGTATATTGTTTCCAAATATACTAAACTAATCATTAATTAGATATTCACATTACTTGTTTATATGAAAATTTTATAAAATAGGGCACCAGATCCGGAAAATTGGGGTCGGGTCTATACAATTATTATGGGTTTTTAATAATTACTTTGGTCAATATTGACTTAAAATAGCTCATGATTATTTATTCTTATGAATCTTTCATTTATTAAATATTTATTCCATTTTTCATGATTAATGGAATAGGTATTTATGGTAATTGTTTCACTTTTTTATAATCATCCACTTTTTAATGTCGGCATACCCTTATGCTTGAATTTTTCTCATAGATGACATTGCGTAGTTAATGCTCATATTTTCCCTTATTGGTCATTTGATCTCACCCTTAATATGCTTCTTTTCCCCCTAGGTTATCAATAATTTTTTAAATGAGAAATTTATACAAGGATTTCATATGGATGATAATGATGTCTTAATATGGTATATGAGTAGCTCGACCTAGAAGAAAAAATAATCTCTTTAATTCCTGACTGATGTTTATATAATATTTTTTCTTAATTATCTAAATCTATAAACCTAAAATTTTCTTTGGTATGTAAGTGACTCATATTTTTTTTTGATGTTGTATGTTTTGGATGGTGAAAATTCGATTACCTTCATCAATATGAAATCAAGAAATTTAATGATAATATATTCAATACTAGATTTGATAGTGTGGGATTGGAGAAGTTTTAGTTGGTATCAGAGGGATTTTTAGATAAAATCGGAGATTTATATGTTTTTATATTAGGTTATATTAAGACTTATGGATATAATCATAGGAATATAAAATTAAGTATGGCCATATGTTCAAAGTCTTAGACATCCCTTCTGGGTTTTTAAGTGATGATATCTTAAAGTGATTGATGACACTTAATGAGATGTTTTATTGGGTTTATGTTTATTTAATGATCTTGTTTCAGGTTAATTATCACTTTATATATTATGGAAAAAAATTCTATTTAATTGATAAACTTAATTTCTTATGTGATCATGGATATTGAGTTAATTATAGAAAAATATTTTTTTTCATTATATTTGTGGGATTGTAAGCTGAAAGGTTTGAGATAAAATTTTATGTTAAAACACTCTTTAATTTTGATGTTATTGAGATTATTTGGTAAATAAGGTTATGTATTTATGGAATGATTTATTTTTAAGATTTTTTAATACAGTTAAATTTTATGGACTAATGTATTGTTTAATCATATGAAGGTTTATAAATTTTAGGAATTATCTTAACTTATGCAAACCATTTTAGTTTTAGTTAATTAATAAAGACAATAGGAATAAATAATTATACTTTCATTTTTATGTGATCCCTTAATTTTATTTAGTTCTTTTGGAATAAAAAAATCATCATCAATACTCATCATTTAAAGAAGAATGTGAGACTTTACTAGAAATTGGTGAAAATATGAAATTATACATTAAAAGTAATTATTTTTCCAAAGATTTTAAGAATATATATTAAAATGGTTACTAAAATGTTTTAAAGGGGTCTTGAAAAAAAATATTATTCTAGTACATTCATTTTTTATGAATCGATGGTATTTTCACTCATCATAGATTTTTGGATTTTTGGTTGTTAAATTTTCCATTTCATTCACTTTATTATGATTAATTATCTCTATCAATAAACGTAATTATTTAAAAAAAATTCAATGTCAAAAAACTCACCACTAACTAATGTTTCCCTACCTAGAAACCTAGTTATGTGCTATTCTGGAGGACCTTCATACTTCACTTTCTCTATTTTTAAGGATAATTTTTTAACCCTTCATAAAATTTTAGTTTTAAAAAATATAATTTTAAAATTTCAAACCATTGATAACAAAGTTCAAGATAAAATTTTGAGGATTCATTTTATTAAATGGGGGATAATTTAACACCCTGATATTTTAAAAGAATAGTATTATGTTCGATATTGTATTCAACATGCAACACTAAGTTTATACAACCTATGAAATATATAACCATCATAACATACCCACTAAATTTTAGGGTATGAAAATTATTAAAAACTTTATGAAAAATATATATAAATTTCTTACTCAATATATATTTTGTAAATATTATAATTATATAATATATGAATCTTTAGCACTATAATTTTATTCATCAAATGTATGTTTTCTTCAAAAATGATTTTATTTGTTTTATGAGAAAATAATATAAATAATTTATAGATATTTTAGAGAAATTATTTGATAAAATGAACTTATTTTTTTGAAATAATCAAATAATAATTAACTTTTGGTGAAATTTTGGGATTTTTAAAAAATTATTGATTTTTAATGAATAGTAAAGATATTTATTTTTTTAAAACTATCTTTTATTGTAAATAAATTACGTGACTTAAGAGTATACTTATTTTAATAATATGTTTTAAATTAAAATAATTACTATTTTTTTATATTTAATTAGCCTAATTACAATTTAATTACCTTTATATTGGAATTTGTAGCAAGTTTATTTTTTTGGTTTTAAAGTAGGGTTTTTTCTAAAAACTATTTTCATGTGCATAATGTTTATCATTTTTAATTAATTAAAAGAACCCATAATGAGGAATTATTTAAATTAAAATTATATTTTATCTATAAATAAATATTAATTTCTATTCATATAATTATTGTTATCTATTATAGAGTTAATATAAAATATTCTTTTATGTAAAAAATACACTTCTTGAAAACATGCTTCTTCATCGCGTTTGTAGGTTTAATTTTAAATTAAATTTTACGTCTTATATAAGTTTAATTTGGTAAAATTGATTCCATATTTGATATAATAATATTTTATATTATCCAATATGTTCAATTTAATTTTTTTCAAGGTGAATAGTGAAAACAGTAAAAGTCGTTTACCACGGTTAAGGTGAAAATGGGTTTATCGAGGGTTAAACAAAAAATATAAGGGTTAAAATGAACTAAAACTTGTATAAAATATATAATATGGATTCCATTAAAACTTTTAATTTATATGTCTCAATAATGGTCTATTTTTTTATTTTTTATATGAAAACATGGGTTTACCTTTTTATTTTCAAAAATTACAATTGTACCACTCACCCCATTTAAAAAATTCCAACCCCAATAATTTCTTATTAACACCTTAAAATTAATTTTGATCATAAAATATCTACCAAAATTTATTCCTTACATACCTCCTCACATCTTGGGACCCTTATTTTGATCATAAAACCCTCATAAGAAGGATTTTGGTGCTTACTTAAGGAGGTTGTATGAAGATGAGGTATCATGCTTAATGGAGAATTTTTATTTTATTTATGATTAATCCTCCTTAAACTATTATTGAATTATTATTATATAATAACACAAATATCTAAAATGTGATGTTATTTTAATAATCTAAATTTATCTCCTCTTCCATCAAGTGGGATATGAAATCAACATTCGTGTGTACAACAAACTACAACATCACGAACTGATGTCATTCATTTTCCATAATTTCCTCTCATGGATTGTTATAATTATTAATTTAAAGTATATTCACTAAATTTTTAACATATTTATACATTATGAGGTATTATATCACATATAACTTCTTGCATTCCATTCGGTGGGAGATATGATAATGTCGCTCATGAATATGATGAACCATATCCTCAAGAAGTGATGTGATTAATTTTTCACAGATGCTTTAGATGAATGGTAAATAGGATAAATTTAATGAATATATGTGATATTAATGAAATAAATATCTTATTATTTAAATATTTAACTTTTTAAAAAATATTATATATCATTTTCTTTCTCACACTAAAAAATGATAACACCGTTCGTGCGTATATTGTGAGATTCCACATCCATAAAGCGATGTAAATATTTATCATCACTATATAACATGGATTGTATATATAAGTTTATTTAAAGAATTAATATTGCATATATTATATAATTAACATTATTTAAATATATAATAATACATTCCTTTTTTTGAAAATGATAATTGAAAAATGGAAATGTTTGTGATGTGTATGTATAGCCTATTGCATCAATGATCGTAACATAATCCATTTTTCATAATCATCATTAATTATTGGTTTTAAAAAATATAATTGTTGTATAAATATAATAATTATTTAATTATTATTATTTTTTAGATGTTGAAACAATTACCGCTTTGACAATGTTCAATACATGAAAGTTGTTTTGAGATAATGAACTTAACATTCTCAAAACACCCAATGTGGTTTTAACTAATTATTTATTTTTATATATAATTAAAATAAATATAATAAATTATTGGATTTTAATTAATTAAACAAATAAAATGTTTATAATTAATCAAATCATTTATATAAGGTCATTATATAGGAGTAAAAAGTGACACACAAAAAATCTGGACTCGGGTAAGTGTTTTGTTATCACACTTTTTATTTTTGAGAGACATATGTCATATTAACAACTTGTTTTTATTTTGTGTCGAATATACTACCCATTAATTTATGTTATGTTTCTTTTATTTTATTACTTGGGACTATTAATCCATATGATATTCTCTCATTCATGTGGTTTGGATCTAGATATTACAAATAGAGTAAGAGATTTTGTCTCAATTTCCTTTCATTGAGGAATATCTTATTATTATGCAACTAATTTAATTATTATAGTTTACATATTACTCATTATACATGTAATATCTTTAATAATTCAAAAATTGTGGTATTTTTATATTTCAATATTAATTATTTCATCCATGGGGATTTGACTTGAATGTTACCAAGTGGTAAATAATTTTATAACTCAGTTTTATTCGATATAGTTAAATTATATCTTAATTGTATTTGATATTCTTTGATTATGTTTGGAATAAATTTAGAAAATATTAGGTTTTATTTACACCTGATTTATGTGTATTTAAATTTTATACACATAATCTATACATTGGTTAATTCTAAAATTTAATCATAAGAGCTTTGTAAGTGTTATTCAACTCAAATTATATTTACATTTATTATGTACACCTATATTCATTTTCGAGGTGTATATACTACCATTTTGAAATGTTTTATCATGAATATAAATATTTTCATTATATATAAATTTCTATTTTAATTTATTCCTTTATGTGTATTATGACTTAAGGTTACCAAATTGGAAATGTCTTTATGTTACACTCTCCTTTCTTTTGAGATTTTTTATGTTGAATTTTATTTTATGGAAATAAATTCTTTTATTTATTGAACCATAAGTATTAATTTTACACTATTTGTGAATTATTTTAAAAATATATATTTCTATTTACACCACTATTTATTGAATAAATATCAATAATGTCATTTATAAGTTATAATGATCCCATGTTTTCTTTCAGACCGTCTCTCTTTCTCTTCCACATCCATGTTTTCTAAAATATTTTTTATAAAAATAAACGATTGCTTAAAGATATTTTATATGATATTTGAATTTATTTTAGAAGGTTTTAAAATCAAATTCCCTTACCCTTTTCTAATTGATTCACTTTTGACTCAAATTAGAAAATATTTGAGAACAATGATTATTTTTAACATATAAATAATGCACGAATTTTCTCACCATCAGGAAAACTATATTATTTGAAAATTAATTTATAATTTTCCAATTTTTTTTTAAAAAATAAAATTATTTCCAAAATATTTTTTGAATTTTTAGTTTTTAAATTGGGGTTTAAAGTGAAAAAGTAATTTTCCTCATGATTGTTTGTAATAATATTTAAATGGTATTTCCATTCATAAACATAGAAAACCCTTGATTTTAATTACACTTCACTAGGGATATGTGGTATTGACACTATTATTATTCTATATCTGGATGGATTATGAAATTGACATGAATATCATTTCTTTTCCCCGAGTGAATCGAGAAATAATTATTTTTTTCTCCAAAATAGAATGATTTAAAACATTTTATTCAGGATATAGTTATTGCACATTATTTATAATGATGGGTG
The DNA here is from genome assembly GCA_963277665.1 of Viscum album. NCBI lineage: Eukaryota > Viridiplantae > Streptophyta > Magnoliopsida > Santalales > Viscaceae > Viscum > Viscum album. Next base: position 218,065,022 of record OY728147.1, read on the forward strand.
GTTCTATTATAAACCAAGAATGGGTGTATCAATTATAAACCAAAGATGGGTGGTTATACTATTAACCCCGTATGTGTGTTTCCATGATAAATGTAGTATGCATGGTTTTTTGATAAACCAATGATATGTGGGTTTGTGATAACCCTTCAATGTGTTGGGTACTTCAAAGAAAGAAATCCGCCATAATTATTATTCCACTTTAAGAGTGATATAATAATATTTTACAATATACGAATAGATTTTATTAATGATTCATATAGGATTTTAATTATTCCTTTGGTCAAGATTGACATTACATGGCTCATGATTATTGATTCTTATGAATCATTCCATTGATAAACCTGTATGCAATATTTTATGATAAATGGTACATGCAATGATTGTTATGTTTTATCTTATATCATGCTCATGCACATTTATTATGTCATCATGTCATTATGTTCATCGTTTTCTCATAGATGAAAATTGGTAGTTAATTCTTGTGTTTTCCCTTACCGATGATTTGTCCTCACCCTTCTTATGTTTCCTTTTTCCCACAGTTATCAAGAATGATGTAAACTGAATTATTTCTAGAAATGTTTCATATGGATGATTATGATGAACTAAAATATAATATTTAAATATGGGTATTGTGGGAAAAATACTCTCTTGAAATCATGAGTGTCCTTTATATAAGTTTTTTTCGAAATTTTCTAAAATTATAAACATAAAGGTTATTGGGTATATAAGTGATCCAACATTTACTTTTTATGGAATATGTTTTGGATGGAAAAATTGTGTCACATTCAACCGTATCAAATTGGTAAATGTAAGGATAATGATTTTGGTTCCAGATCTGGTAGTGTGGGTTCGAGGTTATTATACGGTGTGGGTTCTCGATAACCACAAGTCGTGCAGCAAGGTCTTCCAAATGGAAAATATTTATGACCCTTTGAAAACCCTTGTTAGGCCTAAAAATACCCAAAAATAATCCATATGTGGTTTATAAAAACTCATACATGTATTTAAAATTTAAATGAAACAACAATATTGTGATCGTGTCTACAAAATTAAAACACATCACACATCAGGGCGTAAAATGTTGAAGCTTCACTTTTATATTTGTGGCGCATGCCCACCGATGCATGATCTAGCTCTATAGTGGCTCCCCAGTATGATTATATCTCCCCCTCCAACCTATTTTTCTCTCATAAAAACACACCAATGGGGGAGTTCCCTCTCATGTATATAGAAAACTACAGGGAGGATAAAGGGAATTGTGTATAGAAATGATATAAAAGGGAAAAGGAAAAAAAGAAAGAAAAGTGTCCCAGCTCAGCCCTGATTACATATGCTAGTTTATGGGTTTCAAAAGAAATAATCCTCTTAATAAACTCAATTAAGAAGATAGAGTCTAAAAAAACACTCGGTCAAAATATAACACTAAATAATAAACATTCTAAAAAATTAATATATAATTAATTAAATATTAAATATTCTTGGAAAATTTGAATGTCTTGAAATCACACAAAACTATTTTCCAAGGTCAAACACCTTATATAGAGACAAAATGTGTGATTAAAAATATTATCTAATTTTATATAGTATGTGAAACGATCATTTTACCTCTCCTCAACCTAAAAACCAAAAAAACACTAATTTTCAAAAGCACTTTAAAATGAAGAGTTTTACAATATCAACATCACAACACTTCACACCCTCAAGAATCAAGATAAGTTTTCTAACCACACTTCCCAACACACATTGATCATCAATTCATCATTGATTCATTAAATAAGACTCTAGAATAAAAATTTGGTCTCCATTACACATCTCCAAACACAAGGCATAAAACCTATCAATAGTCAATCCAATATTTCCACCTTCAGAAATCTATTAAGTTGGTTCCAAGATACACCAATCCATAATGAGTTGTCACAAAAATACCCATGACTCATTACTAGGTTCATTGTTCTCGTCACCATATAACTCAACCCAAAACGATTGATTTTGATCCACGATACTCCCCACCATCGAAATTTCCTACAAAACTACATCGCTAGTGGTCCACCTGCTCCCTCGATTTAGATTCTACTATATAATTGAGCCTAGAAAAATAAGGGTTATACGGCCATAACTGATCTAAAACTCTCCACCATAAAAATTTATTTATTATGACACTACCAAACCAGATTCCCAATATTCACAGAACATTCTCTACCCATCACCGAATGTCATGGATATCTATGGAAAAAAATGTTCATCCCTGAGGTACATATCAACCATTTTTATTACTTGACACATGTTTATCCTCTAAATCCACTCTCATAAACTTTTCCAACCTTTATTTCTTCTTTATATATCTAACATGGATCTATTATAGTACAATAATTTATCCAATCAATGTGTCTCCTCTCTCAGAAGAGACGCAAAAAATTTCTCTATAAGAAACATGATACTAGGACGATACTTGAGTCAAAATTTACATGAGACCTGATTAATTTACAAGCCTTTATCCACCATGCCCAGAATCACCTTGTCAATTTCCATCATCCCTTAACTCTCACACCATCATCATAGATTCAAATTTAAATATCATCTTGTGTAACCAGTATGTGCAGTGCCTCGATTTCATTAGAAAATGAAAGGGTGTATGCTCTAGTACTGCCTGATCACTAAAACCAACACATAACCTTTGGAGTTTTACAACATATAAATATCCTGGCAATGCTCTATGATATTTCAATCTCATGAAAACCACTAACCATACTCATACTATAGTTAGTCTCTTTTAACCAGACCTCCCATGGAACTCCCTTTAAAAATCAATCATATCATATGTACAAGGATTAATAACACTAATATATACTATCTAGAACTAATATTATTCACAAGAACCTATCCATACTCTCAGAATACTCATAATCGCATCCAATGTAAATGAGTTCAAGAACCTGAATGGTCCTACCATCTAAAGCGAGTCTTGATACAATGACACTCTTAGTGCCACAAATTACAAATCACTAGCACTCAATGTGATTTTCCCAAGAAAACCCCATGGTATAACCATTATTATACCATAAACTCAATTTTACCTCTCATACATCAATCTCAAAAGCTACTATGTACCTATGCTTCCTAGTTTGATGGATCCTGCACACATGGGAAACCCCCTCTTATAGGTTTCCCCCAATCATCGTAAAAAATAAAAGTCACTAAATACTAAGTCACATATCATGGTCCTAATGTCTCCAATCTAACCCAAAAGTATTGTACCATTGAAGATCAGAGCTCATGAGATTCCATCCATTCTCTTATATCATTAAACTATATCATCCAATATTCCAAACTCCCTCCCAAGGGTTTAGTTTCGATAACAAAATCCCATCCCAACTAAAAATACTATAGGATAACTTATCCTCACCAACCATCCACCTACATGACTTCTACCTTAAGATCTAAAACTCATCAGTCACTATTACCATATCTAATAACATCATCCTATAAAATATTTACCAGAAAAAACCACATCTATTAGCTTATCTAAGTGTAATTTCATTCCATGTAATATAAGAAAACATCATAATGTTTTTTAGTTGGAATTTAAATAACCGAGAATATGGTAACATAACATAGGCATAATCACTTAACCAGAATCCCCATCTGCTGATATTGTTTCAAGAAAAATAACCATATGGTTAACCAAGATATAATTCCATTTCAAAATATTTGTTAAAACTATATATAGGTTTTTATGACACATTAAATAATCAAAACTACAAGATTCAACTAGAATCAATCTATGGAAATCTTTATCCATGAAACCACTATCACACGGTTCAATTTAGTAGATTTTTATTCCATGCTATATAGTAAAAAACAAATATATTATTCATATAACATTACATAACTGAAACAGGGAAATAGATACCCACTAGGGGATTCCACCAAGAACTATGTTCTTCAATAACCAATTAGGGTCACCACATGTCCCTTACATCGAGGGACAATATCATCATCATCATCAATAAGTGGCTCATCATAGATCCACATAACCTATCATAAGAAGAAAGTATGTATACATTTATATCCAATTGAGTCAAATTCCACAAAGTAATTATAAGATAAAATTTCATATGAGTAGTTTTTGACACTTTAAAAAGTAAAATATCTCATCAAGGACAAATATAACACTTGAAACCCCCTACATGTCTTGTGAATACTACATGTCAACTCATGACGTATGAGACACGTCTTGTCTCCATAAGATATGATCCAAAATCTAAAAATTCATCGTCAATTTTAAATATCATGTGTAACACTTGAGGTAAAAATCATATCAAATGTAACATTGAAAATCTAGAACATCAGTCCAAGCCTGATAAATGTGAACTTCCTACCATTGGAGGTGCTCAAACGGAACCATATTAGTATCCATCACCTGCTCTGACACATTCCTATATTTTCTATATACCATATCCCAACTAGTAAGATAAAAGGAAAATAATAATCTAAGATGATTCTGTAATGACCTGTCTTAGGTCACTCTGAACAGTAGTTTGGCCAGTTTTCAACGTGACCTTAGGAACTCCTCTCAATTTTCTAGAGGTTTTCAACATGAAATGGGGGGTATAAGAAAATATTGTGTGGAGAGTAAATACATTACATTAGATTTCACAATCATAAATAAATTACCAAGAATCATACACATCAGAGTGTGAAGAGGAATAAATAAAATGATGCATTCTATAAAAAATGAAATGTTGTATATATACCTAAATAATAATTCTCACATTTGACAATTGATTTCCCATTAGAGTGACCAAATATATAAGAATCCAAAAAAATAAATATATGGATCTACTACAACACTATACTCAAACTACATTCCTATCCTTTTTTACTTTCGAATTGATCAAGATCAATCCAAGATACCACATGAGAAGCTTTTATTTATCAGGAACCATTATGTCTCCACCCTATCCATCATCCAATTTTTTTCTCAACTTGAAAGAGGATATAAGTTCTTTACACACACCACGCTAAAAATATTGGGGTTAAGGAATGAATTCTAATAGGTCATCCCCAACGGTAAACCTAAATACTATTTTTATAATTTCAAGCTCATGAAATACTCCCAACACATACAAGAATAATTGAAACAAAAATAAATAAATAAAACCATCATCCATCATTAGGTTCACAAACCGAATTGATCATTCTATATTTAGTCAGTGTTGAGGTGTCTATAACAAGGTTTTATCGACAATGTCAACCTATTAACATGTAGGTTCAAAATTCATGGAATCTTAAATTAATCATCATGAATCCCGGGACCAACCCATAGTAGTCTAGACAATAAATCTCTATGTCCATGGCATCTCTAATCACCAAACTCCATATCTATGGAGGCCCCCATCCATTTCCACAAGACTCCAGGGTTCTATCCCGTGAAAATCCAAACATTAGATCTTAAAAACCATGTAGTCTTTAATCACTGAGCTCTAATTACGTTACATATCCCATTTCTATCCTCACATCTTTATATTACCATCCCATATCACTCCAGCCATCTGGGTAATAAATCCATGGAATTTCTAGCCATTGAGATACATGTCAATGGAATATTGCATCCATATGTTGGCTCCAAATCCATGGTATCCCATCTATGTATCTAGATAAAAATCATGTAAACCCAAACATATCACATAATCCATAAGGGTGTTAACAAAGTCCCATAATATGGTCTAATTCCCAATAAAATTGTCATCATCTCTATCCCATCGATCATAATCATTTTTTTTGGTTTAATAGTGATACACACAACCATAAATACCAAAAAACATTCACCTTATTAGGGTTATTCTATCAACATGACAAACACCCAAGTCCATTAGGTCAGCATGTAATTTATGGAATCCCTTGTGGGATCTTTATTCATGGACTAGCCTCTTGGTCCAAGGATCTACAATTTGATAATTCATGCTTCTAAGCAGTGTCAATATATAAAATTACCTCTTGACCTCAGGGGGTAAGGCACTTAATCATCAGTATGGGGATATGGATAACCGACCGTATTAGTTTCAAGATCCTACTCAATTAGTCCACTCACCTAAACCAATCTCAGTATATCCTATGGTTATCCACCAATGAAAATTCACTACTGAGGAATAAGTTTGTGACCACTTCCAACCAATTTATCTCCTCAAGTCATCACATAACCCCGCTATTAAGAGACTATATCATTTTATTAACACCCAAGGACCTTGGTATTCTAATTCCAATTCCTCACATCATTCTCTCAACCATCACTAGGGTCTCATATCACATCACTCATGGGAGATTGTTGGGTCTAAATAATTATGGTAAAACAACTTTTTCATAACTCACTCACCCTGAATAACCACTTATATGTCTAAAAAACACCTCATGAGTTCCACCATCATGTTATAAATAGAAAAAAAAGTTATAATGGACTCCCCTTGACTCCATTTTTATCGTCAGTGTGATAAATCATACAAAACCCCTAAAAAAGAACACTACATTTCATGTACGTCTATGTACATTGCGTGTACTGTAAATCTCTACATGGGTGTTTACCTTTTACAAACATGGTGTCTAAAACCCAAGTACACGGTGTGTATCAATTCCACAATATGTGTATCCAATAAGTGTTACCTATCTTTCAATATCACATGGTCTCTATCCAAGTGTTACACATAGTCTCTAGCCATTTACCAGACCTGGGGTCTAGCCAGGTACATTATACAACCATATTTCCCCCACACGGGATGTCTATATGACTACCCGACCACACCCTAGGAAACTTTAATATACTTTTTCCATATAATAAATGTTTTTTAGTCATATCCTTCAACATTTTCCTAATGAAACCATGCACTATTTCTGTTCTTGAAAACCAAATTACTTGTAGGGATGTTTCTCAAATTGAAACCCTTTGTGATCCCCCTAAAACCCCCATTCAGCACAAAATAAAACAAAATAGTCTATTATGGGGTCTCAAAAAACCCATATATGGGTTTAAAATTAAAAATAAAGAATTATTCTTTGATAAATTATAAAACAAAAAATAGGGATTATCGCAGGTTGTAGAACATTGAAGCTTCACCTCCAATTTTGTAAGACACACCCATCGATGCCTGACCAAGGTTAGAAGTAGCTCCCCAACACAATTAACTCTCCCCCTACCACTATTTATCTATTATAAAAATACACCAAATGGTTATTCCCCTCTCACATACATATCAATCCAAAAGGGGGAGAATGGAAAAAAGGGACGAAAAAAAAGAAGCAAAAAAATAAAAAATAAAAAAAGGGTGCATATGCCCGACATAGATTCCTAACACGAGCTTATGACTCACATAAGAAAAACCCCTCATTATGTACTCATTAAATGAGTTGGAGTATCAATGTGGTTCTCCATTCAAAATATCACAATGATTTAAAACATGACGATAAATTAATATTTAATTAATCAAATATTAAATATTGCACCAAAATTTAAATAGATTGGAATCTGACCAAACCCATATACCAGGGTAAACACCATATATATGGGAACAATGGAGGAATGAAAAAAAATATATAATATAGTTTGGTAGGTAAATGACTTTTTCCCCTTCAAAACATCCAAAAACAAAAAAACAATTTCCGCTAATTTTCAAAATATGAAAAAATGGGGGGTTTTACAATATGCATGGTGTGGTTCCTATCCTAAATAATTACACAACACAACTTATTCTCTTTCCAAAATATTGTTAAACTAGATGGAGTATTTCTTATATCATTACATTGAACTTCATGAAATGTTATCATTTCTCTAAGATATCAAACTAGATGAAGCATTCTTTATGTGATGACCTCAAAATGCATGAAATATTTTCCTTCACGTGGGATATTAAAAAACATGAATAAATCATTCTTAAAACACCCTAAATTTCATGACTTGTTATAATTCATATAATATATTAATAGATGAATTTTCCTTAATATATGAACCTAAACTATATTGTATCACATCCTTCCCACAAGAAATTAATTGGCATCAAGACACGCCATCCTTATCATTTGATAATAAAGTATCTAGTTAACTACCCTTAACATATATCATTAAATTAAATGGTTTTTTCATCCTTAACATAATAAATTGAACTAAATGACCATGTTTTTCTTTTGTGTTAACCTAATATATGAAAAGACATTTGGGAATCCCAACCCTGATAAGGGTATCAACCATTTGATTCATGTTAAGGGTCATTGTTCTTTCTAAAATGAATTAAAATTGAAAGAAAAAAATCTATTTACATATAATCTTGATCGGCATAATGATTTTGGGACTACTTACCTTTCATCAATCATCCGACATCTTAAATTTTTGAAAAACATTTTCTTTATCCCATTTCTAAAACTACATGCAGTTTGATTATTATTCTAATAGGATACATAGTGATTATTGTGCTTCATACCCCTTTACTAGCAATATATTTCTTCTCCATTCCATCTCCCTTACATTCTATCATTTAATATTTTTCTCATTCACATTAATCCATTCTTACCTATTCTATGCTATAGTGTCTTCTTTTCATCATCCATTCACTATAGTTTACCCACACTTTATTAAAAAAAACTTATTTAGAACAATGTGTGGATAAATTCATATTTTTATAGGTTACATAGTGATGTCAATATATTTTATCATTGTCCTCACCACACCCATGATGATTCTTTATTCCATTACTAATTCCTCTCTTGTGTTTGATGCCTTTCCAATTCAAATTAGGTTAAATTTATCACTTTTACACTACAGTTTCATCCACCATTTATCCATATAGATTTTTTTCATTTAGGTGATCATTTTAAGAACTATTTATGGATTGGTTCTTATTATTGTGAGATATATATAGATACCTAAACATTTTATCTCATGTTTAGTCATATCCACTTTTCCAGTCAATTTATCATTCTATCATATTGTCTAGGTTATCACCAAATCATGTTATATTTGATATTTTTTACTTAATAATTAGGTTTTATTCATTTTCATCCCACATGAGTATAAAATTATATAACTACATGTGGCATCATTCTTGCTTTCATAGGATATGTAGTGAGATGCTGAAAAATGATTTGGGATCAACCACACTATCTCCCATTTCAACATTTATTTTAAAATAGAATTCATCTTTCTTTATCAATTTATGTTAGATTTTACCAATTTCCTACCAAATTTAATTTTTTTTCTTCTATTTAGGTTGTTTCACCTTTATTAATAACTATTTATCATTGGATCCATGTATCCAATAGATGCAATGTGGTGGCTAGATCTAGGCCTATAATTATGTTATTTCACTTCTTGTGAGTCTTACCTATCTATTTTTATTCCCTTGATATACCACATCAACATTGATTCATTTATAGTTCATGTTATATGAGTGGAATAATATTAAAAACTTATTTATGTCACAATTTCATAGAAAACATGACATATTAGTGTAATATCTAAGATATAAAACTATGAATAATTGCATTTACATCATCAAATGTCCTTAAACTATAGGAAATCCCATGGTTTCTATAATTAAACTTTGATGAGTAATGTAAAATACACAAAACATGTTAAATTGAAAACCTATAAAGGAAAATATAATAAATATTTTAGCCAATTATCGTTATTCCAAACATATTAAGAACTAGAGAAATTAATTATAAAATAAAAGTTAAGTGAAAAAGGCTTATAGGATCAGTATTTATTCCCCCATAAAATTTGAGTTACACACACTAGGTCTATGTATCCAATAATAAATTGGTGAAAATTTCCATTTTTATTATTTTTCTATACTAACAGTTGATCTTACTCCCTAACATCACATCATGTAACATTTTCTCATTGTATGACATTAAAATACATTGAACCGTGAAACAACTTACCAAAGATAAAATTATAAAAATACATAATTAGAGTAATATTACCATAAACTATTATTAATCACTCAATTCTAAGTTGCATTCCCTTTAAACTTATAAGAATAACTTTTTTCCAATTTTATGACTTTTAAATAACTGAGAACAATTTTATTCAATTTTTTATACACTTTAAATAATCAATAATAAATTTGGTCCAAATTATATTAATTTTAAACTACCATGTTTCAAATTGGTTAATACTTTATATATTTTAAACTGACAGGAATCACTTTGTTCTAAGTTATATATCTATGTAGCTAAAAAATATCACTTTAAACTAATTTGTATGTGCTTAAACTATCTACCATCACTTTATTCTAAGTTGTATGAACTTTAAACAACCAATAATTACATTATATTTAGTTATATCATATTTATTTTCATAACCCAACCCTTCCAAGATACCATATAAGCTAGAAACAAGATCCTTATTTACCCCAAAAGAACACATCTAATGGACCATGGGGTAGAGATTATCACCAATGGTAAATAAAATATCAATTGAAATTTTTTTAGGGCATTAAATAATCTCCTGTGATCATTACTAATTTATGGAAGGAATTGTGAACCAATTGGAAAATGAGAAACCACTAGAATTTAAATTTAAAATGGGATTAAATACATAGGTAATCAGGTTTATTTGGGGTGTTCATGAGAATTTACAAGTTGGAACTTATATTAAGTGATGTAATGGTTAAATCATCAATTGATTTAGGAGATTATAACATCACTTTATAGGTTTTTTATGATGAATCATATATTTTGTTTAACTTAGTGATAGTTAATTTTTTTGATCCACTTGACTATTAAATGAAAGATAAAATAAATAAATAAATGGATTATAGAATGTAGGGTGTAAATGGAATGATATAGTAAATTAATGCAATTTTAGAAAGTATGGTAATTTAAGTGGGGAAATTTCAAGGATTAATATTATGAAAAATAATGAGTGATGATAAGAATTGGAATTAATAAAAATGACATTTGATGTGGAATTACATGGGTGAGGAATTTTAATTTATGATTATATTGTCTTCTTTATAGATTTTTAAACTATAAGGTATTCTTTATATAGTATAATTAAAGTAATTATTGGGATAGTGTGATTTTAATATAATATTAGTCTATAGAATTCATGTTGATCAAATATTATTGGTATAGGCAGTTTTCCCAAGGACATTTGAATTTTAGTGTAGATGTTCAAAGGTGTGAGTTAATGTTAAATAATTGTTTTTATATTTTTTAATGTTGTTATTATAGTGTCATTTTTATATGATTCAAGTATTATATAATTATCTTTATGATCAACTATAGTATACTACTAAACTTATTTGAAATTTTTATGAAGAGGTAGGTGTTAGTGGGATGTGTCATTCTCAAGGGTTGAGGAGATGTGAGGTGTGATTCATTACCAACATGAAAAGAGTTGTTGTTTTATAGATTTATCACCAAAAATTTTTAATTTACATGATTGTATATCCTAAGATCTGGTAGTAGGTAGTTATTGTGGTTTTAGATGCATTGATTAAAGGATTAAATAACATGAGATGGAAATTTCACTTTTAACATTCATGATTTGTGTTACCCAATTACCATTTTCACATTAGGAATCAATATAACCAAATTATCTCATATCATAATGGTTCATAATAACAACATGATTAATTTGTGTTGTAATAACCTTTGGGTTCCTAAACCCTTATTTATCATTACAATTTTTATAAAATGTTCATCATATCTTTTAGTTACTTGTTATAAAAACCATTCTTTCTCATGTTCTAAATGGACTCCCCTAGTATTGTGGGTGTTTATGCACACAGGTCAATCCAATATGTATCCAAGGAACATGTCCAAAATGAATAAACCTTTCATTATCATATTAAAAATAGACTCCCATATTTTAGAGAGGGTGTAATAGAACTTTACATGCCAATAATCTTCTTGGGAACAAATCTTGAAGGATAACTGACATCCATTTTCATGATTCAATCTAACACCCATGTAATTGTGAGGGTATAAGAACATTCCCTATCAATACCAATCTAAAGAATATGTATTGGAGGAGAAAACACCCCCATATTAAATTCTAAATGGTATCCCTTGGAAAAATTAGGTAATAGGTGAATATGTCCATCCAATTTTCATTCAGGGCACATGTATCATAAGAAAAAATCCCATATTTTTCATCCCTAACTCATAGAATATAAGTTTTTAATTAACTTAATATCATACCCATATATTTTAAGGGATTCCAGAACCACTAATATTATGTTATTGTGTATTATGAAACCTATAAAATTAAACACATAACATCACACTCATATATCCTCTCATATATGGGTATGAATTAACATGAATTCATAATAATTGAGTCTTTATACTCCTCTCATTATGAATTTTCCGATAGAAACATCTCCAAGAACATAGTGAGATTAGATTTATATTCATCATTATCATAATCCAGTTACAATAAATCCTTCAATTTTAGATCAAATATAAGGAAAAAAAGTAACCCTTTAACTAACTCATGCATAAATAACCTATCAATATGACCTAAATATGTTAAGATCAGTTTATTTTGTTATAAGGGATCCAATTTTGATAAGGAAATTGATGCACACCTATCATGGGATGTGTAAAAATTTATTTCTTTCTTTCTAAAGGATGTAGTATTACTAGTAACCAAAAATTATCTCTAGTGAGTATTGATCAAATCTAGTTGTCATGAGTACAAAAGAGAATATAGAATAAGATTTCTAGGACAATCTTATAAAAAAACAAGGATTTGGGAATAAATATGAGAGACATGTGATCATGGTTAGGTTTAACATAACGTTATTACTTCTATCATATCCACTTTATAATAAATACCTAATATTTGTTAATTGATTAAATGAATGGTTTCACAATTGTTTCCCCTTTTTCACTATTGATTATATTGATTATGATGAGAGTAATCGGTAAAAATTTCGTAGTTTTTCGTATTCTCCATCCAGTTATGTGAAATCCCAAATGTTTATTCTTTTAATTATCTAGGAAATACCAAATAAAGTATTAGAATTCCCATGAATCCAACATATATCAATTTTTCTTCCTCATGTGTTTATTAATTACTAAACACTATTGTTTTAACCATAGACTAATCAATTGATTAGATCCCAAACCTGTTAGAGAGAGAAAATTTTTCTTTACCAGGTAAATAATTAAAATTCATAACCAAACATAAACATTATCACATTCATATTAAATTATTAAATTAAATATTGAAAAAAGTTTAATAATGAAAATAGATCTATAAATTAAACTACGCTCATCAATCAAGCATTACAGTTGGGTTACCCCCCCCCCCCCCCTCCCCCTATCACTTAAGACTTTTACGCCTCTATTAAAGAATAAATAATTGTATATTAAGGGTTATAAATCATTTTAGAATAAAAATATAGTAGATATAAAATGTAGTAGAAAATATCTAGAGTTGAATTCGGTGGACCTCCTCCACCAATCTCTTCTTTCTTCCCCAGTTGGCTCCTCTAAAAAGTGTTGTGCTTGGTTTTAAAAGCCTCATTTTTATTTTATAATTCATGTAGTCCACCATAAACCCCACCCCCAATATTTATTTTCAAATTCTACTTATCAAACGAATATATTTCTATTTTTTTCTTTTCTTATATTTATCTGTGAGTTATTATTCAAGATAGGTCAACTAGTTTTTACTTGTTTTTAGGATTGATTTCCAAACCTTAATTATAAAAAGGGGCCATTGTGATGTGTTTCCTTTTTTTCTCATAATACATAATGTCTATATTGAAATAGTGAATAGATATTGGTCATTCCAAATTGATTATATAGATGTACTATGTTGTGTTTAGGATAATTGTAGTGTAGAAACATTCATCATCTGCATGGCATTCCATAACTCTAGATTAGTTAATTCCACCAAGGTGAATAATTTTTTATTTTTTATTTATCCAATAAACTAATAATTTTTATATGAGAATCTCCATGGTGTAGTGGAAATACTATTTCTCAACCCTCTTCATGTTATTTTACTTTTTTATGGCTACGATGTAGCCAGTGGTCTATAGAGATAACCTTCATCTCTCCATTAACACATGCTAGTTCCATTTTTTAAACCTCTATGGTGTATGGATCTCACTATAGAAAAAAATCCTTGAAATATATTTTCCAAAAAATAATGACCACTACCATATTCATTTATTTCATGGTGCATACATAGCTTTATGATGCAACACCTAACTCAGGTGTCTTCCTTCTTTGAACATGTAGAGTATCAGTGGTAAAATGGCATAGGTTTCTCGTAAATGTGTTTTGACCATCATAGTGTCTTTACTAGTCTCTTATCATAATAATGTTTTTTTATCATTTAAATGCATTTCATTGGTGTCACCCAATGTTCGAAAGACTATCCATGGTGATCCCACATTTTTTCGGTGCTCCTTCACACCAGTTCAAGTTTCTTATATGGTAGCCAAGGAAGTTCTAGAATGTTTAAAATGTTGTCTAATAAATATTTAATAAAGGAGGTGAAAATGTGGAATTTATGTTTTTGTCCACGGTTTGGCATGAGGATGAAGCATGGAATGGTGATGTATCTATTAAATGATGTATATTAATAATGGAGAACTTATCTCACATAAATGTTATATGTGAATTAGTGTTTTCTTATAATAAATCAGGTTTCATCTCTAACTTTAAAGCCTACTTTGGTGATGGTCACACCTAAAAAACTCACAAACACATGGTCCTTACTGATATGAAAGTCTCATCAGGCCTTCTCCCAAGACATGTGTGTGTTCTAGTGCATGGTATGATATCTTCATGTCATTTTAAAGGCATCCCATTTGGGATTTCATTGCTAGATATCCCATAATGGGTTATATATGTGTCTTGTGGTCCCTCTGAGTTTAGAGGAAGCTTGGTTGACCAATTGTTTTACCTAAAAGTGTTAAAACACTTAGTAAATTTCAACTAGAAAGACATAATAAAATAATATTTTAGTATCCAATACTTTTTAATTCATTTTTACCATTATATTTTCTCTAAGAAAATTTTCCCATATTTAAAAAAATAATTAATTTCATGGTGAAATTGACTAAAAATATTGAAAATAATTATATATTTTTAAAAAATTGCATAAGAAAATCATTGCATAAATTACTCTCAGACTTGAATTATGATTATCCTCAGGTATTAAATCACAACATTGAATTCAAGAGGGAACCAATACTACTAGTATGTATATAACAACAAATAAAATAAAATTATTATCAATGTTAATATAAATGTTCAAGTTTCACATAAAACATCAATTCAACTCCACATTTTTTAAGAAACAATTATTCCAAGTATTATACATTATACAATTATAAAATGATGGATCATAACCCTATATTCATTCATGTTTCATAGTTCATTATAATTAAGAATGTCAGGTCCTGATCTACCTCACTATGAATCCTTTTCTCTTATCACTCAAGGTAAAAATTGATGTATATTTAAGCTTATACCATTAATTTATGAATCATAAGCTTGAAATGGATATAATATATCTACTTTTTTAAGACAAAAATCACATAAAATTATCAAGGATATTGGATTTTGGTTATATTGTCTTTTAGGATTAAGGTTGGTATGTATTTTTATTAAAGATATTAAAGTGAAAAGAGTAGGTTTATCATTAAATTATAAATTATAATAGTAAAATAAAAATTTAATGAAGTTTCTGCCTTGAAAATGACAACAGCCTCTTCCCACGACTCAAAGTAAAGGTTATGAAAATTTTAATCCCAATGGAAGACCTTCACCCCCTTATATTTCCTATACTTTTTACTATTTTCTTTTTTTTTCAAACTACCTTTTTAGGTTTTTTTTACTTTTTTTGAATTTTTTTCTAGGAAAAAATCACATATCTACCACCTAACCACATATGATAAAAATCATTGGTCTTATAATGATGTTTTTTTATATATCGAATTAATAAACCCTTTATTTTCTTCTTTTTACCCTTTTCTCAAGAAGGTAAAATGAATAATGTAAAATGGATGAGTCATAACCCTTACCCAGTACCCAATATAGCACCCCCACAAATTTTCCTAACAACATATATCACCCATTATAACATGACTATAACATGGTTTTCCATACAAAAAATATCACAAATATTTAGATATGTATTCAATAAATTCAACAAATAAACATTAAGGACTATAATGTTTCAGTGTATTTATATACTAGATATATAATCTTATTATTTTATGAAATATATTCAACATATCTCATAATGTTCTTCCCCTTTGGTATTGTTAATAAAATTAACCTACATAAAAACACTCTTTATAACCCAGTGAAACGAAACCCAAGAAAGGATGATCTCGGGTGCTCATTAAGAATAAACATGAAATAGACCATTCTACGATCATATGAAATCACAAGACAAGCATTAAGGTATCATATGTTGAATATAACTTACAAAGTTCATACCCACCTTATCATAGATCACAAACATGAGTCATCACATAATGTATTATCATTCCAAAATACATTTCCCATAACAGTTTGAAATAATCATAATTCATGTACCATAATCTCATGTCCTAAAATTATGGATCCTACATATCAATAGAAACCATTTCATTGGTTAAGGTTAACTACCAATATCATCAAACATAAAATATCAGACCTCATTCCCCTATTTTCTATTATATATAAATCATGACTACTTTTTTTCCATATTGGATTAAGACTAGAAACTTACTTATCATTGTTATATCATTAGATATAAATATTTATGCAATGATTTTGAGGGAGATGTTGGTCTCATCCATCCTACGTTAAAACATGACAACCATCATAGGTAATAACGTAACCACTATCCTTGGTAAAACATTTACCATTACCCTTGGTTATATCTTAGTCACCATCACATAATGAAAATCATACATAAGTGTTACAAAATATCATAACGTATTCATCGTATCATGGCCAGTGAAAATAAAAGGTTCGTATAAACATTCCATCATAACATATCCCATAGAAAGAAAATGGATCACATAATCATTTCATCAATTCATTATAGCATAACCCTTGGAAAAGGAATGGGTTTCATAAACATCTAAGAATCATTATCATAGATTGTCAAGAAAAATAATATGTATGGTACAATTTGATCATATTCCCAAAAAAGCATAAGTAACATCAAAGGATGTCATATTAGATGGAAAATGATTTAGAAAGTTCACTTAAAACATTTTAGGAAAAAAATGGCCTTCCCACTTTGAAAATAAATTTTTAAACCTAAACCTTTCATGAAAAATTAAAATAATTTTGTTCAAAAGTAACCTTATAAACTTTTTAATAAATCATTAAATCGTTGATTAGTTATGATGGTGAAATTTTTTTTATTATCATACATGTTAAAACAATGATTCATTTCACATTTTGGTAAAATCCAGAAGACCTTGTTTGGAAAATCACTTGAAGAATAATTATAAACCATTTTGTAAAAAGTCAAACATGGATAAAATTTTATTTAAAGAATAAATGGATAAACTAAAAACATTATTTAAAAAATTCCTAGAAAATATAGATATGGATTGAAAATATTTTTTGACCATAGAGAGAAATAAAGAATTTTTTTCTTTAAATATTAATTTTTGTGTTTTTAATCCATTAGGTGAGGAAAATAAAAAAATGAATTTACATTCTAGAATTATCCACAGGATAATAAATTAAACATTTTTTTAAGAGTTAAATCATAATATCTCATCATTGGAATCATATCATAAACAATCAAATTAAAAAAGTGAGATTGTAACATTAAACCTTTACAGATTTGGTATATATTGAATCATAAGACTCATGAAAGTGGAAAATTAAATGGAAATTCATATCCCATAAATCATCATGATAAGTAGAAAGAAATAAATTCATGGGATGTATATATGTCATTAGACAACCTAGATACCCTAGTACCATGATGTCAAAGCCATATATAGCATATTCTGAAGGGAATTTCGGATCCCCATGGGTTGGTGAATATTACCTGGTTTCATACAAGGTTGAGAGAGAAACAAAATTCTCTAAAAACAATGGAGGATAAAAAATTACAAGTTAGTATTCTCTACACTTTGTAAAGGAGAAGTACCAGAAAAAATTAGTGAAACAAAAACCCAAATAAGTGTATTCTCAAAGTAATTAATATATAACAATAAAAAAACTCAAGAATCCCATGAAACAAGAAGATAACATATCCACTTATAACCGTCCATCACTACTCTATGGTCTAAAGGATCCAAATCATCCACTACTTCAATGTTAATCTTTTCAATTCTCCGACCTAGCCAAAGAAAATATTCAACTTCTTAAAGTAAAAGGTATGTTATGAGATATAAATCATAGTAGTTCCTAACCAAGTCTTCCATAATAAATTCCAAAATAGTTTAACTACCTAGGCTATCATGTTCATTAAACAATAAATCAATCAAATTATTATTCAATCATTTTATAACATTTCTACAAAAAAACGTAATTTTAGTTTTAAACATGCCATTTTCCATTCAAAACAAAATCATAGATTTTCATAATTTAATTCCATTTA
The DNA here is from genome assembly GCA_963277665.1 of Viscum album. Lineage (NCBI taxonomy): Eukaryota > Viridiplantae > Streptophyta > Magnoliopsida > Santalales > Viscaceae > Viscum > Viscum album. Next base: position 218,083,602 of record OY728147.1, read on the forward strand.
AAATAACTTCTCAATTTAATTTGTTTCTTAAAAATCAATCATCAAATCATTTCATCAAAATTATTTCCAAATCAATCCATTGTTTTTTCATAAATCCACCTTAAAATTTCAATGCCATTAAAATTGGGGTTTTTCTTTAGTTTCAAAACTCATTGAAAATAAATGACAGAATCATATCAAATTAATGATTTTAAATCATTTAAGAACTTATTTTAATTTAATAATAAAACTAAAGGTTACAATTATTGGGATAATAATTATGGAACCACCTACCTTCAAGTCAAAGATATAGAAATCAACACCCACAATAAGACTCACCAACGAAAAACAAAGGCGTGAAAGATTTAAAAAACAAATATAGAGAAAAGGGCAAATTTAACAAAGGTTTAGATCCATCAATTTCATGATGACCTTCCAAACTCTAATGATAATAAAAAGAGATATTGTAATAACCTCTACAAGAGAAGATACACTTACCCATAGGATATCGATTGAGGCCAATATTACTTTGGTCTATGAAGGAAAGGGTTCAAAGGATCCAAAATCACCTATGGAATTATCTAGCTCATGAGATAAAGGTAACCATGTAAAAAGGTAATCATATGTGAGGAAAAATTAAAACCACATTCTAATAGATTTACATTTCATGTAACCATGGTTCATGTCATGTAATCTATGAAGGCCACATACACTGAAAAAAATACATTCATTTATTAAGGTCTAATTTTAAAAGATTATATTATGTGAATTTAAATGCAAAACATGTAAACTTTAACTCTCTTTAAATTCCTCACAAAATATTCTTGGTGTCAAATACACAATATATAATCCCATTATATGGCATGTAATTTCCTAAAAGATACTAGAAAACCTAGAATCTTCTAAAAACCCTAAATATAAATAAAGTAACCCAAGACCAAAGAAATATGAATACCATATGAATGGTAATAGGGTGTTATAAAATTACATATGTAAATCCATTCCACCTCCAAAAATACTATCAAGAAGTTTCCATACCAACGAGTTGAGGCCACTACTCTCTCTTCAGTTACTCATGCTCCTATATCTCATGATAATCAGAACCATGCTTCCATAGTACATGTAGAAAAGGTATCATCCTCACAAAAAGTGAATTTGTCTTAAAATAAACTATCTTTAATATATTTTAGTTCAAATATGAATCATTCTCAACATCAAGATCCTCCCAACTCATAACATCAGTTGGGTCAAAATGAAACTTCTGAAACTGTGATACATGAAATGCATTATGTATCGAATTCAAATATGGTGAAAGTTATAAATTTTAAGAAAATTTCCCCAAAATCTAGACAGAATCAAAATTCCCACACAAAACATGGTGCCAAATTTCATTGTTTTACAAACCATTGATAACCCAAACAAGGTGAAACCCTCAAAAACAACTATTCACCAACTAAGAACTGCAAAGGTTACCTATGACGGTGATAATAATATTTGTACGAAATGTGTTTTTTCAATATTCTATGATGAATCGAATAAATATTTTTATAATATCTTATAATAATCTTTTTCCAACCAAAGAACATCCCTCAATTTCTAACCAACAAAATATATATTCTCAAGGCCATACTTGTAAGGCTTCAAAAGGAACCATCCAAATTGTATATTGGTAACAATTGTCATAATAGAACTCAACCAATCCTAAATAGATATGCCAAGCTCCCCCAAAATTGAGGACACCAATATATATCTTTTCTATAAGAATTTGTATATATCTCTATATCTATGCATCCATCTATTGATGATATGATACTGAAAAAATTTATATCCTTGTGCCACTTGGAGGGATCCTCAAAAGAGAGAATTAAAATGGGGACATCTATTTCATACTACAACATATTTAGCTCCTTGCAAATGAAATTTGTTTATCACATAGAGATTTCCCAAATCCTAAAATTCGGATGTATATCTAATGGGTAATAATTGATCTGATTTTTTAGCCAATTGATTACATTCCAAATCATATTCTTTATTTGATGGTTAAATGGAAACTTAGCCATAAATTCAATAGTGATTGCAACCCACTTCCAAGTTAGTTCTGGAAGTGGATAAAAAACCCAAGGGTCTCTACCGGTCAGCCTTAACCTTCTGATAGGATTAACAATGTGAAATAAAGTTAGTAATGTCACATATCATAGCTATCCATCAAAATTTCCACCACATATCATTGAACCACTTTTTGGTTCTAGGGTTCAAATCCCATTGAGAATTATATAAACCCACATTATATCTTTTAACATGGAAATTGGCACGACAAAAAAAATCTAAAAACATAGGATCCCATTATATGATAATGCATACTCATCTATGGTTTCCCCACTATAATGAGAGTCACTTATTCCATGTAATTCACAGCCAAGTTTCTACATATGAAGAATCATCTAGATATGGGAGGAGGTCAAATGATCGCTAGACTATAAAACATTGTCCACATCCTCTGAGACACCTAAAGAAAGCTATTCAAAAGGATCTATCAAGATGTACTCGTTCGATGATTCTTTTTGGTTCTGGGTCATAATTTTCCTACTCAAAGAATCAGCAATGGCATTACACTTCCCTAGAGTATAGTAAATTTCAAAATAAAAATACGGTAGGTATTCCATACAATTCCTCCATTGAAGGTACAAATAATTTTTATAGAAGATGTAACTAAAGATTGTGTGGATTGGAAACATGGTAAACTTATATCTGAAAAGTTAATTCTTCCAAATCATAGGTTCATGAATCATGAAAATGAGTTCAACGACATGGTTTGGATAATTTTTTTCATATTTTCTATGCTTTCTAGAGTAACAAGGTATCATGTGATAACTCTAACTATAAATATAGGCCAAACCAAAGCCTGATGCATCACAAAAGACCAAATAGACCTATCATACCTCTAGAATAGTTAACATTGTCATAAAAGTGAAAATAAATTTTATCTTAACAAAAATATCTATGATTTATCATCCAAAGAAAACTTCACTCCCTTTTAACTGAGACTTGTAATTGGTTAATCCAACTTCGATAAATCCTTCACAAACCTATGGTAGTATCCCACAAAAACAAAGAAAACCTATATATCAAATATATTATGGGGTTTCTCCCATGTTATAAAAACGTTCTTTTTATTATGAATGAATGATATACCATGTTTGGACACCATGTGTCCCAATAATTTCACATTCGGGATCTAGAAATTACACATTGAAAATTTAATGTAATTTCAGTGATCTTTCAAGATTTCTATAACTATTATCATATGAAACACATTATCCTCCTTGGAGTTAGAGAGAATCATAATATCATCCATGAATACTACTACATATGTGAAAAGGTACCCCTAAAAAATCATGTTTGTCAAATCCATAATGACTCCAGGATCGTTGTACATGACCAAGGGCTTAAGAAGGTACTCAATGTGACCATACTTTATTCTGAAGTTGGTATTTTTAATGTAAAATTATTTTATTCTCAACTGGTGATAACCAGGTCAAAGAGAAATCTATGAGAACCACTTCACTACATTAAAATAGTAAAAAATATCATCAATATATGGAAACTTATATTTTTTCATCACAATAACTTAAATGAGTTTTTTTTAATCAAAAAATATGATGATTTTTCAATCATTTTTCCTTGAAAATAGAACAAGCGCCAACCAAGGTGACACACTCGGGAAAATAAATACTATATATAGTAGATCATCCTACTTAGAAATTAAATCTTTCAGTTTACATGGTTCTATATGATAAGAATTAAGAGACACCGGTTGAGTACCAATAATTAAATAAATAAATAACTCAACCTGTATTACCAGTGTAAAAGCAAAGAAATCATAAGGAAACCCACCAGAAAACTCCATCAAAATTGGAGGGAGATCCCCACTAAATGATTTATTTTCCATATAAAAATCAAAAACTAATATTACTTGACCTAGCACCAGATAGAAAGGTCCATATCTACATGACCATGGGTCCCATTCTCCCTAAAAGACATGGAACACCCCATTGGGTGTAGTAAATGAGACATACCAAAGATAAATATCAATTTGGGCCTTATTGTAATAGATCAAATCCATCCTAAAAATCTTGTAATTAATTTTCATTTGAAGGAATATAAAATTGTAGGTGAGATCAATCTCTTAAAGAGATAAATAAAAAGTACAAAAATGGAGACCTTGTTCTCTCTTTGTTCTTAGAGGCATAGTAATATACATCATATAAGAAAAATTATTTATATGAAAATTTATAAAGGAAAAAATATTAGTTGATATAAATGAGTGAGATGAACCAATATGAAATAATTAATACACTAAAGATGTAGCTATAGTTATGGTACATCTCATAGTCGCTAGACTTGTATCATCTTCCTCTTTTGACTCCTCCACTGTGTGAAGAAGTTTCATTCTGGATGCTTAAGGCTAGAAACTCTTGGTTCATGAAGCATCTTATCACACCCTAGTAAATTTAGATTTTGATGACCACATTCCACTATGTGGAGTATAAAATAAATGGAATAATTTTAATAGGATTCCTAAGCGACCTTGAGAATGACAGAGCTGTGGAACCTTAGTACAAACACGTCTCGAATGCCCATCCCTACCATGTTAGAAGAAAGTAAATGGGACTACTCTTGGAACATTGGAATTTTTATAGGAAACCTTCTATTGAGAAACAACATGAGACTCATCAAACATTCTCTCCACTTTAAATGAATTCTTATAACTTCTATTAGGAGAAAAAGGAACTCCAAAAAACCTTAACATGTCATCGATTTCAATATCAACCATTAATTTTTTATCCATCTTTTCAGAATAAAATGTGATATTAAGTAAAATAATCCAATGAAGGGATATCAAGTATAATACCCATATCTAATTTTTTATACTACATCTTCTCATTTGGTATAATCTCATTTGAAAACTGTATAAGATCAGCGAAGTGGTTCTTATAATGCATCATTATCCTATTGTCCTACTAAAGGTTGAAAACTTCATAGCGTTAGCCAATACCCTAGATTCTAGACCGAATAGATCATTGAAAAGTACTATACAGTCCTATAACCCCAAACCCTCACTCTTAATCAGAATTTCTATTAAATCCCACCATCCCATTCTACGATATTAAAGATTAAAGTTATCACATTTCTCTATAATAGCTTTGGGAATTTCTAGGAAATTAAAAAAGAATCTCTATAGTCCTCAATAGATCCCCATCTTATTGAGGATCACTAATTCCTTGAAAATAAGTTTTATTTTGGTGGGAAAATATCATGAACAAGATTCTAAGGTTCATCCCATTGGGGTTCCACAACGTGATCCTGAATGGTAATGGGTGAAAGATCATGTCTCAAAACTGGGATAGCATGCACAATAATCTAAATAAGATTCCACTCCATGGGATTATCCAATAGCCTTGGCTCACCATAAACTTCCTCATAAACATATTAAAACACCTTAATAGTGGCATGATTCTACACAACTTCAACAGACATCACTAAAGAAGTCCTAAGATTACTCACATCAATAACTCAAATAAGAGAAATGGGAATATCAATCCCATAAGATAAGATATCAATATTTGGATTTCAATATACCCAAATAACAAGTAGGAAAAATTATTTAATTGTATCAAAAAATTCTTCAAGACACCTTTCATAAAGACCCATGATGGCTTAAGGCTCATTAAGATAATATTTGTCTAGTAACTCACTTTAAAATACCTTATGAGTCCCATAAATACACCCCAAAATGTATACTAGAATTGAGGAAATATTCTTAACTAGAACCGTTGATATTACATTATCACAAACCAGTCTGCAAACGCTATTTCCATGATACCCAAGATGGATATAACCCGGATCAAAGGGTGTTCCAGATCCCCATGAGTTGGGTACTATCACCTAGCATTATACATGATCAAGAGGGAATGAATTTTCCACAAAAATAGATGAATAAAAAAGATTACAAGTTATTATTATCAACACTTTCAAAAGGATATGTACCAGAAACAATAATTGAACAAAAAATAAAAAGAAATAAATCCTCAATGTACTTAGAATATAAAAAGAGGAAAACAAAAACATCTAGTGAAACCAATGGATAACATATCTACCTATCACTATCTGTCACCACTTCATGACCCAAATGATCAAGAACATCCCCCAACTCCAACTGGGGATTTTCATTTACTCATAGCTAACATCATAAAATATACAAATTTCTGAAGGTAGAGGTAGGGTGTGAGATATAAATCCTAGTATAGTCCCACCAAGTGTTATATAATTAATTATAAAATAATTTACTATTATTTCCATTAATTTAAATAAAACAATTCATGGCATCACATTTCATATTTTAATCCAAAACATGATTTCATAATAAAAGGATGGTAGATATATCCACATAAATTCTAACCCATATTAAATGGAAATTTTATATTGAACTGTTTATATAAATTATTGGGAATAAAGAAACCCATTAAATAAATAAATAGAATGTATATCAAGTAAAAAACTAACAGAAAAGAATAACACAATGTATTAAATCTCCATGGTTAGTTAGTTTATCAGGTAATAGTATCAATAGAAATCTCATAGTGATCACGTCTCTAGTCAAGTGTGAACACACAGATATAAAAGGATAAACCATCACGGGAAATAAACACCCCAATTGGATAACCCATCTTCAGAAGTCATGTTGTATTTGTCTTAGTGACAGTTTTCATCATTAATCCATTAATATGGAGTCAAATTCCTAGAGTTTTTTCCCAGTTACCACTAACATCCAAAATCAATATTTTATTTTAAAAAAACTTTTTTGTTTAAGTGAGGACCCTACACTATCCCAAAGTAGTTCAAAAATTCCATACACAAATAATCAGAAAACCCCCACACACCATAAATCAATCCTCCCTATATAAAACCAAATTTCAAAAATTCAAATATCAAATGTTAAGACCCACAACATCTTGGATGCAACCAAGACCAGTGCCAACCTAGTGATTTAATGATGACATGATAGATATAATCATCATTAGAATTGTACCACTATAGATAACCTTATAACCATAAAGTAGAACATCTTCCACGATTACCATCAAACAAAACAAAACCATCATAAAATAAAATTACATCTTGGAAAAAACAAGAACTACATTGAGTAGTACAAACATCCTCAATAAATTAAAATATGTCAGAAAAGCTCACAAGTGACATAAAAAACACCATAATATAATTGAGGCTTCCATAGAAAATCCTATATAGAGATTCATAATGATAACAAATGGTATCCTCAAGGAATGGGGGGATATTACACTCATCATTACTCCTAGAAAATCACTGTTACACACACTAGACATCCCAAATCCTCCTAGAGAGCCACCACACCAGACCACACTACAGGGGATTAATGGACCCAAAATATAGAGAATACATTTAAGTATACCATGCATCAATGATGATCTACAACCAGTTAGGACCATCAAAACCTACCTATGGACTAATAAACCTCAACTTCAATAGAATAATTTCACCATTACAGTTTCCACAGTCACAATAAGGAACATTTTTAAAAGGGGAAACAAAAGGATATCATTAGACAAAGGAAGTTCCTAGAACATCATCGACCACTAACACCTCACATAAAAAAACATCATTGATGTTATGTGAACCTATTAGACTCTGGGAGGAGCAATGTTCTATGAGTCCATAGTAGAGATAAAGTTTCCAAGGTCCTCAACTATAGACCATAATATTTAGAGTGAAGTCCAATAAAGCACCACACAAATTTGAAAGAATGTTTCTTAAATATTTATCATAATATCATCAATGAATATGATGAGGATAAAACACATGAAGATGAATTCACCATATAGAGACCCAAATCCAAATGTGGTGCCACTGAATCAGAAACCGGAGAGAGGGGAAGTCACATGAATGGAAAACAAATGGTGAAAGAAAACCATAGATCTGAAGGGACTATCTAGGGATATAATAATGAGAGGCAATATGGGGAAAAGGGTTTCGAATAGAATAGGTTAAGGGGGAAGAAAAACAAACTAAGATACTAAGGATAACATGTTCTTAAAAAAATCAATCAATCAAATTTGAAATCAATCATTTTAAAACATTTTTAAAATAAAATTTCCAAATTTATATTTTCGAAACTCCCTTTTCTATCCAAACAAAATCATAGGTTTTCATAATTTAATTCCATTCAAATCCATTTTCAATTTAATCCATTTTTTTAAATCAATAATCCAATCATTTCACCAATACGATTTTCAAATCAAGACATAATTTTTCATAAATACACAACCATGATTTCAATTCCATGGAAATCGCGGTTTTTTCTCAATTTACATGATCATTTCAAAAAAAAAATATCGAATCATTTCAAATTAATTTAAAAAAATCATTTTAAAACTCATTTAAATTTAATCAAAAGATTAAATGCTTCTATTATAGGGTAAATAATTATAATACCACCTAACTTTAAGTCAAAGAGCTGAAAATTAATACCCACAATGGGACTCACCAACGACGAATTAAGGAGAAAAATATCTAAGAACACAACAAAAAACCAATATCAATTTAAAATGATTTTATATCCATCAATTACATTATGACCTATCAAACTCTAAGTAAGAGATAAAGAGAGATTGCAATAAAATCTATGATAGAAGATCCACTTAATTAGAGGAGATCAAAATATCTCAATACTACTTTGATCTATGAAAGCAAGGGTTTAGAGTAGCCAAAATATCCTAAGAAAAGATCAGGGTCATTAGAGGTACGTATGTGGGTCAAAATATAGAATCAGATGTATGGTACACTTAAACCCATCTTCCCTGGTATTTAAACAATGTGTTGACATGGTTAACATCATGTAATCCACAAAGGCTTCATATAATAAAAAATATCACATTTTATTAAAGAATTATTTTTAACCATTTTTGGATTTAAATTCATTACATGATGTGTAAACATTCGTACCCTCTTAATTCTTCAAGGAAGATACATGGTATAAAATACATGATGTGTAATCCAATTACACGACATGTAATTATCAATAAGACAGTAGAAAACCTAGACTCCATTGAAAAACCAAAACTAAAAAAAACCCAAAAATAAATGGGAATTAGTAACTTATGAAAGGTTATAATGTATTGCAATAACACAACACAAATGAAACAAGTGGTGTATAAGGCATGTGTCCTACAACACAAGTGATATGAAACCTTATTAACTTAAGTCTTGAATTCCATCGTACATATTCTAATCTTTAGTATAATAAATATATTTTTATTATAAATATATTAAAGAACCATAATATTATGTATCTTTCCCTATATTATTTAACTAGGACCTTTTATTAACATTTTATTAACAATTCCTTCTTAAAATCATGTTTCGGGTAATATCTACTTTGCTTTTAATATATGTTTTGTTTTGTTATTTTTTGTCCTTTTAATTTTAATATGGTTTAATCCTCTTTATAATTTTAACCATGATAAAAATATCATATAAAATCATTAAATATTAATTTATATTAATCCAATAATGTTAAATACATAAAATTTATTATACAATTAATGGAGATGGTAGGTCGTATATACGCATGAATGCAGTTACCTTTTTCTCAACGGATGAAACAAATGAAATGTATATAATATATTAAAATTAAAGAATATTTTTATGTCATTTTTATCTCTTATTTCTAATAAAATTTCCTAATTAGCTTCCTCGTAAAGCTTAAGTGAGTAATAAATCACATCGCTTCGTGAGGTGGTAGTTCATCGTACACACGAATGACCTTATCATATTCCCACGAAATAGAAAGTAAAAAAGTTATATATGATATTATAATTATATAAGTGTAATTATTTCATAAATATCATATAAATATGTTAAATATATCATTATATCCATCTGTGAGAGGTGGTGAATGATAACAAATTGCATCGTTTTGAGAGAATGTAGTCCTCTGTACACACGATCGGCGTTTTGGTTTCCCATTTGAATGGAAGAGGAGATAGATATAGATTATTCAATAAAAATATTAATATATAAGTATATGTTAGATACAAATGTTATTATATTGAAATTTTTATTTAATAAATGATGGTGGAAAAAGAATAAGTAGATAAGAAATAGATTAGTAAATACAATTACCTTCACTTCGAATAACCTCATTTAGATCTCTTATTAAGGACCCTAGGGTTGGTATTTTGGGCTTACAAGAATATATGAAATATTTTAATGTTTTTTGGGGGTATTGTGGATAAATTTTGTCATGAAAAATTTCTTATAAGGTGTGAAGAAGTTAGGGAAGGAGGTTCCATTTTACAATGGAGGAGGAGTGACATTTTTGTAAATACCCACAACTATATAATAATGAGAAGTCACTCTCACTAAATGTTCTTAAAAACAGATAATTAAAATATTTGAATGAATTTATGGTATATAAACTACTCCACATAATAAATACATTATTTAAATTAGTTATTACTCATCCTTTAAGTTAACATAATTTTATTATTTTAGTTTTAGCCAAAATAACTAGTTTTTTTATTTATTTACCTAGGTGATATGTCCCTTAAGCCTAAAAAATTTATTAATATATAATTTTTACAAAAAGATTGTAAATTTTAAATCCAATTTATTAAATAAATATTTTATTTTTGGGGAAAATTAATTTTACACTAGTGCATGTAACGCGTAAAACCTCAGTTTAACATTAACCACAATAAATAATATTTACTATTTTTAATATTCATTATGAATAAATAATAAATTAAACCTATTAAATATATAAATTATTATTATTACAAATATTTAATCAATTTTATCTTATTAAACTCACATAATTGTATGAATTTAAATTTAAATTAAGCCCATGGATGTAACAAAAATAATAATTTTCCAAGGAAAAAGATCTCAAAAGTATAAAAGTTTCTATATTAAAATATATTGTGAAATATATTCCAATGACCATAATTCAATTAAAAATAATATAATTGGAATAAGTTTTGTTTAAAATTATATAATATAATATTTAACTTTGTAAATACATTAAATGAAAAAATATGTTTTCATATAAAATCATTGTTTTTTAATATTCATCGAAATGTTATTATTTTCAAAAAATTATAAAAAATTCACTCAATGATATTATTTACATATAAATTTCAGAAATCAAGTTTATTTTTTCAAAATAATTTCCTTAAATTGGAAATATTAATTTTAAAAAGGTGCAAAAACTGCAACAAAATCGCTTTTTTTAATATTGTTTTTACGAATAAAAATGGATTTATTCTTATATAATTATTAGAAAAAAATATTTAAATAATGATAAAAAATTTTACTTAACACATATATTTTTCATTAAAATTATTCTCAGTATTGATTGATTTAATTAATTAAGATAAAAATACTTATTTCAGAGAAAATATTGCTTTTACAAAAAAACTATTCTATTTTTCATTCTAATTGATTGATAGAAAATCAATTTATTTCATATATGTGTACACTATATAGTTTTTAAAATTTAGTTATTTATATTCATACGTACCAATATAATGCCTAGGTGATAATTATCATATTAAATAAAAATAATTTTATAGTATATTGTGGATTGTTTGCAATCGATGTTGCTTGCAATGTAATCTACCAAAAAAATTAAACCGATTTGAAAAACAATATTTCATAAAATCTCAAGTTGATATATTATAACCCCATTAAAATTAATTTCACCATGAAAATATTTTTTACTCTGATTTAAATATGTAGGGATACTTTGGCCTCATCTTATACATAGGTTCCCACATTGATTCTTTAAATTGGTGGTTTTTCCACAAAAATTTAAACAGGTGAGTGATCTTGTTTTGTAGAAATTTCTCTTTATGATCCAAATTCTCCACCAATTATTCCTAAAAACAAATATAATGATTCAAAAGTATAACCACTAAGTTTAGAAAATGTGGGGGATCAATTATATATTTCCTTAGGAGATAGACATGGAACACATTGTGAACTTGAGAGGGGTTTAGTGGAAGTACCAAGTGAAAAGTTGTGATCCCAATATGATTAATAATTTCAAAGGGTATGATATACCAAGGGATTATTTTTCCCTTATTTTCAAATATCATTAACTTCTTCCATGGATAAATTCTTAGAAACACTTTGTCACCACCTTCAAATTCCTGATCATGTCAGTGATTTTCATCATAACTTTTCTATAGACATGGTTCTTCCCAAATGTGTTTCTGAATGGATCTCAAATTATCTAACATTTCTTCAGATAGATATGGTACCAATAGTTTTCTTTCTTCAACATCATCCCAGTGTATTAGATTTTTACACTTCTATTCTTATATTTTTTCATAAGGATCTATCTGAATTCTTAAATAGAAGCTATTATTATAAGAAAACTCTAATAGAGGATGTTATTGATCCCAAATTCATTTATAATCCATAGAAAAAGATTTTAATATAAACTATAGGATTTTTATTTTTTTATCTTACTAAACATGTATATAAGAATGATATGTAGTATTGAAACTGAACTCTGTATAAAGAGTTTTCTGATGAATTCTCTATAACCTTGAGGTAAACCTCTAATCCTGATCAGATACAACGGAATGTGGTCCTCCATGATACCATACCACCTCCTTAACATATATACAAGAAAGTTGATATATAGTGAAACATTACATTATAGAGATGAAGTGTGATGACTTTGTAAATTGATCAACTAAAACCCATATAGAATTATTCTCTTTAGATGTTTTTGGAAGTCCACAAACAAAATTAATGGTGATTTTTTCCATTTCCATTATGTTTTGGTAAATGGTTTTAAAATCCCCTTAGGATTTTGTCACATAGACATAACATGTTAATATACCAAGAACCGAGATACACACTCTACAATATTTGTCTTCATGCCATCCAACCATAAATATGATTTTATATCATTATAAATCTGTGTAATTATAGGAAAAATAATAAATGAAAAAAATAAAAGCCTCCTCGAACAACTCCATCATCAAATATGGAATTAAGAGGACACAAAAATGGTTCCTAAACCTTATTAATTTATCATAATAATGATAAAATTCAGGAAAAGTTTTATACTTATTGTACAACTCTATATAATATTTATGAACATTGTTATTATTCACTTAGATAGATGGTCGAATACTCATTTGAGAAAGATAAGATTTCTCACTTCTTCCATGATTTATAGATCAGTCCCATAAAAATCCATAAACATTTGAAATTTGGTGACATTACTCATAGATAATATATCATGATAATTTTTACAAAAATCAGCATCATTTTATATTCTTTCCCAGGATGGTATTGAATTGATTGTTGACCACATTTATGGATTTCCTCGGGTGATAATGTGTGATTAGTCATAATAATTAATTAGATGTAACTACCTTATATATTAATTTTTCAACCACTCCTCTGTGAATATATAATTTAAACTTTTATTATTAGTATATATATCAATATTTTCTCCATAAAGATAATTCATAAATATCCTTAATGAAAAAAATGTTGATGTTAACTCCAAATCAGTATTTGGGTAATTTTTTATCATGGTTATTCTGTCTTTAAGAAGAATAAGTTATAGACATTTCATTTTTAAATCCAATTGTTATATATAAAATAAAAAAATTTCATCAATATCAACTTAATCATTATGCATCACATCATTTTAGAAATAATTTCATACTAACCAAGACATCATGTAGTCTAGTCTAAGTAATTACACCACTATCACCCTTTAATTGTGGGTTCAAACCCTATATCCTTTCCAGAAGTCATAGGTTGTACTTTTTACAAAAATTATATTCTAAAAAATCCTCTAAAATAAGATGACTATCCTTAAATACCACCTTAATCCTCAAATGTCTTATAATACCTAAAGTTTATCAATACCTTTAAACTTGTGAAAATGTAATTCCCCTATAATTAATACTTCATGTTAAGAGTTACATAAACCATAATCCAATAAGACGTCTCCCAAAATTCCATTAATCACATTATTCCCATCAATTAAAACGTAAAAAGTGGAATCTAATTTTTTGATCCTATAATCAACCATAAACTCATAAACCCGTTATTGTATTCATAACTCATAAATTGATCATACATGAATACATATATTCTTCGAAAATTAAAACAATCCTTAGATATTTCATGATTTTTATAAGAAATATGGCAATAGTAAATAATACATCCAACTGATAATTATTATATCCAAATACAGAAATACTACAATAATAAAACTTTATTCTTTAACCATTAACGAGGATTCCTCATCATATTACATAATAAAAATATCCTTTCATATTTCATTTGTAGTATCTTTATCATCAACAAAAAACCATTTACATATACCCCCCGTGTTGATCCTCTTCTTTAGATTCCCCTATAGGTCATCGATTTGAATAACACTTATACTTTCATATTTATAAAATTAAAATATAAATGATGCCTTAGGGAACCCATTATTCTCATCTATTCTTTTAACTAAAATTTTCATTTTCCCTTGGAAATCGCTTACTTGGTACCATTTTTCTCCACATTTAAAAAATATTCTCATTCCTTTGAGACATTACTTGGAGTGATTCATTATGAATTCTCAACATATAAGAAAATGAATCTTTATTCCATCATAGTCTCCCCCACCCAAGAACTCAGAACAATATATTTCTCTTTTTTGTTTGTTCAATGAGTTGGTTAAGATGAAATTTGTTAATCCTATATCATTATAACCGATTATGAATAATCAAAATATCCTGAAATCTAGTAATCATCCAACGTGGATTATCATTAACACAATTTAGATAAAATCCAATGTTAATGTTGTTCCTTGTGGTTCTCTCCATTGATTAAGACAAGAAATCATAGTGTAGGAAATAATAATAATAGTGGGGAATAAAATAATAATGAAAAATCACTTATAGGATGTATAAATCAAGTAAATACCTTTTAATCTAAGACATAATAGGATTATCCTAGGTCATCCATGGATATTATTCAAATTCATCATGGTGTTTCATAATGATTTTATGAATTTCCAAAACATATCCACCAGGACTGTCAAACCAAGTGTGCAGTAAGGCATGTTGTCATACACCTCGTAACAATTGATTCCATCTCAAAGATCCATTTTCAGAGTTATTACCCCTAGGTACATCTGTTCCAAAACCACATCCACTAATAGTATCTTTACATGTATTTCATTTATTAGAAACAAATCACTCTATCATTCACTAAAAATATAATACATTTTCTAATACATAGACTTATCCGTATGTTTCTCACAAAAGATCTTTTATCCATGTTTCTAAAGGTTAACTAAACCATTTCTCTAGTTTCGACTATAACGATCCAAGATTTTCATATATAAATACCATTATTTTAGACAAATATTCAATAAATTTCGAAAATACATGCATAAGGAATGTATTGGTTTAGTGTATTTGGAGACTCAATACGTAATATTATTATTTAATGGAAGATATTTAATTTATCCCATTAAGGTATTCCCCTTTGTACTCTTTATAAACATATACTACTTAAAATATTCCTTTATAACCATGGGAAAGAAAATATAAGAAATAGTGATCTTTTATTCTCAATAAGGGTAGACATGGGAGATATCATTCTATGATCATATGAAAGAATAAGATAAGAATAAGGTAATGAGATCATGAACATAATTTACAATGTTCATACATGACTTTATATAGATAACAAATATAATTCATTGAATAAATAATTATCTTTCCAAAAGGCATGATCCAAAATAGTTTGAAATAATAATAATTCACAAAAATTAAGATCATGTCATAAAAGTGTTCCACCAACATAGGTATATAAACCCTTTCATTTTTCAATATTAACTACCAAGACTATCAAACAGAGTTGATTAGGCCTTGTCACTTGTTTCTCATTATGGATCAAGTTCACCATCCTATTTCCCACTATTGATCTAGCACATTAACTTGTTTTCCATTTTTACCTCATTTGATATAATGGTTTACCAAGTACATTGGAAGTAGATATAGGTCCTACCCATCATTTATTATAACATTCACATTTTCCTTTGTAATAATGGTACCACAGTCCTTGGTTATAACATTAACATCATCCTTGGTTATATCATAACTTCCATCACATAATGAAAACCATTAATAACTATTACATAAGATCATAAAAAATAAATCATATCATGACTGATGAAAGGAAAAGTGTTTCATAAAAATTCCATCATAGAGTAACCCATATAAATTGAATGGGTCTCATAATCATCTCATAAGTTCTTCATAGTACAACCAATTGAAAAGGAATGGTTTTCATAAATATCTATTCATAATAATTTTAAACCATCCAAAAAATATAAATGTTTTCAAATTGGATCTTATCCTTAATAAAGAATAAGAAGCATCGAAGGATGTCATCTCAGATAGAAAATGATTTTGAAAGATCACTTAGAACATTTCATAACAAAGTGGCCTTTCCACATTGAAATCACTTTTTAAACCTAAAATATAAAAAACTCTATAAATAACCTAGTAATATTATAAAGGATTCATTAAATCATTTACCATTCATAATAGTGAAAGATAATTTTCATGTCATACATGTTAAAACAACGATTTTTTTCCACATTTTTGTAAAATCCAAAAGGCCCTTGTTTGGAAAATGACATGAATATTTGTTTTAAACCATTTTTTAAAAATTCTAACATTGGTAAAAATGTATTTAAAAAATAATTTTTTATCGGAAAATCTTTCTTTAATACATTTTTAGAGAACATGGATATGCAAGAAAAATAGTTTTTGACAAAGGAGTGAAAAAAGATGATTTTTCTTAAAAAAATATGATTTGGTATTTTTAGTTCCTTAAGAGATTATAATGAAAGGAATGAATGTATTTTACAGATATAACTAATGTATAATAAAATAAATGAGTTACTGGAGGGGTAGATCATAATATATCATCGTTGGAAGCATATTATAACCAATCTCTTTAGACAATGAGATTGTAACACTAAACCTTTACCAATTTTGTATCTTTTGAATATTAAGACCCATGAAATAAATGAAATTATTTAAATATTTATATAACATAATTATAATTATAATTTTCATAAATTACAGTCATCAGTAGTATATAAACCAAAAAAATGAAATATGTTTTTTATAAGGCATGTGTCCCACGAAAATAAAAGTGAGATGAAAGTTCCCTACATTAAGTCTCGAATTCCTTCATATGTGTTTGAATATACATTATAATACATATAAGTTTATTATAGATATATTATATAATATAAGCATATTTACCATTCTATATATGATGTAATTATGACCTTTTATTACCCATTATTAAGAATTCCTTGTTAAAATCTCATTTTGGTTAATATCTACTTAGTTTTTATTGTATATTCTGGTTTTATATTTTTGGTCCTTAAAATTTGATCATGGTTAAGTAATATATATAATATTAAACCTGATATAAATATCATAAAAATTAATTATATATATATTTAGTTTAATCTAATAATTGTTTAGAAAGAAAATGAATTACATAGTTCATGTAGACGGTCGGTCCTACGTATGCATGAATGTTGTTTCCATTTTCTCAAAGGATGAAACAATAGAAATTTCTTTAATAATATTAAATTTTCAAGATCATTATTATTTCATATGTATCTCATATTTTTATCAAACCTATCCTTATTACCTTTCATGTAAAATGTAAGTTAATAATGAATCGCATCCCTTTGCGAGGTGGTACTTTGTCTTACACATGAGCGATGTTATCATATTCCCATGGAATGGAAAGTAATAATGTATATGTCATAGTATAATTAAAAAAATTATAATTATTCCATAAATATCATATAAATATGTTATATCCTTTATTATATCCATTCATGAATGGTTTTGATGGAAAACAATATGTATCGGTTCGCGAGGCGGTAGTCTGCCGTACTCGTAATCAATGATTTCGATTCCCATTTGACAGAAGAGGATATGTATATAGGTTATCAATTAAACATAATAACATCTCAGTGTATGGTATATACTTATGATATTATATTATAATTATTAATACCTTAATGAATTTTTCAAAAGAAGAAGTAAAAAAAGTGTTTAGTGAAGACAATTAACCACTCTAACAACAAACTCCTTTACATATCTTGTTAAGGGAACTAGATTTGGTATTTATATATTACCATAATCTATATAACATTTAAAATGATGTTTTTGATTTATTTTTAAGGTTTTTGTTGTGAAAAAAATGTCATTTGAGGTGTAAATAATTGTGGGGATGAGGTGGAATTTTATAATGGAGGAGGGGCATCATTTTTTAAAATACCACATCTATTCAATAATGGGCAGTCTCGCTCACCCCAAGTGACTAAAAATTGATAAGTAAATGATTTTCAGGAATATATGGCTGAAACACACCTCAAAAAAATTAAAACGTGATATTATTTAGCCTTTATGTTTAATTAATTTTACCATTTTAGTTTCCAACATGGTAACTACTTCTTTTATTTATTTACCTAGGTGATTTATCCATTAATCAAAGAAATAAAATTATTAATATTATTTAAAATAGTCTCAATTATTAAAAATTTTAAATCCAATTTAATAAATATAAATCCTATTTGTGTGGAAAATTAATTTTACACAAGAGCATTTAACATGAAAAACCCCATTTTAACCTTAACCACTATGATTAATTTTTTCAATTTTCACTATTCATTGTGATTAATAATTAAATTGAAATTATTAAAAAATTTATAATTATGATTATTCCAAATATTTAATCCATTTTATCAAATTAAACTCACATAATTATCATAATTTTAATTATAATTAAGCAATTGGACGAGATGAAAAAATGGATTTCCGTGGAACTTCCTCTCAAAAGTATACAAGTTTTTCAATAAGAAGTGAAACTGAAATTAATTTCAATGACCTAAATTGTAATTATAATAATATAACTGAACTAATTTTATTTTTAACATATTTATAATAAGTTTTTTCTTTTTTAAAAACAATAAATGAAAATAATGTTTTTAAATAAAATCAATAATTTTTTACTATTCATTGAAAAAATAATATTTTCAGAATATTCTAAAAAATTAAACCAATGGAAATTTTGACACATAGATTTCAAAAACTAAGTTTGTTTTTCCAAATAAATATTTTAAAATTGGTAAAAATTAAATTTAAAAAATTATGGAAACCGTGATGAAACTAATTTTAAAAAAATACAATTTAATGCTTCAAATTAGATTTATTCTACTCTCATTCTTATAAAAAATAGTCAATAAATGATAAATAATGAGATTATATAGATATAAATATTATTAAAATTACTTTAAAATAGTGATTAATTCAATTTGTTATGATAAAAATTGTTTTTTAGAAAAAAAAAGATACTTTTAATTTCAAAATATTTTAATTTTTATTCCTAATTGATAGATAGCTAGTGAATTTACTCTATCAATGTGTATAACATATAATTTTAATAATTTAGTTAGTGTTATTTATGCCCACTAATCTTATTTCTAGGTGATAACTATCATATTAAATAATAATATTTTAATAGTATATCACAATTCATATGAACTTGGTGTTGCGTGTAACACAAGAAATCAAAAAACTAATTTTATTTGAGAAATATATATATTTCATAAAATCTCAGTGTGTTACAATGACTTCTCTCACTCCAAAACAAATACCTTAAAATATCATGAAACGTGCCAAGAGTTATGGTTGTAATGTATATAAATGGCTTTAAATATGAATCATTCTTGATAAATTCATTCATGATATACATATGATAAATAAGTATTGATGTAAACTGTGGTCTTAAGGATAAGGGATCATTAATAAAAATTCCTCAGCCATGTTAATTTTTTTGTTCAGTCAATGCTTTAACAAGATCCAATGCATGTACTATATAATGACATTCCCCAAGATCACTCAAAAAATATAAAGATTATATAGATAGTACTAGGTCCTAAAATCCTCTCGAGTAATGAAAAATATGAATTTGGACAATTAACATTAACCAGAAACAATAGTAACAAATAAATTCAGAATAATTTTTGAAATTCAAATTATGAAAAATGGGAGGTAAATTCTTGCTACATGAATCATTCAATTCGCTAAAATTATGATTCATAAAATTAATATATTTTCATCACTCTATTATTTTAATTATACATATTACTTATGGAATATCATAATAATTAAAATATAAAACAAGGAATCATATGTTTACTAAGAATCTCATGTCTCCTTCATAAGTCATGTAAAACATGAATCTTATGTGTGGAAAGCAATTTCCAATTCAATGCACATACTGGTGAAGCATTAGACATTATCATTTTCTTCGTTAGGATACCTGGTGACTTCCATCCATGATAGTCCTATAGAGATAAAATTATTCATATAATCATGAGAACCATATCATTTAATCTCAAAATGGATTAAGGTAGTGTTAAAAATATCCTAAAATTGTAAACCTTAAGAAAAAATTAAAAAAAATTATGCCTCTTGAAATCACCTTTGGTGAATATTGATAGCTCGAGCTAACCTCATGATTAGTATATTTATCAGATAATTTGGAGATCTTCCATCGGTTCTTGAGGTATATTCCCATGGAATGTTTTTATCTTTTTCCTATTATCCGTGAATGGATATCCTTCTCCTGTAGAATCCAGTTATTTTCCTTTGGTTTTAACAAGTATTTCAGCTTCCTCAAATAGTTTATAAAACATTGATTGATTGTACCAAAAAACTATGAATTATTTTTTATTATTACTTTTCTTCTAATAGTCCTCACCACTTTGTTTTTTTAATGAATCTTCCTTTTTAGAGTATAGGGTTCTTATTCATCTAGAATCTGAATTTTTTTGTGAATGTAACTATGCTACAAAATTGGTCACAAGTTATTTCCTCTAAAATTTTGTCTTATGATTTTCATAACCCCTTATTTACTGGATATATCTTGTTAAAGACTTGTTAAACCAGTAAAAATAGTCTTTTTTCAAAACTTACAAAAACACCAAAAAACCCATTAAATTATTTATTTTTTCTAAAAGCTTCCCAATCTATCCATATTTTCATTATTTATTCCCTATTAAGATATGAAAATTACTTTTTTAAGGGTGTTTAAACTCCTTGGAATATTGTTCCCTTCCATTTATGTTGAATATTTCCCCTCATTTTTCATTTCCCATGTATCTTCAGTTTTAGTTTTCATATTTTAACTTTTAAGTAAAACAATTGTATTTTGAAATTGATTTAGTATTAATTTACCTTGTTCATGCCAATTTTTCTTCTCATTGATTTGAAAAGAATCTCTACTTACCTTTTCATATTTTAAGATGTATTCTATATATTTTTTCAATCAGTTTTTTATTATGAGACATATATATTATTTGTTAGCTACCTATACTTCCTTTTTTCACAAGCTCTTTCCTGAGATCATTGATAATACATTCATGTTTAGCTTCTCTAAATGTGTTCTTCTTAGTCTCATTTATATATGTTTATTCCTTATACCCAATTAGTATTTTAGTTTATTTCTCAATAATATTCTTTTTTTAATTGAATTACTATTCATCCTTCTTATCTGATTGTTCATATTCTTCGTCCCCTTTTAAAAAGTTACAAATAAATCGTCTATAATCACTTCATCAAATTTTAAATAAAAAAATTCTATATTTTTGAGTGCTCACCTACCCTATGGTGTTTTCAATAGAATATAGATCTCTTAAGGATAAGAATTCATGGATTATACCTAAATCATCCTTGGGATTATTACCTTCTTCACGGTAAATTTCAAAGAGGGAATGGTTTCGTGAAGGGTTCTTCTTAGAGTCATGAATAATGAGGTGCACCTTGGTGTCTCTAATCTCCAGGGTAATAATTCATTCATAGACATTAATGATATTCTTGGTTGATTTAATAAACATTCACACAAATTAATGGGTGAATGTTTTCTTGATTTTTCTTCATCAATGATAAGAACATAAATATATTCTATAAAAATCAACCATTCCAATCGTTGCAGCACATATTCTAAAAATCCTGCAAGAAAATTAGATGGCATATTTCATAATTGGAATACAACTCTTAAGGGATTACATTAACCTATTTTTATAGATGTATATTTAGAGTGAGAAATGAAAATAATGAAAGCACCGCGATCATAAAAATCATCAAAAAAATTTAAATAAAAGATTGTGTAGGGAATAGAAAATATGCCTCGATCATGACATTTTTTGCCAATAGTGGTATGATCATGGATAAAACACTATTCCTAAGGCTAATTGTTTCCTTCCAAACAAGTATATATCTTTGGTGAAATTTAACTTGAGGAATTTAGAATATATATTAATTTTTCAGACAAAATCAAAGAGAGGGATGCAAATTTCATCCTTTTAAAATGTTTCTTGGATGTCCCATTGAATTTATTCTTATTTAATATTCAATGATTGAGTAAACCTAATAGGTAATGGTGGTGCAATATCTTTACTCTCTCTTTCCTAACATTGTAATAGAGTTTTAAATATTTCATTTATAAATCATTTCTTCACTTATATTGGTAGGGTTGGTTTTTATTCAAGAGTATACCCATCATTTTTGGATTTCCTTCTTCAGGTTCAGATAGATAATCCTTGGGTTTGTGTGGTTTAATATTCTTTCCACTTATTTTCACGATCAAACTTACACTCTCTTAGGGATTTTAGATTGTTTGGGATAAATGTTTTTTTAGGTTTCTAGAAAACATGACCATTTGAATTTCAAAATTGCCCAATGGGTCCTTCGCATGGTTTTTTAAACTTTTTAATATCTTCTCATTTTTTTCATTCAGTTGATGGATCACTAGTTGAGGGCTACCCATACTAGTTTTTTTTGTAAATGGGGTGGTTGATAAGCTTATTGATGGTATGTTTTCATGGATGGATGTTGGAAAGGATGTGGGATATAATATTTTTTGGAATGGGGGATAATATGAGTATTAGTTGAAAGGGGGGTGTATCCTTGTTATGTTGGATCCCAAATCCATGTTGGTATTTTGAGTTTTCTCTCCATGGATAACTCTATTGAAATTTTTGTTCCTGGAAAATGTACACACAACTCTCCATGTCCTATATATCAACAATTTTACCATTAAAATACTTGGGTGATGAATATAAGACACATTCATATGGGGTATAATTTCTCACACAGTTTCTTAATAATTGCATGTCTCTAGAGAATTATCATTTCTTTAAGAGTGGGTTCATGTAATGTTTCTGATGAATCAGAAAAACATATCTCTGGAATACCTCTTATTTTTTGTACCACTAGTTCTAAATTTCTAGAAATTATGTGTTATCTTATCAACCATAATCCTAGCTTCTATCGGTAACATTCCAATGAAAGATACTCTGGGAAATTCATCGAAGAGGTTTCTCTCATTGTCAACCAGTACTTGGTAAAATAAGACTATAAAGTGGTGGTCTTTTACTTATTAATAAGTTAATATTAAACACATTTTCGTGAATCTTTCTCAATACTCATAAAGTTATTCTTCAGTTCCTTTTAGGATGGAAAATATCTACTTATTATTGTTATCCATTGGTTTGGGGAGAATATTTTTCTGAAAATAATTTGGAGAACTTCCTTATCATGGATATATTTCGGTTTTAGAACATTAAACCTCTACTTGGTGCCCCTATTAAGAGAAAATGTAAATTCTATGAACTTAAATTGTCTCTCAACTACTCCTCTTATCTTGAATCTTGAACTTATAAATCCAAATTATTTAATAATCTTTTATGGGTCTTCTCATTTGAGTATATGGAATTTAGGTAGTATCGGAATCATATTGATAGGAAATTATAAATCATTTTATTTAGAATGAATATATAATTAGATCTATTTATTATAAAATTTTTGGGCACAAAGGTCCATTAGTTCTTGTTGTGATTTTATTTCCATATTTTGTGGTTCGGAGTGAACACTATAGTTTTAACTCAAAACCTCATGATTGATTTCATTAACATTATTATCTATGTTAGAGTTTATACTCCTAGTTAGAAAATGCCTCTCTATCCCAGTATCAAAACTCTATAGTTCCTCATTAAAGGTCCTAATCATATAATTTAGGTTTATATTGAAAATAACTCCCCAAGAAAGGTTCTATGATTTATCACACACCATTCATGGGGTGTAGAAAAATCTATTTTTTTCCTTAAGGGATGTATTATTAGTAATAAAAAAATTCATCTATAAGTAGTAGTGTTATATTCTAGTTTCCACAAGTTTAAAATTAAATTTTAGAAAAATATTTCTAGGATAAACAATAAAAGAAACAATGAGTTGAACATCAAGATAAGTGGTTAGTGATCAGGATTAGGTTTAGCTTACCTTTTTTAATGTTATTATAGCCTCTTTATAATAAATCTTTAATCTTTTTTAATTTATTAAAAATGATTTCACATTAGATTTCCCTTTTTTATAACTGATTATATTGAGGATTATGAGAGTAATCCTTAGAAATTTTCTTGTTTTTGACTATTTTCGTTACAGCTGTGTGAACCACAATGGTTCTTCGCTGGATTAACTAGGAAAAAAAATTAGGTATTGAAATTTCAAGAATCCAAATTAAATTACTATTTCTTCCTCACATGTTTAGTAATCACTAAAAACTCTCCTTTAACCATAGTTCAATCGATAAATGTGATCCAAAACCAATTTTAGGGATAAAATTTATCTTAACTATGGAAATAAAAAAATAATAATCAAACACAAAAATATCATTTTTATATTAAATTAAAAAAAATAAGTATTGGAAATCATTTAACAATGAAAATAGATCCCTAAATTTAATTAATATCATAACTCATGAATTATAATCTGGACACCTCCCCTTCACCCAATAACTCAATGATTCTACCCACCCATTAAAAATTAATAATGGGACTATGAGAGGTAGAAATATTTTTAGATTAAAAAATAGTAGAAGAAAAATATAGTAGAAAAAAAGAAAGAGTTATAGTAGGTGGGTCGCCTCCTTAATTCGGTTCTTTATATCCCAGTAATCCAATCCCAAAAGTATCATTCTCAGTTCCAACTACCTCCTCATTAATTTTATAATTAAAAGAATCTCCAAGAATTCCCTCTAGTATATATTTTCAAATTATCCTTATCATCAAAACATATATCTCTTTTTTATCTTTATCTATTCATGTGTGTGTTATTATTCAATAGATTTCATCCAATTTTTCCTTATTTTCGGAGTTATTTGAACTCCATAAATGTGAATAAGTCTCATTATAATGTTCATCCTTAATTTTACATGATACATCAAGTGAATCTCTAAATAATCTACAGATATTGTACCTTCCAAATTTACAGCATGGATACACAATGGTGTGGCCAGAATAATTGAGGAATGGGGTATTTCTTCATACTCATGGAACTATATAGTTGTGGGATTTTCAATTCTTCCATGATGTATACTTATATCTTCTTACTTATTTAAATATCTAATATAGCTTAAATGAGAATCTCCAAGGTTTATTGGAAATACTATGTCACAACCCTCTTAATACCATTTTTTTTCATTACTATGACATAACTATGGATATATGGAACAACCTCCATTTCTATGTCAAAACATGATACTACAATTTTGATTACCACCATGGTGCATGAATCTAACAACATCATATCTCCATAATTGATATTTTCTTATGAAATCCATGCACTACTATATTTGTTCCTTCCACAAAGCATGTGTAGCTCTATATTTTGTCACCTAACTCAAGTGTATTCTTTGAACCTATAGTGAAATAGTGGTTCAGTGGAGTAGGTTTCTCCTTAAATAGATATAGCCTTCATAGTGGCCAAATCGGGCTCCTGTCAGTATACTAGGTCTTCTTTTCCATTTAAATGTGTTTCATTAGTGTTGTTGGAGGTTCTAGAGACTATCCATGGTGATCCTAATCTTCATTGGTTCTCTTTCACTAGATTTTGAAATTTATTGATGGAATACATGGAGGTTCAATTGAGTTGAAAATGGTGTACAATGTGAGGTCATGTGGTGGAGTGATGGTGGAATTAGGGGTTCTATCTGAAAGTGGGTGCACAAATGAATCATGGAACATCATTTTTTCTGTTAAATGGAAAAAAATATCCATGGAGTGTTGTTCCACATTGATGATTTATATGCGATTAAACTTCTTCATAAAAAATAATCTATCATATTTAGATCAGAAGCATATTGTGGGGTTTGTCTCCAAAAAAACCACACACACACACATGGTTCACGCCAACATTCATGGATCGGTAGGCCTTGTCCCAGCCCATGGGCACACTCCAGTGCATGGACTGATCTCCTCCAACTTCTCGACAGGCCTTCCCATTAGATCTTTCTTGGCTTACTATCCCATTTTGGGAAATCTATGTGTCTTGTGGGCCCTTTGGGTTGTGCTCTATCTTGGATAGCCAATTTTGTTACCTAAATATGATAAATAACTAAGTAAATTCAACCTAAAAGACATAGAAAATAAAATTTATACATTCAATAATTTCAAGTTCAGTTTAATCTAGATTAATTCATTATATAAATTTTCCAAATATTTTAATATAACAATTAATTTTATGTGGAAATTGAATAAAAAATATTGAAAATCAGAAAAATTTGTTTACATTTTTTATGTGAAAATGAGTGCATCAAAGTTGGATTTGAAAAAACCAAAAAATATTATGCATAAACTTTTCTATAAAGTATATTATATTTCCATACATGGACAACGTGAATTAATTTAAAGATAAATGAGTTTTTCAATCCATTAAAATATGATCATAATGTACACATGATTTGTCATACACTAATTAATGAAGATTCATCTTAAACATTTCCCAATATTGGGATGTGGTATTGAGAGACTAATGCCAATAGTAGATCAGGGATTCTATGCATTGTTGAAGAATTAGAAACCTATTTCTCTCTTGATTACGGTGATAAAAAAATAGTTTGTGTATTGATGAAATTATTGGTAATTATTTATAAAAAATATTGTTGTAATTGTCTATAAAATACTAAAAAATTATAACGAGGTGGAATATAGAGATTTTTAAAATTAAAAATCTTCATATAAACCATCAAATAAATTATTATACATGTTAGTACTTGGATAATTTTATTTTTATTAATACCCTTCCACTAATGTATTGTGCACTCTGGTCCTTGGATAATGTGTTATGCAGGGAGTTCATTACCTAATGTGCATTATAAAAAAGTCCTTAGTAAAATTGAGTTTAGTATAGGTCCTTATATAATGTTTTATATATTAATTTCCTTAGTAAATGTGTCATGTATAATTTCTATGAGTTAATGAATTCTAAATTCAGTCCCTTAGCTAAAGTGTGGTCTTCAAATTTACATCCTTGGTTAATAATGACACATTTTCTATAAATAGTTCAATTTTCACTCATTTGTAAAAAATGATACCAACATCCATGGATCCATGGTAGAGTGTATCCTAGGATTTGTATATTTTAACTCCAAAAAACCCCCAAACATGAAGATAATATAATGTATGTTATTTAAAAATAAAAATCCTAAGGGAAGTGAGAAAAAAAAGAGTCTCCTTAAGGTTCCATCACTTGGACCATAATGAGAGAGTACTTCAACAAGGTTTAAAAATTCCATCCAAGTAAAAGTTTCATTAAGAAAACAACTTCAAGCCAGGATTAGAAAAATGAATCGTTACACTACCCCCATAAACTGGAGCTCGCATTATAATGGTCCTTGAAACATTTTCCCTGCATCCATATTTCCATAAGGTTCCCAACCTTATAGAAAAAAATCTATTTTTCCCATGATACTTTCATGGAATTAATTTTACATATTAAAGTATAGAGTTTTATGAAGTTATTAAACTTTAAAAACCCATATACCTTTAAAATCCATTTATTTATTCTCTTAAAAGTACACCTAACCCCAATGGTCAAATTTCACAATAGTAAGAGAGTGTTAGAGACAAATTATTCAAATTTACTAACCATCACAATGTTCATCCATAGGACTCAAAAATATGATCATATTTGGTTTAAGTTTACTTTTATCCCTTTCATTTTTCATCTAACAAGGATTCATATTTATTATAAGATACTATTTCATAAGACACACACATGGTCCATCCTACACAACCTTAAATAATAAAAAGTATCACTATCATATGACCTAAAACTATATAGAATGAGTCCTTACCACATTTCCTTAAACTATATAATGTGGCATCTTTAATATATGATATAAAACTACATGGTATACTCTTTTACAAAAAAATTAATTTTTAGACTTAATATTATTGGATTTGTGATATCAATTTGATACATGGATGTAAACTGTATAAATCAACTATTGTAATATTTTTATAATATTAATTTGTATGTTTTTCCTCTTGAATGACATAAAATTGCAATATTTCTCTCTCAATAATGAGTTTTATGTTCTTCTTATATTTCTTAAAACTATAAGTCTCATTTATAAAGGATGATTATCACTCCTAAGTCACATTGATTTACCTTTTATGGAAATTACATTAAACTATGTGGATTTTTATTCCCTTATTTGAGATACATTGGTATCTTATATATGGTTTAATCTAAACATTGACACAAACTTGTTCTCCTTGCAAGATGACTCTATAATAAATATTGTTTTTCATAGAAGACACTAAAATCCAAATTAACATTTCACCCTCCTAAATGATAGTAAAATATAGAATAACTTTTTTCCTCTTGGATAGAACTAATCTCAAATATAAATATTCTACCTTCATGAATGAAATTTTACTCTAGTGACTGCTCATATGGATTTAAACTACTCTAGAATTCACATTCATATAAGGATTTAAATTCAATAGAACCTATAAATATGGATTTAAATTATAGAATAACCCATCCATATCCTTGTGAAACTAATATAGAATTCCATATTTTCTAGAGGAATATGAATCACTCCAAATAAGGTTATATAAGACATCTATATTTCACCGAACCCCTCATGAAAAAACCAAGACATCATACATTTATGCGGCATCAATTTTTTTAAAACGTATTTGAATTGGAATCCCTTTATCATTATGAAACCCACCTCACAAGACACTACATGATCGTCTAAACCTTCCCAATAATAATTCGAAAATCTACAAGGGAAGAAATACCTAAAACATGTATATTATTTTCTCTACCAAAAAAAAGATGATATGGTTTCCAAAATCATGCAGATCACATGAAATTCAAAAGGTCTTATGAATATTTCAAGTGTTGCACATGAACTTCTTCAAATCAAGCTATCCCCTTTGACAATCCTCTAATTCTTGTGAAGGAATTCAAGACAATTATTGATCATACATAGGCTAACAAAAAAATTTCTTCCATGTCATGCTACTTTTCAACCAGTGGATCCCTAGAAGGAATTAAAAACCCTTATGGAATAATGATTAAAATATAACGAAAATGGAGGCCTTATTCGGTCATTGATCTTAAAGAGACATGCCCACATGTTTCAAAAGACACTACAGGATCCCTAGTGACATGTCAACCTTTTCATTTCAGAACCTGCTAGCATGAAACCTTTATCATACGAAGGGTCTTAGACATGTCCATTCGACTATGTGTTTTCCCTTCATCTATATGTATAAATAGAAGGGTTGTCCCTAATAATTATCTTGCATCACTAGAAGATTGTGTATTGGTTATTCAATGCTTCACTAATTGAGTGAGTGATTATCTTTGACAACACTCATAAAAATTAGTGAGATCCCAATCTATTGTGAAATAAAGAATGAAAAAATGTGGAAATGATATATGATTCATGAAAATCAAGTATATGTTGATCATCATATGAAAGGTTTCATGCAACATGAGTAATCATTGTTGATCCATTAGAGGCCCCCTCGACATGTTGACATAATCCCATGGAATAACTCTGGACAAAATAACTTGGTGTCACAATTAACCCTAGAAAATTGACCTTTTTCTCATGAATAACCCTATAAAATTAACATTTGTCTCTTTGAGAACCCAAAAAAAGTCATCTTTTGTCACATAAAATCTTTAAAATAGGTTTTGTGATCACATTAAGACTCATAAACATGATATTTTGACCTTATAAAATCCCCATGCAATGTCAACATGGTCAAGATAAATCCCTTCGATTAACCTTGGTCCAGTAAAAGTGAAAAAGGTGGAACATTCTCACAGTCATTGATCATCATGTGATGCCCACCGAATGACCCATGGAAGGACTATGTGAAGTTAATAAAACCAAATTCATCCACTAAATTTATCCTATATATATCAGATACATGCTGCAAAAGGATGCGTATAACCAGGGTGGAAATACCTATAAATCCCTCCCCCTCTACAAAAAAAAGGACAACAATGCATCCAGGCATCCATGACTAATCTCATATAGTGCATACTTCTCGAAGCATTCAGTAATTCCATAGAAAAGATATTCCAAATAATAAATTCTATTGAACGACCAAAGAGATCATGCATCACGCATAGGCACATTCTATGATCACTTCATATATGTTGTGAAGTACTTCAAGCATGTCAGTCGAGATATGTGAAGGAGGTTTTCCTTATCATCTAGATCACATAAAACATAAAACAAGATAAAACTATAAAATCCTAAGATGCATATGAAATAATGGTAGGAATAAAGGATAAATGATGAGAGACTCAACAGAACATAGATTCACTAATACTCATGCACTTTTCATGACCAATCCAGATCATGAGACAACACTGGGACATGTCACCCAAATCATGTGCTGCTCCCTCAACATACAATACGGATCCTGAAATGTACCTTAGACCTGTCAATAAAGTCACATTACACCCTCTGAGCATTCCACCAATGTCTAGATAAGTCTTTTGGGATCACCAAAAAACATTATGATGTCCTCCATACATAGCGCCCCAAATCATGTGGGGAAACCAGGACATGTCAACTAGGTATCACCATTATTCCAAGACATGTCAATTGGTTCTTGTGATGTCACCAGGGTATTCTATCCTTAAACATGTGGAACTCTCCAAACATGTCATCCAAGTCATTCAGCAGCCTTCATATATCTCAGTCAAGTCAGGCGACACCCTCCAAACATTTCATTGTAGATCTCAGGATGTTATATTAATAAGATATCCATATCATGAGACACCTTCCAGACATGTTATCTTTGATCATGTGATGGACTCCATGAAAATTCATCCAGGTCATGCAATGTCCTTCAGAAAAGACATACTTGATCATCCGCTGGAATCCATATGGGCCATTCAGATTATGATACATCCTTCATAAATGTAAACTGAATAATGCGCTTGTCTTTGGACATGACTGTTATGTATCCAGGATAAGTCTAGACACCCTCAAACATGTTAGGAAGGAAATAAAATATGTCAGGGAGAAAACTAATCCATGTTAAAAAGACATAATATGACAAGATAACCTTGTACATGGGATATGTAAGAGAAACCAGAGTGTGTAATGCATCATCAAACCAAACTACAAGAACTTGGATTCCTATCATAATCAGGATATGTAGAAATCCTTCTAAAGTATTGTTCTCTATATTAAGTATCCAATTAAAAACATTAGTGTGTAAACCATAGTCAAACCGAAATATTATAATTCTAAATCCTCCCATAATCATTATTATATGTAGGATACCATCCCAATGCATGAGCTCTATATTAATAATCCAAAGGGAAACTCAATGTGAATTCCCCGATCAAACTAAACTATTGTAACTCTGATTCCTTCGATAAATATCATACATAGGACACCTTCCTAAGTCCCAAGTTCCATATTAAGAATCTAAAGAGAAATATCAATATGTAAGCCTCGATCAGTGGCATGATATGACTTACCCATATGAAAGAATCCTTAGTGTGTAGGAATCGATCAATTGAACTATGAGAACTATGATTCTTTCCATAACTTGTACATGTAGAATTCCGTCCAAAGTCCTCATATGAAATGGGCATCCAACTTGGTGTAATCCCATTCATTTCTCTGATATTCCAACCATTGGGACCCAATCTCTCACATGGTCAGATCATTCTTCCTTATCGATCAGTGGATTGAGAAGTAAACTGAACTTTGATGACTTTGATTCCTATCATAACTAGGGTATGTAGGATGCCTTTATAAGGCCTAATCTCCCTCGGGCATCAAGCTTGGGGTTTGCCCCACCATGTCTCTAACATTCCAACCACTGGGACCTAATCTCTCCCATGGGTTGATCATTCTTCCTCATCCATCAATGGATAGAGGATACAACTAAACTATGGTGATTCTAACTCCTACTATACCTAGGATAAGTAGGATTCCTCTTTAAGGCCTATGCTCCATATTATAAATCCAAAGGGTTATCCCAACACATGAGTCCCACATCCAAATGCAGTGAGACTAATTACTTGTTATCCCTTGTTTCTTGAACTGATCATGGATAATGTGGTCTTAGGGAGTTTCAATAACCCTATCATTTGCATCATGAATCTACACAATCTAGGTAAATCAATGTGTTAAATCAATGATCGGTGTCATGATATGACTACTTTCATATAAAGAAATATAACTTGGGGATAGTCCCAAGGGAATGATAAAACTATGATAAATCTGATTCTTGTTATAAGTAGGATACATGGGATGCCTCCCTCTAGCATGAGAAAAAGTATGTAGAGCCTATGTTTCCTCATATAGGTACATTCTGCATGAAATTAAATGGCATGGGTTTAACAAACTATGTGGGTTTTTATTTCAACTATAAGTAGGATACATAGGATGCCTCATAATGTTTCAATCACATCCTCAACATATTACTCACCTCCATTTATAGAATCTAATTACATGGTGAATTGTTATATGGATTCAACATATAATCAACTTCCCATCAATGCGAAATGGATGAAGAATACTGGATACATACAGGTGGAATCAGAAATAGATTCATCTGTTATATAAAAAATAATTTAACTATTGATCATTTGGATAGGGTAACCAGTTCCATATCAAGATTATGAATAGATTTGAAAGAAAATAATAAATATATAAGAGAGTCCTATAGTAGTATAATATTCATTCTAAAAGGGTATGATGAGCCTAATCTCCCAACCTC
Organism: Viscum album; assembly: GCA_963277665.1. Lineage (NCBI taxonomy): Eukaryota > Viridiplantae > Streptophyta > Magnoliopsida > Santalales > Viscaceae > Viscum > Viscum album. The sequence continues at coordinate 218,116,876 of OY728147.1, forward strand.
TCGGCCAATGTGAGTTCATAAGTGCCATTGGTTCTAAAACCCAAATTAGCCACCTTCCTTTGGAAAGTAGGTCTGTACTCAATTATGTATGTATGGAAAATTGAGAGTTCCTTTGAAATATATCCATGAATTGTAAAATCAGCATGAATTATTGTACAAACATAAAACCACAAAAATAAAATTGTAAGACTAATTTGATCCCACCATCCATATACAATTTTCAACAAAAGAAAAAATGGTAAACCCGATGTGAATCTCTCAAATAATAAAATGATTACTTTATGATGTGTTATGATTTTTTATTCATATATCCTATGAAAACAGAAATGGTTCACTTGGAATGAATCATTCAAATAATAAAGTTGATCTATTAATCCTTTATAGTCAGGGTGGTTATGAAATAAATCCATCTTAAATATGGAAATTCCACGTGAGAAGAATGGTTGAACTAAGAACAATAAATGACAATTGTTATACACATGAATATCTAATGGATCATGTATCATGGATAAATGATGCACTAATAGTTGACATTATTCCTTATTTTCTTCACAACTGTAGATAATTCTCTCACAAACAATAACCTAACCCAATATAATATCTTTATCTAATAACTTTTCTGGAAAATCAGCAACAGCTACAGCCCCTATGGGCCACAAAATAACCTCACACAACTAACAACTTCATTATTAGGTGAAGAATGAAATGTTTTGGGAATACCATCGACATGGTATGATCCTGACCCTTGAGGATACCTATGAGGGTCTCCAAACATTTAATCTGATAATTCCACATCATCCAACGAATGCTATAGTAATGATAGTGGTGCTTTCTTCAACTACCAACCACTTCAGAATCTTATACATGGAGTGTGACAATCACCACCTTCATTATCTGATGAAGGTGGATCAAGGATTCAAATATAGATCCCTTACAGTTTAGGATCCACCAAGGAGGGATCCTATCAATATCCATTACCATTGCAGTTCTGTCAGTACCTTTCAGTTGCCTACTGAGGGTACCACCTAACACATTGCTACCTATGACACCCATGAATGGGAAATAATCAAGAAAGATTATATGAAAAAAATATATGCATAAATAGGATTGGGTTCATATTATCACTCTCGCTGGTGAATCCTATAATAATATTTTAGTGGAATCAAACAATCAAGATCACATCCCTACTCACTCGAAATAGTTATGGGGGAATATTCCTACAACAATCATGAGGGAGGTGTATATCCCTACCACCATGTATGAATCCCCTTAGAATATTTTTATCTAACAAAGAGGATAGAAGTGGGATCATAACCCTGATTCAATTGAATAAATCTTCCAATAAGTAGTAGAGATATAAAATGTGCATGCTTATATTCTATCACACACTTTGCTAAAGTGTCACTGCATCTTATAAACAACTGAATAATTCCATCATCATATTCTAGCACTATTATAGATATAGGTATAGGTGCATTTTCCGATACCTACAACTAGGGAAGCACAACATTTTTATTAGGGTGAATAAATAGTTTCTCTAGAGAAATCACATATTATTACTCTCATCTAGGAGGATTATATTTATATTTCGGTAAAGGATGAGGTGTCAGATTAGTCTCATGTTCTTGTTCCAAATGGGTTTATCCAAGTGATAGTGTTGAATACCTAAATAAAGGCTCATATGATTATCAAATATTATCTATATAATGTTACAACAACCTAATATTGATCTTATATACCTATTTTGGTCAGGGATCACTACGTGAGAGTGGCACATTCTTCAATGCAGGATTATATTCCTTTCAAAAAAGACTTGAGGGATACTCCAAAGTCTTGGGATTGTGATCATATCCCTGTTTCGAAAAAGGATCAATAAGTGAGAGTGCAGCATGCCTCAATAAAGTCAATATATTCTTATCTATGATTCTACTTCGGATATTCCAATAGATCAAAGAATGTAGGTGTATATTTCTACATATGCTGATGAAAAACTACTCCATCATTTTTTTGGATGCTATAAATGAGGGGACTCATATCTATTTTACCATTTCAGAGGTTTGTCAACATATTTTGATTGGGAATTCATATACAGACTATGCTCATATTCCACTTATAACTGAAGCATCCAAATTGTTAGTGGAACATTCCATAGGATATGCTCATATTCCTATCAAAAAAGACCGACAGTATACTCCAAAGGGTTGGGATCAGGATCATATCTGTGTTTTGACTGAAGACCACCATATAAGAATATAAAATTCTTTAGTATGGACCAACATTCATGTCAGTGATGCTACATAGAATATTACAGTAGCTTCTTAACAGTAATACCACAATCCTACAGCCTCATATGGTTATCAACATAATCCAAAAAACCATCATACAGTAAGATTATATCCCTTTAAAGTTTCAAAAGGTAGGTTATCATATTTATGCCACAATATATAATGAGGTTTATATTCCAAATCATCTCAATGTTAGTTTCCTTGATGTTATTATAGAAACGTTTTCAACACCCCAAGGGTATACTGACTCTTTAATAAAATAACAAGGTGACCATTACTATGATAGTCAAACTCATGGATGTGTAAAGATGGATCACAAAGAATCTACTCCAAACATCCACTGTGGTTAACCTCCCCATAGTGATATCTCCCACAGAAAAAATAATACTACACTTTTCTAGAGAACTTGTATAGTTTGATTCTCAAAAATTAGATGCCTTTATATAGACGGTTTATCAAAACTTCAAGGTCAGCTGCATATATTTACCCATAAACATCAAGAAAAAACACTACTCCAGTCATTAGGTGACCCCAAGAAGCACCTTCTATGGTCTAACCAGATGGAGGCATGTATTTCTAAAAAGGACGATTCCAACACATAAAATAGAGAGTGTAAGCTCAAAAAAACCACCCTATAATGTTCTGGCCCCTTTCCACTTCTGACTATGAGATCCCTGATGATATAGAGAAGCAATGGATATCTTATTTGTACCAACATATGTGGGAAACACATAAGATTTTGAAATCTAGAAACCTCCCTTATCTATAAAATGAGTTTCACCTTCTGACCATCAATGCATTATGTTTTCAACTAGATATAGTTTCATTTTCTGTAGCCTGGAACCGAAAATGGAAGAGCATGATAAATTATTGTATAATGTTTCTCCCAATATCACAAAAACTCTCCTCTGATTGATTTACAAAGCATTGGTAGACATATATTTTGGAGGATTCATAAAATATGGATCATTACACATCACTATATCCCCAAACTAGAAAAAACCCTAGATACTGCATCTTGTAATTTCAAAGCCTTTTGTGAAATCAGAGGATTAGGAAAAGAGATATCTAGTTGGTCACTATAATTGAACTCCCCCTCTTAAATGATGCTATGAAATCACATACAGGTGGAGAGGATATCCAAAATGTTTTTTAATTATTTCTCTCAAAGTAATTGGAATGCATTTCAGATACGGAAGCTGAATTTTCAATCAACCCAACTACTTCCCATAGAAAAATAACTCTCATCAGGGACTGCCATTGCACCAAGATCCAACATGAGACAAGATGTACCATATTAAACAGGTCATAGTATAATTTTCTATAGCATCCATCCAGGAGAGACCCCCCCCCCCCCCAGTTAAGGGAATATCCACCACCATCTTCACCCATAAAATAATCAATTCCTTAGAGGATCCAAGATACATCTATATCATCATAAAATAAACCATATCCCACTAAGGTGGGGTTATTTTTATCTCAATATCAATCAACAAGTTCATCATCCCCTAATAGGGTACTAGGGAAATCAATGATGGTTCTAGATCATCCTCATAATGCTGGTATAAGGGCATTTATTTCTCAATGTTCATCCCATAAACCATTAAATACTCATCTAGAATCATTGAATCCTCAATAATAGGATCATCCAATTCCAATTATGGAACCATACATGTTCTAGCACATAGGTATTGGGGAATTATCATTATCATCATCACCATAGATAGAATTAGTATTCTCCAATTTAGGAGGTAAATATCAATAGTGAGTACCCATCTGTTCCACTTACCACAAGATGGACCACTTCTATTTGGGGCTTGTTCAGTAATCACATTAGGAAACTACCTCATGGTCATTAATAATTTACTGATATGGAAAGGAGGGTTTGGTGAAGTAAATAAAACTCATCCAAGGCCATAATCCAAAACGGTCCAATATTTCCAAGGTTTTGATAAAAGACCATAATTTATGTAGTTCAGAATCTTCAAATCTACTTGAGAGTAATGGGATAACAACCAATGTTTGATACACCTTGGTGAATGTTTTCACAATCAATACAATAGATAATGTGGATTAACATGTAGATGAAAAATGAAGTAATATAGAAAATATACCCAGAGAGGAGGATTTGGATTCACCCAATGAGGTTTCTTGTACCTTGGACCAGATGATGATCCAAAAAATCACACATCCAAATATCAAGTTTCCACTACTATAGAGGAACACTAACTATGCTGAAGGGAAAGAAGTGTCCATATACCACTTTTCACCCGGAAGATTCAATATTTCTTCCATGGAAGATAAATTTGTGTAATATGAGATTCAAATAAAAACTATAAGACATATCAATGAGGAGACATTGAAGCGAAAAAATTTCATAGGGTATCATATTCAGGTTGAGACAAATATTCTTCCACACACATAATAAGAAATATTCGATCTTCCTACAAGAGTGGAATTTGAGTTCCATAATAGATCTAGATCTAGGAAATCAGTATGCATAGATGAGGAAGTTGAAAATGATCACAACTTGCATCCATTATGGTAACATTCTATCCATATTTATAGAAGAAATTCAATCTTATCATGAATTGAAAATTAGTAGAAAATGTAAATTGGTCCACCTTATCAGAACCTATCCACTCCATATAGATGGGAGGTAGCTCAAAAAGTAGAAACTTTGAAATTTTTCAATACCATTGAGTCCTTTGATACTTTCATGGAATCCATGGAAGTGTGACACGCACCTATCTAGCCTAAGTGGAAGCAATATCCTAAATTAATGGATGAAACTTTTCCATTTCCCAATTTGGGTAATCATACCTTATCCAAGATTGAGGTAAAAAAAGACTTTTAACATCATCTCATGCACTTCATATCAATTTCTGGTCCGATGATGGACCCTCAAGATTAGTAGGAGGCAACCAAGATGAGGTTTTCTCTATAGACCCTAATATGGCAAGACCTTGTCTAATATATCAGTCTTCCATTATGATATGTTTTAGAATGGGAAGACCTTTTTCTTAAATTCCTTTACCATTCCATCTCAATGAAAAGTAAAAATACTATTGTTGACCTAAAAACATCAATAAATTTGAAAATTATAGGGTGTCTAACATCATAGCAAGATGGAATGGTTTATCCAACTCACTCAACATCTCTCTCTCATAAGAGAAATTACTAAATCTTTATGCTAAAAATAACTAGGATGAGCTACACAAACCCTTGATCCTGATGAAATATCATAGTGGATTTTTTGATTTTGTAGAAATAGATATAATTTTGGAAGGATCCATTCATTGGACCTGAGATAAGTCTCGACTCGTTCCCTTAATATAGCGAACAATTCATTGGAAGGCTCTGCAAGCTGGAGACTTCCACTGTTACCCTCAAAAGAGCAACAATTCCCATTCAAGAATATAAGAAGTTCTGGAACTTCTCAGTGCCTCCTATGAAGTAAAATAAACAATGAAATCACCTATTTCTAGAAGAAAAATAAGAGTAGGGCCTCTTGGTATTTTAGGAATGGATGAAGAAAACACATTCCTTATAAAATGAATAAGTCCGCAGTTATTTTATTATAGTTATGTAAAATACCCTACTCAAGATACAACATCATAAGAATCCCAATGAGGTCAACCTCACTGATCTTCTCAACTACCACCCTTTTCATAATTGGTTGGGTATTAACATCCAAGATTAATTCACCTTCAATGACATCCTCCATAGAATGGTCGATTCTAGACAGGTGATGTTGGATAAATATCTAGTTCGCGTGACCAACATATCTATTTCCTAGTCAGAAAAAGATGGTGATTGGAAAAAAATTCAAAAAGTTGTGGATATAAGTAAAATAATTGGATGACTTCATAGATAGTTGATTGAGCTCATTCCACCCTGAGATAACACCACCACACACACATAATGGCTCTATCACCCATTTAGGTGATATCAAATATTCCTCCCCAATTTAATCTTGGACATCAACATAGAAAGAGAGAAAAGTAGAAGAGTCATATTCATCTATAACGCAATCTCTAACTTCTACAGATTTCTTCCTTGCAGTATCCTAAGCATGGGAATTGCCCCACCTAATGGAACTCTCCTTAGAAAAAGAAAACATATTTGGTTATATTAACAAAATATACATAGAAAACATCTTCTCCAAAGATAAATATTCCTTTGAGTAAGACTTCCCCATTCTTGGACTATGAATAGGAGTTCACATGTATAGGAATCATAGATACATAGGATAAAATGGGAATTGTGGGGCCTAATATTTTGGTCTCATCTCTATAGAGGACATATATGAAGTTGAGACTCATGGGAAAACACTCCATAAGGACCAAAAAAATACTGAGGTGTCCCAGAACCCTCTAAAAGTCATCCATGCCCTTCTATCTTCTATAAACACCTAGAAGGGTTGTCATTGTATGATCAACTCGAAGAACATAGAAGGATATCAAAACCTATGACACAAGAAGAGGATGCCCAATCAACCTATTCACAAGAACATATCCCATTATCCTCAAATTCCCTATCTCCTAAACCACATAATAAGGAACAACCCCACCTTGGGAATCACTATCCTCTGGAAAAAAATTATGACATTCTGAAATAGCTAGCGGTTGTCCCATCCAAAATCTTAGTCTGTAATTATCTTTTCCTTTTAGACAACTCAATGAAACACTCATTAAATACCAAAAGATCCCATAAAATTTTGATATATAAGTATTCTAAGTTGAGTCTTATTGAATGGAGACCATTCCATCATAATTTTGTGTCATTATCATGTTCATAGAAAAGGGTCGGGAAGAGGTCATCTTGAGATTCATAATACCCCTATATGTTTCAATTAGACTCAATAATATCAAAATATGAATGAACATTATTGAAAATGGTTATGGGATCAATATCATCCCAATTCATACCATCCAACATTTTGGATATAGGAACGGGGGTCTATCTCCCAAAAATCTATCAATTCAAGCATATGATGAGAATGATAAAAGTCTTCATAAGAAGATCAAGTTGAAAACTTAGTTTTGGTATATCACATCTAACACTGATTTTATTGTTATCTAGAAAGAAAACACATACAATTTATTTCCTTTAATTCTGTGGCTCCACATCCATGTGGCGGTACCTTCAACATTCCATTAGTTATTGAAATAACCCAATGGTTGAAATGGATGCGTATTATATGATGACAGTTCTTTATTTGAGAGTTGTGATGCCACATATGATGAGGTGGGATTCTATAAATGGAATGAAAAAAACCAATGGTGAATGAAAATATAAAGTTATTAACCCATAATGGATTGGGGGCCACCCCGGAAAATGTCTGGTATATTCGCGACAATAATTATGTGCTACCAAAAAATCTGATTGAGGAAATAAACATAATCCCAGATGTCCAAGACCCTTATGTCCCCAGTGATAGTGTAAAAAAATATCTGTTCTGAAATCATTCAGTAGTGACACTGGTAGAAGGGGATAACAATGTATATTTTCATGGCCTCTCTCATCTCGATAGTGAAAGATATGTCCTTATATATTCCTAATTCATATGTAAATTACTACAAAGACATAGTTGTTTAAGAAGAGGAGGAAAACCATAAGAACACCCCTCCCACATTTGAGGATTGAATCTCCATCACCACCTATATGCTCAAGCAATAAAATATAGTAATATACAAAGACCCATGGCTTACGATAATTAGTTCCTACATTCCTCTTTAGAAGAAATAGATGTATATTGTATTTATAATAAAACATCGACATGTATTCACTTGTAACTATTCCAAATATTTTGAACTAATTCTAGATGTGTATATGCACTATCTCGGCTTACCTGATGACCAAAGGGGCTTCAAGTATGTAGAAAAGTGGATACACCCATCTCATGATACAAATTAAAATGTGGAATTAGATAAATTTATCAAAGACAAATTTTTTGTAGTGGTGTAATGCCTAAGATGGACAACCAACATTGTCTTTTTCAAGAAAAAGAATGGAAAGATTAGGGTCTACGTAAATTTTTTAGACCTTAATCGACACTTCCCAATGGATTAATTCCTATTACTGATCGCATAACTCTTGATCGACCCAACATATGGTTTCCATGCCCTTTTGTTTATGGATGCAAATTCATGGTACAATCAGATAAATATGACCATTGAGGATGAAGAATCCACTACGCTCAGAGCACCATAAGGGGTCTTTTGGCTATCGGGTTATTCGTTTTGGATTAAATAACATCGGTTCCACATACCTATATACCATTCATTATATCTTTATAACATTATTGGGTAGAATAGCCAAATTTTATGTTGATGATCTTATAGTCAAATCCCAATAGTGTTGTTATCTCTTCATAGATCTCAAAAAAAATCTTCAAAAAGATATGAAAGCATAGTCTGAATATGGATATTCTAATATATGCTTTCAAGGTAACATCAAGGAAGTTCCTTGTCTATTTGGTATGCCACCGTGGAATCTATGTTGACCTAGAGAAGACTACTGTGGTTCTAGAAATGTCACCCACATGAATCTCAAATAACTAAGGGGGATTAAATATCACCTCACCTAAATTGGGTGTTTCATAGCCAAATTTGATAGAAAATATCTCCCCTTCACCAAGCTAATGTAGAATGGAATTTCCTACCAATGGGATGATGACTGCAAAATATCCTTCGAGAGTCTCAAGTAGTACATGCTACACCCACTGATCTTGACGCCGTCAATGGAAGTAAATCCACTAATCTTATATTTTTTTCTCCATGGAATGATCAATTGGAACTCACCTCACATAGAAAAATGTAGTGTGGAAATAATGTATTATCTAATACCTTTGTAGAATGATTCTAGGGACCGAGATCTGATATTTTGATGTTGAGAAGAGTTGTGTTTCACTCATCTTTGTAGTGAAAATGATGACTAATTACTTGTATCACCCTAAATTCCTCTAGGTATCTCATATTTATCCACTCAAGTATATCATTGGTAATACTAGGATGACTAGGCATTTGGCCCAAAGAGTGTGTCATTCAACAATAATATGACATTCCTTTCATTTCATAGAAGTCATTGATAGGGAATTCCATGTTTGATTTACTCTCAAAACATCCCACCTTGGAGAGTATACCAATAGGCATCGATCATCATAATGCTGAGTTTTTCTATGCCCATGACACTCCCATGACATGGGATATTTATTTTAATGGAACATCCCAAAGGAATATCGAACAAATATTGGAAATCCTGAAACTCAATCGTGTTGGCTTAGGGATTTTATTCCTCTCTCAGGACAACAAAATTTTTTCATAATCTTTCTCACTATATGAAGGTTGCACAAATAATGAGGTCGGATACCAAGCCCGTATCACTTTCTTGGAACTAGCTGAATAGTTGCAAATAGCCTACCTAAACATCAAAGGGGATTTAGAGAAAGTGATAAAGTGGATCAATATAGAATATTCCATCAAAAAAGGATAATTGGCCCCTCACACTGGATATATAAAGGGACTAATGGAATATCTACCTTTGGCCCATGTTTTATCATGTTCCCCGATCATAGAATGATTTTGTCAACACATTAGCTAATGTAGCCACAGTCTTGGAAAAACCTGATTAGGATAAATAAATATTTTTCATCATAGACAGAATGATAGTCTAATAGATCATCATCTACTAAATGAAATAGATAAATCATGTCAACACATCCCTAGAGCATGATGTGTTGATATACATCCTTGGATGGATGGAGCCTATAATTTTTTATCTCCAAAATGGGTCACTCCTGATTTACCAAGATGGAAGGGAACCGATTCAACGGTGAGTGGAAAAATTCCCCCTTATGGACGGTCCAAATGACAAAAAGTACTTCTAAAAGAGAGGTTTCGACTGAATACTCCTTCAATACATAGAGTAAAGTGAGATTATCATCATTATGGAAGAAGTCCATGCAATATCCTATGGTACTCATCAGTCCGGGACCAAGATCTCCCACCAAATCAGGAGGTTGGGGTTCTACTCAAATACCATGATATAAGACTGTGTGGAATTCACCATAAAATGTCATGCATTCCATATTCATGAAAATTTCATCCATAAAATCCCAAAATTTATTCATACAGCTAAATATTACTAGTTTTTTTCAAATGGGGAAAGGATATTATGAGTTCATATACCCCAGCCACAACTAAGTAGTTCAAGTACATCCTTACTACTACTAACTTATTCTCCAATGGGTAGAGTAAATTTCTCTCAATTAAGTATGGATGAATAACAACATCAACTTCATGAAGTCCCATATCATCACAAGATATTGGGTCCCTCACATGATACTGATGAACAACAACACCAACTTTTGTTCTATAATGTTGAAGAAAGTTTACTAGGACTACAACATCGATAACAAAAACTCATTCCGCTATCATGCAGTGGAAAATGAAAAACAAAGATGCCTTCAATAAGTATCTATCAAATATGCACCAAAATAAGGTGAATAAGGAAAATAATTCCATACCATAAAATCTCCTCCATGCTTTATGGGCCTATCATACCACCACATGAAATGCTACACTTGAATCACCGTATTTATTGATATACAAAACTGAGGAAGTGTTTCCCATATAAGTGCAATTGCCTTTTCTTTGAATAACTATCTTCATAAAACTCTCATATTATGAGAAATAACAAAAAAGGTTTAATGAATTGGAATATATTGATGAGAACATGTTGCGTACATTTCACAACCTCTATGCCTATCAGAATCGGATTTCTAGAGCCTTCAATAAAAATGTTTTCCTCCATTAAATCCTTTTAGGAGAACTGGCATTGGATCATAGAACCCCAATGATTCCAAAAATAAACTTCCATTACTAGAAACCAAATTTTTAGCTCCTTATATCAAAACATAACAACTTTCAAAACATAGCTTACTCATTGGCCACAATATATAGGGAACGCATCACCCCCACCCACCAATACAAGGTTTCTCAATAGATACTTTTGATAGCTACCATCAAGAATCATTTAATGTTCAAAAAACATAATTCAAAACTACATGGAAAACACCCAGACCACATGGATTTTAAATGTACAAAACAAATACTAACCACAAGATGTTAATCTATAGAGAAAATGTCCCGACTACATGATGTCATGCTGTACATAACAGGTCCTATAAGCAAGATATTAAATTTTATAGAAACTAAATTCCAAAAAAAATATGTTATATTGTACAACATTTCTCATCCTAGACTCATGACATTAATTTTCACAAAAGGATTCCTCGCCACATGATGTAAAACTTCATGGATCCTCAACATTCATTTTCTTCCACATTAGGTTACCATTTTCCTCACCAAAAGACCATAAACAACACGACCAATTTCCTCACTTCATGAAATTAAACATCATTTTTCCTTGTCCTAAAAATGATATAAAACTTCATGGATCCCCAATATCTTTCCTCTTTCATGTCGATTCACCTAAATCATTACCGCATGATGTTAAACTACAGGACTAGTTTCCTTTCCTCATGACATTGAACTATATGGGTTTCGAGAACTATTTATGTCATGATTCTAATTATAATGAGATATTTATGGATTCCAAGATCTTATATACTTTCCTAGCCAATTCTTAATACAAAATTCTGTTGTACATTCTCTGACTACCATCATGCTGTGAGAGAAACATTTTTCATTACTAGTTCTCACATGGAGCATAGCTCACCTGAGCTTATGAATTTTGGTATGCAACCCCCTCCCCCCCACCCCACATACATGAATGATACATATCATATCAAAATAGGGTTATCATGTTCTTAGATAAAAACCCTTAAAAGACACACCATGAGTCCTATGCACATGATGTTAAACTACACAATTGATGTCCCTTACATGACACAAAACTACACATTACTGTGGACCTCACCCGATGGGACCAATATCCTTGGTTTTGTCTCCCACTACACCTCCATTAAAGAAAAACATATGTATTGATTGTTACTATCACATGATGCATAGTGACATTCGGATCTCCAATCCTGGGTACAACTTTTACAATCAACAAAAACAACGCCCTCCTCAGCATATGGATCAAACCTATGTAGAGAGATTCCCATTCTAGAACTATGTGTGTCTTGATTATTATCATCACAATATATGTCATGATTCCAAGACCTTCATTCTTGGGACTAATCACATTATTCACTTTTAACTACAAGGATCCTACATCCTTTCTACATGACTTTAAACTATATAGTTTCTCAATAACTATATATAGATTCATTTCTATCATTGCAGGATACCTACTGATGACCAAATCTCTAATTCTTGGTTCTATCCATGATAAAACCAAAATGTTCCCCCATCACTTCATATAGATCAGTCATGTGCTGGGAACCTTCATACAATAACTACATAAGGCTTGATTCTTGTCAGAATGTAATAAATTGTAACACCCCTATATTCAATCCTCGGATCTGCCGCAATATATAAAATGATAAAATTCACACATAATTTCATATGATCTAGACCTATTTAGTGAATTTCTTAGCCACATGACATTAAAATTCACAATAAAATTTCTTATACCTTTTTTAAAAAATGGGAATTAGTCATACAAGTTATTTTTTTACTATATAGCAGTCATATTTATGTAAGGATTTCTTGAGCATGCGATAAATCATTATAATGAGGGATCTAGTATATGGTTATCCACAAAAAATACCATAGGTAGATAAAAGATTCTTCCAGTATCTAAATTCCATAACCAATTCAAAGCACCATCAAGGATATCTTCCACAATTGTTTACATCGTTTCACACATCCTTGCCACATGATGTTAAACTATATGTAAATGAATATTTCCCCACTACCTAATGTTAAAATGTGCAGGTAATCAGCCATTATCATCCCTTATCAAAGGACCCCAAAATACTAACCCCTTCCAACCAGAGCATGTGCTGCTTCCATCATCTTTTAATCCCTTTAGAATATAAATAAAACTTCATATCTTCACCACCTTAGTTTGTTCAAACCCATTCATGTCCCTTGGAAGGGAAAATATGTCTCTCTATTAGAACATTATATCAATGCATAAGGTCTCAACCCTACCATCCATAGACATTTTGGCCCAACATAAAGGGCTTTCCGATCATTGTGATCCTTAAATCACCATGGAAGAACATAGCACCTAAGGGTGTTACAGGCCATCCCCGGTATTATTTTCCCATATCATTAATCATGAACTGAGAATATAATGCAATAATTTACGGAATTTTCATCTTCTTCTAAAAAGGATGTTAGAGTAGTATTGACCTCAGGTATTCTAATTAGGTTCTTGTGTAAAATTCCCATCAAATGAGGTCCACTTGCACCAAAAATTTAAACTGCCTACACATTGGTAAATGTTTTATGAAATTAAACTATATCCTTTTATGGTCCAAATTATAAGACCTAAAATTGCTAGAAAATGATACATAAATCATGTTAGGATAAAAATTGAAAAGAGTGGCCTAGTAAAATGTCAAGTCTTCACTCACCAAACAATTTTTCACTAGATTTTATGAAAAAATTAGAGCATAAATAACTGAGTAATACCACACAAAGGGTCTACTTTGTGGGACTAGTAAAATTTGAGTCACTCCCTAAGGACCCCATTGTAGAGACCCAAGAATTATTTACTTTGAAATTACATTAATTTTTCAAAATACCTTATACATAACAAAAACAAACACCCAAGGACCCTAATAGTTTAGTGTCTTTGAAAACTCGGAACATAATCTTCTAATCATGGTGAAAGATCATCAAGATCTCCCATAAAGATATTTCACTTTTGTTTCCTTACCTAAAACCTTTATTTATATACTGGGAAAAGGAAAACATATAAATGGTGAGCTAAAATTCTCATTAAGGGTAATTATGGAGAAAATAAAACAAACCATATATATTTGAACTTAAAAACATGAACATAATGTTTAAACACCAAAATCTTGAGCAATTACATAAAACATGACAGTATGTAAGGCATAGATCATAATGGAACATCAATCCTGATAAAATAGCATGGTAATAAAACATATAATTTTGTAAAACCATTAATCACATGATATGATTTCCATAGTAGCTAAGGAATTGTTGTCAAGACAATCATAGTGGATGAAGTCCATTACTGAACTGGGTTTACTTGTCGTTCCAGTCCTGTATTACAAAACCAGATTTACTTGCCATTCCAGCCATGTTTATCTCATGAGATATAAATCTTTACCCAATGCATTGGAGGGAGATATAGGTCCCACCCATCTCATAATTAAATCATTCTTTCATGTTCCAGAAAATAAACATAAATCATTCATCATAACCCACCGAATAAAATGGGTTTCATAAACATCATCCCATCATAACATAATCCATATAAAATAAATGGATGTCATTTCATCATAAACAACATTAAAACATGTAAATAATAGTGAAATTATATATCAAACATACCCATATTAAATAATTTCATCTTTGAAGGAAAATAGTTTTGATAAAACACTTGAAATAAATTCTTGAGGAAAATATCTTTTCTTATTACAAATCATCTTCTTTTCTCAAAATATCGTGAAATTTTAAAATAAAATAATTTCACTGAAAATAATCATGAAATATTGTATAGTAAGATTCATGAAAATAAGGCGTTATGAAACTATAAAAATTTGTTCATGCTGTATAAGTTAAAAAACTTTCTTCTGGTACTTTTTCCAAAAAAGTCAAAAAGTACCTCGTATAGTAAAAAAAGATTCCTTCCATACCATATGGTAAAAGTAAAAAAAGGGTAAAAATGACTTTAAACATACATGGAAGAATAGTAAACATTTTATGAAAAAATTTTGAGTAAACATGGACATGGATGATAAATATAACCCCAGTAAAAACTTAAGAATAAACAATCTCGGATTGAAACAAGATTGGCAAAGTTACCCCTTACCTTTTGTCTAATTTCTTCAGTATGTGTCCAAGACTCCTATAAAGTGGGTTTAAAAATATTATTAACTTATAATATAACACTAATAATATTTATGATGTCATATATTATACACTTATGACATTATATTACCTTTTCATTTGTCAATTCCATGTTAAAGAAGCGTTTTGGGTAAAATCGTTTCATTTATCATACGGGTTTTGACATGTAATTATTCATATGATTACATAGATCATAAATACTTACTTCTATAATTTAATACTTGATTTATATATCATATATATTAAATATATAAATATATATAATTTATCAATAAATGGAATGAAATACACCATTCATGGTGACAGTAGGTTGTACGTACGAATGAATGTTGTTTTTGTTTGCTTATTCAGTTGAATGGAAGTAAGTAAATAACATATACGTAAATACAGTATCATTATTATGTAATATATTTTAGGATTATTTATTATATATACTTTATAATCTTTCTTTAATGGTAAACAAGGAGAATGAATCTCATCGCGTCGTGGAGACAGTAATCCGTACGTACGCACGAGCGATAGTATCGTTCCCATAATTGTTGAATGGAATTGCAGTGGATGATATAATATATCAGAATCAGTATTATGTTATAATAATCATATAGTTATTATTTCGACCATTTTTCCCATCCATGTATGGTGGTGGTGGAAAAACAGATTACACCAAGGCGTGGAGACGGTAAGTCATACGTACGCACATGCGGTGATTTCGTTTTTTATAGGATGGATATAAGATGAAATAGGGTTGTTTCATATTTATAATAACATATCATTATATTAATTATATTTATGTTATTACTTTATAATGAAATAACTAAATAAGTGGAAGTAGAATAAGGAAAAAACTTGAATGAATCGTTAGAAGATATTACCTCTTCCTCGATGTGCCTCTTTTAAACTTCCTCTTAGGGAACTTTATTTGGCCTTTTGAAAAGACTAGAACCTCTATAATATAACTAGAGAGGTTGATAAAAGGAATTGGTAGGGTTTTCCCGAGCATAAAATCTCAAAATTGGTAGAATAGGATAGGGAAGGAGGTGCCCTTATACAGGAGAGGATAGGGGCACTTTTGGAATCCTCAAAAATATTAATTTATAAATACTCAAACCCCACTTAAAAACATAAAAAATGACATAAATTTGAAGATGAGATAAGATAGTGTTTTAATCTCACCATATAATGAAATTTAGACATGTTGGGAAATTATTGTAAACCTTATCAATTTGATTTATCCTTATTTAATCTATTTAATCTTATTTGTGGTAATAATTTTCTAAATATTAAATTGTTATAAATACTTACTTATGTGTTGGTAATTGTCCATAATTGGATTATTTATTACACTGTAGACCATATAAATTTTAATTTATAATTTTTAAATATTTTTGTTATTTTTAAACAATTTAATAATATGATATTTTTATAAAATATCAATAGTTTCAATTTTGACACAATTCATTTATTTGAATTTAAATAAAACACACACAGAAGATATGTTTGAACAAAATTATTTAATAGTTTACTAAAAGGTTATATTCCTCTAGAAAATTTTTGGATCACTCTAATTAGTTCATATAATATTTATTTTAATTTTTTTAAAACCATTTATTTTTTATTTATATTAATAAAATAATTACTACAACATTTTTATAACATTATTTAATAAACAAATATGTTGCATAAAAATTAAAAATAAAATAATATGATTAATTTAAATTTAATATATTTCAGAATAATTATTTTAGTCAAATTTATCTTCTAAAACAACCAACTTTTAAAATTTTATCTTTATTAAAGTATGAAGGTGACAACATTGACATCATTTAAAATAATATAATATAAATGTAATAATATGTTTCATAAAGCTCAAAATGGTCCACAAGACTAAACATGAATGATTAAGGTATAGATATACTCGACCAATAAGGTTTGTTCATGTTTTTGGTCCTTTTGATGGGTATTATTATTTTAATAAAAAGTATATTATTGATTTGTCACTAAATAAATACTTTTTAATCATTAATGTATAAGCTATTAAGGTGATTATATATTTATTAAAAATCCCAAATAAATTACCATGATGAATAAAAAAAATTATCTTTTAAATGAGTATTTCTAATTGAATTTATATTCTGTATAACCTTATATTAAAAATACTTTAATTATTAAATTTTGAGTGAGACATATTTCACTTTCTTTAAATAAAATAAATTGAAGATCTTAATCACATTAAAGTGGGTTAAAAAAGATACCATTTCTACCCAATTATATTTTAGGACGAAATATAATCATCAAATTATATTAATACAAGTTTTAGGGTAATTTTATAATATTATTTTTACCATTAATTACTTGATTTTCCTTTAACTCTAGTAAATAAAATTTACCATAGTTAATATTCATAATGTCTAAAAATAATAAGTATCCTATTAACATAATTTGGACCTACTGATTCCAAATATGAAATCAATTTTTCCAAATTCAAAACATAGAAGTTGAAATATTTAATTTAAAATTAATCCCGCTGTTGAGAAAACAGGTTCTAAAAGTTAAAACAACGCAAAAGATTGAAATATTTTACATATGAATTCAATGTAAAATTAATGATAATGTCATTCATAATATTAAATGGTAAAAATATATTCTATTTATTCTCTAAAACAATTCAATATTATAATTTAACCATATAAAATATCTTGATTAAAAAAGTTGGTTCTAATTAAATTTTAGCGTATTTTTATTATCCATCAAAATATGAACGTTAACAGAAAAATATTTAAAATTCATAAAAAGTAAATTTTTATATACTAATTAAAATTGAAAAGTTTATTTTTTCAAATTTAACTCATAAACATGTCAGAACATATATTTATAATGGGTGTGCCATCAAAAGGCGGCAAAACTGCATTTTTTGAAAAATACTTATTTTACCTGAATAATTTATTTTCTTCTCATATAATGTTCTATAATATTTGTATGATGAGTGATAATGTTATAAAAATAAAAAAAAATTTAATACTATTCATAAAGTCTAATTCATAATAATATTATAACAATATATCTTTGTTTATTGAATCTCGGTATTATGTACAACACAAGCTATTGAGGAAGGCCGCTCTTGCGTGAAACACTAGCCAAGCATAGTGTTGCATATACTAAAAACTAATACAATGTTGCGTATAGCACAAAATAATCTTGGTGTAGAATACAAAACAATACATCAATAAAATTAAAAAGAATCTTTCTCATAAAATTTCGGGGTGTCACATTCTACCCCACATAAAATGAATTTCGACCTAGAAATTCATCGGGGTTATAAATGGTTTACTACTTGAAGTTTCTTTCATATAAATCGACATCATAAAAAGAAATACTAAAAAATAATTATAAAAACTAATGTCATGAAACATAATGGTTACCCTAATTAAAACGTCACTAGGTTTCCACGTATAAGAACATAGGTGAAAATATGGATGTGGAGGAGAAATCTAACCATCATGTTCTGATGGAGAGTCGTAGACAACATGGCTGTGAAAAAGACAACAATCACAAAGACATAAATTTATGATGATCTAAGGTACCATCTGATTCATTAGATTTGAGGGTACTAGGACAATGTTTTTTGTTTTCAAGATCATTTCCGTAAAGTTGATTAATTTTTTCATAAGGATAAATACTTACATGATTTTAGCGTAATATCATCATTGGTCATTCCATGAACAATTTCCACTTCATCATTTATTTAAAGAAATGAAGTTGAATTTTTTCCTTCTTGAAATGTTAGCAGATCATGCGATATAATGATAGGTTATTCAATCTATCTCAAACAAAAAGTTACCAAAAGTTAAATATACATATGTCCATCTATGGTGAGATTAACCATATATGATTCCAAAAATGGACTTATACTTCATCTATCATACCGCTTTATAAAATAAAACTAATTTTTACTAACCAGGTACTTCCTGTAGGCTAGTGGTAGGTGATAAAGGCATGTCGCACTTCGGTTGTGGGTTCAATTCCCACAACCTTGTCTGATGTGACAGGTTGTCGCTTGTCCTGCATGTTGTCCTTTTTATAAAACAACACTATTATAACCTTCTGGAAAAAAGTTTTAGCATTAAACAATACTATTTGATGTCCAACTTAATCCATTCCAACCTTTAGGCTTATAAAAAATACTTCTATCCAAACTCACAACATAAATAAAATGATTACTAGAAAGGTCATATAACAATCATGTCAATACCATCATTTATCCCCCATATATCTTAACATCTATCTTCTTGGTCACATCCGAAACATGTGAATACCTTAATCATGTATTCTTGGAATATGAATTACTATAGAACCTTAGTGAAAACACGAATGTTGTCAAAATTTAACTATTTCGTCAAACCAAAATCCAAAAAATTATATATACTCAAATCATGACATCATTTTATCCTTATATCCGTAATGTGCTAATTAATAATATCCAACATATTATTTTCTCCTTATCCCTTCATTATACGCATATCATCTGCTTTCCAAAAAAAATTCAATCACTTTTCATTGTTATCGATATCATATAATTATTGAAAACCACAATAAACCAATACATAGATATTCCAAAATTCCACAATACTATATATGATTTTCCACAACACTATTTTGGAATCTCGTTACATAAAAACATAATCATTCCACCACTTCATTGTCATGTTCATCATCGCCAATAGTTATTGCATGTGACTTCCCTTTGTCCTTTGCCTTAAGAGTTTGTTGATGTCGATCATCATTAACCCTTAGATTAGGGCATTGGTTAGCATAATTCCCCATTTCCATGCACTTGTAGAGTTGAAGTATTGGTGGTGCGTTCTCTATAGTGTTTCCCCTATTCACGTCATTAGCTACCTTTTTTCCATTAATTCGGCACTCAGCTGCTCAATGACCTTCTTTTCCACACTTAAAACATTTTCTATTCCCTTTATGACAATCTCACCTATGCTTCTTTCCACACATTGAGCATAAAGAATCATTCATCTTCTTTTCACCATTTTTTTGAGATTTTTTCCTTCAAATCCATCTTTCGTTTCTTGTCAAAACCATGAGATGGATATATAACACCAACTCCCAGTTCTACCTTTATAGCACAACGCACAATCTCTTCATAGCTACTGAAGTCTCTTATAGATAATTCTCGTCGAAGACTTGCTTTTAACCCACTAAAGAATTGATCAACATTACATTCAGTTTGGATGATAAACCCAGATGCATACCTTTCAAGCCTTGTAAAATTTTCCTCGTATATACCAACAGATTCATTATCCTTTTGCTTAAGATCAAGGATCTCCTCTTCTATCTTTTTTATAAGAATACGAGGGAAGTACTTATTGAAAAACAAGTTCATGAACTCTTCCCATTCCATGGATTCAATTTAATCTTGGGGCCTTGTATTCTTAATTAGAGCCCACCACTGGCCTGCTTCACCTTCTAAAAGGTAAACAACCAAAATGACTTTTTCATGTTCTGAAGAGCGATGTATGGAAAATATCTTTTCAATGGTACTCATCCATTATTCAGCAAAAATTAGATTAAAAGACCCACTAAAAGAAGGTGGATGTTTCCTCATGAAGGACTCAATAGAATATTGTTCCCTTCTTTTCTCAATTAGAATTCCAAAATGATTCATAGCTTTTTTAAGTATAACAATAAGATTTTGCACTCCATTTCCCATAACATTTGGTTGTTCAAGAGGACAATCATTGCATTGCCCAGTGCATTTATCATTAACACAGTTCCGTCGGGTTCTATCTATTATCTAAAACCCAAAAAGAATAGCGTGAGAGGAAAAAATCATACTAGGAAAATAACATAATCAAGGGGAGTAATTTCAATCTCTAACATCTTTGGTTTAATACTAGGTTATTCCTAATATTTATCATAATTCTAGTACGGTAACCTATACTTATACTTAACCTTAGGGACATCCCTAGACATACCTTAGAAATATCTCTAGGGATATCATTAATTTTTTCGCATCCTAGTTTCCAAAGTTTAACTAAACCTTTCCTCTGATACCAACTGTAGAGACCCAAGATTGACGTACATGGACATTACACTACTTTTGCAGAATACTTCATACAAAACAAAAACAGACACCCAAGGACGGTAATAGTTTATTGTCGTTGAAAACTCAAAACATAATCTTCTAATCATGGTGAAAGATCTTCAACATCTCCCTTAAGGATCTTACACTTTTGTTTCCATAACTAAAACATTTATTTATATCCTGGGGAAATGAAAACATATAAAGGGTGAGCTCAAATTCTCAGTAAGGGTAAGCATGGAGAAAATAAAACAAACCATATATATCTGAACTTAAAAATAGGAACATAATGTTTAAACATCAAAATCTTGAGCAATGACATAAAAAATGGCATTATGTAATTCATAGATCATAATGGAACATCAATCATGATAGAATAGCATGGGAATAAGACATGTAATTGTGTAAAACCATTATTCACATGATATTATTTCCATAGTAGCCAAGGAATTTCTTCCAAGACCATCATAGTGGACGAAGTCCATTACAGAACCAGGTTTACTCGTCGTTCCAGCTCTATATTACTAAACTAGAATTACTTGTCGTTCTATCCATGTTTATCTTATGATATATAAATCTTTGGCCAATTAATTTTATGGAGATATAGGTCTCACCCATCTCATTATGAAATCATTATTTTGTGTGCCACAAAATAAAGATAAATCAATCATCATAACACAACGAATAAAATGGGTTTCATAAACATCATCCCATCATAACATAATATAAATAAAATAGATGGATATCATTTTATCATAAACAACATCAAAAAATGTAAATAATAGTGAAATTATACTTGAAACATACCCATATTAAATAATTTCATCTTAGATGGAAAATAGTTTTTATAAAACACTTGAAATGAAATCTTGAGGAAAATATCTTTTGTTCTTCAAAATCATCTTCTTTTCTCAAAATATCGTGAAATTTTAAAATAAAATAATTTAGTTGAAAATAATCATGAAGTCATGTAGAAGAAGCTTCATGGAAATAAGGCATTATGGAACTATAAAAATCTATTCATACTTATAAGTTAAAAAAACATTCTTCTCGATCTTTTTCCAGAAAAGTCAAAAAGTACCTCATATGATAAAAAAAGATTCCTTCTATACCATGTGGTATAAGTCAAAAAATGGTAAAAATGACTTTAAAAATAAATTGAAGAATAATAAACATTTTATGAAAACATTTTTAGAAAACATGGACCTGGATGATAAATATAACCCCAGTAAATACTTACAAATAAACAATCTTGGATAGAAACGAGATTGGAAAAGTTACCCCTTACCTTTTGTCCAATTTCTGCATTATGTGTCTGAGACTCCTGTATATTGGGTTTAAACATATTATTAACTTATAACAGAACCATAATAATATTTATTATATCATATATGATTCTCTTGTGACTCAATTCCATGTTAAACTAGTGTTTTGGGTAAAATTGTTTCATTTATGGTACGTGTTTTGACATGTAATTATTCATATGATTACTTAGATAATGATTAAATAGTTCCATAATGTAAGAAATGATTTTTCTATCATATATATTCAATATATTAATATATATAATTGATCAATAAATGGAATGAAATACACCGTTCATGGAGACAGTAGGTCGTATGTACGCATGAACGATGTTTTCGTTTCCTTATTAAATTCAAGGGAATTATGTAAATAACATATACATAAATAAAATATCATTATTATGTCTTATATTTTATGATTATTTATTATATATACTTTATAATCATTCTTGAATGGTTTAAATGTAGAATGAATCTCATCGCGTCATGGAGACTGTAATCCGTACGTACACACAAGCGATGATATCGTTCCCATAATTATTGAATGGAATTGGAGTGGGTGATATAATATATCAGAATAATTATGATGTTTAAATAATAATATAGATATTATTTCCACCATTTTAACCATCCAAGTATGGTGGTGGTTGAAAAATAGATTACACAACGGCGTGGAGATGGTAAGTCGTACGTACGCGCGCACGGTGATTTCATTTTTCGTAGGACGGATATAAGGTGAAATAGGGTTGTTTCATATTTGTAATAATATATAATTATATTATTGATACTTATGTTATTAAATTATAATTAAATAACTAAATAAGTGGAAGTAGAAGAATAATGAATCTTGAAAGAATCGGTAGAAGAGATTACCTCTTCCCCGACGTGCCTCTTTTAAACTTCCTCTTAGGGCACTAGTGTTGGCCTTTGGAGAAGACTAGAACCTCTATAATATAACTATAGAGGTTTAGAAGAGTACTTTTCTTTTTTTTGATGAGCATAAAGGCTCAAAATTGAGAGAATATTAGAGGCAAGGAGGTGCCCTTATATAGGAGAGGAGAGGGGCACTTTTGGAATCCTCAAAAATATTAATTTATAAAAACTCAAAACAAACATAAAAACTTCCAAAATGACTTATATTCGAAGATGAGATGATATAAGGTTGTAATATCTTCATAAAATATAATTTAGACTTGTTTGAAAATTATTTTAAACCTTATCAATTTGATTTATCCTTATTTAATCAATTTAATCTTATTTGTGGTAATAATTTTCTAAATATTAAATTGTAATAAATACTTACTTATGTTTTGTGAATCATCCATAATTGGATAATTTTTTCCATTTTAGACAATATAAATTTTAATTTATAATTTTTAAATATATTTATGATTTTTAAACAATTTAATAATATTATATTTTTATAAAATATCTATAGTGTCAAATTTGACACTATTCATTTATTAGAATTTAAATAAAATCCACACAGAAGATATGTTAAAACAAAAATATTTAATATATTCTTAACATGTCATATTCATATATAAAATTTTTGGAGCACACTAATTAGTTCATATAATATTTATTTTAATATTTTTAAAACCATTTATTTGTTATTTCAGGTAATAAAATAATTACTACAACATTTTTATATGATTATTTAATATACTAATTTTTTTCATAAAAATTAAAAATAAAATAACATGATAAAGAAAAATCTAATCGATTTCAAAAGAATACTTTTAGTCAAATTTATCTTCTAAAACAACCAACATTTAAAATTTTATCTTTATTAAAGTTTGAAGGTGACAACTTTGAAATTATTTAAAATAAAATAATATAAATGTCATAATCTGTTTTATAAGTCTCCAAATGGTCCAAAAGTCTACCCTTGATTTATTAGGGTATATATATACTTTACCAATAAGGTTTTTTCATGTTTTTGGTCCTTTTATGGGTATTATTATTTTAATAAATACTATATTATTGATTTTTCACTAAATTAATAATTTCTGCATCATTAATGTATAAGCTATTAAGATAATTATATATTTCTTAAAAATAAAAAATAAATTACCAGGATGAAGAAAAAAATTATCATTCAAATGAGTATTTATAATTGAATTTATATTCTGTATAACCTTATATTAAAAATACTTTAATTATTAAATTTTGAGTGAGACATATTTCACTTTCATTAAATAAAATAAATTAAAGGTCGTAATCACATCTGAGTGGGTTCCAAAAGATATCATTTCGACCCAATTATATTTTAGGACGAAATATAATCATCCAATTATATTAATACAACTTTTATGGTAATTTTATAATATTATTTTTACCCTTGATTAACTAATTTACCTTTTAACTGTAGTAAATAAAATTTACTATAGTTACTATTCATAATGTCTAAAAATAAAAAGTAGCCTATCAACATAATTTTGACCTACTTATTCCAAATATGGAATCCATTTTTCCAAATTCAAAACACAGAAGTTGCAGTATTTAATTTAAAATTCATCCCGTTGTTGAGAAAACAGGTTCTAAAAGTTAAAACATTGCAAAAGACTGAAATGTTTTTACCTATGAATTCAATGTAAAATTAATTATAATGAATTACATAATATTAAATGGTAAAATTATATTCTATTTATTCTTTAAAACCATTCAATATTATAATTTAACAATATAAATTATCTTTATTAAAAAAGTTGTTTTTAATTAAATATTAGCAAATTTTTACTATTCATCAAAATATGAAAGTTAACAGAAAAATATTAAAAAATTATCGAAAGTAAATTTTAATATACTTATTGAAAGTAATAAGATTATTTTTGTCAATTTGAACTCATAGACATGTAAAAAACTAGATTTATAGTGGGTTCACCATCGAAAGGTGGCAAAACTGCATTTTTTTAAAAATACTAATTTTACCCGAATAATTTATTTTGTTCTCCTACCATGTTCTAGAATATGTGTAAGATGACTGAAAATGTTATAAAATTCAAAATGTGGTTAATACTATTCATAATGGCTAGTTCATAATAATATTATAACAATATATCGTTTTTTTATTGAAACTCGGTATTGCCTACAACAAACGCTATTAAGGAAGGCCGCTCTTGCGTTCAACACTAGCTAAGAATAGTGTTTCATATACTACAAGCCAATACAGTGTTGTGTATAGAAAAATATAATCTTGGTGTAGCGTACAACACAAGATATCAATAAAATTAAAAAGAATCTTTCTCATAAAATTCAGGGGTGTTACACCCATGGTAAAGAAAAACTTTAGATTAATGACTTGTTACAACTCATCGTCATTATAATGTATTCACTGTACTATGATGAAACTTTTAGGGTGTTTAAACCCTTCTTGGATATTACATTTTCCATAAGTAAAACATGAAGATTTGAATTCTTATGATCTATACAAACCATCCATGGCCCTTGGAAGAATATTCCTAGTTTTAAGAGACCATTTTTTTAACTATACATGTATGTCTATGGCTCCTGCATATGCATATATGGTCTTAATAAAAATGTGTCACTTAAAAAATGGCATTACAATCCTTGTGATCAATGATGTCAGCATGCCAGAACTTCGTACCTCATAGTTTTCTGGGTCATTCCCAGCACGATTGTGCCATATCGTTTTCATGAATTGAGAACATTGGACCATGATAAAAATCCTTATAACGAAACTATTCATGAATATTAAACATCCCCAAAATAAATCATCTTTTTTTGTACCCATTATCAAATAATGAATGTTACACTCCATTTATAAACCTTTTGATTGCCCACACCTTTTGACTCGATACCACATGGCGTAGGGCCTGATTTTCATAGTTTAATTGCTCAATGGACCAATGGTTCTAGAGCCCTTCCTATATAACATCTATTTCATACCCAACTTCATCATCTAGATGTTTGACTCTTCGAAAATATTTCATGGCCCTTGTAAAAGTATACAGATACATCTATTTGACCATGCTATTAACACATAAGGGCTTTGACCTAACAACCAAAGGCATCTCTTCCTTAAAGGGAAGGAACCCCAATCCTTATGAGCTTAGGTAGCACTCTGGAATAACCCAACACCTCAGGGTGTTATGGTTCATTCCCGACATGTCTTCCCCATTCCATATTCATCGACTCAATCTTTTGGGTTATAACATACATCTGCCCCATTCAAATTGTCCTCATGGAATAACCATACCTAGTATTTGTACCTCGACAAATAGAACCCCCATAAATATTCTATAAACATTGTAAAAGAGTGGATACACTCTTATTTGACAATTATACTGATGCATAATATCATTAACCTACCAACCAGAGGCATATCTTCATTATTAGAAAGGAACTCCAATACTCATGAGGTCTAGAAACACCATGAAGGAACTCAAAACCTTTGATTTTTTTTGGTTCACCCCTATAATCTGTTCCCCATATTCCATATTAATTAATCACGTATGGAATCAAGGATTTTAACTGAAAAATATTTGAATTCCTTGTATCATGACATTAAACTACACAACATCACACATCCTGATCGCATGATGTTAATCTAGGTGGATGAAGTCCTGATAGTAATACTTTAAACTGCACAGTAGTTTATGTCCTTGAATTAATATATTAAAAAACATAGAAAATATGTCCTTACCACATTAAGTTGAGTTGTAGGTAAAATTTCATTACTGTGTTACATTAAACTGTATAGAGAACATTTATTCACAAATGGTATATTACCGAAAATAGAATGATCGATCTAAAAGACCATGAACTATAGAAATAAGATCATAGAGATGATAAAACCTAAGATGCATAAATGGATGGTCTGTGATTGAATACCATAACTATAGAATAATAATGATTCTATTTTCATGATAATAATTAAAGGGATCAAAACAAGTATGGTCAAACCCTTGTAAGAGGGTGGCCTGAGAAAAATCCATGCCCATGCTTGCTAAGTCTTCCTCTATATGAAGCTTGGTAAAAAATTAGGGAAATAGAAATAAAGATATATACATATTTTGATGTCCTATTATATGGCCATAGAAAATATCATTCTATGCTCACCGAGTCCATTGTATTCAAAAAAAGTTATAGAATTCTCCCTTTAAGACATGTATTATACAAAACATTGTCCTTTTTTAAATCAGATAACATTAAGATAACTAGTGTATATAACTCAATGAGGAATATTTTATGGTAAGAATTCATAGGAATTTCTTAAGAATAATTTTTTATGATTTAAACTTTCAAATCTAGGTATTTAGGTTTACTTGATATTTTACAAAGGATTGGTATCTTTAACGATTAAGTCAACATCGGATCAATGAAATGTCATGAAAAAACATGAATCAAATAAATTTTTACAAGGATATATAATGTTTTAAGATATATTAATTTATATAATGAAAATTAGGGATCTTTATATTTCATAGACTCTCTTAGGATTCAAAAAAACATATCAATGATTAAATTACAATAATATTTAAACAGCTGAATTAGCCAAGTCACCAAGAGTCTGACGAAAGTCTTTGATTGAGGATTGAAGTGTCACGAGAACTACTTCTTCTACTAGTGATCAAGGACTAAGGGTCTCGATTAGAGTTGATAAATCATCAAATCTTTTTTGATTGGTTTCTAGTGATTATGATGATGTTGAAATGTTATACTTTGAGTGAGCTAGGATCTCATCGTATCTCACTATATATGCGGTCAAGATTCTCATTTGGGTTTCCATCTCAGATATGAACTAATGACTCTATCCCAATTCCTCTAATGCTTCCCTCATCAATTCAACCTGGGGATTCCCATTTCCAATATTATAAAATCCCCTCTCGCTGGTATCCAACTCTTGTTATGTTAAGATAATTTGTTGTATGATTTCATATAATTATTTTTGGTCAAATACACTCACCCAAAAATCATAAAAAACTAAATGAATAAATAATGGTCAGGAAATTTTCATAGATGATTCTTAGTAATAAGGGTGTGAATCTACATCCAGACTAGCCTACGCCATGTCTGAGCCTCTATATCTTCTGGTGTGGGTATGTTAGAAGAAATAATAACTAGATAAAATGTTGAGTAATAAATATAATGCCCTGACCCCAGTTACCCAGAGTTGGTGAATTATTACATAACATTGGCATGATCACAAAAGGTCAAGTCTAGAAAGAACGATTAGCTTAGTAGCCTTGGAATCACTAGATACATTTATAAAGCTTACATTACATTATAAAGTGAAAAACTACAACCACATCTTGTATCCATAGACCACACTCATATCCCCTTATACTATCCCTATAGGTCATTGATAAAATACTTCTTCACATCTTGGGAAAAATAAAACATAGAAAGGGGTGAGCTCAGATGCCCAGTAAGGATAACAATATAGCACAAACTTTCATAAATAAGCATAAACATTTAAGGCAATGTATAACTAAAACAAAAGCATTTTAAACATGAAATTCATCATAATATGGCAGAAATAAAATGAAATAATGTCATTTACTTATTCACATGGATATTCTACTAATCGAATAATCACATTCAATATCAATAACCACTTTCATAATGATGGAATGCATAATTTCATACTATCATAACCACATAGTCAAGGCCTTGTGCCAAGACTACAATAGGATTATGTCAAGGCCTTTTACCAAGACACTAGTTTGTCTCATGAGACCTACTGATTCATCAAGGATCTATAGTGGGATTTACCCGTCACTTACTAAGTCCAATTCATTCCTCATATGAATAGGTTTAAACATAACATAAACATTCATATTAAAACTAGCATATGAAATGACAATACTTTCTCTATAAACCATGAATGGTATAAAAATAACATATCCACAGTAAAACATATCACAATACCTTAAATACAATATGAAAGTCTTGTATCATAATAAATCAACTTCAAATAAGCTTAAAATCCATCAAAGGATGTTGACATAGATGAAAACAAAACAATTTGAGAGAAATATCCACTTTTATTGAAATAATTTAAAAGTAAAATAATTATAAAATAAAACATTTACTTTGAAAATATTTTTATAATCTTTTAAGAGAAGCTTCGATGAATTTATAATGGTGGAAAATATCCGCACTCGCTGTATAAGTTAAAAAATACTTTCTTACCTTAATTTTGTTGAAAAGGTTAAAAGGGACCTTGTTTGGAAAACGATGGAAAGATTCATTTATAAACATCTTATGAAAATTCAAACAAGGGTATAAAGGACATTAAACCGTAGTCTATTAAATGGTAAGAAAGTTTTGAAATACCGTTTTAAGAAACATGGATGTGGATGATAAAGAGGTCCCAATAGAAACTTACGTAAAAATGACCTCGGATAATAAAGAGATTGTTGAATTAACCCTTACATTGTAATTTTACTTGGTATAGGGCAGTTTAACCTCCTATATAATGGTGAAATAATTTTTATTAAATTATACAAGAATCATATACATTAATATGATATCATATATGATCTTTTAACATTGCTTTGTTAATGATATCTTACTATTATCGTCATTTTGGGTGTTAAATTACTCGTTTTATTTTATATGTTTTGTTACATAAGTCATGTTTTTTATGGATAGATTGTATCTTATTCATATCCAAAATGATATCAAGTACTTAATAATTATTTTCAATCATCAAATGAGAGTTAGACTTGAATGGATACGATGGGGAATGAATCTCATCGTGTTCGTGGAGACGGTAGTCTGTACGTATGTCTGAGTGACAATATCACTATTTTGATATTAAAATAATATATAAATGGATGGTATATAATATATACAGAATAACTATAATTTTATATTTATTATTTACTTCAATTACACATCATTATCATACCCATCCAAATAATAATGTTTTGAATAACAATTACACAATGATGTGGAGATGGTAAGTCGTACCTACGCATGTATGATGACATGTAATTGAAAGGATTATTAGAATACTGAATATGGATGTAACATATTTTTAATAACATCACAGCATGTAGAAGATACTTGAGTTATTATTTTATAACGGAAATAACAAAAAAGTAAGAAGTGGAAGAAGAAATGAACTTGAAAGAGAGTGGTGAAATCATTACCTCTTCTTTGGGTTCTTTCTTTTGATTTGATCAAAAGGGCTCATTAGGTTGTCATTATGATAAAAATAAAGCCTCTATGTTTAAGATAGGATAGTTGGGATGATATTTGGGCAGATTTTGGCCAAGCCAAAAGTCTTTGAAGGTGTGAATTAGAGAGAATGGGGAGTTCCCTTTTATAAGAGGTTTGAGGGGCATGTAACACCTCGAGATTTTATGAAAAATATTCTTTTTAATTTCATTAATGTCTTGTGTTGTATGCTACACCAAAAGGAGCTTTCACAACACGCATCCTTGACTTGCCTTGCATTACATGCAATCGCGACCTTCCTCGATAGCGTGTGTAGTACGCAATACCGAGTTTCACTAAACAACGATATGCTATTAAAATATTATTATAACTAGCCATTATGAATAGTAATAACCACCTTTTAAAATTTTAGAAATTTTAGCTCTCAAAATGGACTTCATTTTTGGATTTGGAGTATCGAATTTAGCCTAAGGTGAAATTTTGGTACTTTTCAGATAACTTTCATATTCTGATGAATAGTGAAAATTACTAAATTATAATTAAAAACAACTTTTTTAATCAAAATAATTAATAGGGATAAATTATTAATTTGAGTGGTTATAAAGAATATTTAGAATATATTTTTACAATTCAATACAATGTTGGTCATTGGATGTAATTTGACATTTAAACCAGACATAAACAAGTGTCAATCTTTTGATAGATATTATTTCTTAAAAACACGCTATTGTTTTTAACAGAGGGATTTAATTATAAAATTAATTAATGCAACTTCTATTTTATGAATTTGGTAAAATAGACTTCATTTTTGAATTCGGAATATGAAATATAGCTTAGGATGAAATTTTGGCATTGTTCTGAAAAACATCAATTTTTGATGAATAGTGAAACTACTAAGTGGTAGTTAAAAAACTGAATTTTTCATAAAACATAATTTTACCACTTCTGTGAATGGAATTTCAAAAATCCGAGAGACACGGTTGATGTTAGTAAGTAAAATGTGGTTCAATGAGATGAAAATAATTTTTGGTGAATAGTAACTTTTTACTTTTATTTACCACGGTTAAAAGTAAATAGGGTAATTAAGGGTAAAAATGATATTAATATTACCCTAACACATGTCCTACTCCTATTGGACAAGTTTATCTCGACCAAAAACAACCTTAAGTGTAAAATAATATCATTTAGGCCCACTTGGATTAGATTAGGACATTTATTATTATTTAATTCAAAGAAGAGTTAAAAGAGTTAAAATCAAAGTTTATTTACTAAAACATTTTTAATATAGGGTTATACATAAGATAAATTCGATTGTAAATATTCATTAGAAAGATAAAAATATTTCCTACATAATGGTATTTTATTTGTAATTTTCAGACATCAAATACGTTAATTTATTTATGACTCAAATATGATGAAGTAATTATCTTATTAATGAAATATTGACATAATTGATATTATAAATACAAAAATAAATGTAATTTAAGACTTTTTATGAATTACACTAATTTTATAGGTTACTATGATATATTAGTGTTGATTTAATCAACTTGGTTCGAACATATAATTCTGTTATGACTTTCACAAAAATCATGTATCAAATAGTTTCAAAATTGACACAAAATAGTTTTTAAATCTAATATTATATTATTAATTGTTATTTTATTCCTAAAAATCTAAGGATCGGCCAAATGACTTAGATAAGGATATATATATTAATAATAAACAATTTGGGGTTCGTTTGGCATGTTATAGTATGTGTATTAACCATATAGTGTAAGAAAACAAAAAGACACGGTAAAAGTTAAATTATTTAACTTAGAGTTAAATCTAATTGATAAGGTTAAAATAATAACCTAAACTTGTCTAAATCCTATTGGTTGGTAGGATTTGGACCCATCCCCACTTTATCTTCAAAATAAGACCCTTTGGAACCATTATAAACCTATTTTTACTTTAATATAAAATAATATTTTGAGATATTCCTAAGGTGCCCCTCTCCTCCCTTATAAAAGGGCACCTCTTCCCCCTCCTCCTCACACCAATTTGAGCACTAAAGCTCGGCCAACCCCTGAAAAAATCCCTTCTCCACTTCCCTAGAATAATACTAGGGTCCTGGTCTTTTTCAAAGACCAATCTTAGTTCCCTAAGTGGAGGATTCAAAGAGGCGTTCCAAAGAAGAGGTAATATCCATTACCGATCTTTTCAATTTCTTTCTTCTTCAACTTCTTCTTATTTAGTGGTTTCATGATAAAGTAATAACATCAGTATTACTTACATACTTATATGTTATTATAAATATGAAACAACCCTAATTCACCTTCTATCCATCCTACGGAAAAATGAAATCACCGTGCGTGCGTACATACAGAATACCGTCTCCACGCCGTGGTGTAATCTATTTTCCACCACCACCTTACAAGGATGGGTATAATGGTGTAATGAGTAACTATTTATGATTATTATAAAGTAATATTGATACTGAAATAATATATATATACTCCAATACAATTCCACGATCATAGGAACGATATCATCACTCGTGCGTACGTACAGAATACCGTCTCCACGATGTGATGCGACTCGTTCTACATGATCATCATTACATAGTAATTATATAAATGAATTGAATGAATAAATATGATATATGTTACCCTAATACCATTCTGGATATAAGGTATATATAACCTTAAAAGAAGAATAAGAATTTATTCGGCAAAACACACATAAGAACAAAAGGCAATAAAGACCCAAGTAACAAGTAACAATGAAATATTACTAACAAGAAGCTAAGAATATGACCATATATAATATCATATCAATATGTATGATTATAGAATAAGTCAATAACATTATTTAAACCATTATACAGGTGCTTCAGAAACATACAAAGAAAATCAGATCTAAGGTAAGGGAAAATATCACAATCTCATTTTTATCCGAGATTGTTTTTACTTTGGCATTTACTGGGGTGTATTTTATCATCCAAATCCATGTTCCCTAAATATGTAATATTTTTTCCATCCACTTAAAATATTTTAAATCCAATTTTACCCTTCGGTGAGTTTTTATTAAAGAATATGAATGGAATATTTTGTCGTTTTTTTTGTACGAGGTACTTTTTGACTTTTCCGACAAAAGTACGAAGAATGTTTTTTTAACTTATACAGCATGAATGGATTTTTAAAACATTATTTACAAGAAGATTACTTTACAAGTTTTCAAGTTTATTTTTAATCAACTTCTTTTAGTTTAAAATTTTATGACATGTTAAGAAAGGAAAAGTATTTTTGAAGAAGAAAGGATATTTTCCTCAAGAATGGAGTTCAAGTGTTTTATCAAAATTATTTTCCATCTAAGATAATAAAGGGTTCTGTTTTTATCCCTATTATTACATTGATTTGATTATGTTTTGAGGGAATTATTTTTATGAAGTCATTTACCTTATATGATTTGTTTTATGATGTCATTATGTTTCAAGAATCCCATTTTTGTTACATGTGTTATGCGATAATGTATGATTTATGATTATGTGGCACACATAAGAAAGGATTCATTATAAGATGGGTGGGACCTATATCTCCCTCCAATGCATTGGGTAATGATTTTATATCTCATGAGATAGACATGGCTGGAATGGTAGGTTATACCGGTTCAGTGAAACAGGACTGAAACGAGGGTGACTCGGTTCAGAAAGGGACTTTGTCCACTAAGATAGTCTTGGCAATGAGTCTTGACTAAAAAGAAATGATTATCTATGATTATGTGTGTATGCCACAAAGTTTCATTTTTTAAGTTATGATTTTTGGGATTTCATTTCACTACTATGATTTATCCCATGTTATGAAATTATGCTCTCTTTTGTAGGTTAAGATTTCCAAAAGTTATGTTCTTATGAATATGATGTGATTGATTTCTCTTTTGTTTACCCTTACTGAGCATTTGAGCTCACAATTTTATGTTTTCTTTTCCCCAGGATATAAAAAAAGGTTTTAGGTAAAAAAAAAGGGAAGATCTTTATGGGAGATATTGAAGATCTTTCACCACGATTAGAAGATTACGTTCCGAGTTTCCAAAGACACTAAACTATTACAATCCTTGTGTGTGTGTTTTTGCTATGTACTAAGTATTCCGAAAAAGTAATGTAATGTCCATGTATGTCCAGCTTCGGGTCTCTACAGTTGGTATCAGAGGAAAGGTTTAGTCAACCTTTGGAAACTAGGATGCGAAAACATTAGTGAGATCCCTAGAGATATTTCTAAGGTATGTCAAGGGATGTCCCTAAGGTTAAGTATACGTATAGGTTATAGTACTAGAATTACGCTAACGATCATAGAATTAAACCTAAGACGTTAGATATTGAAGGTACTCCCCCTTTATTATGTTGTTTTCCCCTAGCATGATTTTTTCCTCTCACACTGTTCTTTTTGGGTTTTAGAAAATGGCTGGAAACAAGATGATTCACAATAATGGAGAATATGATGGACAATGGAATGATATTCTTAATAAAGAAATGGGATTTGGAAGTCCAAACATCCTTATTATGCTGAATCAGCAATCTCATAATATGATCAATAAAGTAAAATTTGTTAAGTTTCCTGAATCGGCTAATAAGAGAAAGATGGAGTTTCATGATGATCATAGAGGAAAGAAAGTTCAATTTCCCCTATGTAAATCATGTGGGAAGAG
This sequence comes from Viscum album, assembly GCA_963277665.1. Lineage (NCBI taxonomy): Eukaryota > Viridiplantae > Streptophyta > Magnoliopsida > Santalales > Viscaceae > Viscum > Viscum album. The sequence continues at coordinate 218,152,424 of OY728147.1, forward strand.
GTATCAAGGAGAATGTTTCAAAGGAACTAGAAGACGCTTTGGGTGTGGAAAAGAAGGACACAAAGCAAGTAAGTGCAAAGTAAAAGGTTCAGTTAACACCATGGATGAGGATAATGGTATTGCTACGACATCAAAAATGGTTAAATGTTTTAAATGTGGAATGTATGGGCATTATGCAAACCAATTCCCTAAGGGAAAGTCTCATGAAGAGGATCAGTATGGTCGTATGGGAAGTATTTATGTTGATGATGATGAAGAGACTACAAATGATATGTGAGATGAAAGAATTGTTGAAGATCGGTCAATGGTTTAAGAAGGTAGTGGAATGATTACATGTTTATCAAGTGTAATGCTGTATAAGTAATCTCATGGTAATATGGAATAAAGAGACATCTAAGGATTATTACACTATTGTCTTTCCTATGTTTTTAAAGTGTATGATTAATGGTACTAGTAACCATGAAATGTTATTCAGATATTTTTTGGAATGTAGATGATATGAACATAATGAAGGGATAAGGAGAAAATTAAATGTTTTATAGTATTCATGAGCTCATGACTGATATAAGGAGAAGGTTATATCATGGTTTGAGTATATAGAATTTTTGGATTTTGGTATGTGGAAAGAGTTAACTTTTTTCATCATTCATGTTTTCACTATGGTTCAATGGGTATTCAAGAGAATACATGATTAAGGCCTTTGAATGTTTGGAATGTGACCAACAAGATATATCTTATGATATATGGGGGATAAATGATGGCATTCACGTGATTGTTCTGTGACATTTCAAGTAATCATTTTCATTGTACTATGAGCTTGGAAAAAAGTATTTTAGATAAGCCTAAATATTAGAATGGATTATGTTGGACATAAGTTAGGATAAAACGTTTTTCAATATTATTGATGGGATGTTATAGTAATATAGCTTTAGAAAAAGGACAACCTGCAGGACGGGCGACAACCCATCGCGTCGGACAAGGCTGTGGGAATCGAACCCACAACCGAAGTGCGACTGGCCTTTATCGCCTACCACTAGCCTACATGAAGTCCCTGTTTAGTAGAAACTAGTTTTATTATATTAAGCAGTATGATATAGGAAGTATAAGTCCATTTTAAGAACCATATATGATTAATCTCACTATAGAATGACTTATGTATATTTAATAACTTTTGCTAACCTTTTGTTTGAGACAGATGGAATGACCTGTCATTCTATCACATGATCTGCTAACACTTCACGAATAACAAATTCAACTTCATTTATTTAAGAGATGAAGTAGAAAATGTTCAAGGCACGAACAACAGTGAGATTGTACCAAAATAAAGTAAGTATTTATTCGAATTCAAATTCTTCAACTTTAGGGAAACGATCTTGAAAACCAAAAATGTTGTCCTAGTGTTCTTATATATGATTAATCAGATGGTACCTTAGATCGTCACAAATTTATGGATTTGTGATTGTTGGATTTTCCATAGCCATGTTCTCTACCACTCTCCCTCAGAACATGATGGTTAGATTTCTCTTCCATATCCATATTTTCACCTATGTGGAAACCCAACGATTAGTTTATTTGGGTAACCGTTACATTTCATACTTTTGTTTTTAAAGATTAGTTTTGGTATTCCTTTTTACGATGTCGGTTTCTATTAAAGAAACTTTCAAGTAGTAAACCATTTATAACCCCGACGAATTTCGAGGGCGAAATTAATTTTAAGGGGGGTAGAATGTAACACCATGAGGTTTTATGAAAAATATTCTTTTTAATTTCATTAATGTCTTGTGTTGTACGCTACACCAAAAGGAGCTTTCACAAAACGCATCCTTGACTTGCCTTGCATTACACGCAATCACGACCTTCCTCGATAGCGTGTGTAGTACGCAATATCGAGTTTCACTAAACAACGATATGCTATTAAAATATTATTATAAGTAGCTGTTATGAATAGTAATAACCACCTTTTAAAATTTTAGAAATTTTATCTCTCAAAATGGACTTCATTTTTGGATTCGGAGTATCGAATTTAGCCTAAGGTGAAATTTTGGTACTTTTCAGATAACTTTCATATTCTGATGAATAGTGAAAATTACTAAATTATAATTAAAAACAACTTTTTTAACTAAAATAATTAATAGTGATAAATCATTAATTTGAGTGGTTATAAAGTATATTTGGAATATATTTTTACAATTTAATACAATGTTGGTCATTGGATGTAATTTCACATTTAAACCAGACATAAACAAGTGTCAATCTTTTGATAGATATTGTTTCTTAAAAACACGCTATTTGTTTTAACAGCGGGATTTAATTATAAAATTAATTAATGCAAATACTATGTTATGAATTTGGTAAAATAGACTTCATTTTTGAATTCGGAATATGAAATATAGCTTAGGATGAAATTTTGGCATTGTTCTGAAAAACATCAATTTTTGATGAATAGTGAAACTACTAAGTGGTAGTTAAAAAACTGAATTTTTCATAAAACTTAATTTTACCGCTTCTGTGAATGGAATTTTAAAAATCCGAGAGAAACGGTTGATGTCAGTAAGTAAAATGTGGTTCAATGAGATGAAAATAATTTTTGGTGAATAGTAACTTTTTACGTTTATTTACCACGGTTAAAAGTAAATAGGGTAATTAAGGGTAAAAATGATATTAATATTACCATAAAACATGTCCTAATCCTATTGGACAAGTTTATCTCGACCAAAAACAACCTTAAGTGTAAAATATTATCATTTAGTCCCACTTGGATTAGATTAGGACATTTATTATTATTTAATTCAAAGAAGAGTTAAAAGAGTTAAAATCAAAGTTTATTTACTAAAACATTTTTAATATAGGGTTGTACATAAGATAAATTCGATTGTAAATATTAATTAGAAAGCTAAAAAGATTTCCTACATAATGGTATTTTATTTGTAATTTTTAGACATCAAATAAGTTAATTTATTTATGACACAAATATGATGAAGTAATTATCTTATTAATGAAATATTAAAATAATTGATATTATAAATACAAAAATAAATGTAATTTAAGACTTTTTATGGATTCCACTAATTTTATAGGTTACTATGATATATTGGTGTTGATTTAATAAACTTGGTTCGAACATATAATTCTGTTATGACTTTCACAAAAATCATATATCAAATAGTGTCAAAATTGACACAAAATAGTTTTTAAATATAATATTATATTATTAATTGTTATTTTATTCCTAAAAATATAAGGATTGGCCAAATAACTTAGATAAGGATTTATATATTAATAATAAACAATTTGGGGTTCGTTTGGCATGTTATAGTAAGTGTATTAACCATATAGTGTAAGAAAACAAAAAGACACGGTAAAAGTTAAATTATTTAACTTAGAGTTAAATCTAATTGATAAGTTTAAAATAATAACCTAAACTTGTATAAATCCTATTGGTTGGTATGATTTCGACCCATCCCCACTTTAGCTTCGAAATAAGACCCTTTGAAACCATTATAAACCGATTTTGACTTTAATATAAAATAATATTTTGAGATATTCCTAAGGTGCCCCTCTCCTCCCTTATAAAAGGGCACCTCTTCCCCCTCCTCCTCACACCAATTTGAGCACTCATGCTCAGCCAACCCCTGCCCAAATCTCTTCTCCACTTCCCTAGAATAATCCTAGAGGTCCTGGTCTTCTTAAAAGACCAATATTAGTTCCCTAAGTGGAGGATTCAAAGAGGCTTTCCAAAGAAGAGGTAATATCCATTACCGATCTTTTCAATTTCTTTCTTCATCAACTTCTTCTTCTTTAGTTGTTTCATGATAAAGTAATAACATCATTATTAATTACATACTGATATGTTATTATAAATATGAAACAACCCTAATTCACCTTCTATCCATCCTACGGAAAAATGAAATCATCGCGCGTGCGTACGTACGGAATACCGTCTCCACGCCATGGTGTAATCTATTTTCCACCACCACCTTAAAAGGATGGGTATAATGGTATAATGAGTAACTATTTATGATTATTATAAAGTAATATTGATACTAAAATAATATATATATACTCCAATACAATTCCACGATCATAGGAACGATATCATCACTCGTGCGTACGTATGGAATACCGTCTCCACGATGTGATGTGACTCGTTCTACATGATCATCATTACATAGTAATTATATAAATGAATTGAATGAATAAATATTATATATGTTACACTAATACCATTATGGATATAAGGTATCTATAACCTTAAAAGAAGAATAAGAATTTATTCAGCAAAACACGCATAAGAACAAAAGGAAAAAAAGACCCGAGTAACAAGTAACAATGAAATATTACTAACAAGAAGCTAAGAATATGACCATATATGATATCATATCAATATGTATGATTCTGGAATAAGTCAATAACATTATTTAAACCATTATACAGGAGCTTCGGACATGTACAAAGCAAATCGGACCTAAGGTAAGGGAAAATATCACAATCTCATTTTTATCCGAGATTGTTTTTACTTTGGCATTTACTGGGGTGTATTTTATCATCCACATCCATGTTCCCTCAATATGTAATATTGTTTCCATACAATTACAATAGTTTAAATCCAATTTTACCCTTCGGTGAGTTTTTATTAAAGAATATGAAAGGAATCTTTTTTCGTTTTTTTTTTGTACGAGGTACTTTTTGACTTTTCCGACAAAAGTACGAAGAATGTTTTTTTAAACTTATACGGCATGAATGGATTTTTAAAACATTATTTCAAAGAATCTTCCTTTACAAGTTTTAAAGATTATTTTTAATCAACTTCTTTTAGTTTAAAATTGTATGACATGTTAAGAAAGGAAAAGGATTTTTGAAGAAGAAAGGATATTTTCCTCAAGAATGGAGTTCAAGTGTTTTATCAAAATTATTTTACATCTAAGATAATAAAGGGTTATTTTTTTATCCCTATTATTACATTAATTTGATTATGTTTTGAGGGAATTATTTTTATGAAGTCATTTACCTTATATTATTTGTTTTATGATGTCATGATGTTTCAAGAATCCCATTTTTTTTACATGTGTTATGCGATAATGTATGATTTATGATTATGTGGAACACATAATAAAGGATTCATTATAAGATGGGTGGGACCTATATCTCCCTCCAATGCATTGGGTAAAGATTTTATGTCTCATGAGATAGACATGGCTGGAATGGTAGGTTATACCGGTTCAGTGAAACATGACTGAAACGAGGGTGACTCGGTTCAGAAAGGGACTTTGTCCACTAAGATAGTCTTGGTAATGAGTCTTGACTAACAAGAAATGATTATCTATGATTATGTGTGTATGCCACAAAGTTTCATGTTTTATGTTATGATTATTGGTATTTCATTTCACTACTATGACTTATCCCATGTTATGAAATTATGCTCTCTTTTGCAGGTTAAGATTTCCAAAAGTTATGTTCTTATGAATATGATGTGATTGATTTCTCTTTTGTTTACACTTACTGAGCATTTGAGCTCACCCTTTTATGTTTTCTTTTCCCCAGGATATAAAGAAAGGTTTTAGGTAAAAAAAGGGAAGATCTTTATGGGAGATATTGAAGATCGTTCACCACGATTGGAAGATTACGTTCCGAGTTTCCAAAGACACTAAACTATTACGATCCTTGTGTGTGTGTTTTTGTTATGTACTAAGTATTCCACAAAAGTAATGTAATGTCCATGTACGTCAAGCTTCGGATCTCTACAGGGCACCTTAAGAAAAACATGAAATATTATTTTATAATAAATTTATATTCGGTTTATAATGGCTCTAAAGTGATTTGTTTAAAGGATAAGGTGGGGATAGGTGGAAAACCACTAAACCAATATGTTTTAGACAGGTTTGGTTCACTTTATTGAACTTATCTTTTAGTTTTAACTCTTAGTTAATTAGTTTGACATTTACCATGTCTCTTTGTATTTTTATATTATATAGTTAATAAACAGACTATATACTTCCAAGTGAACCCCAAGTGGTTCATTAATGATACAACTATAATTATATAAGTCTCTTGGCCGAACCTTATATTTTTAGGAATAGAATATCAATTTATAATATAATATTTGTTTTAAAAAAATCATTTATGTCAATTTTGACACTATTTAATAATTTCTTTTTGTGGAAGTCTTGACAACATCATTAATTCGAAAAAAAATAATTTAAGCAATCCTAAAATGTTATATTAACCAATAAATTTTTTTTATGTCATGAAAACATTAAATTAAATTTATTTTAACATTTATAAGACCAATTATTTGATTCTTTCATTAATAAGGAAATCACTGCATCATTATTGTGTCACAATTAAATTTAATTATTCAATGTCTAAAAATTATAAATAAAACAGAATTATGTATGAAATCTTTTTATATTCATAATGAATATTTATAGTCATATATAACCCTATGTAAAAATTGTTTTGCTAAAAGATATATGCTTATGTCATTTTTGTATTTACTTTAACTTAATTAATATAAAGTGTCATTATCACTTACAAGTAGCTCTATGGGATCCCAAAATCGACCCAAAAATGCCCATGGTCGGACATGTATAAAAAAATAGGTTTAGGATACGTTTTAGGGTAAATTAGTATTATTATAATATTACTATTTTACCCTTATTTACCGGATTTACCCTTTAAACATGTTAAATAAAATATTTACTGAAGTAATTATTCAAAATGTCTAAAAATAAAAGTTGCTTATTTACACAATTTGGACCTCTTGATTATAAATATGGAATCCATTTTTTTAAATTCAAAACACAGAAGTAGCAGAAATTAATTTTAAATTAATTCCCGTTGTCAAAACAAAAAGCGTGTTTTTAAGAAATAATAACTATCAAAAGATTGACACTTGCTTATGTCCAGTTTAAATGTGAAATTATGTCAAATGACCAAAATTGGATTAAATGGTAAAAATATAATCTAATTATACTTTAAAATCACTCAATTTAATAATTTATCACTATTGATTATTTTGATTAAAAAAGTAGTTTTTTTAATTAAAATTTTGTAATTTTCACTATTCATCACAAAATGAATGTTTTCAGAAAAAACCAAAAATTCACCCTAAGCTAATTTCGATATTCCAAATCAAAAAATGAAGTCCAATTTGAATGTTCAAATTTATAAAATTTCAAAAAGTGGGTATTACTATTCATAATGGACGGTTTATTGGTTTTGGTGTTTTAGACCTCGAAGTTGCGTACATCACACGCTACTATATTATTCAAAGAGAAGACTACCGTAAAAGCTTGGGGTGTTACATTCTCCCCTCCAAAAAATTTCTTCCTCGAAATTTCTAGAATACTACCGCATGAAACACTCTGGTGGTTATTCATCATAAGTTCTTCGGGTTCCCACGTTGCCTCGTCCATCTTATGGTTTCAACATTGAACTTTTACCAGATGAGTCGTCCGGTTTCTCAGCACTTGTTCTTTAGTATCAATAATCCTGATGGGATCTTCGCAATAAGACAGATTGGGTTCCAATTCTACTTTCTCATAGGTGAGTAAATGTGTTGGGTCAGACATGTATTTTCTGAACAGTGATACATGGAATACATCATGAACTTTGGAGAGACTTGGTGGCATTTCCAAACAGTAAGTTACAACCCCAATTTGTTCTAGAATTTCGAAAGGTCCTATGTACCTGGGACTCAATTTACTTTTCTTACCGAAATGTATAACTCTCTTCCATGCAGATACCTTCATAAAAACATGATCTCCAACCTGAAATTCCAAATCCTTCCTTCGGTTATCATCATAGCTATTCTGCCTAATTTGAGATACATTGATGTGGTTTTGGATTACCTTCACCGTTTCCATTGTTTTCTACACCAGTTATGGGCCTACGAGTTTTCTTTCACCAACATCATCCCAACAGGTTGTTGTGCGACATCTCTTTCTGTATAACGCTTCATATGGTTCCATCTGAATACTCGAATGGAAGATATTGTTATAGGAAAATTTTACCAGAGGTAAATATTGATCCCACATACCCTGAAAGTCAAGTGAGAAATATCTCAACATGTCTTCTATGATTTGAATAGTCCGTTCTGATTTCCCATCTATTTGAGGGTGGTAGGCAGTGCTCAAACAAAGTTTAGTATCCAAGGCCTTCTAAATACTCTTCCAGAATCTGGAAGTAAAATGGGGATCACTGTCAGTAACAATCGATACGGGTACTCCATGAAGTCTCACAACTTCATTAATATATAGTCTTGCTAGACGTTCAAGTGTTAGATCTTCTCTTATAGAAAGAAAATGTGCTGACATGGTAAGATGATCAACAATGACCCATATTGCATCATTCCTTCTAGGAATCATTTGTAGCCCCATAACAAAGTCAATCGTAATATTATCCCATTTACACTCTGGTATGGGAAGAGGTTGCATGACTCCTCTAGGTTGTTGCCTTCCAGCTTTCACATGTTGACAAACCATACATCTTGACACAAAATCAGCAATCTCCCTCTTCATGTTGTCCCACCAAAAATTTTCCTTAAAATATCTATACATTTTGGTGCTCCCTTGGTGTATAGAGAAATTGTAACTATGAGCATCATCCAATAATTCCCTTTTTAGATCAGGTTTATCGGGAACACAAAGTCTCTTCCCAAATTTCAAAATTCCACCTTCATACACAAATTCACTCAATCTCCCATCATTCACAGCTTTAATATTCTTTTGAAATTTTTCATCATCAGTCTGAGAACATTTTATCCTTTCTATTAAATATGGTTTGGAAACCATTTTAAAAAGTATCGATGTTTCACCTTCCATGGTAATTCCCATATCCATCTTCACTAGATCCATGAAAATTGGATCCCTTTAAGTTCTCAACATGTTCAAAACTACATGATTCTTTCTTCTCAAAGCATTTTCCATCTTATTTTCCGTCCCCGGGTGGTATTGTATCGTGCAATCATAATCCTTGAGTATTACAAGCCATCCCCTTTGCCTCATGTTGAGTTCTTTCTATGAGAAAATATACTTCAAACTCTTGTGATCAGTATAAATATCACATTTTTCTCCATAGAGATAGTGTCTCCAAATCATCAAAGCAATGATTATAGTAGCTAACTCAAGATCCTTAGTAGGATAGTTTTACTCATGAATTTTTAGCTGTTGTGATGCACAGGCAATAACCTAATCTTTCTGCATAAGGACACAACCAAGTCCTTTCTTTGAAGCATCACTATAAATAACAAACCCATCATTCCCCGATGGTAGAGTTAGTATAAGAGCATTGACTAATCTTCTCTTTGTTCTTAAAAACATTCTTCACACGCTTTTGTCCAAATACATTTAACACCTTTACGTGTGATCTTCATTAATGGGTTAGCCAATCGAGCAAAATTCTGCACGAAACAACGATAATCCCCTGCTAAACCAATAAACCGTGTACCTCAATTATACTCGTCGGTGTTGGCCATTCTTGGATTTCCTTGGTATTAGAAGGATCAACGGAAATTCTATCCTTAGAGACAATATTCCCAAGAAAATAAATCTCATGAATCCATAATTCACACTTGCTAAATTTCCCATATAATTTATGTCTTCTAAGAGACTTCAGGATAATGTGAAAGTGATATTCATGATCTTCATATCTTTTGGAGTATACCAATATATAATCAATAAATACCACTACAAAATCATCAAGATATTCCTTGAAAACTCTGTTCATTAGATCCATGAATACATAGGGTGCATTAGTCAATCCAAAAGGCATTACTGTAAACTCGTAATGCCCATACCTGATTCGAAATATTGTCTTCAGAATGTCTTCCTTCTTCACACACAACAAATGGTATCTAGATCGGAGTTCAATCTTTGAAAAGTATTGAGATCCATGCATTTGGTCAAATAAATCATCAATGCAAGGTAGGGAATACTTGTTCTTTATTGTTATAGAATTTATTTCCCTGTAGTCAATACATAACCTCATAGATCCATCTTTCTTCTTAACAAAAAGGATAGGGGCTCCCCATGGAGAAACACTAGGGTGAATAAATCCCTTATTTCTCACTTCATATAGTTGTTTCTTTAGTTCAACTAATTCCATAGTGGCCATTCTATAAGGGGTATTTGATATATGCCTTGAACCTGGAATTAAATCAATGAAAAACTCAGTTTCTCGTTTTGGAGGATGTCCAAGTAAATCATTCAGAAACACATCTACATATTCATTCACAATATTTACATCCTCTATTTGAACATTCCTTTCCTCATCCATAGTTATATCATTTTCTTCCTCCCCGATAATTGAATTTAGTTGAGCTACTGGGGGTGGATCTAGATAAGAATCAGGTGGTGACAATTCTGCTCTAAAGATTAGGTGTTCTTTATCATCATCATCAAAAATTGTAACCTCCTTTATCATATAGTAAATATTCACATCAGGGTCCGAAATCCAATCCATACCGAGGATTATATCAAATTAAATCATGGGTATAACGATGATATCAGTAGATAAAGAATATTTATGTGCTCTAATGGGGACTGATTCACAAAACTTTTTTGCAATGATACTTCCCTTAGGATTTTTGACTGGTAACTCCCTTGTTAAATCAAATTGGAAATATCTAATTTTCTTAGAAAACTGGGAAGATATGAAACAATGCGATGATACAAAATCAAATAAAGCATTTTTTAAACATGAGGAAACCATTAAATTACCTTCCACCACGTCTTTTGGAGCTTCTACCTCAGTAGTAGTGATAGCATAATCTTGGCCTTGATCCCTTGGCCTTTAATGAGGTAATTTACCCTAATGCACAGGACATTCATTTTCATAATGTCCTATATCCTTATAATTATATAATTGAACATCGGTAGCTTCTTTCTTCCGCTTTCTATCACATGCTTGGTGGCCTTTTTCACCACAGTTGTAACAGACTCTCATTCCTTTCAAGAAAGTACCAGGGTGTTTCTTCCCACATTTATTGCTGGATGGATATTTAACTTTTCCCTTCTTCCCCTTATTTTCATTCCCATAGTGATCAGAAGATCTCTTCTTCTCTTTCTTTTCTTTAAAGTCATAAGACTTAGATAATTCCTTTTCTGTCTTGATAGCACATGAGACAATATCTTCGTATGACGAGAAGTATTGTGAGACTAATTCTCGATGTAGAAATGGTTTTAAACCATCAAAGAAATGATCAATCTTACTCCTTGGGTTACGTATATAATCTACTTCATGCCTCGCTGACCTTGTAAAGTTAGCCTCATACTTTGGGACATTCTCATCCTCCTTTTGTCTCAGACTCAGAAATTGACTTTTCATATCTGCTCGATGGTCATGAGGAAACTATTTTTCTAATAAAATCTCTTTGAACTCCCTCCATTCCATATTTGATACTTCATCATTTTCCTTTGTGTTTTGAATCAATGACCACCATTGGTCAGAATCTCTAGTGAGGCGGTAAACTGTCATGATAGCTTTTTCCCTTTGACTACTCCTCAAGGAATGGAATATTTTCTCTAAGGAATTTATCCATTGCTCAGATACTAATGGATTTGTACTCCCATTGAATTTTGGTGGTTTTTTCCTCATGAATTGATCAAACATTGATCCTCCATGTTGTGGATCTGGGTTCTTCATATGGGTAATGATATTATTCATAACCTAAGTGAGTTTTCCCAGTATGGTGATTAGTTGATTATCACCAGTTGCATCACCAGCTCCACTATAATTATCTTAAGTACGAGGTAAATCCCTACATGGAGTGCATGCATTGATATGGTTTCCATTTCTTCCACTAGGCACCATTTCTAAACAATGGCATACACTATATTAGTTTATGAATCGCAATACATAAATCCAATCTTGTAAAACACTTGACATGAATTGAACAGTTTATGGATATAATCCATAATCATAAAAAACTTCTATGAGAAAGAATATACTCATAAACCCTTCATAACTATTTTTAAAGAAAATGAGAATTATCCTAAGCATATCCCCCGGGACTGTCATAACCAAGAGTGCAGCAAGGCCCGTTGTCGTGCACCAGTTCCCATTTGAGTCTAGCTCAAAGCGGTGTTTTTGGGTTTTACCCCTAGGTACATATTTTCCATAGGAACCTCTACCTGCACGTATCCAGACATGGATGTATTGCTCGGAAAACTCACAAAATCTCTACAATACAAAAAATCTTGTAATTTCCTCTATACTAATCCTCAAAGTCCATCTTAGGTCTATGTGCTCTAATTAGAGTTTATCTAAATCTAGATTCCAAGGTTTATACTAAACATCATCTGATACCAACTGTAATGCCATGACCCCAGTTACCCAGAGTCGGTACATTATTACATAACATTGGCATGATCACAAAAGATCATGTCTCGAAATACCGGTTAGTTTAGTAGTCTTGGAATCACTAGATACATTCATAATGTTTACATTACATCATAAAGTGAAAAACTAAAACAACATCTTGTCTCCATAGACCACACTCATATCCCCTCATACTATCCCTATAGGTGATTCATAAAATACTTCTTCACATATTGGTAAAAATAAAACATAGAAAGGGGTGAGCTCAGATGCCCAGTAAGGATAACAATATTGCAGAAACTTTCATAAATAAGTATAAACATTTAAGGCAATGTATAACTAAAACAAAATCCTTTTAAACTTGAACTTTAGCATAATATGGAAGAAATAAAATGAAATAATTTCATTTACTTATTCACATGGATATTCTAATAATCGAATAATCACATGCAATATCAATAACCACTTTCTTAATGATGGAATGAATAATGCCAGACTATCATAACCACATAGTCAAGGCCTTGTACCAAGACTAAAATAAGATTTTGTCTAGTCCTTGTGCCAAGACACTAGTTTGTCTCATGAGACCTACCGATGCATTGAGGAGCTATAGCGGGCTTCACCCGTCACATACTAAGTCCAATGCATTCCTCATATGAACAGGTTTGAACATTACAAAATCATTCGTATTAAAACTAGCATATGAAATGTCAATACTTTCTCCGTAATCCATAAATGGTATAAAAATAACACATCCATTGTCAAACATATCACAATACCTTCAATACAATACTAATGTTTTGTATCATAGAAAAATCAACTTCAAATAATCTTAAAATCCCTCAAAGGATGTTGACATAGATGAAAACAAAACTATTTGATAGAAATATCTCTATTTATTGAAATAATTTAAAAGTAACATAATTATAAAATAAATCATTTACTTTGATAATATTCTTATAATATTTTAAGGGAAGATTCGATGGTTTTATAATGGTGGAAAATAGGTGCACTCGCCGTATAAGTTAAAAAAGACTTTCTTACCTTAATTCTGTCGAAAAGGATAAAAAGGACCTTGTTTGGAAAATGATGGAAAGATTCCTCTATAAACATGTTATGAAAAGTCAAACAAGGGTATAAATGACTTTAACCCATGGTCTATAAATTGTAAGAATGTTTTGAAATTCATTTTTAAGAAACATGGACGTGGATAATAAAGAAGTCCCAGTAGATACATATGTAAAAACAACCTCGGATAATAAAGAGATTGTAGAATTGATCCTTACCTTGTACTTTTCCTTGTTCGAGGGTAGTTTAACCTCCTGTACAATGTTTAAATAATTGTTACTAAATTATACAGGAATCATATAAATTAATATGATATCATATACGATCTTTTAACATTTCTTTGTTAATAATATCTTAGTATTATCGTCATTTCGGGTGTTAACTTACTCATTTTCTTTTATATGTATTGTTACATAAGTCATGTTTCTTATGTATAGGTTGTATCGTATTCATATCCAGAATGATATCAAGTCCTTAAACATTATTTTTAATCATAAAATGATAATTCGAGTTGAATGGATATGATGGGGAGTGAATCTCATCACGTTCGTGGAGACGGTAGTCCGTACGTACGGACGAGCGACAATATCATTCTTTTGATATTAAAATAATATATAATTGGATGTTATATCATATATAAAGAATCATTATAATGTTATATTTATTATTTAATTCAATTACACATCATTATCATACCCATTCAAATAATAATGTTTTGAATAACAATTACACCACAACGTGGAGACGGTAATCCGTACGTACGCACGTATGGTGACATATAATTCAAAGGATGGATAGAATACTGAATATGGTTGTACCATATTTATAATAACATCATAGTATATATAAGATACTGGAGTTATTATTTTAGAATGTAAATAACAAATAATGAATAAGTGGAAGAAGAAATGAGCTTGAAAGAGGGTGGTGAAATCCTTACCTCTTCTTCAGGTTCTTCCTTTTGATTTGATCAAAAGGGCTCCTTAGGTTGGATTTATGATCAAAATAAGGCCTTTGGGTTGAAGGGAGAAAAGTTGGGAGGATATTTGGGCAGATTTTGGCTGAGCCAAAAGTCTTTGATAGTGTGAATTAGAGAGAAGGGGGAGTGCCCTTTTATAAGATGGGTGACGGGCATCTTAGAAAAAACTAGAAATATTATTTTATAATAAATTTATATTCGGTTTCTAATATCTTCAAAGTAACTTTTTTTAAGTATAAGGTGGGTATAGGTCTAAAACAACTCATACAATAGGTTTTATACAGGTTTTGGTCACTTTATTAACCTTATCTTTTAGTTTTAACTCTTAGTTAATTAGTTTGATATTTACCATTTCTCTTTGTATTTTTACATTATATAGTTAATAAACATACTATATACGTCCAAGATAACCCCATGTGGTTAATTAATGATACAACTATCATTATATAAGTCTCTTGGCCGAGACTTATATTTCTTGGAATAGAATATCTATTTATAATATAGTATTTTTTTTAAAACTCATTTATGTCAATTTTGACACTATTTAATAATTGATTTTTGTTAAAGTCTTAACAAATATATTAATTCAAAAAAATTAATTTAAGAAATCCTAACATGAATTATTAACAAATAAAATTCGTTTATGTCATCAAAACTTTCAAATTATATTTATTTTAACATTTATAATTCCAATTATTTGATTAATTTATTAATAAGGAAAATACTGCATCATTATTGTTTCATTAATAAATTTAATTATTCAATGTCTAAAAATTATTAATTAAATAAAATTATGTAGGAAATATTTTTATCTTTCTAATGAATATTTATATTCATATATAACCCTATGTAAAAATTCGTTTGCTAAAAGATATATGCTTCTGTGATTTTTGTATTTACTTTAACTTAATTAATATAATGTGTCATTATCACTTACAAGTGGCTCCATGGGGTCCCAAAATCGAACCAAATAAGCCCATGGTAATAAATGTATCAACAAATATGGTTAAGACACGTTTTAGGGAAATTTAATATTATTATAATATTATTTGTTACCCTTATTTACAGGATTTCCCAGTTAACCATGGTAAATAAAATATTTACCGAAGTAATTATTCAAAATATCTAAAAATAAAAGTTAACTATTTACACAATTTGTACCTCATGATTATAAATATGGAATCCATTTTTCTAAATTCAAAACACAAAAGTGACAGAAATTAATTTAAAATTAATTCCCTTTTTCAAAACAAAAAGCGTGTTTTTAAGAAATAATAACTATCAAAAGATTGGCACTTTCTTATGTCGAGTTTAAATGTGAAATTATGTCCAATGACCAACATTGGATTAAATGTTAAAAATATAATCTAATTATATTTTAAAATCACTCAAATTTATAATTTATCACTATTAATTATTTCTATTAAAGAAGTTGTTTTTTTAATTAAAATTTAGTAATTTTCATTATTCATCAAAAATTGAATGTTTTCAGAAAAAAACCAAAAAATCACCCTAAGCTAATTTCGATATTCCGAATCCAAAAATGAAGTCCATTTTGAAAGATAAAATTTATAAAATTTCAAAAAGGGGTATTACTATTCATAACAGCTAGTTGACTGGTTGTGGTGTTTTAGAACTCGAAGTTGCGCACAACACACGCTACTGTATTATTAAAAGAGAAGCATAATGTAGAAGCTTGGGGTTTTACAATAAAGATTGGAAAAAGCCCATATACTCTTCCCTAAAAATATGTATCGCCTTTTTATCTCATGGAAGTACCAACTTCTTCTGAATTCTCCCATACTAATGGGATGTTCATCTCTAGGAGGAGAATGCTTCCTTGAAGGCTCACCTAAATCTTAAATCATCTCCATTATTGTTATGTGAAAAGGAGGTGCTGAGAAACATGGTATATCCACTTGAAAGAGTAGTTTTTTAGATCAACACCCTATTATACCACTACCCAATCCTGGGAAATATCATGTGATAGGAAGATAGGGGTTCCAACAAGTGGAAGGATAATCTCAGAACTGGTTACCTTGCATTCCAATATTAGCCAAAACTGTAGGATAATTATTGCATTTAGTTCTCCCCGCACACCAGCCGATGTTAGATGATAAGACCTTTGGTTACATCCAATTTTTTTTGTAAACCGATAGTGGTTTTACAACTTTAAAATGATCAAATCATCTATCCAAACTGTGAGAACCCCATCTCAAAGGGAGATGTTGCATGACCTTTCATCAAGAGAGCCACCAACATTATCTATAATTGGCTTGGTCAATGAGTGATATGGTTTGAAATATAATAAATTATATCATCTAAACATATTAGTAACCTCATTATGGACTAAATTCATGCCCTCAACCCTGGAGATGATTATAAACCCGGGGAAAAGAAAGGAACCACGGATACTGGTAGTGTTGTAGTATCTGTAGTAGGGGAAATTATCCCCTACCCAACCGAATAAAAATAATAAAATAAAAAAGATCCTATAAAATATATTTCCCTTATAAATATGTCTTGTAAGCTATTAAAGGTGTGCAAGATTTTGTACCACATGATTAAGAGGTCTTCCATTTTCAAACCGAGTAGTCCTCACCAATGTGCTATCTCGGATCCCCAAACGCTTGTCCACATCCAGAAAAAGACAACCATTCAAGAACATGTTCATGAAAATCACTAGGCTAAGGGTCAAGGATATCTCTAACCTTACCCATTAGACCCATAAGGAATATTATCCAGCTTCCAATTTTTCCCAATATGATTTGGCATTGTTATGGATCTACTGAGAGGGACTCCATTGAGTGTGCATAGTGTTCTGTCAAACTCTTCTGTAATAGAAGAAAATGTTCATACAATATTTAAAAAATATAATTGTGAATATATTAAAATAATTTATTAAATTTTCTTTCACTATATTGAGAACATCCTTTTCTAGAACTGAAGTCTTTTCGGGTTCATCCCAAACTTCGGCAGTTGGATGGAACATGTTATACATTTCCACAAGGGGGTATCCCGCCCAATTGGTAGTTATAACAAAGGATAATTTTTTATTTATCATGGGATATATTAAATGAATTGGTACCATTGCACCATAATCTAACAATTTATCTGAGAATATCATACGGATGATAACTGAAAAACTGGGAAACCCATACTGCTTCATATGGATGGACATCATGTAACTTGTCAAAAAATTCTATGCAACTCTGTCTAACCCAAAATGGTCATTCCCATTCATCATAAAAGTTTTCAAAAGGGTAAAATCAAATTTTCATATCTAGACACTTCATATGTTTTTCTAATAAGAGAAAAATATGCTCGAGTATCTTTGAGTGATGCGTTGTTGGGTAAAATCTCAGTCGTATGGACCTAGAGGGGAGTTTCCAGCATATAGGACAACCCATGGGATAGTGATATAATCAGTTGGACATCCTTATAAACTATCATATAAATATAGTAAAGGGAATTTGACACCCATAAATATTATATGTTTTAGCCAGGATAAGTGATGGAAACGTTATCCCGCAAGTCAAATCTTTATAAGGTAATTTGGTGTGATTAAGGATTGTTCTATAGTTAGGATAAAAGAATCATATTCATAACCTTATTTTTAGATCACATAATATATTGAGGGTCATCATTATAGTTCCTAGAAATCATGGCCCCCAGGTTATCTATATTGGAAGAACAATGGTGAGATATGTAATCTATCTATATTAAATAAATAATAATATGGAAGATGAGTGAAAAGTATTTCAAAATAAATGCACAACTCTGAAAACATTATGAAAATTTCATGACCCATAAGGGGGTATGAGAGAACATGATCAGATAAAAATCTCACTAACTACCTCATTAATATCTTACAGACCACAAAAACCCATCGGATATATCACAACCACACAACCCTTCACAAGACTATTGATGGTGTGACCATTATATGGTTACGCGAACCATATTACAATTGTCCGGTCATGCGACCAAACCAGCAGATCCTGCAAAACTAACAAATACCACCATACCTTCTTATACCCTAATATCAATAAATTTCTGAAGATAGATTTTTGGTTTATTTTAATAAGTACTTGGACATGTAAGATCTCAAAAAATGGTTCTCATTGAACAATCTTGCTGATAGATCATACGATCAGTTATTTTGGAAGGCCTTGTGAAGGGATCATGTATTATAAGTTTTTAAAAAAATGTTCTAGAGAGTTTAATTAGTTGGTGAATAAGCCACCCACTTTTACCCTATTTATATGAAACTCCCTAGAGTACCAACTATCTCCTTGGAGACCAAACCTCAACCAAGACATCAATTGTAGGAAACCCCAAAAACTCATGTGGGTCTTTACATTCCTTAAAACTGATCCCTTGACCCTGTAGACATCTCTCATGTGGGGGAATCTATTTTGGCTTTCCAAATTAGCATTACAATATCAATAAGGTACAAAGTACCTGAAACAAGGGTACTATTATCTCTGTAAAACAAATGTTGAGAAGGTGGACAAATTCTCATGGATCTCATGAACATCAAAAGCTAATTAAAATGGTTCATGTGTTGTGCAAGACCTAATACATATCATGGGGAGCCCCTTGGAAAATCCCTTATTCCTCAGTAGGCTTCCAAGACACTCACTGATCGTGTGAAAGATAAGAAACAAGTTCTTCTGAGTCATGCGACTTGTCAAGAGGAAGATTAATTAAAACCATCCAAAAACCTTAAGAAATAAAGGAGAAAATATGCAGTATATGGTGGTCTTATATAGTAATTGATCATCATATGTGGTGCCCATGAACTTTGAAAGACACTACAGAATCTCTGGAGACATGTCCACCTTGTCTCATGATATCCCACTACCATAACCCCTTCATCATAAGAAGGGGGTCTGACATTTCCATCAACCTCTATGTTTAACCTTTGGATCAATGGAAAAACAAAATTGTTTTCCATGACAATATTTACACATCACCACAAGACCCTTTATTAGTCACATGATGTATCACTAACAATGAGAGTGATTGTATTTGAAAACACTCAAACAAATTCATTAGATCCCAAACCTTTTTAAATAAATAATAAAATAAAAATGGAAAATATTGAATCATCTTGATTAGTGAGGATATTTAGATCATCAGGAAAAAGGGGTTATTTACCCTATGTAATCACCATTAATATCGCAGAGGCCCCCTCGACATATCATCACAATACCATGCAATAAATCCTAAAAAGATGACATGGTCTCGTGAATAACCCCTAAAAAGTTTCCTTTATCTCATGAAAAATCCTAGAAAAGTCACCTTTGTCTCTTAGAGAACCTCTGACATGCCCTCTTTGATCACATGAAATCCTTCCAACTAGAGTTCGGATCTCATGAAGACACCTATACATGAAATTCTGGCCTTGTAAAATCCCATTGGAATATACACATGTTCAAGAATAATCATTTTAATCATCATGGGTCCAATAAAAGTGGAAAATGTGGAACATTCTCAGGGTTGTTGATCATCGTGAGACACCCCTTGAATGACCCACAATAGGATCATTTGAAGTGAGTCGGACTAACTCCCTCCACCAACTTCATCCTAAATCTGTGAGATATATACCTCACAAGGAGGAGTATAACCATGGTGGAAATTCTATTATAACCCTTCTTATCATAAAAAAGTTACTAATTAATTCCGGAATACATGATGGATCACATTTGGAGTGGACTTCTCAGAGTGTCCTGTCACATGATCACAAAGGACATACTCTGAGAAATAATCTGTAGAATAACATAAGGGATCATAGATCGTTCATTGGAACGTCACATAGACACTTGATAGATCATGTGAAGTAATTTTTACATTTTAACTAAGTAATGTGAAGGGAAAATGCATGTTGGATGGATAACATGATTATTAAAGCAAGAAAACACTAGAAAAACCTAAGGCACATGTTCAATAAATTCTAAAATAAACAAAAAAAGATAAGAGACTCATGCAAAGAATAATTTTTTGATCCTCATAAGTTTCACATTACCAGTTCGGATCATATGGAAACACTAGTAGATGTTTCCCAAAACATGTGACAGTCCCTCGAAATAAAATATGGATCACGCGATGTCTCATTGATGAGTCAATAAAATCACACTATGTCCACCAAGCATGCCACCCAAGCCTAGGGAATTCCTCTAGCATTACCATCTGAACATTCTGAAGGCCTCCTGACATGTCACTCTGAATCATGTGGTGACACAATGACATTTAAAATAGGTCTCATGACGAAACTAGTATATATCATCTGGTTCTCATGAATTCACTAGTATTTTCCAACCCTGATCATGAAAGACCCTCTATACATATCATCCGGGTCATGTGGAATCCTATGGACATGTCATCCATGTCAGGAGACACCCTCTAGACTTTTATCCAATATATCATGATGTACTCTATAAAGGACAACCAGATGATGAGACACCCTCGAAACACGCCATCCTTGATCATGCGATGGACTCCCGAAAAAGCCACCCATGTCCTTGGATTTACTTTAGAAAAGTCATTCTGGATCATGAAATGAACTCCAGACATACCACTCAGATTATGAGACATTCTTCTGAATAGTCAATTAAATCATGTTCTTTCATTTGGACATGTACTCTATGGAACCAGGTCATTTCTAAACACCCATCATCATTTTAGGGAGGCAATAACACATGTGAGGAAGATAACTAGACCATTTCAAGTAAACATCTCAAGACCTGATAACTTTTTCTATGGGATATATAAGGGAAACCTAAGGGTTTAATACCCAATAAAATAGAACTATGAAAACACTTATTCCTACCATAATTTGGATAAGTAGGACTTCTTCTCAAGGATCAAGCTCCATGTTCAGAATCTAAAGCGAAGCCTCAGTGTGTAGTCCCCGATCAAACCAAACTACGAGAACTATAATTCATGCCATAATTAGGGTACGTAGGATTCCTTCCTAGAATCAGATCTTTATATAAAGCATCCAAAGGTAAAACTTAGTGTGTAATCCCTGATCTAACCAAAATATGAGAACTACAATTCCTTCAATAATTAGGATACCTAGGATTACTTACCAAGGCTCAATATCTATAATAAACCTCCAATGAGAAATCAAGGAGCTTAATACCCAATCAATGGTATGATATGAATACCCCCATATTAGTTCAACCTCAGTGTGTAATCTCTTATTAATTGAACTGTGAGAAATCTAATTCCAATCATACAAAAGATACCTAGGATGCATTCATAAGTCCTATGATCAAATGGGAATCCACATTCTTATAAGTCGTTCCATGTCTCTAAAATTCCAACCATCGAGACCCATTCTACCCCATGGGATGATCATTATTCCTCATCCATCAGTAGACCAAAATGAAAACTAAACTATGATAAATATAATTCATTCCAAATGGTAATCCTACTTGGTGTAATCTCTACCATGTATTTAATATTTCAACCATCGAGATCCAATCAGTCCCCTGGGATTACCATTCCTCCCCATCAATCAGCAGGCATTAAATAAAACTAAACTATGATGTCTCTGATTCCTTTTATACCCAGGATATGTAGCATGCCCTCCTAAAGAATAAGATCCATATTAAGTTTTCCAAGGGCTATACAATCCCATAAGTCCTATATCCATATGCAGTGAGACTAATTACATGGTATCCTTTATTTATCTCATCGAGCATGGATAATGTGCTCTTAAGGAGTTACAATGTTCCTATCATTCTCATAATGAACCTCCACTATCCAGGAAAATCTCAGTTTGTGAGCCCCAATTAGTGGAATGATTTGACTACCCCCACACAAGGACATATACTGTGGGGAAATTCCTATGGTCGTGATCGAACTATAATGAATTTGATTCCTTCTATAATCAGGATACAAAGGATGCCTCTCCATGTCTCAACTGCAAGTTTAAAGATCATATGTTCCCTTATATATATCCTTTCAACATTATGTTAAACAATATGGTTTTAAAAAACTACATTGGTGATGATTATTCATATAAACAGGATACATATGACACCTCATAAAGGATCAATCCCATCCTAGATATATTAATTGCCTCCCAGTATGCTAGTATATTTTAGAGAGTCTAGTTATATGGATTCAAAATATATGAAGCTACCAATTAATGGGAAATGGATGTAGAACCTTGGATACAAACATCTAGAATCACCAATAGATTCCCCATTTAGATAAAATATTTTTTATCCTATGAAAATTTTTCTAGGGTAACTAGTTGTGTATTGGTATTAGGAATATATTCTTAAATATATCTTCAATCTAGAATTGAGTCCAAAGTAGGAAAGCATTCCCTCCAAAGGGTGTGATGAGCCTGACCTCTCATTCCCTAAACCATTGTGAGTTCCTAAGTGCCACTCGATGTGAAACCCCAATCAGTAATCTGACATTGGTAATTAGGTATATACCTAGTTATAAATATGGAAATCATTGGGAGATTCTATGAAATATAAGCATGAATGATCAACCCAACATGAATGATTTTATAGATATCATACGCCCATAGTCAAAAAATTAGACAATTTTTTCCCCTTCAATCCATATGATATTTTGATGAAAGAATGATTCCATATTTCATAGGACATAGTTTCATGCAAGTATAGTTCTCATGGGCCATGTACCTATCTAGTATAGTTTTACTCATGCCTCAATAATCCATATGACTGATATCATCAACCCTCATTCCTAAACCCTTTTCTCTAATAATGGGTTGTGCTACCTCATCGCCTTTTTCTCTAATTAATAGGCTCCTTAACCTCAATACCCTTGTATGCTACCATAAATTGGCACTATCTATTACATTTCCAACTAAAATAACCTCATATGTGGACACATAAGCCCTGATGATGGATTCATCATGGAATAATGGTATTTTAGTCAATCAATGAGTACATGTGGGACCCCTGGATCCTTTAACCATTTGAATACAACCATTTATTCTCCCATCTTGATCAGGAATAGGTAGCCCCAGGCATAATCTACCTCTTACACAATACTAGGAATGGGCATCTCCAGGTGTAGTCATTGAACCTGTGTTCAATATTAAATGATTTAAATCTCATAATACAAAATCCTAGTCACATGATGTTAAAATTCATGACATTATCCTTAGATCATGATATTAATTATAAGCTTAACTCTTTGTATTGAACATGGGGTACCCTATTGGATCAATGTAGGATTCTTCATGTGACAAGTATAACACGCATTAACTAATAAGCATGATATGACACATCCACTATTCATAAATCCACTATGAATTATACGCATACCATCCTTCATTTTTACTCCTTTAAAAACACGGGTTTCTTTACCACATGACATATACATGTGTGTCAATCAGTCCCAGTTATCAAACGTATTTTCATGATAATGGCGTAAAGTGTTGTAATTAACTTTTATTTATAAGAATGTCTTCAAAAAATGATATCATGGACATGTATTAAAACAAAAAGAGAAGCAAAAACTATAAAATAATCTCTTAATGAGATAATTTTACCGATTATCCTCTCAATTTAAACACATACATCCCTAATTCCATAGTCTCTTTCACCAAAGGATAGGATGAAAGTCAGAAATGAAAAAATCAAAAAAAATCATGGGGACTTTTTAAGAACATTATAGTTTTTATAAAGACTGAGATAACAAATCATTTTCGTTTTTATGATGTATGTATCCATCTAATATATCTATTACTCATAGACATTTCCATCAAATAATGGATGTTTTTTACATTTTGGGATTCATGTCTTCAAGTAAAATTATACCTTTTCATTAAAAAAACCTTTCGTTATGATAGGTTAGTGTCAAAAAATAGAAGTATAGAGACTCACATTGATATAAATTATTTTATTATGTAGGAAAATTTCATGAAGTTTGAATTGAAATACATTAAAAATGAAACACCTATTTTAAAGTAGATAACATATTTTCCACAATGTCTAGATCACCTAATTTTTATAAATATAGAAAATGAAAAGTTTACGATTTGAAGAGGAAAAACCACAGTAAGTGAACATTTGAAAAAATAGATAGTCACAATTTTAAAATAAAATAACTATATAAAATTGTTGGATAAATTTAAGTCGAAAAGTATATAGTAAAGAATATATCTTGTGATTGAGGAGTTTGGGATAAATAATCCCTATATTCAGATCCTTACTAATTATGTATAAAAAAGATTCTATGCTTGAAACATATTCACTTTTATTTAAGGTTCTAGGAAGGTATCATATACATATCTAATAGGTTTTCACTGAGTACATGTATTGTACACTTTTATAATGATTATTTAGACAATTCATATTTAATCAAAATAATTTAATAAATGTAATTTAATAACTATGTATTATGATGAGCTATGATTCTGGATCATTTAAATTAGTACTATCTTCAATCGATTTCTCCACACACAAAACCAGAATAAAATGATTCATGATATACCATTTATTAAAAAAAATAATTAATAATATAACCTATAGTGAACAAAAATGATTATAATCAGTTAAAAAATTCTTAGAAAAAATGATTATGAATACTTACAATATTAGAACCACATTTTTTCAATAAAAGTAGTTTCTCTTTATATATATAAAATTTTCATTTAAAAGTAAATTTTATATATTTTAGAATTTTAATTTTATAAAACTAATTATATATTTTATTTTACATAAAAAATTATCATAGGATTATTTTTTATATTTTTTTAAAATAATTTCTTTTTAGGTGAATACTAAAAAATATCAATTTTTCTAATATCATCATGTTTTTGATATTATCATAAAAATAATGAATTAAAAAATATGAAAACCTTTTCTATATAAAAGAATATATTATAAGTAAAATAAATTATATAAAATTAAAATTTTGAATTTAAAATTACCATTTATAATGTTTTGGAAACTTAACTTATATATTACAATAAAAACTAATTTATTCTCTAATATTAAAAATCTATTTTCATCACCTATGGATATTAAGTTTAAAAAATGAATTTCATATTTTTTTCTCTAAATTTTCATATTATTTAATAAGTTTAATTTAATTTTTTGGCATAAAAGAGTGATAACTATGATTAATTTTTGTGAACATGATTATGGTGAAAGGGTTATTCAAAAAATTGTATTATTAATGTTTTGAAGATTTTATCTAAAAAATTAAATTTACCTATTTAATATAATTAATTTATATTATTTATATACATACATAAAAGTATAATATCACTCCTTTAATTGGTAATGAGTTTTGAATTATATTAAGAACCCTTAATGCTAAAAATAACAAATTTATATATAAAAATTTATATATATATATATATATATTAAATGATTTAATTTTACTAATAATTTTTACTTATTTAGAAATTTAAATACACAATATGGATCCTAAATATTTTCATATAAAATAAAAATTTGTTTATAAGGGATACCATTATTTTTAATAAAATATAAACTACTTGTGTAAAAAAAAAGTTACCAAGGTAAGAAAATGTTAAAATGTAAAAAATAGTAGTAAAAGGATTGAAAAATGAATAAGATATGTTGGAAAATGAATGATGGATGATTTATCCCCGTATCTCACTCCACACTCCATTATTGAAATTTTTTTGAGCATTTGAACCTTCAATAATTCCATTCCATTATTGAAATTAATGTGTTTTCACAAAAGTTCCCTTTTATTCACTTATAAAATGAGACACTTACACCCTTTCATGAAACACACATTCCTTAAATTTTCTTCTTGCAAAACTAAATTTTATCCTACTATAATACTAATTCGATATGATATTCTTATGGTATCAATTAGTTTTCCTAATCCCTTCATTTACAATGAGTCCTTCAATATTTTTCTAGTGCTCATTGTTTGTGGCGAATGTCGAGTTTGTGGCTTCTGAAGATGGGTTTCTTCATCCTAGTGGGATGCCTGATCAACGAAAATGGTGGGGATGTTAGTTTGGAGTCAGTGGTGTTGATTTTCGTAGGTGGCATCCAATGGTACTGTGTATGAAGATGATAACTTCATGACGGTTATTCTTGGGGTGATGTGATGACGGTGAGGTGATGAGCTTGGAGCAGGCAGTGGTCGTCGAAGAAGTCGATCGGTGTCGAGGCATGGAGGATGCATTCATGTGTTTATGTGAATTCTGTGATGTTGATTTTCCAGCAACGTGATGATGGCAGTGATTGATTGTCCTCAATGGTTGGTGTCTCGGACAAAGCATGACACATGGATCAATTCTGTTGGAAGATTTTTGTTATATTTTAGAATTTGAACGTTGGATAATCTTCAAGAAATGTTTTGAAATTTGTGATGGGCGGTGTTTGAAAATTGAATTGGGCGGGATAAGTTCTTGTTTTATTTTAATTGGTTGAAATTGTAAGGTTCACACTTTCCCTTAAAAGTGTATTTTGAAAATCCAAAAAAATATTAATTGGACAGTATATAATTAATCTTTCAAGAGAAATTTCAAGGTTCTAAATAGATTTACGTTCTTTAGTGGAAGTAAAAAAATTAAGGTAAGCATTTATTCATCTCATTTTCAAATCCATGAAACCTGAACACCATAATTCATTTTATATGGTGTATTCACTTCTCCATTACTTGAAGAATAATTAATTCTACTATTTTATGATATTTTAATGTTTATTATATTTGTTTCACTCTAATATTCATTTATTCTTACATTACCATTACCATGAGGTTTTTTCTTAACTCAACTCCATGTATTGTGTTAAAATTATCTTCCTGGAAATATTTTATTCCAATATTTATTTATTTCACCCTAATATTTTATTCTATGGTACTTTCTCTTTATCTCTTGGGAAAAAGGCACTTTTGATTCAAATATTCCTCCTAAATTAATTTATTCCACTTAAAAATTAAATCATTGTTTAAAATAATTCCCATAATCATTAAAAAATGGTTTCACCTCATTTTCAAAATTCTATTTCCAACCTATATTCTCCTTTATAATTGGAAACGTGATTATGTGGTATCTCATGTGACCTTTATATTCCTCTTTTAACTATAAAAAGAAGACATTATTACTCTTTTTATGATTTGGGTTTTCAATTAAGCTATTTAAAAATATTAAAAATTGTTTCCATCCTTTCAAAATAAAATATTTTATCTCCCACCCCATGTTTCTTTTTGATAACCTTTATTCCTTTTCAAATCACTATTATTGAATATTATTTTTTAATCTAAAAATTTAAAAAAATGATTTAGCTTCACATTTTTAAAAACATTATGTCTTTTTCAAAGATCCATAATTGAAAGTTACTTATAAATTTAAATAATTTTAAAACATTTTTCCTTAATCTTATAAAAAATTACTTTTAAAAGTGATTGTAACTTATTATTTTATTCCAATGATAAAAAAAATAGAAAAACACTTTTACAATTTCACTACCATTTCCTCATTATCTCTAAATTATTTATTTACATGGAAATTTGTTTTCCTAAAAAATCCCTAAAATCTTATTATAAAATAAAATTATAGGGTAAATTAATTTTGGGTATCAGTTGTTTACATTTTTTGAAATCAAATTCGGTTATATCATTTGTAAATGATTTGAAATCCATTTTATCTAAGGGTTATTCAAATTATAATATTGGATTTATTTTTTATATGGAACACCTGTGTATATATTTTCATTATGAGATGGTTTGAGTTTTGTAAAACCCTAGTATGGTTTCATATTGATAAATACCTGTGATGGTTTGGGTCTGAAAATACCGTGAGATGGGTTGGATATGATAAATCCCTAAGATGTTTTGTGTTTTATAAAACCCTGATATGGCTTGTGTTTCATAATACCTTAAGATATTTTGTGTCTGATAAAACCCTAATATGGTTCTGGAGAATTAATAACCTATAATTCATTGGATAAAGATCTATATCTCATGAAATAATAATGTTATGCGTGGACATTATATTTTTTTACAACCTGAAGTGTTCACATTTAGTTTGTTTTCAACTATAACCATAGGCATTTTGTTTGTTCATAACAGGAAGCATGGACATTTTTTTGTAACATGATTCATGGACATTTTTTTACACAACATAATGAGTGGAAAAGATTTAATTAAATCACAATGTTATAATTTTCAAATTCTAATGTTCTTTTGAAATTTCATTATTGTGCTATGATTCAATGTCTCAATGTATTTGTATGTCATATACCTATGACTATGCTCCTTGGGTCACGTTTATTACCTCATGAATCCTCACTATTTTTCCACAATATATGTTTGTTAATTTGTGATTAAATATCTTTCTATCAGGATTTATTGATAATTTTTTTTGTTCCATGTTATTTTTAATAAGAATTTTCTCCCTATTCGTGTGTTCTCTCATGCTTATAATCCAACCCTTAATTACATTTTAATGAGTTAAATTACTCAAATGAGTGTTTAATCTAACCCCTCCATTTTGTTTTACTTACTAGTTTATATAGATGAGTATAAACTATGGGATGTGTATAAGGGATTCTAGTGTGCTTTATTATGGAGAAATGTTCATAAGTTTTGTAAGATAAATTTCTTAGGTAAATTTTCCTAAAAGATTCTAAACTGAAATTTTCTCTGAGTTTTGTAAGGTTATTTTGATATGTAAAACTAATTTTCTGTTTGTAATAGTTTAGTTTTGATTATCTCACTTGGTATCAATGATACTTTGTAAAGGCATGTGTTTTTAGCACCAAACCCAAGAGTGTGGTTCTAGGGTTCTTATGTCAGTATCAAAGGAGTAATTAGTTATTTTTAAGGATTAGTTTAGTAACTTTTGATTTGGAAAAGATATATTTAGTTAAAAAATTATCATAATTCTATGTGATAATTTTAAGTATAGGATAATATCCCTATGTTTCGGTAAAGTAGATATTCTATGGTTCTGCAAAAAATTACATCCATAATTGGATACTACAAGTGGATGTGGGATTTGGGAAAGATGTACTTAGGGTTAATAACCCTAAAAAGGTTGATTGGGTATTAAAATGATCTTCACCAAGTGTATGATAAGGAATCCAAACCGCACACCTGGTTTGAAACTCCCAGTGGATATTCTATAGTAAATTCTCATTATCTCTAATGAAGTGTAATGAATTATTTGAGTATGATTTTAAGTAATTTGGATAGAGAAATTATTAGAAAAATTTCCATCAATAACCAAGGATTGAACAAACAGAGTCATAGGTTGAATCAAAAGTGTCATATGTTAAAAATGAATGTGTCATATAGGAATATATCCTCATATTCATGATTTCATATTCATATTTTTGATATTATCATAACAATTTTAGTTTTAGAATTTGGTTGAAACTTAAACATGAAAATGAAAATGATAAAGGTATGTATCTAGAAACTACCATGTCTTATAACTGAATATGGAATCATACTTAATTGGGTGAGTGTATTAGTATATACCCGTTATGGTGCAATATGTGAGTTTCATAGACATACCTAAGGTAGTGAGGTTGATATAATAAGAGAAATTAAATCTTCATACTCCTACCATTTTCATTTATGAGTAAAATTTGTTGATTATATTTTGGCATTTTACAAAATTTATGGGGGTTATGTGAAACATTTAAGAATTGGTCTCTAGTATTTTGTGTTTCATTTTTAGAACCATATTATGAAAAAATTTATTTATTTAGGGTTAAATATTAAATAATACATGGTTGAGGGATGGATGACCCTTAAGTTTAAAATAATGATTGATTTTGATAAAAGTGAGTTAGAGAGTATTGATAACATTGTTATTGATTAATTATTAAATAAAAAATATCCATTATATTTTTGGTAAATTATATCTCATTTTTGTGATTATGATATTTATTGACTAGTGTATGACCTTATGAACTAGTGGTTAATACCATTAGAAGTTTAAAGAAGTGTTAATTTTTGCAAGAATATATGGTTTTCTTGGACTTAATGTCTTGAATGTTCAAAATTGTTTTTGAAATGTATGTTTTGAAGAATATATGATATGGGTATATACATAGTTCGGTTTATGATTATACAAAAAGTTTAATTTTTTTGAGTAAGGATATGTAACATCATATAGCCTATGAGCGTAAGGTAGATGTCATATTAGAAGATATATCTGAAATGATATATATGTTTAAAATACACTCACAAAATTTCATTAGTGATTAATAATTAATATTGTGAGGACACAATTCATTTAATGGGGTCAAATTTAATGACCCTAGATTTTATATCCTTTAAATTAACATTATCATCAATATCATTCTCCACACACAACACCAAACTAAAATTAGTTTAGATATACAAGTTATTATGAAATTTTAAGAGTAATAAAACTTCCAGTAAATAAAAAAAGAATAAAATCATTTAGAAAATTCATACAAAATTATATTAAGATCACTTAATGTTTTAAAAAGGAATTTTTCAATAAAAGAATTTTTCCATTATATATATTGAATTTTCATTAAAATATAAATTTTATAAATTTTAGAATTTGAATTGAAAAATTTTAAATTAATTATTGAAATATAAATAACAAAATTATCACAAGGTGAACATTTATTTTTTTATAAAATAATTTATATTTATAAGAATAGTATTAAATACCGATTTTTCTAATACTGTTGTTTATATGAAATAATCATTATAAAAAATGAATTAAAAATTTTTAAGACTTTACAATATAAAAATATAAATTTATAAAATAAAAAATGATTTCATATTACTATATTGAATTTATAATACCCATGTATAACATTTTATAAGAATAAGTAATATTTTACTTTAAAAATAATTTTTTTCGTTTATATTAAAAAATTATTTTCATAAATTTAATAAATTAAACATACAAAAAATGTATTCCATATTTTTTATTAATATTTTCATTTTTTTAAGAAATTAAATTTAATTTTGTAGAAAAAAATTGTGATTACGAAGATTAATGTTAATGACTATGATAATAGTGATAGGGTTTCTTTCAAAAAAAATATTAATATTGTGAGATTGTTATCTAAAAAATTAAATTGAAATATTTTATATAATTAATTTAATATGATTTATAGACATAAATAAAAATATATTAACACTAATTTATTTGGAAACAAATGTTATAATATATTAATATTACTTAATGATAAACAAAATTCTACATAATTGTTTTTTATATATAAAATTTTTTATTTTAAAAGATAATTTTCACTTATTTAGTAACAGAATAAAACTATATGGATCCAAAATTAAGGTCTATAACATCCAAATTTCGTTATAATGGTTACCTTAAATTTTTAATTAATTATAAATTACTAGGATTAAAACCAATTACCATTGAAAAAAACAAAATGGTAAAATTTAAAATTCATGTAGTGAAAGGATTGAAACATGTTTAAAACTTGTGGTAAAATTTTTAGTGCATGATTTATCAAATTTATATCACTCCAAAATCCTTTATATGATTATTTGGGATCCTTTTATAATTTAATAGTTTCATTCCATTGTTGAAAATAATTGTTGTTCACAAAAGGTTCATTTTATTCATTTATAAAAAGGGAACACCTCCACCCCCTCATTCTACACCCATTATATTGAATTTATTACAAATTTTATGTCATTTTAATATTGTTATAATATTATTTCAATTTAATAATTCTTAAGTCTCAATTATTTATCCTAATCTATTCATTTCTAATGATACATTCATGATAATGTTCAAGTCACAAGGAGATTCAAGCACATTAGTGGAAGTCGCAAATTAAGGTAAGGGTTTCTTTGTATCATATTAAAATCCATGATACATGTTTTTTATTTCACACTTTCATTTATATTATATGGGTTTTTAAATTCATCATTTCATTAAATTATAATTAATATATTCTATTTCATGATATTTTAATGTATATTTCATCGTATCCCTCTTATGTTCTTAGATTCTTTTGTTACCATTATTGTGATGGATTTTGTTAACACAACTATCTTTATTGAGTTAAAATGATTCTTATTTGAACTTTTTCCTTCCCAGACTAATTTAATCCAACCTAATATTTTATTCCATGGTACCAACTCTCTCTGTGTGGAAATGAAAATTTTGGGTCAAATGTTCTCCCTCAATAATTTTTTTCCTCGTAAAAGTATATCATTGTTAAGAATAATTCTCAACCTTTTTCACAATGGTTTTCCTTCCCTATCCATATTTTAAGTCCCATAAATTTTATCCATTATAATTGGAAACATAATTATATTTTATCTTATAAGACCTTCATATTTACAAATCTTTTTTAAAATATTATGTTTTTACTCTTTTTACAATATGTGTCTTCAACGAAGGTATTTTAAAATATTAAAAAGTTTCTCCATACTTTAAAAATAAATTTTTTAACTTCCACACCACATTACTTTTATATAGACATTATTCCTTTTTAGATATATATTATTAAATATTATTTTTATTAATAATTGTATTAAAAATTTTACTTCACTTTCCTGAAACATTTATGTCTTTTTCAAGGTTCGACTATTGAAAGTTACTTTTAAAAGTTAATATTTTTCAATGGTTTTCACTTGAAATTTTCAAAAATAACATTTAAATGTGATAGTAGCTACATTTTTATAATAATATTAATAATAATTTCTAAAAAAATATTGTATTATTTATCCTCCATTTACTCTTTTTCTATAAAGTTATTATTTTTCCTAAACCTCCCTTAAATATTATTAAAAAAATTCACTTTTGGATTTATATAATTTTGTGTATCAATCATTTACATTTTTGAGTTTAATTAGGGTTATACCATTTAAAAATGATATGAACCCCATTTTATAGCCATGTTTTCTTAATGTTATGATATTGGATTTATTTTTTGTACTAAACAACTGGGTATGGATTATCATTATTAGACAGTTTAGGTCTGTTAAGACCATGAGATGGTTTGTGTCCAATAAATCCTTGAGACGGTTTGGGTCTGATAAAATCCAAATATCATTTGTAATCAATAAATACCTAAGATAATTTTGGTCTAAGAAAAACCTAAGACTATTTATGTCTGATAAATCCCTAAGACTGCTTGATTCTGATAATTATCTAAGATGGTTTAGGTTTTATAAATATCTGAGATGATTTTTTCCCATCAAAACCCTCTAATTTATTGGTTATGGATTTATAAATTATGATATAAGAATTTTACGTGTGTATATTTTATTTTCTCACAACCTAAATCAAGGGTTCTTGTTTTTTCAAACCTAAAGAATGGAAATTTCTTTGGTCACAACATGAGGATTGTATATTTTTTTGTTCACAACATGATGCAAGGAAATATATTTTTTTCACAGATTAATGTGTTGGAATGATTGAATTGTAACAAAATGATATAATTTCTATATTCTAATGTTTATTCACAAATTCATTGTTATTATATGTTTCAAGACCTTGGTTTCATTCAAGGTTATGTCCCTATGATTATTCTCGATGGGTCATTTTTTCATCTGAGGATTCAAAACTATTTTTCCATACTATATGTTTATTCATTCGAAGTTATATTTCATTCCATAATTATTTTATGAATACTCTTATTTTTACATGTTATTTTTAATAATAAATTTCTCCCTGGTCATTTTTTCTCTCAATATTAGGATCCAACCCATGATCTCATGATGATGAGTTATTTTCCTTTACTAAGAATTCAATCTCATCCATTTATAATGTTTCCTTTCCCTAGTTTATAATGATGAGTGCAAATTAAAGTAATTCTATAAGGGATTCTAGTATGGTGTGATTATGAATAAATGTTTACATGTTTTGTAAAATAAGTTTCCTATGAAACCAGACCTTATGGAAACTAAACAAAAAGGTATTCTGAGTTGTATGATATTATTTAAGATGTAGTACTTATATAAAGTGTGTAGATTTTTATTTTGGATCATATCACTTAGTATCAAAGTTAATTTGAAAAATCGTGTTTATTTTACCATACCTCGGAGTGTAGGCATAGAGCACCTCACAAATATTTGATTTTGTTTCATTTTTAAGTCAGAAACAATAAAAATAAGTAAGACATAAAGTGTGGGGATCAAAATATAGGAAAACATCAAATAAAATATTTTGACCATTGAAGTCTAAGAACTCTTTTAAATATAAAAAACATGTAATGTACAAGTATAACACTTATAGAGAGGCTTAGTTATCAAGAATAAATAGTATATGTATCTAATTAATGTAGTCTTTTTTATTTAAATTCTCAATTATTTTTTCAGTCTTCTATATATAACTATTACATAAATAATTCATTATAAAATTAAAATTTTTAATTACATAATGTCTTCCATAGTGTTACAAATGTCTCTATGAATAATCTAGAGTTTGGTGCTTCTTTTTCCATAGAGTATCCATCAAACATGGCCCATGAGTAATAGAACATTAGGTGTGATATTTAGGGAATATTATTGTTATTTTCATATTTTAGTCTTATGTATATAGATATCATTTAATAGTGTTTAGCTAATCATATATGCTTTGATGTTCTGTAGGATTCCTGATTAAGTGTCTTAATAATTTACCTTTTCTATAACTTGGATGAGTCTATTGATATAATTATATGTTCTATAGTTGATCTTTAAAATGGCATGTCAAGGAAATATTCATGTTTGAAAAATTTTCATCCTTATGAGATTTTTGATAGGTAATATTTTGGTTTATAAAAAAGAATTATTTTATTAATATTATAAAATTTATCAAAGTAAACATACCATATATATTAAAAAAGTGTATTTTGATTATCAAAATCAAGGAAAATTGAGGGAATTAAAATATTGTGCCAATAATGAATCATTATTGTATTGTTAATCAAGATTATAAAATATATAAATAGTTTACATAGTAAATGTATTGGACCACATATAACATCATCCAATCTTTCCAACCATGTATTAAATATATAATAAACATTCAAGGATACTAATCATATAATTAGATTTCCCTAATAATAAAGAGTATATAAAAACTAATTAGGAAAAATAATATCATCATCAATACATGAATACTCATTAAAAATGTATTAATCCTTATCATCATGATTGGTACTGGATTTCCAAAATAAAACATTGAAAGTTTCAATCAAAATGATTTTTTCTATTATGAAATATTATTATATTATGAAATTTAGTGCATCATTCATAAATAGTATCAATATGATTTATGTTTTGAAGAGTATTTGTGAATCTTGTTAGATTTTATTCATGCATGAGAAAGAATAAATTATTATTAATTATGATTTTTATACCACTAGGATAGAATATATTTGATTACCTAGAGAGTTTGGTTAATTTCACACAATTGGTTAAGGCACTAACATAATAACTCATAATTTTAAGGTTGGTGAAATATTTATCATATGTAATTATACTTTTTGTTGTAAAATTTTAAATGAGATAGGTATCATTAATGTAACAATTAATCTTGATATTTTCACACACTATCCCCAAAAACACTCATCTTGATTCAACAATGATATTAAGAGTGACCCCTAAGCCCACCTCTAATAATCCATGGGTTAGATACTAGCACTAAGGGTATAAAATAAAAATTATATGAGTAATGAACCTTGTTTATTTAAACACAAAATTCACAATAACAATAAACCAAATCTAATATAAAATAAACAATCCTATGAATGGGTATGTCAAAGAAACAAGAAATGATCCAAAAACACAACATGAAAACGCCAACTCATAACCCCTCATACATTAAGCTAAGTCACCTTGTGCTAGATCTAATGTCACATAACACCATCTATGACATGATCTTATAAATCTAAAATAACAAATAATAATAGGGAGAGTATACAAGTATACCTAGTAGGTTCCACCTCAAACCTCACTAGATTTAAGTGAATAAGAAAAATAATTCCTTGGAAAATGAAATATATAAATATTAATAAATTACACATAAAATAAAAGATAAATTGTAGAATATAAAAAATATTCATAGGTCATCCATCATACCATTCATATTACCATAAAAATGTCACATCAACCACCACATCTCACTATCCTCTCCTCTATAAATAGAATGGTTACAACAATAATAATGACATGCCATTGTACATGAGGACAATACAGATAAAACAAAAAAAAATTGTACAGTGGCACAACTTCATTTATGCCAATTATACTTATGAAAAAATATAACATCCCTTAAACATGTAAATATTTTGGAATAACATGCCCATCCGCCATGTTAACATAAGATAAAAACCCCCTCAAACATTCATATCCTCATTATGTCAAATAATGTTATCATAGATTACATTATAAATATCAACAACATATTAAATGAATACATATCACACCAAGACATCAAGAATAATACTTAACCATTATCTGTAGAAGAATAATAATGTCATTCAAATCCCCATTTACATGAACATAACCTTATCCTTTTTTAATAAAACTCAATTATCCTCAATGATACCATATAACCCATCTAGTATACTACCTCCTCATAACCATGTAACCCCCTTATACTATATAGTTTCATCATTTCATTAACCTTCTCTTATCAAAATTTATAACATCATATAATAACATAATGGATAATAATTCACATAACACACCTCGTAAGTAATTACAACAAGAAATCAATTCATATTTACATAACATGTTATATCATTAACCTTTTTTTATTTTTTTATTTCCATCAACATTCCCTAATAACTACCTATCTTAATTTACCCCAACAATAATGTTCTAATTAACACATTATTCTATATAGATTAAATTTCTACCTATCTCATATAACCCATAGTTTATGTTTATTTTTCATTAATTTCATGTGATTCATATTATTTAACAGTCACCACATAAACAATACTATATAAATTTACTAAAAATGAAATAAATAGAAGTTAACATCCCTAAACTAATCAAATTTTTATTCTTTCACTAAACATTCACCAATATAATTCACCAAATCCACAAATAATATCCATTTAAAAACTCTAGAATTCATAAATCCACATTCAATCCCAATAAAAGTAAAGAAAATGAGGGGTCTATTTATCTATAATAATAATGTGATTAATAATTCCTCTCACTATCAATCCAAACGTGGATTCGATCACTCCCATAAATAAATTCATCATTGTATGATCATGGTACTTAAAAAAATCTACCAATTTTCTCTCTGGTATATCATAAAATTATTGGTAAGATAAAAATATTGTATTAGTTTTCTTGTGGTTTCAAAAAAATTTAATCTGACTCATCAAAAACTTAGGGGTTTCACCCTCTGACATGAAATATTTTCACCATTAAATGTTTGATATAAAAGTAATGGCATCCTTTATATCCACTCTTTTAAATAATCAACCATTTTCCAAAGTGAATTCTTATATATGTGACCATCAACACTATGTTTTTTATAAAACCCAGTGTGTTTCCTTCATTTTCCCAAAAGAAAACTACAATAAACCATCACATGTCATGTTCTCCATGTAGACCATATGAATACTTTGAATCTATTAAAATTCATCCATGCTGTATTTTAAATCAACATATAATGTTTTATCCACCCTAATTTCATAAATCTACACTTCAAACTAAAAACAAGAACTGTGATATTTCCACACAAACCATGAAAAAATTATATAAACCATGGATTGTTTTCCATATCATGTTATTCAAAAAAACTCATCCCCATTTAATCAATTCTAAAAGAATTTAATTTAAATCATCCAATAGTGGAATTAACTAAGAATAATTATAAATCCAATAAGGCATGATTTTCATTTCATGTTGAATTTTTATCAAAATTCAACTTCTCATATTTCTCTTCATCATTTAACACCCATAAAACACATAGGGTAAGAAAATAAAGAAAATTGAGCCTCTATATTAGTTTTCTCGTAAATGTATTTTCACTAGAATATACAAAACAAATAATTTAAAAATAAGTAAATCACCAAAATTTCATATAATCATATGGAATACCTATTGAATTGTTTCTATCTTAAAAAATCCAAACCATAATATTTTAATTATAAGGTTTGATAATAAACATATTTAAATTAATATTCAAACATTCTCTTTGGGTTATAATAAATAAGGTCTAATGATCTCAAGATATTTTACATTCATTTGGGACACACACTCCGCAGAATTCTCCTCTAAGCCACCTTGATTCCATAGATAATATTCCAAATGAATGATCTGTTTGGGCATTAACATCTCCCAAAAATCAATAATTTTATCTGGACACTCAACAAACATCAAACCCTCATCAATTACAATCTCATCCCAATAAATCACATGATAAATATGGTAAACTTTTGTACAAATCTTTCTCATATTTAATGCATCATTAATTCCCTTTAATAATTGTAGAAGTGTGATCTAATATGACACTTTACCCACACAAACTAATATCTTTAATTTTTAATAAAGTCACAATAAAATATTTATACCTTAAAAAACCTAATTTATCCATATAAAGGTGAAACTTTTAAAAACACATTAGCATAGATATCAGACTCTGATAATTTAATCCTCCTATAAGCATTTGAGTTGTGGTGATTATGAATCATCTTCATCCACTCCTGAATCATCTACAATTTCTCTATCGTATTATGTACAAAGTGTGGTATAATAATTTATTTCTCTCCAAGATAATCCAAACTGAAGGATTTCAAATGTTAAATATAATGCATTTCAAATGGGGAAACTCCAATAGGTGAAGTATTGTTATTATAATTAGAAAACTCAACTTCTCTAAAATGTTCTAACCATGATCCATAAAAGTAAAAAATTGATGAACCTAATATATCCTATAACATCAAAACCATTTAAATTTTTGGAAAATATATCTATGTGTGAAATTAATTGATAAATTACAACTTAGTATTAGTTATTCCCACTTTGTGTGAGTTATAATATTTTCAAGAGAATTTCACTACATTTAAAGTGAAGAAGAAGATCGTTGAGGTTTTTAATAAGTCCCTAGGAATTGTTTCTCAATATATTAACTAAATTAAGATTTTGGGATACAACATGGAAGATATTAATTGATGTGTTATTTGAAGTTTATTGTCATATTTTGTATGTATGATGGATTTCATTCCATAGATTAGTTGAAGAAGACTAAAACTTGTGGTGTAATATTTGAGGAGTTTCATCTAGGTGTCAAATGAAGATTAAAGAATATTCTTATATAGAGGGGATATTTCATATAATATAATTTTTGTGGAATAGGGATTTCATGGAAATTAGATTTAATTGAATGATGATTGCATGAAGATTAAATTCCATGCTTGAGGATTTTTCATGATGAATCGACCATGATTTTATGATGAAGACATGGATAAAAGCAAAAATCCTCCATTAGTTACAAAAATCATTCATGTTGTGTGAGCATGTATCTTCCATTTAAATGAATATCACATGGAAAAACTATTATAATTAGGGTTTCACATTCCTTATATAAGTAATGGAGGGAAAAGTTCTTCCATAAATCAATAATAAACCATTTGTGGGAACAAGACCATCAACTGTGCACCTCACATGGTAAATGAGTGGTAAAAAACCTGAGGATTGAACATAAGTAGTATGTATAAAATGAATATAATATAAATAGTAAGAGGATAAATGTTATGTGTTCTTGAGAAATAGTGTGGATGTGTACATGCATGCATGTTAGCTGAGATAAAGTATGTGTTGATCTCAAACCTCATTAGTATTTTACCATAGGAAAACTCAATGTATGCAAAACAACCATGAACAAAATATAAACCACACCCCCAAACTCCTATATAAAATGAGGATGATATTTTGATCAGCTATAAAATACCGTATATATAATTTGAGGTAATTTTAAATGAAGGTGAGTATGAATAATTATGTATTTATTGTGTGGGTATTTATGATAACTTTGTGAGCAGAATAAAATGAAGATGAATTATAATGACTCTAATTGAAGAAGAACATAAATGAAGATACAA
The DNA here is from genome assembly GCA_963277665.1 of Viscum album. Taxonomy (NCBI): domain Eukaryota; kingdom Viridiplantae; phylum Streptophyta; class Magnoliopsida; order Santalales; family Viscaceae; genus Viscum; species Viscum album. Next base: position 218,192,813 of record OY728147.1, read on the forward strand.
TACTATATATATCATATTTCCATAAGGTATAAAATATAAGAAGGATTGGTGATGTTATACCATGGCACAAATGGATGTTATATAAATAAATAACTTTCATTCATGAATGCTTGTATTTATAACCTAATTAAAAAAATTAAATTATTTTATATTAAAGGGGAGGAGGATATTGGGGATGTTATTACATGTTAACAGAATGAATACCAACAACTATAAATGTGTGGTTTCATTAAAACATCCTTATACTTTGTGAAGTAGTTTTATTAAATGAATATCGGAACCAAGAATTTTGGATCCGCTCAAAAATGTGGATGGAGATTAAGAAGTATTTGAATTATCATAAAACTTGGTAATTTTAATCATACATTTAAGTAGTCTTGTAAATTCTAGATTAATTAATAGAGAGAAGAAAATATAATTGATTATTTAGTTAATTTTATTATTACATCTATATGTTTTTTGTTATTTAATATGACTTATGTTGACTATTCAATAAAAAACTGAATCAATTTTTTTTTTAGTATTTACAAAGGAATGTGAGATACCTGACTCTATTATTTCATCCTCACATACATGTTTTGAGTCAAATATAATAAAGAGATGTATTTTAGTTCATAATAACTAAAGATAAGAAAAAGTAAAAGAGAATAATTGAATATAGAAGAATAGATATGAGAAGAGAAGAGTGATTTTAATTCTAGGTTTCACATATTGAAAAAATGTATTGCAGCTAGTGTGAGAAAATAAGAATAGGATAAGAATAATTCTTACACCTATGTAAGAAAATCAATATTCTGGTATACTACTGGAAGTGGAAGAAGCTTGTGTACACTATCATTTATATAAGGGAATTATAAGAGAGGTTTCTTGAATGATTTTGTTCAAGTAAAAGTAGAATAAAAATTTAGAGATGAATAGTGTAGCACTGTGAAATTAAACATAAGTCCCAATTGTTGGGGAAATTCATAGTGTTTTAAAACAAATGGAGAAATTTAAATCTATATATATATGAAGTAAATAATCTCCAACAAGGTTTTACAATTGTACTAGTTTATCGCTAGTCTAGGAGCTTTGGAATATTTTTTCCCCACCCTCTTGACTATATGGTACCAAACATCAGGTTTAAGATTGTTTTCTAACTGAACCACTATAATAGGTATCTTATTATAGTGTTATTGTTGATCAAGTATTGTTTCTTAGTTATACCAAGGAATAATTATTCTTATATAAATCATATCCTAGTAAATATCTTATCCACATTTTTTATGTGATAAAGAATGAATTAAAGGTAATAGAAATATATAATAAATATCATAACTTGTTTAATTGGTAAAGTGATAAAAACATTAAATTGATCAAAAACATCACCAATAATTCTTCATCACCCCCCCCCCCCCCACATTGTTGTGTATATTCTAAGTGGTACTAATAATTAGTATCAAATGAATAGGTTCACCTTTATTTGACTCTCTACGTTAAATTTGTTCTATTTTTATTATTTTAGTATCCTTCATGTTTCATAATAAAGTTCAGTTTCGGTGAAGAATTTTCTATATCATATCAGGATTCAGTCTCTACCAAGATCATGATGAATAGAAAAAATATATAGAAAAGGAAGATAAATATTTAATCTCTTTTATTCCTACAAAAATTATCTCCAATCCATGTTATCAAAGAATAAATAGAAATTTAGAATAAAGAATAATAGTTGGTTCATGTTTCCACCAAATATATAGACATCCTTTCCACCTCAATGGATTCAAAAAATCATGAGATATATGAAAATTCATTCATGTACTATCCTTTAGAATAGTATCCAACAATATTTTTGATAAAGATCATTATAAAAATTATCAAGTAATATAAGTTAATGGATTTAAATATATTCTTCATTGTATTCCAAAAGAGGATATTTTTCTTGTGTGTGGAAATTTTGAAAAACAATTGGAAGAAAATACCTAACATAAAGATGAGTCATAGAACATATTGAATTATTTATAAGAAAAGTTTCCTGAATATATAAATCTCACTAATAAGGTTGAATACATATTAATAGTTAACACATAGTTTTCAAAAACTTCCTAAAATTTTTAAAATAAATGGATAAAAGAATACAAAGAGAATGAATATATAAAGAAGACACTTTAAGATAATATATATGCACTTAAAGAAACACTGAAAAATAACATTGATGTTAATAAATATTAGGTTGAGGTAAAATCAAATAAAATCAAGGAGTTTTACATATTTGTACAATAAAATATTAGAATTTATGTAGAAGGTACTGAAAACATTATGATTGGTTCTAAAGAGAGAATTTTATTGGTTTTATAACAAATTAATATACTTGGCATGAAATGTATAGAATTTGAAATCAGACTAACCAATCTAGATAGTACACTTACTATGTATCCAAAACCATATAAATAATGATAAGTTATTTCACTCTATTATCTAGGGATAAACTAAATGATAAAGTACCTACAAATTTTGAAACAAATACTATTAAATCATTTGATATTAATTTGAAAGAAGCAGTAAAGAAAGATATGTCCTCCATATCTCTTTATAATAATTTTCATAAAACTATTTTTATTGATAGAGTTGGTTTGAAAACAAAATATGTACATTTCTGGGTGAAGAAAAATGAGTGTAATCTCACCATAATGTCTATGGTGGATAGAAAAATGAATGTGGAATCTAGTTCTCCTAGTTTAACCCAACTTATAATGAAATAATTACAAAAATAACTTGATAAATAAATATGGAGAGAAATAATTCAAAGTAAAAAAATAACAATATTTGTATTGTCATATTGGTGTGGTATGATATTTAGGAATTGTGAATTGGATTATTGGTACAATCCTCAAAATTATAATGAACTAAAAATGACTATTTCAAGGGGTGGCAAGCCAAAGATAAAGAAGAAACATCTTTATATTAATAAAAAATTTATACTTCATATAGATTTGGAATGATGGGTAATATCTATGATGTTTGTAGTAGTAGTGGGTATAGGTGTGATGTATGATCATTTTATCATGTATCAAAATCTAATAGGAAAAAATCCTTCAAGATAAGGAAAATAGTAAAGTTTCAACCATGAGAAAGAAGATGGATAATGCGTCAAAATAGAATACATAAAAAATATCATGAAATGGTGTTGGTTTATACCCGGGTAATAAATCCAATAATTCTGGGAGGGTGTCATATATAAAACGTTTATTTGAGAAAGAACACTAAAAATTATCCATGTGGAGATCCCATGAAGTATATCAATGTTCCTCATGATTTTCTAGTAATCTGACCGGTAGATTTTTATAAATTAATGAAATTGGACAACACGTAATAAAGGGAAAGTTAAAATGGAAAAGATAAGCTTCCATAACAAGATGATAAATTTCTTGAGAGGTTTTCATCAAAATAAAACCTTTATGTTGAATAGGTTCTAGGTGATAGATTCAAGAATGGTCTATATAATGAATAAGGTTGTTTAACTATTCTTCCAGAATAGGATAGGGTTTTAAGGAGAATTAGAAATTCACTCTACATGAAGGATGACATGAATATACACTCTATGAACAAAGTAATTAAATAAGTAAAGAGACCCATCCTCCCTAAAATAAAAATTATAGGTGATAAATAAATGTTTTTTCATGAAGAATGGAGCAACATGGTTGAGAAAAATATATTAGCGTTTTTGTTCCCTTTGAGGGATTTTAGGACCCATAGTATACCCTTAACCTTTGTGTATTGTATTTGTGATTACAATATAGGGGATTGATAGTGAATCATGATCTATAGGTGGACTTGATTAAAATATATATTATAATTCTAAAAATCTCAAATGAAAAAATCACCATCTAAGATTTATCTCTCAATTTATATTCAAAAAAAATCCATAAAAAGATCATCTTTGATGATGTTGAAGGAAGTGGCAGTTTTCAACACCTGATAAAAAGGTGAAGAATATTCCATATTGTTTTGATCCTAAATTTATTATTCTGTATAACATTCACTGAATAAATATAAACCTTTATGATGTTATAAATGTTGTCAAATCAAGGCATCCACTTGAAGAAAATCTATCAATGATATATTCTATAAATGTGAAGTAACATAATTTTCCACACTCTGACGATAGATTTACTTTTACTTTATTCTTTTCTTGGATCAAGTTTTTGGGTTGAAAATAGGATTAAGTTCCTGATTTGAATTTTTGAGTTTTGATGTTTCTAGGTGGCCTTTTGGCTTAGGCATGGTTTGTGTGCATGATTTGGGTGTTAACCATGTGTCCTTGTGAGGATGAATTCCTTTCTAGTTCATGTTTTTCTTTCATGTTTTTCTTTTCATCACCCAATAATGATTCGGTAAAAAACATGAATGTCCTAATAGATGTTTTATGTCTTGAGGATGGTGTCTGGGACATGGTGCACATCTTGCGCACAGTTAAGGGAAAACATGTGGAAATCATGTGATAAGGCTCTATAATTTGATAGATCCAAATCAAACTATTGAAATAAGGTTTCCCAAAATATGAGGCCAAACTGTTTGGGGTGTCCCACATCTTGAAAAGGGTGTGAATGGTTGGTGCATGTTTTGTCAAACCGTGCGGCCAGACCATGAGAGTTACCAAGGACATTAAAATTTTTGGAAATTCCAATTTTTTTCCTCCTACATTTTAACACATTTGGGGGTTTATTCCCCTTGATCAACCTAGTTTCACTAAGTCTTTCCTAAAACCCTCCTCCCTTTCCCTCCTTCCACCATTGAAGCTCATCCATGGTTCTTAAGGGAGGTTTCTTTGAGTATTGGACCAATTCTCTCCTCTTACTCTCCCAATCTCTTGATTCAAGGATCTTCCTTATCTTGGATCCAACTTGGACAAACCCTAGGGTGCGTTTAGGGTAATGATGGTTGTTTCATTTGATGTTAGTGTGTGTAGATGACTCCTTAGGCCTAGTTAATCCTTCTATGAAAGCTTTCTTGAGTGTGCATGGTGTTGAGGTAGGTGTTTCCATCCATTTCCTTTCCAAAACATTCCATTTTATGCTTTGATATTTCTAAATAATTCATAAATATGATATACATGCTTTTGATGTGATTTTTTGTTAAATTATAGTGCTTTGGTGTTGGTAATTTGGTGAGAAATGTGTTTTCAAAGGATATATATATATATATATATATATATATAGGCATGTATGGTGTATGATGAACTGTCAATTGGTTAACAAAATTCCGTGATTTGGGTGGTGTTTTCCATTGGTTATGTTTTTCTAATTTAGTTGCCTTATGAATTTAGTGTTGTTAGTGTATTTTGGGGTTATTATAGCTTGGTGCTTGTGTGCAGCTTGTAGAGATTTGTAGTGATAAAAGTCTTGGTTCTTTTAAATTGGTTTTTGGATACTTATAGTGTTTAATAAAATTATTTCATTTAATTTGGGAATATCCATAGGTTCAAAGGATGAAACTATGGATAGTCTCATAAATAAAGATAGCCTACTAAGAAATAACCATTTTAAACCATTAATTTCAATATATTTTTCTCCTTTCTACCTTTTCATACTTAAATCCTCCTCCCATTAAATGATCCTTAAATGGTTATATGATCACAAATGATTTAAAATAAGGTTTTATAATGTGACTCTAATAGTTTTTCCAAATTTTTTCCTTGAAGTGGGTTTCGGTAACTAAATGACGTAGAGGCTTGTTTAGCACTTTCTGAGCATGTGGTGGGTTTTACCTTGTTTTGGAAATGGTTTGAAAATGGTTTTGTAAATTGGAATTTATTTGAAATGTAAAAGGCCATGTTGGTATTTTATAATGTTTTGGAAAGTGGTTTTGGAACCCGTCTGATGTGATGGGCCGGTTGTAACTTCTGAATGGCTTGTTGTGAGATAGTAACCCATATGGTGGACCCTCCGAGGAGAGGGTCACCGCATATGTGTTGTAAATGTTTGAGCTTGGAAAGCATAGTGGTTGTGGGTTATTGGTTTTATTAATTCATTTTAGGACCTCCCCATTTACTATGTACTATTATCATGGGATTCATGGGCGTCATATAGAGGGTTGAGTGATAGTTTCTTATCAACCCTGATTATATGGGTTACTATACCTTAGATTTACTAAGAGGCCAGGTGTGATGTTCTAGTAGATTGACTAGTTTAGAGAATCCAGTTGGTTATTGACTATTTATTTAAACCATATATCGATAGGTGAGTCTGAACTGAGTGCATCCAAGGACTTATTCTAGAGATGTTTATAAAATGCCCTTGATTATTATCTGTATGTTCCTATTTCATTCGATTGCATCTATTTTACCAGCTCAGTTATATTGTGCTTATTTTTTCTATTTTATTTATTCTTAGTATAGCCCCTTTCTTCTATTATGGTTCCTTATCTTTATTTTGATTTAATAAAATGGTTTTTTGGAATGGGAGTCTATTTTGAAAAGAGGAAAGTGGTGGTGTGTGTTTTTTAAATAGGAAAATCTCTATCAAATTATTTAAAATGATATAAACCTATTTTCTATTTTTATTTCAAAGTAGTGTTTGTGGATAGTTTGGGGAAAGTAAATGCATGGAATCTGTGGTGATTTTGTATTGATCAGTTGTATACTCGCAACCTATTTATGCCACTTGGCATCGATAGACCAGATCTATTTAATAGGTTCATGTTTCTAGTTCATCTGGCCTTGGGAGAAGGTTTATATTATGGATGGTGGTGACCAAAAGGTAACATGGAGATCATTTCTGTCAAGTTGATTTTTTTTTATTTTTTTATGTTTCTTGTTTTCATCTATTGTAGTTATATTTGGATCATGTTATTGTATCTATTTCATTCTGTGTTTATCAATCTTCATAGTTTTGTTGTGTGTTCAATCTATTTTATTTATTTCAGTTGTTTATTCAGATAGATCATTCCCACTTGGATTATCTTTGATGTCTGATGTTAGTTGTCAGCCTGAGAGGATCAGGAATGCCTATCAGGACTTTTAACGAGCCATCTTGAGTAACCAGTTTGGGGTTGACTTGGTTTGTCTTGTGAAAAACTTGTACCAGAGTATCCCTTTGTTATTTGGGTCATCTGGTAGACTAGATATTAGGACTTTAAAGACTCAATAGGTTGGTATAGGTAGAATTTCAAGTACCCTTTCTTGTCCCGATGCTCGATTATCTAGGGGTAGTCCATGTTTTGAGTCTCTCTTTTGGTTTGGGTGTGTGGATGGGGGGTCATAACAGAAGGGATCTAGTGTGGTGTGGTGGTCTTACATGGAGTAGTGACCCATGTGGAGCTTCAGTTCATAGCTCAGTATATTCCTAGTTGTTGGATCTTTCCTAGGGAAAGGTCCATAAACCATGTCAATGGGTAATTCATAGATAATAGTTCTCTATTTTGGGTGTTATGGAGTAAGTTGGGTGTTGGTTTAGTTTTGGCTAGTGTGTGATGAGTTTTAGATGAAAATTACTTTTTTGAAAAAAATTTCAAAAGAAAAATGATTGCAAGGTGTCGTTTTGGATTAAAAAGTGGGCTATAGTGATTGAATTTGATTTAGAAAAGGTCTGAGCCTTGTGAAAAATGGATTTTGGATAAATATATTTTTAGAAAGTTAGATGGAATGATGGTTTTGAAAGAGGATTTTGGCTTGGTTTTGTGGTTTTTTGTTTTTGAGATAGTTGTTTTTGTGTAGGGTGTAATTTTGGATTGAATTTTGGCTAATATTGATTTTAGATCTATATTTTTCCTCTTTCATTCAGAGTATGCCGCCGAAAAATGTCTACAAGCTTTCTAAAAAGTATCTTTATTCTTTGGGACCTACCCGAGCTCATAGTGGGGTGGAAGAGTAGAGTTATTGTAAATTTTTCCTATCTCCCATTATGATTGATGTCTGTTAGAAGCTACAAAGTGGCTTAAGAAGGTCAAATATATCTTTGGGTCATTGTTAATTCCTAAAGTAGTGAGAGTGCATGATATTTTATATTCATTTGAAGTTCTATAATTGGACTTGTGGAAGGTGATTTTCCTAGAAACATTGCAATTTGAGATGTCATGGAAAGTGCTTAAGACTATTTTTATCTGATAGTTCATACTTGAGGAGGTGAAGTTGAAGAATGTGGTAGAGTTCATGGGTGTCCAATAAGGTTAGTAGATGGTAATTGCCTATTTTTATCCCTTCAAGTAGCTGGTTTCTTTCACTCCATTCTAAGATCAAGGAGTTAGTTCTCTCATACCATGAACATATATTTGAGAAGTTGGTTAACAAGGCATTTTTTGATGAGTATTTTTTTTCTGAATTGCAGTCTATGTCAGTTGTCACTCATGAAGGTTCCACTTCTGGTTAGAGGCATATTCCAAAGGAACATATTCCTAAGAAGTTGCATTCATTGGTTTCAGATTATCATTACTCACATCATTAATTTATGGTTTTTCAATGTGTCTTGTTAGTGAATTAAAAATCATGTTTTCAAAATCCTTTCAAAGATTTTTGGTGATGTAACCACATGGGTCATCTAGAGAAGTTCTGCAAGTAAAACCTTCAAAGGAGGAAGTCTTGGTCAGAGGTGGCTAACTTCTAAATATGGGTAACTAGATGCTTCAAACATTAGGGCTCCATCAATAAGACATAAATTGAAGCATTTCACACAGCCAGAAACCATTGGGGTTTAGGGAATGTTGATCTAGCTATTTTCTCTTTCTTTGAAGTGCAATCAGTTTAAATTATCCTATTATAGTTTATCAAGATATTGTAGGTTCTTATTTATTACAATGGATTTTGTTTATTTGTTTCCACATAGTTCTAGTGGATATTCTCTTATAGATATGATGTTTTTAATTATTTTTTATTTCCTTTTGTGTTTATCCTTCTCATGGATTGATTTTGGTTCTCATTTGTGATCACTTTAGAGATTTTTGTGCATTGTTGTAATGATGGATCTTTGTATTTGTTCGATTTGTGTTATTCACCTTGGTTTCTCTTTATTTCAGAGGTTCTATATTCAGGTTGTTAGTTCCTAGATGATTGGATATTCAGTTTTTTGGGGTGTTTCTGGGTTTGATTGTGTTTGGAGTTTCATTGTTATACATGGTAGTTGGGTTCTTTTAGTGGCTAGAACCCTACCTTTCCCTTCTCTATGGTTCCTTTTTGTTTAGGTTTTATTTAGAACTAGTTAGGTGGGACTTATGAAGTGAAAGGTCGCACTATAGACCATCATTTCATTTGATCTCACCTTGTATTGAGATTGAGATTTGTTCCTCTTGTGAATGGGTGACTTTCTTGTAGCAGCAATCTTTTATGGTGGGGAGAATTGTCACACCCCAACCACGAATTTTATTTTATTTTATTCTTTTCTTTTCCTTTGTTATTTTTTTTAGGTTCAGGTTGAGTTACAAATTCTTATTATTGATTTTTGAGGTTTTTTAGTGTCATTTTTTCCATTGCATGCTTTGTGTGCATGGTTTGGGGGTTAACTGTGCATCCTAGTGAGGTTGAGGTCATTTCCAATTCAACTCCTTCTTTCACAGTTTTCTTTGCATGAACTTCTCATGGATTGTTCCAAAATGTGTGAGGCCTAGAAGAAATTGTTCATCATGGGGATGGTGTTTGGGACATGGAACATGGATTGTACATGGTTAATAGAAATCATATGGTAATCATACAGGGAGGATATGAAATTTAATAGATCCAAATCACATGGTTGGTGCACGGTTTCACAAACTATGTGGCGAAACCATGTGTGGTTTCCTAATTCTTCAGTATAGTACATGCAGTTGGAACAATATTTGTCAAAAATGTGTAGGAAAACTGTATGATTTACCTAGGACCTTAAAAATATAGAAATTACTCATTTTATTCTCCATATTTTTAGCCCATTTTGGGTTTTCCCCTCATTTCTCAACCTCGGTTCCCCAGGGGAAACCCAGACACCTTCCTCCCTTGCTCTCCATCCACCATTAAAGATCCTATACGGTTTTTAAGGTATGTTTCTATGATTGTTGGGTAGATTTTCTCCTATTATTATCCTTTTCTCTTGATTTATGGGTCTTATTTAGATTCGCTTCGTCTTAGAAAAACCCTATGGTGAGGTTTAGCTAATGTGAGTTCTTTCTTTTGATGTTAGGGTGTGCAGATCACTTACCTTAACTAATTATTTCTTCTATGAAGGATTTGTTGCATGCACATATCATTAAGGTAGCTGTTTCCTTCCATTTACATTTTTCCACATTCAATTTAATTCTTGGGTGTTTCTAAATAATATATAAATGTGTTTTCCATGACTTTTATGTACTTGTGTGATAAATTGTGGTGTATCCATGTTTGTAATTTAGTGATAGATGTGTTTTCAAAGGATTTCTATATATATATGTATATGTATATATTCATGTAAGGAGTTTGATGAAATGTAAATTGGTTCTTTTAGAACAAAATTGGGTGCTTTGGGTGGTGATTTATCTTGTTTATGTTTTTAATAATTTTGTTAGTTTATGAATTGTGTGTTTTGTGTAGATTTTGGTGATTTTATGGCTTGGTCCTTATGTGAAGCTTGTACATATTTACGATGATACAAGTGGTGGTTATTTTCAATTTTGTTTGGGATACATCTAGGGTTTACTAAATTTATCCCATCTGATGTGGTAATATCAGTAGGTGCATTGGGTATACCTATGGATGGGCACACAGATGAAGATGGAATTCTAAATTAATAACCATTTTATACCATGGATTCCAATATATTTTTCTCTTTTCTCTCCTTTCATCCTTATGTCCTCCCTATTTTAAATGATCTCTAAATTTTTCTATTATTCTTAATGATACCAAATAATGTTTTCAAATGTGATTCTTAAATTTTGGCATGTTTGGTACTTGATGTGGGTTTGGGTTACTAAATGATATAGAAGCCTATTTGGAAATTTCTGATTTTGTGGTGTGTTTAACCTTGGTTTTGGAAATGTTTATAAATGGTTTTGTAAATGGATTTTAATTTTAAATGTAAAATCTATGTTTTTATTTTATTTTGTTCAGTAAATTGGTTTTGGAGCTTTTGTGATGTAATGGATCGGTTTGAACTTTTAAATGTATTATTGTGAGATGAGAACCCCTATGGTGGACCCTTTGAGGAGAGGGTCATCATATAGGTGGTGTTTTCATTTGGGATAGGAAATCACAAGGTGTGGGTTTTTGATTTGAGCCACACATATCAGGACCTCCCCTTAACCATATACTATTATCATGGGATTTCTAGGAATCATCTAGAGGGTCTAGTGATGGTTTCTTATTAAACAAAATTATATGGGTTGGTACCCCTTGGATTTGTTGAGAGGCCAAGTGGGATGTGTCCCTATATTGGATAGTTTAGAGAGGCCATTTGGTTATTGAATATAGATCTGCACTATACGATGAGAGGTGAGTTAAAACTTAGTTCATATATGAATTTTCTCTAGATATGTTTAGTAAATTTCCATTTTTATTGCATGTATACTCCTATTTTATTATATTGAACCTATTTTACCTGCACATTTAGCTTGTTCTTGACTGGTCTATTTTTTTATTCTTAGTATATACCGCTTTCTTTATCAAGTAAGCTTCCCTCATTGGGAATTTATTTTGTAAAAAAAATTAGAATGGGAGTCTATTTTTATGGGGAATGTGGTGGCGTGTGTTGTTTTAAAAATTAAAATATTTGTTTTGTTATTTAAAATGACAAAACCATATTTTCTATCAATATTTAAAACTGGTATTTTTTGAATTTTGTAGGAAATTAAATGTATGGACTCTGTACTGATTACCTATGAAGTTATTGTATTCTTACACCCTACTTGTTCCACTCAGAGTTGGTAGACCCAAGCTGTTTTATATGTTTAGATTTTTAGTTTGGTTTTCCTTTAGAGTGGGTTTGTCTTATGAATGGTGGTGACTATGAGGTCACATGGAGATCATCTCAGTAGGGTTTTTTTGTAGTTTATAGTTTTGATCTGTTGTTGTTGTATTTATATCTTATTTTTTTATCTATTGCATTAATAATTTATTTATGCTTCAGGTTTTTTGTGTGTGGTCTATCTAGTTTATATATTTAATTTTTTTATTGGGAAAAATCATTCCCACTTGGTTTATCTTTGATGCCTAGAACTAGTCGCCAGCCTTGTTGGATCGGGAACACGTCTTGGTCCTTGTAATGGGATAGCTTGGGTAACTCGTTTGGAGTTGACCTAGGTTGGTTTCTGAAAAAATTAATCTTTTAAATAGATGTACCATTTGGAATATGGTGGGGAGTGTCACCTTGATGGAGAGAGAAGTGGAGAATAATGGATAAGCTTCCAGATAATATATTTTATAAAGATATAAATATATCTAGAATGTTTTTGATAGGTGTCAATAAAAATATATGTGTCTCATTATCCATCATACATTAAAACTAAAATAATAATCATAACTTCAAGGGGTATAAATTTATATAAAATCAATGTCATTGAAAGATATTTTTCAATGAGATTCAATGTTTTATCCTATAAATTTAATCTAAAATTGTACATGAATGTTTTTGACCTGTTTTTTGAAGTGATTGTAGAATATTTTAATTGATTTATTCGATAATATATTTTTTCACAATTGGTATCATGCTAGAATAAAATTAGATATCACATAATTTATGTAATGATTCTTCATTTCATTTTGGTATCAAGTTCAATTGGAAATGGATAATCTTTTAGTCTAAATAAAATAATCTTTTTTTCTATACTGAGAATGGATTATGAGGACTTAGAGTGAAATTATTGATAGAAAATTTCATAGTAATTAATTTATACCTCTTTCCTAATTACATTTTATTTCTTTTCAATAAGTGTAAGATAAATGGATTTCTTACCCTAAAATATTTGTATAATGAAAATTTTAGGGTTAAATATTTTCGGAGTTTCACCCATGTGTCAGATGAATTTTTAAGAATATGCTTCTATGGAGAGGAGCATTCATGGAATGCAACTTTGGTGGAAAAGATCTTCTATGGAATGGAGATTATGTGAATAAGAGATCTAGAAGAAAAAATCCACTATACAATAGAGATTTCATGAAGATATATACCATTAATAAGGATATTTCAGGAATAATCGACCATGCTTTTATGAAGAAGAAATAGATCGAAGCATGGATACTCTATGAGTGACATAGATCTTCCGTGAGGTGTGAGTATATGACTTCTTTTAAAATGAATCATGCATTGAACATCTCATGGAATTATTATCACATCGACTATACATGAGTAATGGAGTTAATTAATCTTTTTTGAATCGACGTGAACCTTATATGGGAATAAATAAATTAATCATAATCCTCACATGAAAGATGAGTGATCTTACACCTGGGGATCAACCATTTGTGGTCTCTATAAAATGAAGAGAAGCTCAAGAATATATGGGAGATATGTTATGAATTTATGATAAATATCATGGATGTGTACATAAATATAACTTTATTTTCATGCATATTATCCAGGGAAAAGTATGTGTCAAGATCTAAAAATTTAAGTGTTTTACCATGGAAAACATTTAATGCATGCATTCCATACATTAATAAAAGATAATATACATCTGAATCACTTGTATCAAATGAATATTAGTTTTTAACCATATATGAAATACCACATACAAAAGATTCAGGTATTTTTTGATTAATCCATGTATGAATAATGAAGTCTGAGTTATTTGGGTGTTTTTTATGATTCTATAAACATCATAAAATGAGGATTAAATCTTATTGTGCTAGTTAAATTAGTTCTTAAATAAAATAAAATACTATATCTATCATATCTAAAGTAGGTAAAAGTGGATGAAGGTTTTATATAATTATCTTATTCTATAAATAGAGGTTCCATGACTGAAACAGTTTTAGGCATTCATGCATGTATTTACAAAGAAATTCCATACATGAAATTGTCATGGATAGGTGAGGAGGAATACATCAAGGCAGTTGCTATAAGTTCAAAAAATTAATACCCATAATATTAAATGTGTAGATTCATACACACATTTTTATAGTTTGTGAAGCAGTTTTATAAAATAAATATAGTGGTGATAATTGTGGATTCAGTCAATAAATGTGGCTAAAGATTCCGAAATATTTTAATTACTATAAACTTGGTAATTCAAATCATGTTTTTATGAGGTATTATAAATTCTATAATGATGAAGAGAGAGGATAATATAACCAATATTCTAATTATTATTATTACATTTGTATATTAAATTTTATCAAAGATGAATATTTTTGGTGATCTGGTACAAAAAACTAGAGAAAATATTATGTTTCTTTCAAAGATGAAGTGAGAGATTCTGGACATTATGATTATCATCATCATATAACTTTTGTAAGTTTAAGAGAAGAAAAAACTATTAAAGATATTATGTACTAAACAAGAAAAATATTATGTTAGAGGAAAGTAGAAAGCAGCATAGAAAAGAGTGGTGTGCATTCCAAGTTTCAGAAAGTTTTGAAAGGTCTTATAGCTAGTGTTAGAGAAGAATAATTCTTACACTTATGTAAGAAAAGAAGAATTCTATTCTATTATCATTTAGAAAAAAAATGTTGTGAGCATTAATTTTCTTATATATGATTAAGAATGGATTTTGGTCTCATGATATTGTAAAATTGATTATGGATTAAGAATAAATAGAATAAAAAACTAGTTTTATGAAATTGAAAAAAAAATCCCAATTAGCATAGAACATTGTTGGTGTTTCAAAGAGGGAAATTGAAAATTTTATATACAGAGAGTATAAAAATCTATAAAGAAGTTTTAGTAGTATAGGGTTATCACCAGTCCAAGGACTTAGGATCATTTTATATCAACCCAATTGATTGTAGGGGACCACATTTTAGGTTCGGTATTGTTATCTAGATGAACAACTTAAATAGGTATCTCATTATAGTATTATGTCAGATTAATGATTTATTCCTAATTTAACCAAATAAAATCGTTTCTTATTTAAATTTTAACCCTCTAAATATATTTTCCACTTTTATCTATATTGAAAAATGAAGGAATGTTAATATAATCAAAGGATCAAGATATTAACTTATCAAAGTGGTAAAGGGGTAAAAATATTAAATTGTTTAAAAACTAAACTAATACTAAATCACCCCCTAGGGTTGATTCCTCCTCCTCCAATGGCCTGAAGGACTTCATTTTTTTTTATTGATTTTGATAATCCACCTTTCAAGGGATGAGGTGGAACCCTAAAATTCCCGTAGGCGAAAGATTACATGCCCGTAGGCCTTATAGGAATTCATTTCCCTTAGGCACAAACATTACATACAACCCAGACTAACTACATGGAACTGCCCCTCCCCAGCATCTTCATCGTGAAATCAGATCTCCACCTTCGCATTGCTATTTGGCTAGGCATTCCCGTGCATGCACAGGCTTGTCCCAATGGCAGGTGTCATACCCTCTCATTCTTTCAATCTTTTTATCTTCTGATGTGGTGAAAGCTCCTTGCTCATCCTCCTGGTAGATCTTGTTCCTTGTAGGTTTTTTTCTGGTTTGTATCTGCACAAAGTTTGTCCGAAGGCCTTGAAGTGGCCCAAAGGCCCAACTGACCCGAAGACTTGGGTGCCCGAAGGCCTATGAAGGACCCGAGGACCAAATCCGAGGCCCAAAGGCCCAAACGGGTGCATATACCCAGATTCTACAGTGTCAAACAGTGCCTGCTACAGTTCCTGCTATAGTACATGCTACAATACTACACAGTTCCTACTACAGTACCTGCTACAGTAACCCGACAATTCTGCCTCCACATGGATTTGATCCCTGGTCGCTTAGATGCACAAACGGAGACCTTTCCTACAAGGCTAAGGCTCATGTGCCCCTAGGGTTGATTATATCCCAAGTGGACCTAAAAATATTAAAGGCACATTATATTCCCTTATACATCTATGATGTAAACCAAGGGTCATTATTTAGAATAATACTCCTTGGGACTCCATAAATCATTACTATCTCTGTATCATAATGTCTCATTAACACATCAATCGAGTATGACTACATTATTAAAATAGAATGAGATAACTTTAATTATTACTTAACTATATCCCAATTAATGTCACATACCTTAAATACATGAGTTATTTTAGTTATAAAATCCCTAGATATGTCATCCTAATTCTATTATGGAACATTCATGGGTTGTAACTGACTTATTAGAACTTGATGTTTGTCCTCCACTTTATAACATATAATACATCTAGATAAAAAACCAACCACTGACTTATTTATTCTATTTTAACAAATTATTTCTTCATTTAATGATATAACTTGATATCACATTAACACATTTCTAAAGGTAATTTATGGAAATCATGTCAAGAAGAATCCAACATATTCTTAGGAACATACAATTTCCCATAAAACAACACCCAAAGTTACTCATCCTCATCTAGAACATCAAAATAATCTCCATTTACAATCAAATATCTCTAAACCACTACTTCATGGTCTCCCAGTTGATATTTCACTAGCTATTAAAACAAAATAGAATTCACCATTATCTAAAAAAATAGATTCCACCACTAACCTCATTCAAGTACAATTATAAAGTTTTTAAGTACTCTATTATCTTATATTGATCACTAGATTAATAGAAAACATAATTTTATTCTTCTTTCTCAATGCATAAGTTACTATATTACTCTTCCCTGGAGAATATGTAATTTTAAAATAAAAATTCTGAAGGAACTATACCCACCTCCACTGATAATGGTTAAAATATCTTTTTGATAATATATAACACATACTCATGTGATCAGTGAATATCATGAATTTTATCCAATTAGGTAATACCTTCAAAAATTGTGACCAAAAAATTAAACCATCTACTCAAAATCACGATTAGTATAATTATGTTTATGTGTTAAACATTTCCTAGACCCAAGGGATATATTTTCCATGTCTAGTATCATTATTCTTCTTAATTCATGTTGTAAAATATGAAAATATAACTCAAATATAAGTCTTTATTTTGGATGGTTAAGGATGGTTTTTTTTTGTCAAATTCTCCATCAATAAATCTAAATTTGATTGAAATTGTGGTTTGAAAACAAATTTTTAGCTCTAACATGTTATTTCTATTATGTCTTATAAAATCCAATAGAAAGCAGATACATACCTCTCATAATATCTAACTAAATTGAAAAAACTACCGCACCACAAAGAAATTTTTCTATATTACCCAAGGGACTTCCACTTTGGTCTTAAATGAAACCACAACTTATCCTTATTGAGATATAATATGTCAAATACAATAAACTACTAAGGCCTAGAACCTATATTTCAACATATTCTTATATAATTATTTTTATCAAAGAATTCCATGAAGAATTTATAGATATTCATCATTCTCTTCATCTGTCCCCAATTAAACTAATATATTATTGATAAATAACACAAAAAAACGATCAATATATTGAATGGATGTCCAATTAATTGAACCATGAACACTGTACGTGCATTCATAATCCCAAAGGTAATGACTTCAAAGTAATAAATGTCTATCACTATAGGTAAATAGATTTACTTTCAAGGTATCTTGTCATGGTTTTATGGGACCGTAGTAATAAAGGTTTATCATTGTGGTTTGGAGAATAATAGAAATAATTGTTCATATACCTTGATAATTTCCATGGATGTGAGAAAACCATGGAAATATAGTGATCTACTTTCATTTTTCTCTAAACTATGGAAATAAGGTATCAATTTGGATACCTATTTCCATGGTTTAGATAATTGTGGCAATAAGCCCCACACATTTTTTATTTATTTAAATATATAATAATATTATCATTTATAATATCAAATTTATATTTTATATTTTTGAATTTATAATAAGTAATAATTAGATAATAATATAACTAATATACACAGAGTGTGTCCTAAGCTAGTGGTTATGGATTTACTTAGATTTTGGGTGGTCGTGGGTTCAAAACACATTAGATATTTTTTTGGGGTTCTAGAACAGTGGGGATAAAATTAAAATTATAAACTATTAAAATAGTTAAAAAACAATAGTAATAGACCACTTGTATCCATGGTTTTATGGAACCATAGTTATAGGACTATATTATTGAAGGAATTTCCCCCTTTTTGTTAAACCATGGATATAGAAAATAAACAGATTTTTTAAAGTTATATCCATAGTTCTAAACCATGTATATATCCTACATTTTAATTAGTGTATAGTGACATAAAAATAAATTATTTTTAATTTCCTCCTACTTCACTCTCTTTTGAAGATATCCTTACAAAATTTCTATCTTCAAGAGACATCTATATTTCTTTAGTTGATCAATCAAGCCATCAATATTTAGTAGAGAATATTGATTCGTCATTATCACTTGATTTGACCACTAATAATTGGTAAAAAATCTCAAACTACCATCTTTGTTATTATAAAATAATATTAGGTCACCCCATGGAGACATATTTGAGTAAATAAAACCCTTATAAACCATTTTGTTAATCTAGATCCACGTGTCTTGAATTGTTTTTGGTTTCATTCGATAAACAACCATTGATATCGGATATTTACCAAGGTATAAATAAATGTAAAACATGATTTTCTACCTCATTGGTAATCTATAAATGTCCACTACAATACATTGATGAAATCCCTTATCATACACAAAATATCCTTCACCTCTATTTTCTATGAACAAATCATTAAACTCACATGTCTAGATATAATTCTTTGAGGTTTAACATTCTACAATTCATTTCTATGATATATTTTCATAATTTATACCACATTGTATCCATCCATGATAGAATAAATTATATTATAAAAATAAAAATAGTCTAAGATAAAATGGAACTAATTTATGACAAGTGGGTAATTGTATGGTTTTATCTATAACATGAATAGATCTCAAAATATATTTCCAACTCTTATCACCAATACAATACCACATACCAATTAATTTAACCTCATATCACTTCTCATCGAAGTAGAAAAATCAAGATTTTGACACATCCAATCTATGTATAATTATTTTCCTCTTACATTCAGGCATAGTAAATGAATAAGATGAACCAAATTTAAATAAATTAGATGCAAAAGTAAAAAAATACATATCATATCTTCTACAACCTCCGGCCCTCCCAACCCATCAAAATCTAGTGTATAAAGTTTCCGAATTACAATTCCTCTATAACACTGTCCTACTTTTGTGCCTCAACATTTTCTATAATAATTTTATCACCCCAAATAATAAGGGATATTCCAAGGTTGACCACTACTATCACTACTCTATACCATAGATCTGTTTGGTTAATAATGTTTCTACTACTTGAATGGTCTAGGAAGATATTTTGATTGATGAGGAGGAATGTTTACCATCACACTACACTTTGGTTCACATTTTTAACCTTTATATAGGGTAAAAATAAATTATTCTTTCCCTTTACCTCAATAGGAAAAAAAAGGCACATCACTACCCAAATTTGAGGTTTGTAAAATACGAACTCTTAATAATCATGAATAAGGAGTTCTACATAAATGACCTAACTTCCTTAAGAATAAAGGGGACCTTCTCCCAGGTCCACCTATCCACAAGCTATATTATCATCTTTCATAGATAACACCACTCCTTCCAAACATATTCTCAAAAACCTCTTCCTTATAGGATACCTCAGTATAAGTTCATAACATAAGTAGACTAACCTACTAATAGATCATAGATCACTACCCCCTCTCAAATTTTTAATTTTTCCACTCCTAACTAGAATGAAAATATAGTGAATGCCATAATAATCTCATAAACCACTCACCATACTCATTAATAGTGTAACTTCCCTATTGGATGGCCAATATCTCTTACTAATACTATGACCAAAAAGTTAATGTCAAAATAAATTTATAAGATGAGTCAATAAGATAAATCTACTAAACCATAGCTATATAATAAACTATATGGTATACCATCCATTATTATTATACATCCCCTTTAAACAATCCATATTACAATTATATTTAATTCTCCACAATTTCTAAAATAATAAATAAAGTTATCTCTATTTCCAATAACCAATATTTTTCATCTTATAAGAAATAAAATCATCATAATTTATTTATTTATACCAATGGAATTTATATAAGGTAACTCTATATTCCCTCGCAACTGTTAATTCTACACTTTGAAAAAAAATCATCAGTTTCCTTCTCATCCTCCTCCATATACCTCATAGATTTTTTGCACATGTGATATAACTATGAGTAAAAAACATTTTAGTTAAATGAAAGGGTATATTTCTCAACTTAATATACCAAAAATATCAATCGCAATATAAAATCATTGTACAACACAGATAATAGTCACGATTTGATACTATATGATGCATGAACTCATACCTACATAACTACAATACAATAAATACACCACTCCTTAAGTGAAAATCCTTAAATAATCAGATTCTATACATTGAATCATAGAGGAACTATGCATCCTTATCCAGTTTCATTGGCATGATTCAAACATTAGTGAATGAAATACAACAGCCTTACTAACCCATACAATCCTCACTATTTGCCATTTCAAAATCCATCCTACAATAATAAGTCCAATAGTATTTTTTACATACTATTCACTCTTTAACTTCTTATGAGTTAGAAACAAGATAGAGAGTGACCTTAGGATCCCCCTCTAATTTTTCATGGGGTGGTAGTTAGTACAATGTGTATAAAATCAAAGTTATGGAAGAAATTATACTTATTTCTTTGAAAAAAATAAACCATAATCACTGTGAAAAAAATATAACATCAAATAAATTAATATTTTTATAGATATGTCACACACAAAAAACAATTATTTAATTACACTAGATGAAAACCCTAACTTGTGACTCTTTCTACTCCCAACCAGGTCACATAGTACTATAACAAACCATTCCTGGCACAACCTTCAATATGATTTTGTAATTTTGGAAAATAATAGACAATAATTGGGTGAGTATTCAAGTATACAAAGTGGGTTCCCCCACTAATAACTCATATGTGAAATGAATAGGAATACCAAAGTCTTAGTTATTGACATGTATAATTACTAATAAATTATGCACAATAGTAATGAGAATCAATATCAAAAGCAAACCTATATGTGTTATCCTCTACACACTCTATATCATCGATGATGAGTTTTATTTTTAGGTATTTTTTTATATGATATTTATTTTCAAGGATGAAAATAATTTGAGATGTAACTAATAAATATTGTTTGTTTTTGTATATATATTCATTAATTTGTTTTATGGGTGTTGGAAAAAGTAGTGGAATATGACGAGTTAAATTTAAGGAAAAATTCAACCTGACATGAAAAAAATCATGTTGTATTAAAAACTATCATCATTATATTTATTGATGGGTAAATTAAATAAAGTATTCTTGGATTAAAATAGACAAGGTTGGAGAAGTTTTTATTCAAAATCACTAATAAAATAGGTAGTGTTTTATATGATTATGACTTGTTTTAAGAGAAATAATTTTCATTTATTGATATGGTTTGAAGAATATTGGTTGAAGCTGTTGGAATTTTAGGAAAGGAAAACAATACATATTAAGATAAGATCATGTTTTTATTATTATTATGGAATTTTAGTAATTTAGCTGGTGAATAAAAGGAAGGTGAACATTTCATAGTCTTAAACTTTTTTTGGGAGTATATAAGATAGATCATGGTTTTATTAACCACATATTATTGAAATTCAAATATGAATTGATCAAAATGAGAAATCTGTTATACAATATAAGGGATAAAAATAAAACATGTCATTATTTTAAGACAAAGATTTAACCAAAGGAAATGCGACATAAATTAAGATAAAATGTCGGGGATTTCTACAAAAAATATTACAAATATGGGGAAATCACCAAAACCACATTATTCACTCTCAAAACATCTCTATGACCATAATGTGGACTAAAGGGTGATTTTTTTATATTTTTTAGTATCCTTGCAATCCATTTTTTAATTTATTCAAGTAAATGATCTAATTAAATATTAAATTGATGAAAAGTTATATATGTGGTCAATATATTCATGGTTTCTCGTTGGACTCTTTTTTTCATAGATTCTCTTATTAGTTTGTGTATAAATAGATTAGTTATAGTATTTCATATCATGGATATATATTTATATATCTAGAGACATATATTAATGGATATTCATTGAAAGGATTGATATTGATGATGTAGGGGACAATAACTTCACTCTTATTCATCTTTAATGAATATTTACAGTTTGGATAATTTTTTGGTGTGTAATTGTGGTGAAATATATGAAAATAATGATAAAAATTTGATGTGGTATATGTGTTAATGAAAGATGAATTTTTATTGAATACCAAATTGAATGATAATATAGTAATTATGGTAAAATATGGGTAAAGTATTTGGTTTGGATTAAAATGTGTTTAATAATATAGTGAAATAGATTTGATAAGAAAGGTAAAGTAAATAAAATTGATTTATTATTGTGAATAATTATTAGATTTGGTTAAGTGGTTTGATATTTTTTTGTATATAATAGTTTCTATTGTAGATGTTTTGTGGTGAATTATTAGAAATATTAAGGAGTGTGGGTGTGTCATATGGTTATGAGGTGAAGAGATGGAAACAATAGAGTACCGGTTGAGTATGTATCACTAATACATATTTCCCAAGGATATATAGATGTTATAGTATATGTTGGAAGAGTAAATGGGGGATAGTGGTGGTTGTTTTGGTTTGTTTTCTATTATTTTTATTGAGATATATATAATTTTTATACGTTGTGGGTGAGGTTGTGAATTGATCTGGGTGCTCAATTATATGATGTTTTTTATATGTTGTATAATTTTGTTAACCATATTTAGTAGGATCATGAAGTCATTATAAGAGGTATTTAGGGTTATATTATATTGATGTTATGTGAGGGATGTTTTATTCCCTAATGATGATATGGAATAGGGATATAGTAGTCCCATAATAGATGTAGTAATTATTTTTAGAGCTACATCACTGTATACTTATTGGTGTTGTTATAGTATGGTCCTTGTTATAGAGACAACTAGTTAGTGTGATTGTAGTTACTACCATTAGATGTGTGAATGAAAAGAGGCGGTGATTGATGTGATGATTTTGGGGTAGATATTGTGGTGATACTGAAATTTAGTGGATGATATGTGGTGTGGTCTTGTTTATACTATTGTTTACATAATTTTTTGTATGTATATTATTTACATTTATATATTTCATTTACTTAGGTTTTTCAATGCCTATTCATTTGATGGGTGAAAAGTTTGAGTAAGGACCTAATAGGTATACTTTTTTAACAACACTATGATTTTTTGTTAATTTTCAAACTTATATGATCATACTAAGTGTTGTTTTAGGAAATTATTGTTTGAGAACATGATGGATTTAGAAAATAGTATAAGTAGTAATTAATTAGAGTTATCTTCCTATTGAAATTCATTCCATTTGTTCTTTTTATTGACATTACTCATGTATATATTTAATTTATTGTCTGATGTTGGGTACTTTTCTTCATGGTTCATATGGTGTCTTCTTATATAAAATAAGGATAATTCCTATTTTATTCATGATTGATACACTTGGTGATAATATACACCCAATGAACAATTGAATATAGGATGAAAGAGTCACTCTCAATCTCACTATTGTGTTGAGAGGAGTTTTGATGTGATTGGGATGTGATATAATGGGGTGATATGGAAGATTAAGTAATTATGGGTGAGGATTTAATGGGTTGGTAAAGTTATAGGATTACTTATTCAAACTACATGGAATAGATTAAGAAAGTTAACTCAAGGTGTATAAGTCTCATATATATATATATATGGGTGCGTTCTTTTATTATATATGAATCATTACTAGAGGGATGATATAAAACCAATAGGGTAATCATGTGTACATGACTTCATAAATCCTATAGTCACATGATATTATGGTTTCATGTGTTGTGCATAAAACTGTTATTTTTTTATTAATCTTAAGGTAGTATATATATATACACATTTTACTTAGGTTGAGATTTATTATTATTGTATTTATTCCACTTATTAATTGAAATAATGTGGTAGAGAAAGAGATTTTTTTTGGGGGGCACATGTGGTTTATGATATGTGGTGGATCCTGTATGAGAGGAAGCATCGAGATTCATTTTTTAAAGTTTTAGTGATATAACAACCAAATAATTAGGAATATTAATATTAAAAAAAGTTTAAGAAATTGCATTTATATTATTGATTATTTATAATTAATTTTCTAAATGATTTTTTACATCAATTATTTTATAGCTTATATAAAAATCTATTGGTTGAAGTTTCTTGTATTGGTTATTACATAACTGGTGTTAAAAAAATTTCACATCGGTTATGTAAAAACTAACATAAAAACACATTTTTTATGTCGGTTATATTAATAATTTATGTCGAAAATGTAACAAATCAAGATTTCAAAGTAAGTTATATCTTTAAAGTAATTCAATAGCTTATACTGCACGCAACACTGACTTGTCATACATTATATGAAAGATTGAGTTTCTACGAGACAAAACATTAGTATTATAATTATTTAAACAATATATATATTTATAAATTAAATTTTGTAATATGAATAGAAAAAAAATAATTTTCATTTTTATATATATTATTTTCACATAAATAAAACATACTTATAATGAAATTTATATGTTTTGTTAAAATAGTTATTCATTTAGAAAAACTATTTTCTCCAAAAAACTACTTTTTTCTGTTTTATTTTTACCAATAATAAAATTAATATTAGATACTCCTAACGATTTAATATGGTAAAATAGACTTCATTTTTGTATTTGTAATATCAAAATTAGTTTAGGGTGAATTTTCTGTATTTTTCTGAAAACTTTCAATTTTTGATAAATAGTGAAAAACATTGTGTTATTGTTTAAAACCAACTTTTTATTTAAATAATTATTTTTAATTTTATATTATCTTAAAGTCAAAATAGATACATAATATCTATATTTTTCCAATTTAATTCATTTAATTCATTTTATAATAATATTAGATATATAAAAAATTGAACTTTTTACCGTCTTTTATCCACCTTCTAGGCACATTTGAATATTTGCATAAAATGTAATTTTACCACTTATGTGAACTGAATTTAAAAAATCTGAGGGACATGGTTGACATTAGTACGTAAAATGTGGTTCAATAGGATGAAAATATTTTTTGGTGAATAATAACTTTTGAATTTTATTTACCACAGTTAAAAGTGAATAGGGTAATTAAATGTAAAAAATCATATTATAATTACCCTAACACATGTCCTAATTCTAATGGATAAGTTTATTTAGACCAAAATAATCCTCAGGAAAAAAATATAATCCTTTTTTATCTACTTGAATTATATTTGGACATTTATTATATTTTATTTAAAGAAGATATAAAAGTGTTAAATTAAAATGTTAATCATTACACCATATTTAATACAGGGTTATACATTAGATAAAATCGTATTTAAATATTCATTAGAAAGATAAAAAATCATACATCTTGGTATTTTATTTATTTTTTGTATACATTAAATAATTAAATTTATTTATGACACAATGATGATGCAGTAATTACATTATTAACAAAAGATTAAAATAAATGATATTATAAATATTAAAATAAATGTAAATTGAAACTTTTGAGGCCATCCATGAATTTTCTTGCTGATATGACATTTTATGTTTGATTAAATGTATTTTTTTTAAGAAATAAATTTCTTATGACTTTCACAAAAACAAAATATTAAATAGTGTTAGAATTGTGATACATAAGTTTTTAAAACAAATAATATTTTATTAAGTGATATAATACTCATAAAAATATATGATTCGGCCAAAGGACTTAGATAAGGATAGATATGTCATTAATGAACCACTTGAAGTTCGACTATAATTTTATAATAAGTTTATTAACCATGTAATATAAAAATACAAGACGACGTGGTAAATGTTAAACTATTTAAATAAGAGTTAAATCTAACAAATAAGGTTAATATGGTGACATAAACTTGTCTAAAACCTATTAGTTGAAATTATTTCGACCCATACCCACCTTATCCTTGAAATAAACCCTTTTGGAGCTATTGGAGACCGAAAATTATTTTGGAATAAACTAATATTTCAATCTTTTCTTAAAGTGCCCCTCACCTCTCTTATAAAAGGGCACCTCACATTTTCTCAAACTCACACCTCCAAAGCAATTTGGCTCATACCTCCCCTACTCAAATCTCTTCCAAACTACCCTAAATTCATCCTGGAGGCCTTACTTTGATCATAAAGCCATCCTATGGATCCATTTTGTTCAAATCAAAAGAAAACACTCGAAGAAGAGGTAATTATTTCATCACCTCTTTCAAAGTTATTTTCTTCTTCCACTTCCTCATTATTTGTTGTTTCCCTAAAAAATAATAAATCTAGTACCTTATACGTATTTTTATGTTATTATAAATATGGTACAACCATATTAATTATTTTATCCATCATATGAATGACAAAGTCACCTTACGTGCATACGTATGGCCTATTGTCTCCAAGTCATGGTGTAGTTTGTTATTCAACACTTCATTATTTTGATGGGTATAATAATGATGTATAATGGATGTAAATAATAAATATAACATGTTAATTATTATTTATATGTAATATACCATCCAATCACATATGATTTCACCATCAATATAATGATATTTTCGCTCGTCTGTACGTACGGCTTACTGTGTCCACGACGCGATAAGATTTCATTCCCCATCATAACCATTCAAGAATTATTTCCATTTGATGATTAAAAAAATGTTTGAGAACTTAATATCATTATGGATGTGAATAAAATACATCCTATCCATTAAAAACATCACATACGTAATAAAACCTATAAAGGAAAATGAATCAGTTAACACTCGAAATAATGATACTACTGATTTATTGTTAACAAAGCAATATTAGAGGATCATATATGATATCATATTTATATATGTGGTAATTTTATACTTTAATAACAATGATTAAACAATTATAAATGAGGTTAACATACCCTTTACTAAGTAATAGTTTAAGGTAAGGGGTTTGAATCTCACTTTTTATTCCCATGAGATTCATTCTATATTGGACACTATTTCCTTTTGTGTGGTGTGTGTACCAACCATGATTTTATTATTTTTTCAACATAATTTAATTTATGTGTATTAAAATCATCATTTTATGATCTTTATTTCATGGGGTGTGTTTTTTTATGTTACCAAATTGGTAATCAAATTTCTAATTTCGATTTCCACTCATTGGGTTTTACGCATACTTCATTGATTATTTTACTCCAAGATTAAATGTGGAATCAATATTTATTTATTTATGTAGTAATTTAAACTCCCTTATATGTGTGTATAATTTTGATACACATAATCACTCCATTTATAAATTCTCAAGTCATCGATATGAAGTTGATAAGGGTATTCTTAACTCAATTTCCATTCATTGAGTTAAACATCCAAGTCATTTGTTTTGTTTTTATAGGTATATATATAAATTTCCTCTGATTTATTTAAACTTAATATCCAATCATATTGAGTGTATTTATATTTTTCACACATAATTATTTCATTGATATATCTTTAATCTAAGGATACAATCTTTACAAGGGATTTCTTTTCAATTTACATTCCATTGAGACTTCTTTGTTTCTATATGAAAATTCACTTTTATATGGTGTATATATTATCCTTTTACATATTATATCATTAATCCATATTTTCCCATGATATTATAACGTTTTGACTAATTTTATTCGTCAATTATTTTTATTCAAGCATCTTTCATTTGGTTATTAATTCTTTAACTAATATATCATTTTAATGTTTTAATGCTTTATTCTTATAAAACATTATCATTAATGTCCATGACAAAAAAATAATTTTAAGGATTTATTTATATGGGAATGAATTTTTTAAAAATAAAATTTCTTTCAAATGTTAAAATGTGTTATGGGACACTTTAACTCAAAAATATCATTTAAACGACTTCTTTGATAAATAGTGTGACTTTTAAATGTTTTCAAGAAAATGGGGATATTTTTCTCAAATAGATTTACTGATTATTTTCAACTATGTCAATATCTTCATTGCATTTTATTCTCTATTGAGTATGATTTATTATAATACAGTCTTCTATATTTTATTTAATGAGTTATGTTTGACTATGGATGTGCTATTTTTATACCATTCATGGTTTGTCGTTAAAGTATTGAAATTTCTTATGCTAGTTTTAATAAGAATGTTTAGATAATGTTTCACCCTTTTCTTATGTGGAATGAATTGGACCTAGTAAGTGATAGGTGGGGCCCACTATTGCCCCTTGATGCATCAGTATGTCTCATGAGGCAAACTAGTGTCTTGGAACAAGGCCTGGACAAAATTTATATTTAGTGTCTTGGAATGATGTGTTGACTTTGTGGTTAAGATGTCTGACATTATGCATTCCATCATTATGAGATTATTTATTGATGTTACATGTGATTATTCGACTAGTAGAATATCCTTTTGAATAAGTAAATGGAATTATTTCATTTATATTTTCAATATTTTAATTAATTTTATGTTTAAAGGGCTTGAGTTTCAATTTTATAACATTCCTAAGAGTTTATGATTATTTATGATAGATTCCTCTATATTGTTTATCCTTTCTGAGCATCTGAGATCACACCTTTCTTATGTTTTATTTTCTCAAGATTCCAAGAAGTTTATTATTATTTATATGTAGGTTTAAGCTAGGAGAATAATGGAATTATCAAAGGACTATCCATGTTGTATTTTATATTATAAATTGTAATGTAATGTTCTCGTATGTGATCTATTTCCCACGGCTGGTAAACTAATCGGTCCTTCGGGATATGATTCTTTGTGATCATGAAAATTTATTAAAATAATGCCCCAACTCTAGGCTTTTGGGTTCGGGGCGTTATAGTTGGTATCAGATGAACTTTACAAATAACCTTGGAAACAAGATTTAGATATACTCTGATTATGAAACATTGCCCAAATAAAGACTTTGAGGATTATTGTATAAGAACATCCTAGAATTTTTGTAATTTAGAGATTTTGTGAGCTTTCCAGGAAATACATCCCTATCTGGATACTAAAATTGGACCTAGTTCTGGTACATATGTACCTAGGAGTGAAAATACTAACAAGAAGTTTTGGGCTTATCCTTGGGTGTCTTGGTACATGACAAAGGGCCTTACTACACACCTGGTTTGACACACCCAGAAGATATGCTTGGGATAATTCACATTTTCTTTACAAACTGATTTGAAGGATTTGAATATAATATGAGAATAAATAACGTTGGTTAAATCTATGGTTGTTTATATAGAAAATAAGGTTTCATGATATTCTCTAAATGATTTTATGACTATGTTACTCACACTATGTTTTATAGTTGTAATCAGTGGTTGGATTCCATGGAAGTCATAATAATATTGAAAATGATGTACAAGGTTGAAATGATGATGGAAATGAGAAACTAAATGGAATGATGAAAGGCATAAAAGATATTGTGTCCTTGCTGAAGAAAGATTCCAAAAATATGATCAACAAAATATAGACTAACCAACTCTCAAACTCAAAAAAGAAGATAAAGGTGGAGAAAGATAAGAGCTCCAACAGTGGAGGCCATGGAGGAAAGAAATCTCAATCTCCATCATGTAGGAAATGTGGAAGGAGAAACCTAATAAAGTGTCTCAATGGAACAAAGAAATGCTTTATATGTGGGAATGAAGGACATAAAGTAAATAATTGCTGATGAAAATGAAGATTACTATGGAAGAAAAGAAAAATGGTCCTAAGAATCCATTTACAGTAATTTTATGTAAATTTAGGGGACCTGGTCATTACCCAATTCAATACCCTATTCTATAAGATATCCACTACATCAAGGAATAACCTATGTGGAAATAAATTGATGGAAAAATGTTTAAAAGTATTAATGCTCTTTGTTGATGGGATTACTTTGGAAGAACATTCTATTATATGTGTAACCCTAAATTTTGTTATGTCAAAATGCTATTTGAGGAACAATTATATTTTATTTTGGGGATATAGTTATAAAGAACAATTTGGGTTTATATAATCCTTGAATTTGAGGAAATTATAGGTTATTAATTTTTGGGATGAAAATGTGAGGCATGAGATAACATTTGTGGTTAAAATATGTTATTATTATTTTGATGAATTTATTTCATTTTTGTAATGTTATAAAATTATATATATATTGGAAAAGGAAAACAATAATACCATGTGACAAATCACTGTGTCGGAAAAAGCTGTTGGAATTGAACCCACAACCAAAGTGTAGCAAGGATTTATCGCATACCACTAGACTATGTAAAGTCCCTGGTTAGTATGAATAATAATTTTTAGTTAAATGATTTTATGGATCAAGAATATTTTTATTTTGAGAACATATGATTTATCAAATATATATACATAGTATATTAAAATGATTTGGTGATTAAGTGATAAATGTTACTTTATAAAAGCTCCACTTTTTTGGGAATACTATATGTCTCGGGAAAATAGAATACTATGGGATTTCATTTGAGGTGTAATGTTGGATTTTTATTTTGGAAGAATCTATGTATTTATTGTGAACTTATAGGGATTTAGGTAATTTAGTGAAATTATTATCCTATCATAGAGAATATTTGATTAGGTTAATTACTTTTTAAGTATGTTACTTTAAGATTAGTTGATGTTATTTGGAGAGAAATGTTAAGATTTATCATGGAAGACTATGTAATCCAATACTTATGAATGTTTGGTTTCAAACTTATTTTATATTATTTTGAATAATTTTAATGAAATTTTTTATTGAATGGTCTTTGTTGAAATTTGGGTATTGTTTGTTTAATTTTGGAGATTAAGGGTAGTATTTATTTCTCTAAAGGATTACCATTTTTGGGGATCATCTGATTTTGTACTAACCATTATCCTTTTGGTTAATGTATAAATACAAGGGAAATATATATTTTTTCTTTTGTGGATTATGTGATTCTCTGTAATTTGATTCTAGTGCTTTAGATGTGACTAATTCATCTTGAATACTCATCATTTGGAGAAAGTTAAGTATTTGGTAGAAATTTATTAAACAATGGAACTCTACTTGAAAAGTGAGTATATCTCATCATGTTCTTATTTAACCTCATAAATTGTAACGCCCCGACCCTAATTACCTAGAGTCGGTGCTTTATTACATAACATTGGCATGATCATGAGAAAGATCAAGTCTCGAAAGACCGATTAGTTTAGTAGCCTTGGAATAACTAGATACATCCATAAATTTTTACATTACATCATAAAAAAAACATCTTGTCTTCATATCCCCTCATACTATCCCTGCAGGTCATTCATAAATTACTTCTTCATAATCCTGGGAAAAATAAAACATTGAAAGGGGTGAGCTCGGATGCTCAGTAAGGATAACATTATAGCAGAAGCTTTCATAAATAATCATAAACACTTAAGGCAATTTATAACTAAAACAAAAGCCCTTTAAAATTGAACTTCAACATAGTATGGCAAAAGTAAAATGAAATAATGCAATTTACTTACTCACATGGATATTCTACTAGTCGAATGATCACATGCAATATCAATAACCACTTTCATAATGATGGAATGCATAATGCCAGACTATCATAACCACATAGCCAAGGCCTCGTGCCAAGACTACAAATAAGATTTTGCCAAGGCCTTGTGCCAAGACACTAGTTTGTCTCATGAGACCTACCGATGCATCGAGGAGCTATAGCGGGCTCCACCCGTCACTTATTAAGTCCAATGCATTCCTCATATGAACAAGTTTAAACATAACATAAACATTCGTATTGAAACTAGCATACGAAATGTCAATACTTTTACCACAAACCTTGAATGGTATAAAAATAGCACATCCACAGTCAAACATAACTCATTCGATACAATATGGAAGATTGTATTGTATCACATTAACCTCAATCAAGAATAATGAAGGATGTTGACATAGATGAAAATAATCATCAAAACTATTTGAGAGAAATATCCCCCTTTTCTTGAAATCATTTAAAAGTCACACTATTTGTCAAAAAGCCATTTAAAAATAGATTTTTGAATCAAAGTGTCCCATACCACTTTGAAACTTTTTAAAAGGATTTTTAATTTTAAAACTTTAATGTCCATATAAATAAATCCTTAAAACCATTTTTAAAATATGGACATTAATGAGCATGATTTAGAAGAATAATTCTTTAAAACATTTTAAAATGGTATTTTGGTTAGAGTTTCTAACCAAAAGAGAGACACTTGAATACAAATAATTGAGGTAATCAAAACATTGTAATATCATGAGAATAAAGGAATTCATGATATACTATGTCAAAGTACATTATATACACCACATAAAAGTGATTTGGTGTATATCATCAAAGAAGTCTCAATGGAATGTAAATTGAGATGAAATCTCTCATAAAGGTTGTATCCTTAGGTTAAGGATAAATCAACGACATAATTATGTGTGACAAATATAAATACACTAAATATGATTGGATATTCAGTGTAAATCAATCAAAGTATATTCACACATATTCTTGTAAAATCAATACTAACGAATTGGATGTTTAACTCAATAAATGGAGAATGAGTTAAAATTACTCTTATCAAATTCATATCAATGACTTGAGAATTATCAATGGAGTGATTATGTGTATCAAACTTATATCCATAGGAATGGGAGTGGAAATTATGACATAATCAAATGAATAGTGATTCCACACATAATCTTGGGGTAATATAGTCAATGAAATATGCGTAAAGCCGAATGAGTGGGAATTGAAATCTCAAATTCCCTTATCGATTAGGTAACATACGAAACATACACCCATGAAAGAAGTATCATACCATGATGATGTAAATACCCATAAATTAAAGTATATTACACAATGAATACGATCATGGGCAGTACACATACACCACATGCAATAATTAAGTGGTGATCAATGGAATTCTCACGGAATTAAAAGTGAGATAAGAAAACCCTTACCACGTTAATCAACTGAGTCGCATGGCCAAAAGTTAATAACCACCTAATGATTTACAGAATAACATGAATATAAAGTGAATCATGATAATATATATCAAATTGAAGTACACAATACACTACTTTCAATAATTTAGTAGCGAACAATGGAAATCTCACGGAATTGAAAGTGAGATAAGAGAATCCCTTACTTTGTACTTTTTCCTTGGTCGATGGTAGGTTTACCTCCTGTATAATGGTGAAATAATTGTTATTGAATAATACAAGAATCATTTACTTTAATATGATATCATATATGATCTTTTAACATTGATTTGTTAATAATATCTTAGTATTAACGCTGTTTCGGGTGTTAACTTACTCATTTTCTTTTATATGTTTTGTTACATAAGTCATGTTTGTTGTATCTTATTCATATCCAGAATGATATCAAGTCTTTAAACATAATTTTTAAATCATTAAATGATAATTATACTTGAATGGATACGATGGATAATGAATCTCATCGCGTTCGTGGAGACGGTAGTCCGTACGTACGCACGAACGCTACTTCCATTTAATTTTTTATTTTAAAAGAATCGAATCCAAATGATACATAGGTATATTACTATTCCAGTATAATATAATATTTTATATATGTTACTTAAGTTCATTAACACCATCCTTTATACGTTCCATGTGTGGTATGAACGAGTCATATCATTTTAAGGGGGCGGTAGTCCGCACTTCCTCAAATGAAATTGTCGTATGTATATACGTCATGAAACGAATAATGGTATGAAATAAAATGGAATTACAGAAGCTTATATATAAAATATATATCATTAATATCATATTTAATTACAGTGCCATCATAATGGCCACCATGAGAGGCGGTAAGATGTTTTTGAACAATCATCGTTTCGTGAGGCGTTAGTTTGCCATCCACAGAAACATTATGTTCATCATCCATTAGATGGAGTTGTGTGTATGTGTAGTTTGAATACTTCTTATAACAACATCCTAGTATATTGAGGATACTGGTTCTGTTACAAAATAAGGGAAATAAAAAGAGTTTGGGGGTTGAAGAAGAAAAATAAATGAAAATAATTTAAGAGAAATCGTTACCTTTAATTTAGGTAACTCACTTTGGTTGGAACCAAAGGACTTGTTGAAATGCTTTCTGCCTAAGGGGAAGCTTCAAGGAGGAGGAGAGGGATGTGGGGAGCTTATTTGGGCAGAGTTTGGACGAGCCAAGTGGCTTGAGAGGTGTGAGGAAAAGAGAAGGAGGAGTGCCCTTTTATAAGAGGGGTGAGGGGCACCTTTGGAAAAGCTAGAAATATTAATTTATAATAAATTCATATTCGGTTTCCAAAGGCTCCAAAGTTTACTATTCAAAGTATGAGGTGGGGATAGGTCGAAAACAACTCATCCAATAGAATTTAGACAGGTTTGGGTACTTATATTAACCTTATCTTTAAGTATTAACTCTAAGTTAATTAGTTTCACTTTTACAATGTCTCTTTGTATTTTTATATAATATGGTTACTAAACTTACTATATACTTCCAAAAGACCCCCAAGTGGTCCATTAATGCTTAACCTATCATTATATAAGTCTCTTGGCCGAACCTTAGATTTTTAGGAATTTAATATCAATTAATAATATAATATTTGTTTTAAGAATTCTTTTATGTCAATTTTGACACTATTCATTAGTTGATTTTTGTGAAACTCATAACAGATTGATTATTTCGAAAAAAGTCAATTAAATCAATCCTAATATATTATATTATCCTAAAAAATTATTTTAATTCATTAAAAGTGTCATATTATATTTATTTGGGTATTTATAAAATCAGTTATTTTAATTTTTCACTATTATAGTAATTACTGCATCATCATTGTGTCATTAATATTTTACATTATTTGATGTCTAAAAAGTATAAATAAAATATCATTATGTAGGAAATCGTTTTATCTTTCTAATGAATATTTATAATCTAAAATCCAACATATATAACCCTATGTAACAATTATTTTGCTAAAAGATATATGCTTGTGTCATTTTTGTATTCATTTTAACTTAATTAATATAAAGTGTCATTATCACTTACAAGTGGATCCATGTGGTCCCAAAATTGACCCAAATATGCCCATGTTCGACCATGTATCAAACAATTGGTTTAAGACACATTTTAGGGTAATTTAGTATTATTATAATATTATTTTTTTAACCCTTATTTACCGGATTTACCCTTAACCATGGTAAATAAAATATTTACCGCAGTAATTATTCAAAATGTCTAAAAATAAAAGTTACCTATTTACACAATTTGGACATCCTGATTCCAAATATGGAATCCATTTTTCTAAATTCAAAACACAGAAGTGGCAGAAATTAATTTAAAATTAATTCCCGCTGTCAAAACAAAAAGCGTGTTTTTAAGAGATAATAACTATCAAAAGATTGACACTTGTTTATGTTCGGTTTAATTGTAAAATTATGTCCAATGACCAAAATTATATTAAATGGTAAAAATATATTCTAAATATACTTTAAAACCACTCAAATTCACAATTTATCACTATTAATTATTTTGATTAAAAAAGTTGTTTTTAATTAAAATTTAGTAATTTTCACTATTCATCAAAATACAAAAGTTATCCGAAAAGTACCAAAATTTAACCCTAGGCTAAATTCGATATTCCGAATCCAAAAATGAAGTCCATTTTGAAATATAAAATATATATATAATTTCAAAAAGTAGGTATTATTATTCATAACGGCTAGTTTGATTGGTTGTGGTGTGTTAAAATCTCGAAGTTGCGTACAATGCACGTCATTGCATTATTCGAAAGGAAACATACCGAGGAAGCTTGGGGTGTTACATTCTCCCCTCCTTCAATAAATTGTGTCCTCGCAATTTTTAAAATTTTACTTGGGAATATAATGGAAAGTCCCACATCGGAAAAAAAGAGTCAATAAAACTATCACTTTAAAAGAAAGAAAGAGAGGTATAAGGGTCATCCAAGATAACCCATACTAGGATTCCATGTAAGAAAACATGGATATGGATGATAAACTAAGTGTCAAGTTCTGATGGAGAGGGATAGAAATCATGATCAGGAGAAAGTTAACAATGAGAAAACCACAAACTTGTGTTGGGACAAACGACCATTAGTCTCCTAGTAGGAAAGTAAACGGACAACATTTTTTTTAAGTTACATTACATAAGGAAGAGTAATTCATTTATGATATTGACTAAGAACATTATGAGATATACTTACATTTTAAGTAGATTTTCATTCTTTAATAAATTTCCACCACTAACTCATTTTTTTTAAACGATGAGTATTCAAGAAGACTTGGTCACACTGGAAGAGATAGAATAAACTTCTATAGAATCACATGATCCATGAAGGATAAACCATATATTTACATTGTCTTTGAAGATTAATCAAAACCAAAATGGTCAGTGAATGATCTAATGATCCCCCAAAAGGATATTCATTGAGATAAATATGCACTAATCTTAATTTCTAAAATTAAACCAACAATACCCCAAAGTTAAATAGATACCATTCAATAACCAATTGTCCTTAAAATCCTTTAATATAATCCAAACTAATATTGAAACCCAAAACATAGAAGAATTTGATTATGTAGTCTCCCATGTTAAATTGTATCTCCAAATGACATCAGATACTCTTAAAGTCACATACTCAAAAGTAATTAACCTAATCACATATTCTCTATTATAGGTTAATCATTTCCATAAATAACCCAAATCACTATAAATCCACAATAAAAACGTAGATAAAAATCTATCATTACTCCACAAATGAAACCCCATAGTATTCTATTTTCCTTGGGCATATAGTGTTCCCAACAAAGCGAACATCTTCCAAAATAACATTTATCACTTAATCACCAAATCATTTTCCCAAATCAACTTATTAGTGATCAATAAAATCATTTAACTAAAAAAAAGTCACACTAACCAGCGACTTCACGTAGTCCAGTGGTAGGCGATAAATCCCAATCGCACTTTGGTTGTGGGTTCGATTCCCATAGCTTTGTCCGACGTGACGGGTTGTCACATGGTCTATGTGTTGTCCTTTTTCAAAAACTATATTTTATAATATTTCCAAAATGAGATAAATTCCTCAAAATACTATATCATAAATTTAACCACAAATGTTATATCATACCTTGAATCTTCATCCCAATTAGAATAACTTATAATTCTCTCAAACCCCAATGATCATATAAATCCAAATGGTTATTTATACCAATATCCACAAGAGAAGAGACAATTCTTCCTCAAATATCATTCTCACATGGCAAACTGCGGGGTTACAAATACAAGAGAAAATTATTCCATAGTAAACCCATCAACAAGGAGTGCTAATACTTTTTAAACATTTCTCCAACCATTTATTCCCACATAGCTTCTTCTTTGACCAATAAAATATCCTATAGAATAGGACATTCACTCGGGTAATGGCCAGTTCCCCTACATTTACGGCAAATGACTGTAAATGGACTCTTGGGACCATTTTTATCTTCTTCCATAGTACTCTTCATTTTTCTTCGGCAATTCTTTACTTTATGTCCTTCCTTCCCGCACGTAAAACATTTTGTTGTCCCATTGAGACACTTTCCTGGGTGTCTCTTTCCACATTTCCTGCATGATGAAAATTGAGGGTTCTTTTCTCCATGGTCTCCATTGCTGGAGCTCTTATCATTTATCACCTTTCTCTTCCTTGTTGAGTCTGGGAGTTGGTTAATATATATGTTGTTGATCATATTTTTGGAAAACTGATTTGGCATAAAGACGATATCTTTTACGCCTATCAACATTCCATTTTGTTGCTCATTTCCACCACTGTTCCCACCTTGTACATCATTCTCAAAGTCACTATGACTTCCTTGGAATCCAGCCATTGACTAAAACCAGAAAGCATTGTGTGAGTAATAGTAGTCGTAAAATCATTTAGAGATTAAAATGTCACCATATTCTCAATTTGAAACATATTAGGATTAACCAAGGTCATTTACTCTCATCTTATGTATATATTACTTAAATTGGTTTGTAAAGAAAATGTAAATTATCCTAAGCATATCCCCCGGGAGTGTCGTAACCAAGAGTGCAGCAAGGCCCGTTGTCGTGCACCAGTTCCCGTTCGAGTCTAGCTCAAAGCGGTGTTTTCGGGTTTTACCCCTAGGTACATCTGTGCCAGAGCCGCCTCTACCTGCTCGTATCCAGACAGGGATGTATTGCTCGGAAAACTCACAAAATCTCTACAATACCAAAATTCTAGGAAGTTCTTTTATACTAATCCTCAAAGTTCATCTTAGGTCTACGTGCTCTAATCAGAGTTTATCTAAATCTAGCTACCAAGGTTTGTACTAAACATCCTCTGATACCAACTGTAACGCCCCGACCCTAATTACCTAGAGTCGGTGCTTTATTACATAACATTGGCATGATCATGAGAAAGATCAAGTCTCGAAAGACCGATTAGTTTAGTAGCCTTGGAATAACTAGATACATCCATAAATTTTTACATTACATCATAAAAAAAACATCTTGTCTTCATATCCCCTCATACTATCCCTGCAGGTCATTCATAAATTACTTCTTCATAATCCTGGGAAAAATAAAACATTGAAAGGGGTGAGCTCGGATGCTCAGTAAGGATAACATTATAGCAGAAGCTTTCATAAATAAGCATAAACACTTAAGGCAATTTATAACTAAAACAAAAGCCCTTTAAAATTGAACTTCAACATAGTATGGAAAAAGTAAAATGAAATAATGCAATTTACTTACTCACATGGATATTCTACTAGTCGAATGATCACATGCAATATCAATAACCACTTTCATAATGATGGAATGCATAATGCCAGACTATCATAACCACATAGCCAAGGCCTCGTGCCAAGACTACAAATAAGATTTTGCCAAGGCCTTGTGCCAAGACACTAGTTTGTCTCATGAGACCTACCGATGCATCGAGGA
The DNA here is from genome assembly GCA_963277665.1 of Viscum album. Taxonomy (NCBI): domain Eukaryota; kingdom Viridiplantae; phylum Streptophyta; class Magnoliopsida; order Santalales; family Viscaceae; genus Viscum; species Viscum album. The sequence goes on from OY728147.1 coordinate 218,231,959, forward strand.
GCTATAGCGGGCTCCACCCGTCACTTATTAAGTCCAATGCATTCCTCATATGAACAAGTTTAAACATAACATAAACATTCGTATTGAAACTAGCATACGAAATGTCAATACTTTTACCACAAACCTTGAATGGTATAAAAATAGCACATCCACAGTCAAACATAACTCATTCGATACAATATGGAAGATTGTATTGTATCACATTAACCTCAATCAAGAATAATGAAGGATGTTGACATAGATGAAAATAATCATCAAAACTATTTGAGAGAAATATCCCCCTTTTCTTGAAATCATTTAAAAGTCACACTATTTGTCAAAAAGCCATTTAAAAATAGATTTTTGAATCAAAGTGTCCCATACCACTTTGAAACTTTTTAAAAGGATTTTTAATTTTAAAACTTTAATGTCCATATAAATAAATCCTTAAAACCATTTTTAAAATATGGACATTAATGAGCATGATTTAGAAGAATAATTCTTTAAAACATTTTAAAATGGTATTTTGGTTAGAGTTTCTAACCAAAAGAGAGACACTTGAATACAAATAATTGAGGTAATCAAAACATTGTAATATCATGAGAATAAAGGAATTCATGATATACTATGTCAAAGTACATTATATACACCACATAAAAGTGATTTGGTGTATATCATCAAAGAAGTCTCAATGGAATGTAAATTGAGATGAAATCTCTCATAAAGGTTGTATCCTTAGGTTAAGGATAAATCAACGACATAATTATGTGTGACAAATATAAATACACTAAATATGATTGGATATTCAGTGTAAATCAATCAAAGTATATTCACACATATTCTTGTAAAATCAATACTAACGAATTGGATGTTTAACTCAATAAATGGAGAATGAGTTAAAATTACTCTTATCAAATTCATATCAATGACTTGAGAATTATCAATGGAGTGATTATGTGTATCAAACTTATATCCATAGGAATGGGAGTGGAAATTATGACATAATCAAATGAATAGTGATTCCACACATAATCTTGGGGTAATATAATCAATGAAATATGCGTAAAGCCGAATGAGTGGGAATTGAAATCTCAAATTCCCTTATCGATTAGGTAACATACGAAACATACACCCATGAAAGAAGTATCATACCATGATGATGTAAATACCCATAAATTAAAGTATATTACACAATGAATACGATCATGGGCAGTACACATACACCACATGCAATAATTAAGTGGTGATCAATGGAATTCTCACGGAATTAAAAGTGAGATAAGAAAACCCTTACCACGTTAATCAACTGAGTCGCATGGCCAAAAGTTAATAACCACCAAATGATTTACAGAATAACATGAATATAAAGTGAATCATGATAATATATATCAAATTGAAGTACACAATACACTACTTTCAATAATTTAGTAGCGAACAATGGAAATCTCACGGAATTGAAAGTGAGATAAGAGAATCCCTTACTTTGTACTTTTTCCTTGGTCGATGGTAGGTTTACCTCCTGTATAATGGTGAAATAATTGTTATTGAATAATACAAGAATCATTTACTTTAATATGATATCATATATGATCTTTTAACATTGATTTGTTAATAATATCTTAGTATTAACGCTGTTTCGGGTGTTAACTTACTCATTTTCTTTTATATGTTTTGTTACATAAGTCATGTTTGTTGTATCTTATTCATATCCAGAATGATATCAAGTCTTTAAACATAATTTTTAAATCATTAAATGATAATTATACTTGAATGGATACGATGGATAATGAATCTCATCGCGTTCGTGGAGACGGTAGTCCGTACGTACGCACGAACGCTACTTCCATTTAATTTTTTATTTTAAAAGAATCGAATCCAAATGATACATAGGTATATTACTATTCCAGTATAATATAATATTTTATATATGTTACTTAAGTTCATTAACACCATCCTTTATACGTTCCATGTGTGGTATGAACGAGTCATATTATTTTAAGGGGGCGGTAGTCCGCACTTCCTCAAATGAAATTGTCGTATGTATATACGTCATGAAACGAATAATGGTATGAAATAAAATGGAATTACAGAAGCTTATATATAAAATATATATCATTAATATCATATTTAATTACAGTGCCATCATAATGGCCACCATGAGAGGCGGTAAGATGTTTTTGAACAATCATCGTTTCGTGAGGCGTTAGTTTGCCATCCACAGAAACATTATGTTCATCATCCATTAGATGGAGTTGTGTGTATGTGTAGTTTGAATACTTCTTATAACAACATCCTAGTATATTGAGGATACTGGTTCTGTTACAAAAGAAGGGAAATAAAAAGAGTTTGGGGGTTGAAGAAGAAAAATAAATGAAAATAATTTAAGAGAAATCGTTACCTTTAATTTAGGTAACTCACTTTGGTTGGAACCAAAGGACTTGTTGAAATGCTTTCTGCCTAAGGGGAAGCTTCAAGGAGGAGGAGAGGGATGTGGGGAGCTTATTTGGGCAGAGTTTGGACGAGCCAAGTGGCTTGAGAGGTGTGAGGAAAAGAGAAGGAGGAGTGCCCTTTTATAAGAGGGGTGAGGGGCACCTTTGGAAAAGCTAGAAATATTAATTTATAATAAATTCATATTCGGTTTCCAAAGGCTCCAAAGTTTACTATTCAAAGTATGAGGTGGGGATAGGTCGAAAACAACTCATCCAATAGAATTTAGACAGGTTTGGGTACTTATATTAACCTTATCTTTAAGTATTAACTCTAAGTTAATTAGTTTCACTTTTACAATGTCTCTTTGTATTTTTATATAATATGGTTACTAAACTTACTATATACTTCCAAAAGACCCCCAAGTGGTCCATTAATGCTTAACCTATCATTATATAAGTCTCTTGGCCGAACCTTAGATTTTTAGGAATTTAATATCAATTAATAATATAATATTTGTTTTAAGAATTCTTTTATGTCAATTTTGACACTATTCATTAGTTGATTTTTGTGAAACTTATAACATATTGATTATTTAGAAAAAAGTCAATTAAATCAATCCTAATATATTATATTATCCTACAAAATTATTTTAATTCATTAAAAGTGTCATATTATATTTATTTGGGTATTTATAAAATCAGTTATTTTAATTTTTCACTATTATAGTAATTACTGCATCATCATTGTGTCATTAATATTTTACATTATTTGATGTCTAAAAAGTATAAATAAAATATCATTATGTAGGAAATCTTTTTATCTTTCTAATGAATATTTATAATCTAAAATCCAACATATATAACCCTATGTAACAATTATTTTTCTAAAAGATATATGCTTGTGTCATTTTTGTATTCATTTTAACTTAATTAATATAAAGTGTCATTATCACTTACAAGTGGATCCATGGGGTCCCAAAATTGACCCAAATATGCCCATGTTCGACCATGTATCAACCAATTGGGTTAAGACACATTTTAGGGTAATTTAGTATTATTATAATATTATTGTTTTAACCCTTATTTACCGGATTTACCCTTAACCATGGTAAATAAAATATTTACCGCAGTAATTATTCAAAATGTCTAAAAATAAAAGTTACCTATTTACACAATTTCGACATCCTGATTCCAAATATGGAATCCATTTTTCTAAATTCAAAACACATAAGTGGCAGAAATTAATTTAAAATTAATTCCCGCTGTCAAAACAAAAAGCGTGTTTTTAAGAGATAATAACTATCAAAAGATTGACACTTGTTTATGTTCGGTTTAATTGTAAAATTATGTCCAATGACCAACATTATATTAAATGGTAAAAATATATTCTAAATATACTTTAAAACCACTCAAATTCACAATTTATCACTATTAATTATTTTGATTAAAAAAGTTGTTTTTAATTAAAATTTAGTAATTTTCACTATTCATCAAAATACAAAAGTTATCCGAAAAGTACCAAAATTTAACCCTAGGCTAAATTCGATATTCCGAATCCAAAAATGGAGTCCATTTTGAAATATAAAATATATATATAATTTCAAAAAGTAGGTATTACTATTCATAACGGCTAGTTTGATTGGTTGTGGTGTGTTAAAATCTCGAAGTTGCGTACAATGCACGTCATTGCATTATTCGAAAGGAAACATACCGAGGAAGCTTGGGGTGTTACATAAATAAATTCTTCAACATTATTAAAAGGAACATAAAACAAAAACAATGTTCATTTACTCTTCCTATTGGGTAATCAAAGACCCTTTAACTCATCACAAGTTTATGGTTTTCTGGTAGTTAACTTTCTCCTGATCATTTTTTTTATCACTCTATATCAAAAAATAATTGTTTTTTCTCTTCCATGTCCATTTTTTACTACATGTAACCCTAGTATGGGTTGTCTTGGGTGACCTTCGTACTTCTCTTTCTTTCTTTTAAAGTGATAGTTTTATTGACTCTTTTTCTGATGTGGGACTTTCAATGAAGTTTCCAGGCCAAATTTTAAAATTGCAAGAATGGAATTTCCAAAAGGGGGGAAGAATTTAACACCCCAAGATTTCATAGTAAGTTATATCTTTAATGTAATTCCACAGCTTATACTACACCCAACACTGACTTGTCTTGCGTTATATGCAATATTGAGTTTCGGTGAGACAACACATTAGTATTATAATTATTAATACAATTTATATATATATCAATTAAAAATTGTAATAAGAATAGTAAAAAATAAATTTTATATTTTATTAATATTACTTTCACATAAATAAAACATATTAATAATAAAATGTATATGCTTCGTTAAAATAGTTATATAATTTGAAAAATTATTTTCTTAAAAGAACTACTTTTTATGTCCTATTGTGAAGAATAATAAAATTAATATTAGACACTCTTAAAAGTTTAATTTGGTAAAATAGATTTCATTTTTGGATTTGGAATATCAAAATTAATATAGGGTGAATTTTCTGTATTTTTCTAAAAACATTCTATTTTTGATGAATAGTGAAAACACTATGTTATTGTTTACACCAAACATTTTATTTAAATAATTATTTTTAATTTTATTTTTTATTAAGTAAAAATAGATATATAATATTTATATTAGTCTAATGTAATTCATTGGAGTCATTTTATATTAATATTAGATATATAAAATTTTATTGAACATTTTACCGTCTTTAAGCAACCTTCTAGGCACATTTGAAAATTTTCATAAAACGTAATGTTACCACTTCTGTGAATTGAATTTCAAAAATCTGAGAGACATGGTTGATATAAGTAAGTAATATGTGGTTCAATAGGATGAAAATAATATTTGGTGAATACTAACTTTTGAATTTTATTTACCACGGTTAAAAGTAAATAGGGTAATTAAATGTAAAAATGATATTATAATTACCCTAAAACATGTCCTAATTCTATTGGATGGGTTTATTTCGACCAAAATAAACCTTAGGGAAAAAATATGATCCTTTTTTATCCACATGGATTAGATTAGGACATTTATTATATTTTATTTAAAGTAGATTTAAAAGTGTTAAATTCAAATTTTAATAATTAAACCATTTATAATATAGGATTATACATAAGATAAATTCGTCTATTAATATTAATTACAAAGATAAAAAATTTCCTACATCAGGGTATTTTATTTATAATCTTTAGACATTAAATAATTAAATTTATTAATGACATAATGATGATGCAGTAATTACCTTATTAATGAAAGATTAAAATAATATACATTATAAATATTAGAATAAATGTAAACTAAAAATTTTGATACCATACACAAATTCTATAGGTTAATATGACATGTTAGGGTTTATTAAATTTATTTTTTTATGTAATCATGTTGTTATGACTTTTACAAAAACCAAATACTAAATAGTGTCAGAATTGACAAAAATGAGTCTTTAAAACAAATATTATTTTATTAAATGATATAACACTCCTAAATACAATTATTTGGCCAAAGGACTTAGATAAGGGTATATATTTCATTAATGAACCACGTGAGGCTCTCTTGGCAATTTATAGTATGTATATTAACCATGAAATATAAAAATACAAGAAGACATGGTAAATTCTAAACAATTTAACTAATAGTTAAATTTGAAAGATAAGGTTAATATGGTGACCTAAACTTGTCTAAATCCTATGGGATGAAAGGATTTAGACCCATACCCACCTTATCCTAGAAATTAAACCTTTTGGAGATATTATAAACCGAAATGATTTTATAATAAATTAATATTTCAATCATTTCCTGAAGAGCCCCTCACCTCTCTTATAAAAGGGAACCTCCCCTTCTCTCAAACTCACACCTCCAAAGCAATTTGTCTCATACCTCCCCTACTAAAATCTCTTCCAAACTACCCTAAATTCATCCTAGAGGTCTTACTTCAATCATAAAGCCAACCTAAGGATCAATTATGTTCAAATAAAAAGATATCACCCGAAGAAGAGGTAATTATTTCATCACCTCTTTCAAAGTTATTTTCTTCTTCCACTTACTATTTCTTTGTTTTTTCCATATAAAAATAATCAATTCAATACCTTATAAATTATATGATGTTATTATAAATATAGTACAACCATATTCATTATTACCTCTATCCTATGAATGGAAATGTCACCGTACGTGCATACGTACGACTTACCATCTCCATGTTGGGGTGTAGTTTGTTATTAAACACTTCCTTATTTGGATGGGTATAATAATGATGTATAATTGATGTAAATAATAAATATAAAATGATAACTATTTATTCTATATAACTTACAATCCCATCAAATATTATTTAACCATCAATAGAATAATATTTTCACTCTTGTGTACGTATAGTTTACCATCTCCACGATACGATAAGATATCATTCCCCATCGTAACCATTCCAGAATAATTTCCATTTTATGATTAAAAATAATTTTTAAGAAACTAATACCATTCTAGATATGAATAAAATATATTTTATCCATAACAAACATGACTTATGTAATAAAACATATAAAGGAAAATGAATCAGCTAACACCCGGAACAATGATACTACTGATTTATTAATAACAAAAAAATATTAGAGGATCATATATGATATCATATTTATGTATATGGTTATTTTATAGTTTAATAACAATTATTTAACCATTATAAAACAGTTTAATGTACCCTTGACTAAGTAATCGTACAAGTTAAGAGGTTTTCATCTCACTTTTTATTCCCGTGAGACTCATGCTATATTAGCTACTATTTTCTTTTGTGTGATGTATTTACAACCCATGATTGTATTTTTTGTGTGATGTAATTTAATTTATGGGTATTTAAATCTTCATTTTATGATTCTTCTTTCATGGTGTGTAATTTTCATATGTTACCAAATTGTTAAGGGAATTTCTAATTTTAATTTCAACTCATTGGGTTTTATGCATACTTCATTGATTACTTTACTCCAAGATTATGTGTAGAATCACTATTTATTTCATTATGTAGTAATTTCCACTATCCTTTGTGTGGATATACATTTTATACACATAATAACTCCATTTATAAATTCTCAATTCATTGATATGAAGCTGATAAGGGTAATCTAAACTCAATTTCCATTTATTGAGTTAAACATCCAAGTCATTGATTTTTTTTAAAAAATATATATATGTGAATGTCATATGATTTATTTACACTAAATATCCAATCATATTGAGTGTATTTATATTTTTCACACATAATTATGTCATTTATATATCCTTAATTTTAGGATATAGTCTTTATAAGGTATTTCTTCTCAATTTACATTCAATTGAGACTTTTTTGTTAGTATGCACCAATTCACTTTTATATGGTGTATATACTATCATTTGACATATTATATCATGAATCCTTATATTATCATGATATTATAAAGTTTTGATTAATGTTATTCAGCAATTATTTTAATTCAAGTGTCTTTTATTTGGTTTGTAATTCTTTAACTAAAACATCATTTTAATGTTTTAATGATTTATTCTTCTAAATATTTCTCATTAATGTCCATGATTTAAAAACTGTTTTAAGGATTTATTTAAATCGACATGATTGTTTTAAACATAAATTTCATTTCAAAAGTTTCAAAGTGGAATGGGACACTTTGATTCAAAAATAACTTTTAAACGAATTCTTTGATAAATATTGAGACTTTTATATGTTTTCAAAAAAATGGATATTTCTATCAAATAGATTTACTGATTATTTTAATCTATGTCAATATGATTCATTTAATTTTATACTCTATTGAGATTTATTTATTATAATACAATATTCTATATTTTATTGAATCAGTTATGTTTGACTGTGGATGTTCTATTTTTATACCATTCTTGTTTTGTGGTTGAAGTATTGAAATTTCATATTCTAGTTTTAATACGAATATTTAGATTATGTTACACCCTTTTCAAATGTGGAATTCATTGGACTTGGTAAGTGATGGAAAGGGCGAGCTATATCCCCTCAATGCATAGATAGTTCTCATGAGACAAACTAGTGTCTTGGCACAAGGCCTTGACAAAAATTATATTTAGGGTCTTGGCACGAGGCCTTGACATTGTGGTTAAGATGTTTGGTATTATGCATTTCATCATTATGAGATTCGTTATTGATGTTATATGTGATTATTAAACTAGTATAATAACCATGTGAATATGTAAATGTAATTATTTCTTTATCATTTTCATATTATTATGAAGTTTATGTTTAAAGGGCTTGTGTTTCAATTTTATACCATGCCATAAAAGTTTATGATTATTTATGATAGCTTCCGCTATATTTTTTATCCTTTATGAGTATCTGATATCACCCCTTTATTATGTTTTATTTTCATAGAATGAAAATAAGTGTAGTGTTATTTATATATAGGTTTAATGTAGGAGAATAATATAATTATCAAAGGATTATCCATGTTGTATTTTATGTTAGAAATTGTAATGTAAAGTTCTAGTATGTAATCTATTTTATGATACTGTTAAACTGATCAGTCCTTCAGGACTTGATTCCTTGTGATCATACCAATGTATTAAAATAATACACTGACTCTGGGATTCTAGGGTCAGGGAATTACAGTTGTTATCAAAGAAATATTAAAAATGTCACACCTGATATTTTGCTTCATTTTAGTAATTTGACCCTGGTTAACTCTCTCTTGAACCAATCACTAACCCCTCTATCACTGACCCTCATATACAAATGTTTCCTTAAACTTCTATTATCAACCACCATGGACCTCTCTCCACTATTATTATCCATACTTCACTTCTCTCTTATGTTATCCACTTCCCATTGGGTTATTTATTTTATATTATTTTGGATTTTTTACTTTTCAGGTTTTTCCCTAGTTTGGGTGAATGAATTGCGCCATGAAGAAAAATAGTGTGGTTGATAAGGTTTTACTATGGTCTATTATCTTCATGTAGAGTCCATGATTTTGAATTAATTGTTAATTTTTGGGTTTTAAATCAGAGGAAACAATGGTTTTTCTATGTCTTTGTTACTTTATATTTATAGATATTAAAATTTGATCTCAAAAGAACATTATGATATCTCATCATTATTTAATTTTTGAAATATTTTATTATTATTAAATTTTTTTAACTCTAGAGATTTAATATTTTCATGCTATCCCACAAATTAAAATTATTATTTTGCAAATTTATGTTTAATTTTGATTCTCGTTATTGAGATGTCTGCTAGTTTCTTACTAATTTTTTCAGTTTTTACATTTAGTCATTAAATTAATTTTTATGTATTTATTATGTCACTAACTATCTATTACACTTTTTTCAGGTTCTGATTGTTACTTTTATTTTACCCGAGTTAAATTTCACCTTAATTTTTTTTTCATTTTGAAATATTGTTTGCATAAATATATTCAATTCAAATTCTTCACCTAAATTTTGTTTTATAAAGATACCCCTAGAATTTAATTATTTTGGTTCCAATAAAATATTTTTTTTATTTTAGTTCTTGATTTTTTTTCCTTGTAAATGTATGTATAAAAATGGATGTGTCAACAAATTGTTACTAATAAATTTTGAATGTTTCGATTTATCAATGGGTTATTTTTTAATAATGAGAAGATTTTTTATTATAGGTAAAGCATAGTTTGACTAATAACATATAAATATTGTTCTATTTTGAAAAAAAATTATTTATTTATTATTTCTATTAGTTTTTTAGAAAATTTATCATTATATTAATTCTTTTCATTAAATATCATTTATCATTTTATTTATAAAAGTAAATTTTAATTTATAGTTTCAAAATACAGTAAATTATGCTCAATAAAAAATTTATCATTGATATTGAATCGTAGTTGTATTACTAAATAGTGAATGACTGGTGAATATATAGAAAAGTTTGTTTCTTTTTTGGAAATTTAAAAACAAAATATTCCAGAAATAACCTTTTTCTATCCACGAATAGGATATTTCAATATGATATGGTTACAAAGTAGAGAAATAAAAGTTATTTTCATTTTAATTGTTTTAATATATGTTGTAGTCCTTGTAATTCTACTAATGAAATTCAATAAAATTCAAGATCTAATGATGACGGAGTTTTCAAGATGATAATTCTAATAAAATTGATGAAATGATCGATGATATTAATGTGGGAGTAATTAAGAGAACACCAATGATCGAGTGCCTATATAGTGATTCAAAAAAACGTATCCAAGTTGTTTGAATTTTATAGATAGTGTTAAGATAAGAGAACATGAAATCCATGAATGGTTGGAGTAATGAGAGTTTTATAGAATTTGAAAAGATTTTGAAAGACATAATTTCTAAAGAAAAGGATCTACCATATTCTAATTATAACGTGAAAAACATATTATTCCTGATAGGACTCGTGTACAAGAATATACATGTGTACCTCAATGAATATGGGTTATATTATAAGGAATATTATTGTCTGATAGAGTTTCCTAAATATGGGGAATCATTGTATAATTTGAAAAAAAACACATATTGATTTATCTATAACAATAAGTATTAAGGCTCATGCTAAGGAAAATTGGTTCCAGCTATAATTCCATGTTTAAAATATTTATTTTAAAAATAAAATTATGAGAAAAGGTTAAGATGGCGTGAATATGAGTGAACATTTGATGGATATTTACATCACCCAACTTATTGTTCAAATTTAAATAAAATTGATCAAAAATTTAGTATATTTGGAAATAAAGATAGAAATATAAGACATGGAAAATGAATATATGGAATGAATCCAAATCAAATACTTGGTAGGAAAAAAATTTCATGAAATTTTTTATTGGTAATTTATAACTTATCTCTTAAATTTTATATGAATATAAAATATAACATATTAAATTTAATGATTTCTAGAAAAAAATTATTATAAATGGTAATGATGTTTTCTTATCACTATTAAATAATTATTTGAAATGAAATTAATGTTTACTTCTTAGAATATGTAAATTTATTTGGATATAGTGTTAACGGGTATAAATCTTGTCCAAATTTCAAAAATGAATTTCATGTTATCAACTATAACATAGGGTAAAAAAAATTACATGAGACATTAATGGTTTTGGTATATGGATCACTCTTATCAATGATAAGGAATTAATTATATCATTAGAATTTAAAATTACTCTAAATTCTTTGTCAACCAATTAATACACTGATAAGGTCAAAACCATTTATTTCATTTTTAGAAAGATGCAAAGATATTATAGCACCCCCAGTTTTATGTAAGTGAACCTTTATTTATGTATTTTATGTATGTAAAGTGTTTGGCTGATGTTTGGGAGGGTTTAGAGAAATTTTAATTTTTTTGGGGATTTTATGGAGGTTCACCCTTTGAGAATGGTTATTATAAACCATAAAACACCTTTATGAAACCGTGCAATGTGAGGTAGTGGGTTTTGGGTATGTGTATAGTTAGGTGCACGGTTTAGCCAAACTATGCGACCACATAGAAGTAACCATGAAAATTGAAATATATGTATTTCTTATGGTTTTAACATAGTATTTATAACCAATAAATCCAACCATGTGAGTTTCTTCTTGAGGTTGTGGTTGGTTCATAGTTTTCACATGGGTTTCCTAATCATGCGAGCTATCCTTTTATGGAAAAAATTAGATCTGAATATTGTTGATATAACTCGGTTTACCCACTAATCCATTTTTCCTATAATTCAACCCTAACTCAGTTTTATCTCTTCCCAGTGGCAATGGAGACTCTCCTCTTTGATTTGGGAGTGATCCATTGTCAAATCTTGGTTCATTGAAGGTCGTATTTCTTGGTAAGTCTCTATTTTTGGTGGTTTACCTTAGATCTATCCTGCATCCCTCTTTTTGATTCCTAGATCTATATATTTGGGAATATATATATATATGATATTTTATGCCAATAATGATGATATATGGCTGGTTTGGTGCTAGGTAACTATATCTATGGTGTATTTTTGGAGATTCAAACCGGTTTTGTTGAAGAATTTGTGTCGTTCTTTATTCTGACCACAGTTTCCTAGGTAGGTTTCTTCATTTTCAACTCTATTTGAGAGAAATATATGTATTGATTTCAAATGTATCTTTTTCTCTTGAAATTGATTGTGAAACTATTGTACAATGGTTAATGTAAATCCACTTTATTGATGGTTTACATAATTATGAAAACTGGGAATTTTGGTGGAATGTGAAAGTGGTAACATGATTTCAAAATGAAAATTTTAAAATGATTGTTTAGTTTTTATGTAAGGAAAATTGATTTAAATAAAAGTATTTTTTTATTGAAATAATTTAAAAAAGATTGTGTGGGCATAATTTTTGGCTTAAATGTTTATGTGTGAGTCGAATGGGATGGATATCAATCGTGAAGTTCCACCCTCAAAAGGATGGAGTATGGACGTGAAGTTCCATCATCAATGGTAACACCATGATTTAGTGTGTGTGTGTGTGGTTTTGTGAAATAAATTAGATTTTCAAAATCATTATTGATAATTGGATGAATTACTTGTTTGGTTTCCTTCCTTGGAAAAGGATTTGGTTTTGAAAATTGTTTTGGTATGAAAAATGATTTACTTTTAAATGGTTTAGAACTAATATAAATTATTTTTATTATATTATATAAATTTTCGTATATAAATACACTAACATATCCTATCCTAGTGGCATGATTAGGGTTGTGATTTTGGAGTAAAACTACTAAGTTTCATTACTCACCCCCTACTTGGGATCTTTGTTTCCTTTGTAGATATTTTTTATCGTGATACATGTAAAGGAAAGGTATCGAATTTAATTATTGTTTCTTCATGATATTACTGTTGGGATTATTGTGTTGGAACTTGAAGATTTTTGGGATTTGTATAGTGGGTGTCTTTAGAGTATTTGGGATTTGTTGGTTTTGTCTTCCACTTTGTAGTTAATTTTGATCATGGTTTCCATTTGGTACTCTAATATAGTTTGGTTTATTTAATTATAAATTGAGTTTTATTAAATTATTATCATGCATCATGTGGTTGTTATTGTTCATTTTTACTTGGTTTGGTTACTTTAGTATCAAAGGTAATATTTTCCCTAAACTATTTATGAAGCCCTTGATATTTATTACCAGCCTTTGGCATCATGGGGATGTCTCTTAAGGCCTTGTAGAAATTCCACCTCAACTTAAGCCAATGAGTAGGGTTGGGATGTTATAAATGGTATCATCTTGTTCGTTACTTGACATGCAAATGGTATCAGTTCTGGTTGGTGTGGCCTTAATTTTAGGACAAATGGTATTGGTTTTTTAGTCTTGGATTAAAAATTAATTCTGGTTATTCCTTCAGTTTGGATGGTAGAGAAGAGTAGAATCATCTAGAATTGAAATTTAGAGTATAAAAAGGTGATCCTAACCTATTTATGTTGAAATTCATGTTACCAGGGATTTGGGTACATACGTGATGTGGAGACACTTAAAGGTGTTGTAATCTAATTTTCATAGGTTTAGTCAATTAGGATAGCATGACATACATTGATAGAAATGGAATCCCCTAATTAGTGGATATTTCATTTTGGGTAATGATTTATGATTTAGTGAAAATGCATTGATTTTTTAAAAAATGTTGATTTTTTTTTTCAAATGTGATATTTTGAAAAGGGAATTGTTGTGGTATTTTGGAAATGGATGGATTTTCAAAAGAATTGTGGAATTTTTAAAAAAGGTTGAAAATGGTATAGGTTGAATTTTGGAAAGAAATTTTCTGATATTTGTGGTGGTAGAATTTGAAATTGGTAATATTTCAGTTTCTATAGATTGAGACTTATGGAGTTTATTGGGTTTATTGAAAATGGAACCTAGAAGGAATCCTAGAAACCAACTAGAAAAATGATTGAGAGAATGTAGCGGCACCCAACCCACAAGTGAATGAACAAATGGTTCAAAGTATTGTCTATAATTTTCAAGTTATGGATAGAGGGAGCTGAATGGATTAACCAAGGAAAGTGGATCATTCTATTCAATTCCATAAGTAGAATCATCCCGTATTTCAGTTTTATTTGGAACTGGATATGGGATAGGTGTTTATGAATAGAATGAATATAATTACTGATTTCCTTGGAACACCAAAAAATTTAAAATTCATGTTGGTAATGTATATTTTGGAGGATATTTCATTCTAGTGGTAGGATTTAGTTATTCGGGCTAAATTTGACCAAGGTATTTCATGGGAGGATTTTGAATAATTTTTCAACAAAAAATTTTATCCTCTTATGTTCCAGATTTCATGAATGGTAAATGTTTCTAGCTCGAAGCAGGAGAACCTCTCAATGATATAGTATACAACTAAATTTATGAATTTGGCCTGCTTTTCACCCAAATTTTCTCCTAGTGCATCCTTGAAGGCACACATTTCTAAATCGGGTCTGAGGAAAGAGAATCTATTGAATATTTTCATCATTTTTATAAAATATTATATAGATATGAATGATAGAGTTATGGTGGAAGAATGTGACATCTCAAGATCTACGGGTGGAGGTAGCATGTTGATACCTACATGAAATATAGGTAACTCAAATTTTGGGAAAAGCGGAAAGGGAAACCTATTTCAAAGGTAGTGAGATGACTCAAAATTAGATGGATAGATTGTTAAATCTTCCTTCAAAACCTAAGATAAATCCATCATGTTTCCAATGTTTTTATTTAGACCATATAAAGAGATATTGTATGGAACCGCCAAGAGCATGCCACAATTTCAACAAGATGGGACATCTTCATCATAATTTTCGTAGTGTTGTGAACATGGGTGTTCGAGAAAAATATCATGTTTCACAAGTGTCATATGATTCAATAGGATGAGAGTAATAGAATACCTCTCATCAGTAGAGATGAACTATCCATGCTGATTCCATGAATACCATGACATTGTAGAAAGGGAAATATCAACATGGAAATAAAGAATAAATTGCAGTGAGTAAGAAGTTATATGTATATGATAAGGTGATTGTGGATAATAAATCTGGAAAATTGATGATGAGATGTATGATTATTTTGAATTCAACCCTTATGTGTCTTTGTTTGATATGGGTGTATCCCATTTGTTTATTGCATCTCATTGTAACGACTGAAACAATTATGAATAGAATTCCTTTTTTGATTTAATTAAGTGTAATTTCATATCATATGGTTATAGAAAATAAATGAACTTATTTTGTTTTATATTACCCAATCAGATATAAAAGGCAATTAAGTATCAAAACCATTTATAATATAGTAATTGAATGGTGATCTCATGATTAGTATAAATATAGGGTTTTAAAAAATCTAATTGACATGGAAAAAGGAAGAGGTGGCCTCAACTAGTAGCATCGTACCCTATGAAGCCCATTTATTAGAGCTTCAGAGGAAGAAAGAATTTCTAGGATTTTACCTTGACCAATCCAAATCTGAGATCCAACAACATAAGCATGAGAGAAAATGTTTATGTGGGAAGCTCAATCTCATTGAGATCTTGAACCAAATCATGTTTTTCAAACTACCCCACGAAAGTCTAACCATCACACACCCTAATCTTAGGATGTTTTCTAGAGTTTTAAAGAGATATGTATCAGTAACCTAGAATTATGAGTATGTAAAATATTATTTATAGAATAATGAATATATTTTAATCCAATTATTGTTAATTTATAAATGATTTTTATTTTGATTCAATAATACACAAATAGTATTTTTCGTTAAAATTCAAATTTAGTTAAGGAATTTATTTTAATGATTTAATGGATTTTCTAATTAAATAGTATTTTTTATAAAATATTATTATTATTAAATAATTTTTATTAAATATAAATTATCATATAATTTTTCTGAATTCAAATGTAATTTCTTATAAGGGTTTCAAAAACTATTAGTGTCAAAAATCCAATATTTCTTAATAAATTTCAATTTTATTTTAAAAATAAAAATTAACATATTTATAATATTTTTTATATAAATTGAATATTATTTTTGTAAACAGACCACTAAATTTATCCATTGGTGAATTTCTCATATTTTTCTGAGATAATTGAATTTTCACGTAAAAATTAACTGTCGTATAAATATACATTGTGTATTATGAAATTATAATGAACCTAAAGTGGTGTAATAATTAATATAAATGGGATAAAAGACCAATTATATGTTATAAATTTAAAATAATTTTATTTTAAGTTTATTTTATTTATTTCATAAATCCATTATGAGTCCTCTAGAACCATTAATATATTTTAATGTTTTAAAATCATTTATTTAAGAATGTACCTCACCTCCACATAAGAACATCGATTATTTTATTAAATTCAGACCTTGGACTTATAAAATAATGTAAAATAATCCAATTTAGAAGAAAGAATGAGAAAAAACCATGTCATGGATGGTGGTTTTGGTAATTTTATTATGTAGAGTCCAAAACCTGAATAATAAAGAAATCCACCTCATTTCTTATATAATCCTACCCAAGCTCCCATTTCTCTTCACTAAAACTTCTTGGAAAATTTCCATATTATTCCTTATGCTCTCTAAAGATTTAAAAAGATTCCCCCAATCTCTAAAAAATCCCCTCCCAACCTTTAGGAGTCACACACTCAAGTAAGGGACCCTTATATCCTCCTTTCAAATTCTAGTACCTGTTTTGAAATTAGTTCATTTAATTTCAGTTGGTTATATTGTAATTAATCATAATAATTCCATTACAATACAATTTAAATTATTTGAATGAGTTATAATTTATCCTCCCTCATTTGTACCCTTAAGTCGTTACTATACTGAAATTCCATAAGGGATCCTCACCTTCTCTTCTTTATTCAAGTTTATTTATGAACATATACATTATATTTACATTTACTAAAGTTGGGACGTGACTTTCCATGTACCTATTTTTAAAAATATTATTTAAAAAATATTATAGTCCCCTTTTCCTCCCATAAACCATTTTTATGAATTTTTAAGTCATGTTATGCTGTCGAAATTTCACTGTAAATTCTCATGCCAAAACAATTGTATAGTGAATCTTATACCCATTTTTTCTATGAAGGGTACTCACCTTTATGCACATATACTTATTTATTGGGGAATTACATGTATATATTCCACATTTCTTAGGTTTTGTAATAAATTATGATGATGAATTTATTCATGTTGCATGATCAATGTGGAAAACTTAATCATGAGAATGAAATGAATATGATGGTTGCACCCAAATAGAACTCCAACGCATTGTGTAATGTTTTCTATCATTATATGTTACTTTTGGACCAGGAGTGAACCAGATTTCTTTATGGGACTCTATAAACCCATATTTATGGGCAAGTTTAGCCTTAAACTATGATTATGAATCATTTTTTATGTTGTTTCCAAATTTCCCATGTTTTTATTATCATGTTATATCATTACTTATTATTCATGTTACTTTTATTCTTCATTAATATTCATATTCTATAACATGTTTTAAATTATTCATGGTATGTATTTTTTATTCCATTATCTCGATTTATATCCCACCCCTTTCTTATTTATTTCGACAAGTTATTGTGTGTAGTTATAAAAAGTCATGGAATTTTAGAATCATATTAATGGTGTTTTCAATAATTTAGTTGAATCTGATAAGTGTGTGTCTTTCATAAATTTTATCATTTTTTAATGTATTAATTTTTTGATTTAAACAAAAAGTATTTCCAATTTTGTAATGAATTGAGTTATTTTATGCATTATGGTAGGAAACAATGAATCTATGGAAAATGAAGAAAAGGGGTGTTAATATGAGAAAGAAGACCCTTCACGCCACTTCACTTCACTCATGGAACGACATCGGATTTTTGAAGATGAAGAGAAGCTAGAAAATAGAAAAACATTATGACCCATCGTATACCACAAGTACACGTCGTGACTTCATCAGAGAAGCAAGTCACCGCCATAACAAACTGTTATGAGAAAACATGCTATAAACTACAATTACACATCATGTAAATTCAGTACACGATGTGTTAGTGGTCACACATTAAATTTATGAGAAATATTTGCACAATATTCTTGCAGAAGTGGAGTTGGAATGGATAAGGTATACATGACATTTAGTCCCAGAACATATTATCTAGGTGGTTAAATTTCCAAAACTACAGTCGAGATCTGTGCACACGTCACGCGGATTAAAAGAAAAGCTGATAAAAATTACATTTCATGTATTCCAAGTACAATATGTGATGTTAGTCAGGCAGATCTATTTTGAAGCCTATAAATAGAGCCCCTGGCTGCACCGTTGGAGCATTCCGGAGTTCGAGGATGAGACTAAAGCCTGGAGTGATGTTGCTTTCCTCCCTATGTTTTTTCATTATTTATGTTTTATTTTCTCTATCGATTTTATTCTCTTATCACTATGATGAGGGGGGGAAATCCATAATGTGCTAGGTTGATGTAGTCAAAGGGGGAAGGTGTATTAGATTTAACTCTTATTATTATTTTATTTGGTTTGTGTAATTTCATTCTTCAAACTTCTGATCCCATTCTTTTTCATTTGTCATGACCATCAGTATTTGAATCTAAAATGGATATTTAAATTTCACAATTGACTACTCTAAATATAACATGAACTTTTTTGAGTTTTGGGTAACTCGGATTTCAAATTTGAATCAGGAAAAACATGATTCAACAACTCCCTAAACTACCAGACCAAGGGAAAGAAGGGATTGTCGTGTTAATGAGGGCATACCATGACCACTGGATCTACCTCCTCTCAACTCCGACACCAATCATGATTCAATAAATTTACTTTATAAAATCCAATTTCACATAAACTTGGTAACTACATTTCCCTAACATGCTTCTTAAAATCTATTTTCATACAAATCAATAAATCTACTTTGCATTCATCATTTGTTTTCTCAAATTATATCAAACAAATTTTTTCTCACCACCTCCTACAAAATAATATTTCGATGTCCTAAAGAAACTAAAATCACAGTCTCTGTGGGTTTGAACCTGAACTTCCCTTTACTATATTTTTATTTAATTGATAATCATAGTTTGTGTTTTATAAATATTTTTTTTATAGTACCATAGGGAATTAACGACGCCTTGTGGAGATATCGACATCCCATGTCCAAAATGTTATGTTAGGAGACTAATTCCCAAATACACTAGACTTCTCAATAATTTTTGATTTATTATGTGTAATTTTATGTAAAATAATCATGAATTAATTTGTAATAAATATCAGGTTTGTTATAGTTGTTATCAGAGCAAGAGTTTTGTTATTTTTGCGATTAGGATTAGAAATCTCTTATGAAATCATTAGGGGTAATAAAATTACAAGATAACATACCTAAATTTTGGTTACTATAAATTAAGTGGTTTATCAAGAAAATAAATCCATGTCTAGATACTATAAGTGGATGTGGTTCTGGAATAGATGTACGTAGGAGAAACAAATTCGATAAGGTGTTTCAGGCTTTACTCAGGGTAACCTAGTACACGACAGTGGGACTTACTGTGAACCTAGTTTGATACTCCAAGTTGATATTCTTTTTGGTAATTTAATAATTTCATTATGAACCGTTATTAGGGGAACAAAAAAAATCCCACAATAATATATGTTTGGAAATATATCATGGAAAAATAGATTGAATCCTAGAGATTCAGAAGTTGAGGAAATAAATGTAATTTTTAATTTTTCACTTTAATGTCATTTGATTCCCCATTATGTGTTTAATAGTTTAAAAATAATCAACCCTCATTTTCCATTTATTCTACCCAATGTTCAGAAATAGGAGAAATCTAGTAAATAATCTATTTGATGAAAAATTTAATGACTTCACCAATGAAATGCCCAACCTGATAGGAACAAAAATCACAAACTTTATGATGATCCTCTCTTAGCTAAGTCAGGTTATAAATACAAACCTATATAAAGAGAAGTTCCCAAACTCCCCTAAGAGAGAAAAATTCACAATAAAGAGATTTATACACCAAAGGCCTCCTACTTTCAATGAATCATCTAATATATTAATTTCTAAACAATGGATCAACTCCATTAAAAAGATATTCTCCATCCTTCAATGTTCTTATCATGAGAAGATTATATTGGTGGTTTATTATATGCAGGTAGAAGCTGATCAGTGGTTGTCCTTGATCTAGAATCCAAAAACCGAGGAAAATATTAAATCAATATATTGGATGGAATTTTATAAATTTATTTTCAAAAAGTATTTTCCTCACATTCTTTAACATAAAATGGAAATATATTTAATTTCCCTAAAACAAAAGGATGACAAACCTATCGAGGCATACGAGGAAAAATTCAAAAGACTCACACAATATTCCATCAACATTTTTGTTACCCTAAATTCATGTTTTCTCATTACTTTATTAGACTAAAACCAAGTCTAAAAAAATCCCTTGTGATTTGTGACTTTGATGGCTATGAAGAAATTGTCTGATGTGGCTGCAAAGTTGAAATAGAGATCAGATATTTTCAAGGGTATCAAGGGGATATAAATCATAATATGGAATTTAATTCGGAAATCTTGATGGATAAATATAATGGTGCTAATAAATTTCAACATCCAAATTTTCACTGGTGTAGGAAGAAGCACTCTGTAAATTGCCTAAAGGGAACAAAGAAATGCATTAGGTGTGGGAAGGAAGAACGCCTATTTTTAAATTTCTAATAAGAGAAACGCACAAATGTGAAAAACGAAATTAATTCTCTAGTCAAACCTCAATGAATTTTTCATCTCTTTAACTTCAAGGAACTATGTCACTTTTCAAACCAATTCCCTAATCTAAGGGTTTTCGAAGACAACCAATAACCTAAAAGGAAGAAAGGGAAATTTTATTCCATCACTAGCACTAAAGTGGATCCTAACAATGAATTGGTGATAGTTAAACTAGTTATTAAATCAATAATAGAAAATGTACTTTTTTATTCTGGTTCTACGCATTCTTTAATATCATAAAATTTTAGTGTAACTAGTCGAACACTACCACATAGTGTGGATGTATATTTTTCAGTGAAAACTGAAAATGGAGAATTATTTCATCCTAGCTATATAACTCCTCCACTATCAATGTTTGTGGGATGAAATTTCCAATGAACCTTATCATGCTGTCTTTGGTGGATTTTGATGCAATTTTAGGCATAGATTGGCTTTCCCTATATAGATCCAACATAAATTTCCATTAGAAGGAAATCACTCTCTATATTTCAAATCAACCCCCGTTTTAGTACAAGTGCAAGGAGGAGGATGAATCTTATTTTGAATTATCATCACAAGTGTGGATATTATTTCCATATTAGTAAGCATAGATAGATCAAATACTTATTCAAAGGAAATAATCGTCCTCAAATACATGCCTATTGTGAGGGAATATGCTGATGTGTTTCCCAAGGAATTTCAGGGTCTTCCTCATAGACAAGAGGTTGAATTTTTAATCGAGCATATACCTAAGGAATTCACATTTTCTAATAATTCATATATAATGGATATGGTAGAACTTGAGGATCCGAAGAAATAACTATAGGAGAATATGGATAAAGGGTTCATATGCCAAAGTTATTTACCATGGGGTTCACCAGTCCTCTTCTTCAAGAATAAGGATGGTTCAATGTGACTTTTCATCGGTTATCATGATCTCAACAAGATCACAATAAATAAAAAAGTAACCTCTACCTAAGATTGATGCCTTTTCAAATTAGTTACATAGAGCATAATACTTCTAAAAGGTAGATCTTTGGTCGGGATGATATCATGTAAGGGTGAAGAAAGAAGATATCCCCAAGATCACATTTCATACAAGGTATAGGAATTGTGATTTCATAGTGATTCCTTTTGAAATAACTAATGATCCATCAATCTTGATAGACTTTATGAATATATAATTGGATATTAACATTAAAAATTTTTGGTAGTATTTATTAATGATATTATAATATAATCCAAAATCAAGGAGGATCATGAGGAGCATCTGAGCACTATGCTAAAGACCCTACGAAAGGATAAGCTTTATAAAATGTAAATAAAATGTGATTTTTGGTTGAATGAAGTATCTTTATTAGGGATTATCATCACAAGAAATTTGATATCTGTGGACCCTTCAAAGACAGAATCAATTGAAGGATGGTTGAGGAAAACATCTTTGATAGATATCCATTGCTTCCATGGGTTAGCTGGTTATTATCATCTATTTGTGAGAAATTTCTTGTGATTGTAAAACCCACTTACCAAGATAACTCATAAGTTAATGAAGCTTTTTCTAGACACAATAATGTGAGGAAATCTTTAAGGATCTAAAAAAGAGGCTTATTACTGCACTAATTCTCACACTACCAACAAGTGGGGAACTCATTAAGGTTTATAGCGATGCTTAAAATAATGGATCAGGATACGTATATATGATAAATGATAAATTAATATCCTACGCCCCAAGGATACTTAATATTCATGAGAAAAACTATATCATGCATGATCTGGAGTTGGCAGCTGTGATATTTGTGTTGAAAATCTGGTGTCATTATATCTATGAGGGGAAGTGTGAGACCTATAATGATCCAAGAGACTAAAATATATATTCACACAAAAATATCTTAATATTCACTAGTGAACATGGCTATATCTCATCAAGTATTACAAAAACTTAATCCACTACCATACTAGTAAATAAAATAAGGTGGCAGATGCTCTAAGTAGAAAATAACTTCATCTTTATCAATGATGAGTGGTGAGAAAGATCCAATCATATTATATTTATAAAGGATGGGCATGGGAATCATTAAAAAATGAATTTCATCAATCCTTTCTAAAATGATTTCCCAACCATCCCTCATGGAGAAAGTAAAGGATGAGAAAGAAATTATGTGGAAATTATAAAGAAATTGGGCGCCCTAAGAAAGGGAAAATCCTCAGAGTTTAAAATTGATGAATAATAAATTTTGAGATTTGGGTCTAGACTATGTCTTCCATAAAATTATGAGTTAAGGAAGGAGCTCTTAGATGATGAATATAGTTTGAATTTCTTCATTCACCTAGGAAAAACAAAGATGTATCAATATCTCCATGAACACTATTGGTGGGACAATATGAAGAAATAGATCATTGAATATAAATAAAATTTCCTAGTATACCGGAAAGTGAAGTATGAAATTAAAAATTCTTTGGGGATGATACAATCATTACCCATAGCAACATGGAAGTGGGAGAACACCACCAAGTAAATTGTCACCAAAAATCCAAAGACATCCAATGGAAACAATGCTATATGGGTTATTGTGGATATTCTTACAAAGATAGCTCACATTATCAAAATTAGAGAGTACTTTCACTAGATCAACATGCATGAATGTACATTAGAGAAGTGGTAAGGCTACATGGAGTACCACTATCAATTAAATCTGATCGATATCTGAGATTCAGCTATATGTTCGGAAAAATCCTTCAACATGCTCTAAACATTGACCTAAATTTTAGTACTTCCAATCATTCTAAAACCTATGGCCAATCTGAGTGGAATATTTAAAAACTATAAGAAATGTTTCAAGAATTTTCTATGGACTTTAATGGAATATGGGACCAACATATTATTTTTGTCGAGTTGTCTTATAAAAATAATTTCCACTCGAGCATCCAAATGGATCCCTATGAATCCCTTTATGGGATGAGGTTAAGAACATAGGTATGTTGGGATAAATTTTAGGAACAAAAACATCTAGGTCATGACATGATTAAAGAAATGGTGGGAATTTTTAAAGCCATTCTGCAGCACAAAAAGGATGCTCAAAATCAACAGAAGAACTATGTTGATAATCATTAACAAGACCTAGACTTTAATGTTAGAGAAATGGTATTCTTCCACATATCTCCATTGAAGAAATTAATATTATTCTATAAGAATGTAAATAATAGTCCATGATACATCGGCCACTTTTTAATCTTTGATCACATTGGACTAATTGTCTATCAACTATCACTTCCACAGAACTTATCTCAAGTACATGATGTATTCCATGTACACCTATTGAAGAAGTACATACCATACCCCTCACATGTACTCAATCTATATTTATTACCATCGGATATGACCTTTCCTTTGGGGAGAAGTCAGTGAAGATCTTAGATCATACAAAAAAGTTCTAAGAAATAAGAAAATGCACCTAATTAATGTGTTTTAGAGAAACCAAAAGTTTGAAAAAGCAACATGGGAACCAGAGGAGGTGATAAAATAGAGTTACCCACATTTTTTAAGTGTCATAAAAAAATTAGGTTGAAATTTCTAAGGGTGGGAAGATTTTAATTACTCAAACTATTATGAATAAAATTACCCTTTTTCATTTAATTAATGCCTTATTATATAATATGGTTGTAGAAAACACATGGACATATTTTTTATAATATCCATGTAATGGGATATGTCCTCCTGATCTGTTACATTTCCAATTTTTGGTTGTTGGAGTGTTCAGAGGTGGCGTAGAGAGATTTTGGAGAAGTCTATCCACTGAAGGATGAAAGAAGGTGGATTACACATCGTGTAAATGGGTTACATGATGTAAAACCCTATTTCATGACTTGTCATGGAGGTTTCATAGTATTTAATAATTTGGGGTTTGAAAAATAAAAAAATCAAGAGGATACATGTTTTTTCGGCAGAAACCATACCTCATGTACTACATAATGTGATTGGGGGTTACACGTTATGTAATACCCCAACTCAGTTCTGTTTTAGAATTATTTTCAACCAAATGTTCATTTATTCAGTCATGATCTAAAATTTCTATCATTTCAGATAAACACTAGGAACCCTGAGGATTTCTTTGAGACCTCTTCCTCCCTCTTTGATCTGTAGATCTCATTGATTTCTCATTGGTGATTCGTGGAAATCTAAATTTTGTTCTCCATTAGTTTTCTATAATCTTCTCTCAGTTTGATATTCTTTTCTTCCAAATATTCTTGTCATGCTAGATTTTTTCTTACCCATGTTCCTAATGGGTTTTCTCTTAGTTTTTTTGGTTCAGTGGTGTTGTGGTATCCTTAGATGGATGAAAATTCTGTGGTAGAGGTGGTCGGAGGACCATTTCATGATCCATTCTCATTTGAGGAATAGCAACATCCCTTTAATGTTGTATTTCCTTCATTTCTCCTTTTTTCATAATGTGGGAGGAATTTTTACTTATGTTTACCTGCCATCACGGTTGTTCCATCCTAATTGAAGATAATGAAATCAGTTAATTGAAATTGAGGAAAAATGGGGTTTGTTCACATGCTTTTTATATCTTGATTTGTTGTGATACTGTGATTTTTCGGGCATGATTACCTACTGAAAATTGTGGTTGTCGGTGGGTTTTTTTGCGCACTAATAAATTATGGAGTACATGTGTTTGTTTTTGGTTTGACACTGAAATATGGAAATAGTTTAATTACATATACTCATATAATGAATGGATTAAATAGGATTGTACAGTTTTTGTGGTAACCATTAAATTAAAATGTGGAATTCAAAGAGGGAGGATTTTCTAAATCAAAATTTGTTTTTTGTTTGGTTTTTGTTGTGATGAGGTAATGAGAGAATTTTTCAGTTGTGGGATGGATTGCAAAGTGACATGGAATCTCAGGCTGGTTGATTTATTGATTATGGAATAGTTGAGAAGCGTTATGCAGCAGGGCTATAATTGGGTTGTGCGGTGATGTGTTGCTAGATGTGGTTGTGCATGTATGGTTTTTAGAGGTATGTATTTGAAGAAGGGTGGGTAAATTTTTTATAGTTATTCCCCCTAGAGTTTCTCCATGAATGACTTTTCTTGTGTTGTTATTTTGTGGGGTTTCCTTGGTAGTTTCCTAGATAGTGATGGAATAAATAAATAAATAAATGATTGATTAATAAGGCTCAGAAATTCATGGGTTGTTTTTGATAACATAATTGTTTTGGTAAATTAAAATGGTTGGAAATATGAATTGGTTTGTGGATTTTTTGTGGTGTTGTGCATCTAGAGGTAGTAGCAAAAGTGGAAGTGTAGGTTTGTATAAGAAATTGTAGGTTATGTATTAATGTTTGCTATATTATATGTATATACTTGTATTTTCTTTGTGATTAATACATTCACCACATCCTAGTTGAGCACTATGTGATGAACAGTCCCATTTTCATGGGGGAGGGTATCTTCCCCAAACATCATGGTGGGAGGATGGATGGATAGCCACCTGCTCTTCCCTAATCCTTCTTCCGGGTAGTGATAGCCACAGATTATTCGGGAAGGTAGTAGTTTTTGAGGCCTAGGTGTGTGTGGAAAAGTTGTTCTTTCCCAGATGTCTTAAGGTTGATATGTGTTATGATTTCCCATCTGTCTTCGGGATGTGATTTGGTTTCTAGACTAGGAGTCTGTGGGTGGGATGTGATCTGGTTTTTTGCCCTAGTGTATGTGGGTGGGATGTGTTATAGTTTTAATTCCTAGGTTTGTGTGGGAAGGATGTTATGTGGTATGTTAGGAAGTGGTGGGAACACCAAGATATTTTTTATTAGGGTGTGATAGCATCTAATCAGTGGGAAAGTGGTGTGGGTTTAACCATCATCGATGTGCTTTATATAATATTACTTGACTTGTGTTACTTGGTGATCATTCCTTGGGGAGTATGGGTGGTTAGTATACCTTCTTATGGGATATTTGGTTCTATTTTTTCTCAAAGTTATATTTTTTATGACCCATTAACATGTGCATGAGAGAATTTGGTTTTCCTATTGAGTGTACCTTTATACTCACCCTGCATATATAAAATTGATTTTAGGTTTCCAAGAAGATTTTGTGGACCGTGTTGGACCTTATTAGTTTGTATCTTAACAGTTTTTGTGTCACTACATAGATTTGATTTTAGTATTCACATTGGAGACTTTTGTATTTGTATAAATTCTATTTTCACAGGAATTTGGGATGGATTTTTTCTTTCTTTTATATATTTCTTGGAGATTCCTTTTGAATGATCCAGCATATCTCTTGGTATTGTTTTCTTTAAAAGGTTAGTTCCTCCCATATTGTGAGATCTGTAAACCCTTGGTGTCAGTCTCCTACCTAAGGCCTATTGGAGGTGGGATTTGGGGGTAATTATATCCCATTATCCTTTATATCCTTGTAGGGGTATCTTTGGGGAAGGGGGGTCAAGACAGAGTGGTATCAAAGTATATAGTTGAGACATAAGATGATGTTTGGAGATATGAATGGTGAGGATTTCATGGGATCATATGAAGAAATTTCTAGTTGACCTTAGTGCATGCCATAGGGCATGGAGATGGGATATGACATAGGATTTCAGGTCCCCCGTGATCCAATACATGGAATTTGAGCTTATCAAATGGCTAAGAGAGATGGAACTACTGCAGGGTAGAGATCTAAAAAATTTACATGCATCATAATGACTGGTTTTATTTTTTGAATTGGGTTGTTTTGGGAAGGTTTAAATGAATTAAAATAAATTTTGGTAAAATTCCATACTATATGGGGTTAGGGACTACGTGTTTCTTCTATGGGGTTCATGTCCATGTTCAGAATCAATGCCCAGTAGCTACCCAATATCATTTTGGTGGAGGTGGATAAGCTCAGCATCAGCCTCAACAGTAGTTTCCAGCAGGGCAGTTTCAGTAGCAGGGATAACAGGATTTTGCTCTGCCGACAGGAGATGGAGCAATTATAGTTTTACCTTAGGTTGTCCCTCGTGTTTTGGGACCCCGACCTAAGCGTGGTCGTTGAGGTGGTCTTCATCAACTAGATTGGGGATTTGGGTGTTGTTAGTTTCATGCAGTTTAGACTGCGGTTCTAGTGAGGCTAGTGGTCATTAAAGGTATGATTAGTTTGTTTAGTACCCTTTCTTGTCCTTTGTTTGATTTAGGATATTCATTCTCCTTTTTTGCACTTGCTCTAGCTTATGCTTTGGGACTAAACAAATATATGATTCTTGTGCCCTTGGTGTTGAGTACACCTGTCATAGGCTAGACTAGATTGTTTGATGTGTGTCAGGGGTGTAGACAGAAGATGGTACTCTATTAAACCCATAGGGATCTTTCTTTACTACATATGAAACTATACGATGTCATCCTTAGAAATGACTTATTGTGTTATTTTCATGTCCTTATTGACTACTTCCAGAGGATATTCATGTTTTCAAATGTGAATAGTGAGTTTCTTGCTTTTGTTTGTGATCGGGGTTGTCTAGTGGGTAGTCGGCATGCGAAACTCCTTTTTTCCTTATTGGTTGATTTGTCAATGGAATCCGTAGATACTGAGATGGTTGAGGTTCCTAGTTTTATGGGGAGTCCTTAGATTTTTTCCCCAAATAGGTTGTGACACTACCCCCTTGGAGTGATATTATGTTTGGGATAGACTTGAAGCTCGGTGCTTATCTGATTTTGATGGATCCTTATCTGATGGAACCTTATTTGTTGTAGGATCTAAGGATTCAGATAAATGATCTGATGTATATAATTTTTATCTGGCCCAGTGTGTCATTGTGGGGATCTCTAGTTTTGTTTTACAAGAAGGTGGATGGTGTTCTAAGGCTATGTATAGACTACCAGAGGATAAATCAAGTAACGGTCAATAAATTTTACCCTCTTCCAAGGATATATGATCATTTTGACCAGTTCAGAGGGGAAATATGGTTCATTAAGATCGATCTATAGTTTATATATCACTAGTTGAGGGTGAGGGAGGGAAATTTTATTGATCCAAACATTTATTAATTAAAACTCTTCTTGATCTAATTAAATGTAATATTATGTAAAATGGTAATACAAAACATATTCGCATCCTTGGTTTTATGTATTTGGATTTTAAAATAACATTAAGAATTGTTACCATTGATAAAATAGTCATTCAACAGTGATCACATTACTAATATAAATTTAAGGCTTTTAAAAATAATCTTTTCGACATAGACCAAGGAGAGAATGGCTTTCATTCAGTAGACTCTGGCTGTACAAAATTCATTTTTCGAAACATGAAAAGGAGGTAGATTCACTAGGCTTCACTCTTGTAAGATACCAAACTAAGATTCAACATGTTATGCTTGATTATAATTGCCTACGAGATAAGTTCAAGTTAATAGAGATTACCACCTAGGTGATGTTATCCGAGCCTCCCCAAGAGTGTGTCACCATCACAAACCTTACCCTTAGGTCTTATGCAGGTTTTATAAGGGGTTATGTAATAAGGAATTAGTTACTTATTGTGTAATCCCATTTTATAAATAAAATTATTATTCCATCAATTCCTTTATGATAATATATTTTCATAAAAATAAAATGATTTAGATAAATTGAAGTTTCGGGTAAAATGGTGCTTTTTGGAAATATATAAATTATTTTATTAAAATAATTTCTTATTAATATTTTTATTATAATGGTGTTATATAAACACTCATTTTATTTATAAGTGGTGATTATATTCCTTATTGGTTTTACTCTATAAATGATTATGTATTTAGTTTGATAAGAATTTTATTTTCATATGATAAACTGAAATTGTATTTTTGATTAAATATTTCACTTGGAAGAATCAATTAATTTTTTTAATAACTAAAATTTTAAAATAATATTATTATTAAAAAAAATTATAAATTATAAAATAATTTTTATGAATCCAAATGTAATTTTATTATGGTCTGGAAACTATTTTTTTCAAAACCCATCAATTGTCAATAAATGACAGTTTTTATTTTAAAAGTAAAATTTCAAATATTTATAAAATTATTTAGATAAAATGAATATTATTTTTGTAATCAAAACTTCAAAATTATCCAATGCTAAATTTTTCTTAATTTTCTATGATAATCAAATTTTTTGGTAAAAATTAAAGAGCATATAATTATATAATGTGTTTTATGACATCATAATGAACCAATAGTGATGCAATAAAATACTATAAAAGGTATATTTGCCCAATATATGTTATAAATTTAAAATAATGTGATTTTATATTTGTTTTATTAAATTTTTCATGCCTTATATGACCCTCTAAGACTTATAAATTATTTTAACATTTTAAAGTGATTTCCTTGAGACTATGACTCACATCCACATAAGAAATCCTAATATTTTGTTAAGTTAAGACATTTCCCTTATAAAATAATTTTTTAAACTATAATTTTTGAAAAAGAATCGGTTGGTTTGTGGTTTTGAATACTTAATTATATAGATTCCAAAACCTAATTTTGTGAAATATTAAAGAATTCCCCAATCATTTCATATATAAATGCACCCAAGATCCCACTTATCTTCACTAAAAACCCTTATATCACGTCCCTAATCTTCCCTTATCTCTCTAGAATCTTCCCATGGCATCCCAATATCTCATGAATTCCCTCCTCAATCTCTTGAAGTCACCCACTCAAGTAAGGGATCTTCACTTTCCTTCTTTATTTATGTACAAGTTTCCATATATTTTTATGACCTTCTATTTTCAATTAAAAACGTTGGTGTATGATTTCTCACCCCCCCCCTATATTACCATCCTTAAGTTTTAATGATGATATCCACCTTTCTATCTCATTAATTCCTCCCATTTACTCCTGTTACCATGCCGAAATTCCATAAGGGATTTCTCTCCCCTCATTTACTTTCAAACAATTCTTTTATATCATGCATCTAAATTCTTTTATATATGTTCAGATATTATGTTGCATGACCCCCTTACTGTCCATTTCATGTATGAATGTTGATATACTCCTTTATATCTCACAAAACCATTTTATTATTTCCATTTGACAACGTCATTCTATCGAAGTTACACCAAGATTTCCCAGTCCAAAATCGTTGTGTGAGTGAATACCATGCCCATTTCTCTATCAAGGGTATTCACCTTTATGAATATGTACATGATTATTGAGTACTTAAATTTATTTATTCCACATCTCATATTCGTGGAATAAATTATGATGTATAATGAATCAATATTGTATGATCCATGTGGCACACTTAGGCATGAAATTAAATGATTAAAAAAGGTGTTCCCTGATAGCGCTTCAATGTATTGGGTCAAGAATAGTATCATGATACATCATGTGAAATGAGTGTTGACTTGAGATAATTCATGTTCAATGAGGGTTTGATCATGCTAATACATGTTCAATGAGAGGTTTACTCATGCTCCATGTGAAATGAGCATTGTCTCATGCTAAAATCATGTTAAATCTTATTGTCACATTTCCATGTTATGATAATCATGCTATATCATGCCTTTATTTTCATGTTTCTCTTATTATCCATTTATATGCCTATTTACTAAAATGTATTGTATTATTCTTGTTATTCCTTTTTTACTGTCTTACTGGGATTTATATCTCACCATTTTCTTATGTATGTCCCTAGGTTATCCCTTGCAATGCTAAGTACGAAAAAATGTTGTGGTCATGTAAAATAATTTTTCAATGAAGATATTTTATTTTATTTCTTAAGTTGTCATGAAATGTTCAAATTTTCTAAAGACACTAGACCTATTAATCCTAGTAGTTTTATTAAGTGAATTTTTATGTAATAAATCATGTTTAAGTTTGTAATAAAGAGCAGGGTAGTTATAGTTTGTATCAAATGGTGGTTTAATTATTTTTTGGATTATGATTAGAAAACACGGTTGAAATCATTATGGATAATAATATGTAAAATAAAAACATCCCTAAATTTTTGTGAGTATATAGTAAGTGTTTTATAAAGAAAATACATCTCTGTCAGGATACGAATAAGTAGAGGTTGCTCTAGAATAGATGTATCTAGGGGTAAAACCCAAAAAATGAAACTTTGAGATATATTAAAATGGGGATTGGTTCACAAAAATGGATCTTTATTCACTCTTGGTTCGACACTCTTGGGGGATATGCTTTGCTAAATTTATAAGCTTAGTATGAACCATTATAAAGGGAATAAAAAAATTCCCTGAAGAATATATGTTTCTAATTAAATCATGGATAACAATGATTGAATCCTATAAATTAATAAGTTGAGTAAATAAATGTAATTTATATTTTATCCATTTTTTCCATTGGATTCCCCATTATGGGTTACCCCTAACCTTCCTTTTATTCAATCCAATAGTAATTAATAGGAGGACTCGTCCTAACAACCAATACAAAGATCATTGTGATGATTGTTCTAATGAGATGCACTGTCTAATGGGAGTGGGAATCACAAACTTTGTCATGATACTCTCTCATTAAACACAAGTTTTTAAAAGAAACATGAGTCAAGATGAACGTTCACCCCCCCCCCCCCCAAGAAAGAAAAATACACAATAGAGAGCTTCATGATATAAAGGCATCATACATTCAATGGATCATATGATCCCTCAAAAGCTAAACAATAAATCAATTCCATTGAGAATACCTTCTCCATCATTTAATGTTCCAAAAAAAGAGAAGGTTCTTCTGGGTACTTATCGTATGGAGGGTGAAGCTGATCAATGGAATAAATTGATCAAAAATACGATGCCTGAGGAAGAGATCGAGGTGTTGGAATATAAGGATTTCCAAAAAATATTTTTCGATAAATATTTTCCATGCACCCTATGACATTAGATGTAAAGGGACTTCCTCTCCCTAAAGCAAAAAAGCTGACGAATTATTTGGAGCGTATGTGGAAAACTTCACCAGGCTTGCACTATATGCCTCCTGTAACATCCCTGATTGATAAAGGGTTAAATTACTAAATGATATGACTTATGTAAACAAGGTGAACCTTCCTTTTCGGGAGCCTACCTGATTAGAACTCCACAGTTAAGCATGCTTGTCCTGGAGTAGTGATCAATATGGGTGACCTTCTGGGAAGTTTCCCAAGGTGTGTGTGAGTGAGGAAAAAGAACACTAGAAAGGGCATGTGTTGGCCTACGGGGGCAGTGATTAGTCAGATGACACATTCGAGCATGTGGGTAGGCCCCAGTGTGTGGGGACCACGTGTCTGTGGGGGAAACTGGTGGTAACTCATGGGCCAGGACCTGACAACCATGTTAAAGGCGGGGTGTATGTGATGTCACCAGGACCTAGTTGTTACATTTGGTATCAGAGGTGGTACCGAGCATTTAAGTGTGGTGCACTGCCTGGGTTCAGATATAGGGCCCCCAACAAGGACATTGTGCTCTAAAGGGGGGGGGGTGATTGTAACACCCCCAGTTGATAAAGGGTTAAATGAAAAAATTATATGACTCATTTCAACAAGGTGAACATTCCTTTTGAGATCCTACCTTATTAGAACTCCACAATTTAGAGTGTTGGCCTGTGGGGACAGTCACTAATCAGATGACCCGTTTGGGCATGTGGGTGGGCCCCAGGGTGGGGACCACGTGTCTGCGGGTAAACTGGTGGTACTTGGAGGGCCAAGACCCGAAGTCCATTTTAAGGTGGCGTGTCTGTACTATCCTCGGGACCCAGTTTTCGCACCTCCAACTTTGTTGTTACCCCCAAATGCAAGTTTGATCGCTTCTTTGGTGGACTAAAACATAGCCTACGGAAATCCCTAGTGATTCGTGACTTTGATAACTATAAAGAAATTGTCTGATTTTCCCTCAAAGTTGAAATAGAGATCATAGAATCTCAGGGGTATCATGGGGATAAGAAGTGAAAAGTGGAATTTACTTCTGGTTGTCCGATGGATAAATTAAACGGTGCTAAAACATTCCAGCACCCCACTTCCCAAAGGTGCAAAAAGAAGTTCCCAAGAAATTTCCTAAAGGGTATGAGGAAATTCTTTATGTGTGGAAGATAATGGAACATGTCCATTAATTATCTACATTAAAAACCTGCTACTACGATTGAAGAGAGGAACTCTCTGTTTGACCCTAAATTTATTTTTCATTGCTTCAACTGAAAATAATCAGGGCACTTTGCAAACCAGTTCCCTAAGACAAGAGTTTTAGGAGGCAACCAACAACTTCCAAGGCATAAAGGGTGATATTTTTCCATCACTACCACCGTAGAGAACCCCGAAAATGAAGTGGTGATAGGTAAACGTTTTATTAATTAAATAATAACAAATGTACTTTTGTATTATGGTTCAACGCATTATTTTATATCCTGAAAGTTTAGTATAACAATCACAATGTTGAAATAGAGATCATAAAATCTCAGGGGTATCATGGGGATAAGAAGAGAAAAGTGGAATTTAATTCTGGTCATCCGATAGATAAATTCAATGGTGCTAAGAAATTCCAGCACCCCACTTCCCAAAGGTATAGAAAGAAGAACCCCAGAAATTGCCTAAAGTGGATAAGGAAATTATTTATGCGTGGTAGAGAAGGGCACATGTGCATTAATTATCGACAAGAATATCCCGCTACTACAATAGAAGAGAGTAAATCTCTGTTTAACCCTGAACACATTTTTCATTGATTTAACTTAAAAGAACCATGGAACTTTGCAAACCAGTTCCCTATGACAAGGGTTTTCAGAGGAAACCAACAAATTCTAAGGCATAAAGGGTGATCTTTTTCCATCACTACCATCGAAGAGAACCCCGAAAATGATGTAGTTATATGTACAACTGTTATTCATTAAATAATAAAAAATGTACTTTTTGATTATGGTTCAATGCCTTCTTATATATCCTAAAAGTTTAGTACAATAATCCCAACACAACCAAAAATCATGGATGTATACATATCTATGAGAATGGAAAATTGGGAAATTATTTCATCACATGAATGTAAATCCTCCCTTTTCACAATTTTTGGAATGGATATCCCAATGAACCTCATCATACTCCCTCTGGTGGAATTTTATGTAATTCTTGGAATGGATTGGATTTCTATATCTAGAGTCAACATAAATTGTCGTGAGAGGGAAATCACCCTCCATATAGAGAATCAACCCTTGATTCTACACAAGTGAAAGGTGGAGAATGAATCTTATTTAGAATTATCATCTCAAGAATGGATATTATTTCCCTATGAGCAAATGTATCTTGATAAAATTATTGAGTCTAAGGAAGGAACCATCCTTGAATACTTGCCTATTGTGATGGAATTCATTGAAGTATTTCTTGAGAAATTGCATTGTCTTCCTCCTAGAAGAGATGTTGAATTATCTATTGATCTTATACCTGAGGTGTTTCCAATATCCAATACTCTATATAGAACGGTTTTTGTGGAGCTTTAGGAGATAAAGAAACAACTAAAGGATAATTTGGATAAAGGGTTTATATGCCAAAGTGATTCACCATGGGCTGAACGAGTCCTCTTTGTCAAGAAGAAGGATGGGTCAATGCGCCTTTGCATTGATTGTCGTGAGCTCAACAAAATCATGCTAAAGAACTAGTATCCTATTTCATTACTTGATGACTTGTTCGATTAGCTACATGGATCGAAATACTTCTCCAAGGTGGATCTACGGTCAAGATATTACCAAGTAAGGGTGAAGAAGAAGAATATCCCCCAAACTGCTTTCCGTATAAGGTACGATGACTATGAATTCATATTAATTCCTTTCGGACTCACTAATAATCTAAAAATATTCATGGACTTGATGAATAGAGTCTTTAGATATTAACTTGAAAACTTTGTGGTAGTCTTTATTGATAATATTATAATATACTCCAAAACAAAGGAGGAGAATGAGGAGCATCTAAGCACTGTACTAGAGACCTTGCAAAAGGATAAGCTCTATGAAAAGTACATAAATTGTTAGTTTTTGTTGAAGGAATTATCATTATTAGGTCATATCATCATAAGAAATGGGATATCTATGGATCCCTCCAAGAAAAATTCAATTGAGGGACGGTTGAGGCCAACATTTATGATAGATATATCTGTAGATTTTGTTGGTTATCTGGATATTATCACTGATTTGTGAGAAATTTCTCACGATTGTCAAACCCTCTTACCAAGCTAACTCAGAAGGTAGTCATGTTTTCATAGAGTGATGAATGTGAAGAGAGCATCAAGGAGTTGAAAAGGAGGATTATCACTACACCCGTGCTCATACTACCCCCAAGTGGGGAAATGTTTTTGGAATTCAGTGATGTTTTGAATAATGGAATGGGATGTGTGTTAATAAGAAATGAAAAATTAATTACCTATGCTTCAAGGAAATTGAATGTTCATGAGAAAACCTATCCAACACATGATTTGTAGTTGGTTGTAGTAATATTCTCTTTAAAATTTTGGTGACATTACCTCTTTGAGGAGAAGTGTAATATATATATAGATCAAAAAATACTCAAGTATATATTCACACAGAAAGAGTGGAATATGAGAAAATGAAAACGGTTAGAGATGATCAAAGACTATGACTGTTGAATCCATTACCACATTTAGAAATTGAACAAAGTGGAAGACGCTCTATGTATAAAGGACCCATTGATTCTCTCATTTATGATAATTGAAAATGATCCAATCTTATTAGGTTTTATGAATATGGACATGGGAGTAATGAAGAAGGAAACATCATCAATCCTTTCACAAATTATTTCTCAAACATTTCTTTTGGAATGGTTTATAGGATGCTCAAAAATATGATGTGGGAATTCAGATAAAAGTAGAAACTGTCAAAAAAGTTAAATCCTTGGAGATCAATGTTAATGAAGAAGTAATTGAGAGATTTGGGTCAAGACCATGTGTTCCATCAAATATAGAGTTAAAGAATGAACCTTTGGATGTTGCACATAGTTCAGATTTCTCCATTCACCCAAGAAATACAAAGATGTATAGAGATCTATGAGAGTATTATTGGTTGGATAACATGAATAAAGATATCTCTGAGTATACATCAAGGTTTCTAGTGTGTCAGTATGTGAAGTCTGAGAGGCATAAGTCTAAGGGTATGATGCAACCATTACCAATACCAACATGGAAATGGGAGAACATCACCGTGGAATTCATCAACAGAATATTGAAGACAACCAAAGGAAACAATGCTATATGGGTTGTTGTGGATCCACTTACAAAGACTGCACACTTCATCGCAATATGAGAGGATTTATCATTTCATCAATTGGCTCAGATATACACTAGAGAAGTGGTAAGGCTGCATGGAGTTCCACTGTCGATTGTATCTGATTGAGATCCAAGATTCACCTCTATGTTCAGGAAGAGTCTCCAACACAATCTGAAAACTGAGTTGAACTTCAGTACGGTTTATCATCCTCAAACTAATGTCCAATCCTATTAGACTATACAAACACTTGAAGACAAGTTGAGATAACTCTCAATGGACTTCAAAGGAGGATGGTGTCAACATCTTCCTCTGGTTGAGTTCTCTTACAATAATAGTTTCCACTCAACCTTCCAAATGGCTTCTTATGAAGCCCTTTATGGGAATAGGGGCAGAACACTGTCATGTTGGGATGAATTTGATGAGTAAAACCCCCAAGGTCTGGAAACGGTCAAATAAATGGTAGAGAAGGTTAAGACCATCCATCAGCACATTAATGTTGCTCAAAGTCGACAAGAGAGCTATGCCAAAAATCATTGATGAGACCTAGATCTTGATGTTAGAGACATGGTATTCCTTTGCATATCACTGTGGAATAGAGTTATGATATTTTGGAAGAACGGAAAGCTTATTCCAAGGTATACATTCCCTTTTTAGATCCTTGATCGCATTGGAGCAGTGGCATGTCGACTAGCACTCCCAAGGAACATATCTCAAGTACATGATGTATTCCATGTATCACTCTTAAGGAATTACATACCCGACCCATCACATGTACTCAATCCATAGGTTGTACCATTAGAAAATGAACTCTCTAATGAAGAGAAGCTGGTAAGGATCATAGATTGTAGGGAAAATTTTCTACAAAATAAGACAATTCCCCTCATCAAGGTGTTGTGGGGAAACCAAAAGATTTAATAAGCAACGTGGGAATCAGAGGAAGTGATGAAGAAGAGTTACCCTCAACTATTTTATTTTGGGAAAAGGAAATTTTGAAGAAAAATTTCTTAAGCGGGGGAATATTGTAATGACCCAAACTTTTATTAATGAAAATTCATCTTGATCTAATTCAATGTCTTATTATGTAAAATAGTTATATAAAATATATGAACTTCCTTGGTTTTATGTTTTTGGATTTTAAAATACCGTTAATAATTTTTACCATTGATAAAATAGTTATTGAACAGTGATCACATGATTGATATAAATTTATTGTTTTTAAAAATAATCCTTTATACATAGAAAAAGTAGAGGATGTCTTCATCTAGTAGACTCGACCAGTACGAAGCTCATTTTTCAGAGCTTAGAAAGTTGGTAGATTCACTGGGCTTCACTCTTGACCAAGGCCATGATGATCTTTAATACGTTAAGCATGAACAGAATCTCATACAAGAGAAGTTCAAGTTAATATAGATTACCATTCAGGCGATGTTATTTGAGCCTCCCCAAGAGTCTTTCACCATCGCACACCTTAACCTTAAGGTCTTATATGGGTGTTATAAGGGGTTATGTAAAAAAGAAATTAGTTACTTATTGTGTAATCCCTTTTTATAAATAAAATTCTTATTCCATCAATTCCTTTATGATAATAGTTTTTCATAAAAATATAATGATTTAGATAAATTGATTTTTCGGGTAAAATAATACTTTTTGAAAATATATAAATTATTTTATTAAACTAAGGTTTTACTAATATTGTTATTGTAATAGTGTCATAATAAAACTTCTTTTAGTTATAAGTTTTGATTATATTCCTTATTTTTTTTACTCTATAAATGATTAAGTATTCAATTTGATAAGAATTATATTTTCATACGATAAAATTGAAATTTTATTTTTTATTAAAAAATTTACTTTGACGAATTAATGAATTTTTGGAATAAATAATATTTTAACAAAATATTATTATTAAATAATTTTTATAAATGATCATAAAATTTTTATGAATCCAAATGTAATTTTATTAAGGTTTGAAACTATTTATTTCAAAACCTGTCAATTTTCAATAAATGAAGGTTTTTATTTTAAAATTAAAAATTCAAATATATAGAAAATTATTTAGATAAAATTAATATTATTTTTTGGAATTAGGACATTGAAATTATCCAATGGTGAATTTTTCATAATTTTCTAAGATAATCAAATTTTTGGGTAAAAATTAAATACCATATAAATATATAATGTCTTTTATGACATCATAATGACCCAATAGTGATGTAATAAAATATTATAAAAGTTATATTCATCCAAAAAATTATATCTTTAAAATAATTTGATTTTATATTTGTTTGATTAAATTTATAATGCCTTACTGGGCCCTCTAAGACTTATAAACTATTTAACATTTTTAAATAATTTCATTATGAGTGTGACTCACCTCCAAATAATAAAGTCAAATATTTTATTACATTCAGCCTTTAGACATATAAAATAATGTTCCCTAATCCCCTTTAGAGAAAACCATGGGCAAAAACCTGGGGTTGGTCTTTGGTTTTGAATATTAATTATATAGATTTCAAATCCTATGTTTGTGAAATATTAATGAATTCCCCTCTCATTTCCTATATAAACCCACCCAAGCTCCCACTTCACTTCACTCAAAAACCTTGGAGAACATCCCTACCCTGCACTCCTCTCTCTAGAATCCTCCCAAGATTCTCCAATCTCTCAATAAGCCCCTCCTCAAGCACTTTAAGTCACACACTCAAGTAAGGGATCCTCACTTTCCTTCCTTTCATATGTATATCAACATTTCCTTATATTGTTATGCCCTTTTGTTTTCAATTAAAAATGTTGGGGTATGATTTCCCACCTCCCCTATACTACCCTGGTTATTTTTTAATTATGATATACTCTATTCTCTCTCATTAATGCCTCCCATTTACACCTGTTACTATGCCAAAATTCCATAAGGTATTTCTCTCTCCACATTTACTTTCAAGAAATTATTTTATATTATGCATTTAAATTCCATTGCATATGTTTTTATATTATGTTCCATGACCCCCTTACTGTAAATTTAATGTAAAAATGGTGAGAGACCCCTTTCTCTTTCATGAACACATTTTATGATTTCTATTTGATGTCGTTATCCTGCCGAATATTCACCAAATTTCCCATTCCAAATTCATCATGTAAGTGAATACCATACAAATTTCTCTTATTAATGGTATTCACCTTTATGAACATGTACATGTTGATTGAGTACTTACATTTATGTAATACACATATCTTTTTCATGGAATAAATTATGATGTTTAATGAATCCATGTTGTATGATCTATCTGGAACACTTATGTATGAAATTAAATGATTAACAAGGGTTCCCCATGATAGAACTACAATGCATTAGGTAAGGAATAGTACTATGATACTTCATGTGAAATTAGTGTATATTATTGTTAATTCATGTGAAATGGGGGTTTACTCATGCTAATTCATGTACAATGAGGGGTTTACTTATGCTCCATGTGGAATGAGTCTTAGCTAATGCTAATATCATATTAAATTTTGTTTCAACATTTTAACATTATGATAATCATGAT
This sequence comes from Viscum album, assembly GCA_963277665.1. Classification (NCBI taxonomy): domain Eukaryota; kingdom Viridiplantae; phylum Streptophyta; class Magnoliopsida; order Santalales; family Viscaceae; genus Viscum; species Viscum album. Next base: position 218,272,854 of record OY728147.1, read on the forward strand.
ATATCATGCATTTATGTTCATGTTTCTATTATTCTTCATTGATATTCCTATTGCCTAAAATTTATTTTATTCTTCTTGTTATTCATTATTTACTCCCTTACTGGCCTTTATAACTCACCCTTTTCTTATGTATGTCCCCAGGTTCTCCCATGCAATGCTATATTCAAAGGAATGTTGTGATTAGGTAAAATAAGTTTTCAAAAAAATATATCGTATTTTATGCCTTAACATTTCATGCAATGTTTATAATTTCCCATGACACTAGACCTCTCGATCCTCAGAGTTGTCTTAAGTGCAATTGTATGTAATAAATCTGTTTAAGTATGTAATAAAGAGTAGGGTGTTTATTAAAATATCCCGAAGACTACTTTCAGCTGCATGTATGGAAACTTTGAGTTTATAGTATCGTCATTCGGTGGTATGAACACACTTGCTATGTTCATGGTAATTTTGAACTTTTTGTTCTGTGAGCTCCTAGATCGGTTCATCATTGTGTCCTTTGATGATATCTTAATCTACTCGAAGTCATAGGAAGAGCATACCAAACATCTCAGGACTATCTTGCAGGTTCTCTAACACCACCGGCTCTCTAGGATGTTTTCCAAGTTCATGTTTTTGACATGGTAGGTAAATTTCCTTGGGCGTGTGGTGTCTCAAAATGTTGTAGCATTGGACCCGAAAAACGTTTATGTTTTTGTTTCTTGGGCGTCACCCATGAATGTGGTAGAAGTTCAATGTTTTCTTGGTCTCATAGGCTATTATTGGAGGTTCTTACCCGATTTCTCTCAAGTTTCAACCCCATTGATAGTTCTAACAAGGAAGGACCAATCTATTTTGTAGATTGAGAAGTTCCAAGAAGTATTCAGTTACCTAAATGGGAAGCTAGTTAGTATTATAGTTCTCCAGTTTCCAAAATAATGGGTGATGTTTGAGGTATTTTGAGACACTTACCATATAGGCTTTGGATGTGCCTTGATGCAGTAGTGAGTAGTGATATTTTTATGGTTCAATGAAGTTGCATCCCCATGAGCGTAACTATTCCACCCATGATCTGGAGTTGGTAGTGGTTGTGTTCGCACTGAGGTTGTGGTGGAATTACCTCATTAGGGAGAAGTTGTTTTCCTTCACAGATCATAATATCTTGAGGTATATCTTTTCCTAGTGTGACTAAATTAATGAAAATGGATGTGGATAGAGTTTCATCAGGACAATGATTTTTACATCTCTTATAACACATGAAAGGTAAATTTCATCACCAATTATTTGATAATAAAGAAACATAATGTGGTTATTCATAATTCTTTTGATGCTTGGAGGGAAATAGAAGAGTTAGAAACCTTTCACTTAGATTTAAGAGTGGATTATGATAATGTATGTTTGCTTGAGATGATGATGTAGTCTCCTATGATAAATTCGGTTTAGGATTCTTAGTGGAGAGACATGGAGGCAGAGGTGAAGTGTGATCATGTTGTCCATGGTGATGCTATAGAGGGATGGCTGAAGGTTGGTCAGAAACAGATGTTGTTCTGAGGTAAGTCATTTTTTCCAGTTGTTATGTGCAATGAAGTCTTTTCTGAGTTTCATATCTCACCCTTGGCAGTTTATACAGTAATTTCCAAGATCTATGGTGGCTTAAAGATATTTTTTTGGTTGCCTAGGATGAAATGGGTAGTGGAATAGTTTTTTGGAAAAGTGCTTGGTTTGTCGGCATGTAAAAGTATAGCACCATGTCCATAGTGGTTTTTTGTATCCTATGGAGATCCCTGGGTGGAAATGGGATGAAATATCAATGTATTTTGTCATAGGGTTACCCAAAACCTCAAGGAAGTTATGATGTTATCTGGGTGATAGTGCATCGGTTGACAAAATCGGCCCACTTCCTTCCAATCAAGGAGTTAGACATGGGGGGTGCCTTGGTAAAGAGGTACGGGCATGAAGTGGTTTTGTTTTATATAGTTTTGAGATCCATCATCAAAATAGAAAATAAATTTTGCCTCATGTGTTTGGAGGGGATTGAAGAATTTTTTTAGAAACCAGTTATGCCTCAACACTGCTTTACACCCTAAGACTGATGGGAAGATAGAGTAGACTATCCAGATGGTGAAGGATGTGTTGTGAGCATGTGTCTTGGAATTTGGTGGATCTTTGGTACAACACCTTCCCTTGGTAGAGTTTTCTTATAACAATAGCTATCACTCTTCCATTGCAATGGATCCATTGGAGGCATTGTGCGGGAGGCTATTTCTTTCTTACTTGTGATGGTTGGAGGTTGGGTAGGTAGTTGTTCTTGTTCTATATATGGTACGGTGCATCACTAAGAAGGTTCATCTTGTTCGTGAGTGGATTAAGACATCACAAGATAGGAATAATTTTTATGTTGATCATAGGAAGAGGCCCTTGGAGTTAGGGGTTGGGGACCATATATTCTTGAAGGTCCCCCCCCCCACCAAAGTGGTTAGTGGAGGTTTGGAAAAGGGATTAATCTTTCTCCTGGTTTTTTTGGACCCTTTGAGGTGTTGGGGTGAGCTGGAATGGTGGCATACCGATCGGCATTGCCATTAAAATTAGAGAGGATCCATGACATCTTCCACATATCACAACTTCGTCAGTATCTTCATGATGGATCCTAGGTCATTGACTAGGGAGAGTTAGATATAGAGGATGACACAACAATTGTAGAAAGGTTAGTGGAGATCTAGGAATTATGGGAGAAGGTGTTGTGTGGGTGGACCATTCATTTGGTTCCTGTGTTATGGAGGCATGGTGGCCAGGAAGAGAGAAAAAAGAGTTATAGAAGTAGATGTGTGCCCAGTAATTAGAGCTGTTTTGAGTTTTTTTCTCTGTTTTCCTTTACAATGAGTTGTTTGAAACCTATTTTATATTAGATGATCGATATTTTCTTTGCCTTGTGACGTGTGTGGTGTGGCATGTGACAAGATTCATGAAATGTGGAAGGGGGACCTTATTCATAACCAATATGCAATAACTTTGATGTGATTAAATTTTGTCCATGAGTCATTGCCACCTAGAGAGAATAGTATGTTGACATGGACGATAGAATTATATGATTTGTATGTTTGGACTATGTAGTTTTGATACTTGTGCGGTGTGTTTTATGATCATTTAGGATGACGTGATAAGGCATAGTTGATGATGTCGGAGGATGTTTCCTTGGATGGGGAGGTTTCCACTTCCACTTTCGAACAACAGAGGGTGGTTTATCATTTAAACTTGATGTGTTTTGTTGTTAAAAGTTTTTCAAGTACAACAAGATCATTGAGAGGTATCTCAAAATGTGTTTTTTCAGACACCATTTTCTTTCCCTGTTAGGTTTTGGATTCTCAAGGAAGATAATCATTAGATAGGTATCCCATGTAATATTTTGTGTCCTCCCAATCCATTACTTTTATAGTTTTTTGTTGTTGGTGTGTTAGGAGGAGGATCAAAGAGTGTTTATTGAATTTCGGTTGCTAAAGTGTGAAAGAATGGGGATTGCACCTTGTGTAACTGGGTTACACTATGTGAAACCTTGTTTCATCACTTATTCTGAAGGTTTCAAAGTGTGTAATTATTTGGGGTTTGAAAAATAAAATAAATTGATATGAGACATGTTTTTTGACAGAAACTGTACCCCGGGTATGATACGATGTGAAAGGGGATTACATGTCATCTTATTTGCCAACTCAGTTCTATTGTAAAATTCTTTTCGACTGAATTTTCATTTATTCAGTCATGATCTCTACTTGCTCTGATTCTAGATGAAACATAGGATCCTCAAGAAATTATTTGATCCCTGTCCCTCCCTCTTTAATCCATCGATCTCGGTGAATGCTCATTGGTAGTCCATGGAGATCCAAGGTGTATTCTCCATTCATTTTCTAGAAAATCTATCTCGTTTTGATATCGTTTTCCTCTAAATATTATCCTTATTCTATATATTTTTCTTTCTCGTGTTCACAATGGGGATTCTATTAATTTTTTTGGTGTGGTGGTGTTGTGTAATCCTTGTATGGATTCAAATATTGTGGTAGAGATGGTCAGAGGACCATTACACGATCTTCTCTCTTGTAAAGAATGCTGACATCATTTCGAGGTATGATTTCCTTCATTTCTCCATTTTTTCATCATGAATGAGTAGTTTTTACTTTTTTTTACCTTTGTATAATGTTTGTTCCTACCTATCTAAAGATAAGTATCAGCTAATTAAAATTTAGGGGCAATGGGGTTTGTTCGCAAGCTTTTTACAGTTTGATCTTTTGTGATCATGTGATTGTTCTTCTTGATGCCCTATTAAAAATTGTGTCTATTGGTGGATTTTTTTGTGCAAAAATAAATTATGGAGTACATGTTTTCTGGTTGGGAACTAACATGTGGAAATTGGATAATTACGTATACTCGGATAATGGATGGATGTCCTGGTATTGTACATTTTTTGTGATAACCCCTAAATTAGTAGGTGGAATTAAACAAGGGATGATTTTGTAAATAGGAAATTGTGTTTTGTTTGGTTTGTGTTTTGGTGTGGTGGTGATCATGGTTTTGTGTTGTGGGATTTCTTGGGTGGTGACACAGAATCTTAGGTTAAGAGATTTATTGATTATGGAATGCTTGAGAAGTGTTGTACAGCAGGGCTGCAATCAGGCTGTGTGGTATGTCTTGATACATTTGGTTGTGCATGGATGGTTTTTAGATAGATGACTTTGAATAAGGATGGTGAAGGTTGGTATGGTTAATTCACATCGAGTTTATCCATGAATGACTTTTGTTGTGTTTCTTTTTCTGTGATGTGCTAGGTAGTTACCCAGATAGTGATAGAGTAAATAAATAAATAAATGATTGATTAAAAAGAATCATAATGGCATGGGTTGGTTTTGATAATGTAATTGTTTTGGTAAATTAAAATTGTTGGAAATATGAATTGGGTTGTGGATTTTCTGTGGTGTTGTGCATTTATAGGTAGTATCAAAAGTGGAAGTGTTAATTTTTTTGATAACCAATAGGTTGGGTTTGAGTGTTTGGTGTCTTATATGTATAAAGTTTTATCTTTTCCTAGTTATTTCTACAGACACCCCATCCTAGATGAGCACTATATTCTGAACACCCCCATTATCATAGGGAAGGGTGTCTTCCCCAAACATCCCAGTGGGAGGATGGATGGTTGGCCACCTGCTCTTCCTTGATCCTTCATCCAGGTGGTGATATCCCAAGATTATTCAAGTAGGTCATGGTTTGGGAGGCCCAGGTGTGTGTGGGAAAGTTGTGCTTTACTAGGTGCCTTCAGGATGAGATATGTTGTGCTTTCCCAAGAGTCTTTGAGATGTGATGTGGTTTGTGTCTTAGGTGTCTATGGGTGGGATGTGATGTGGTTTTTGGCCTCAGTGTCTGCGGGAAGGATATGGTGTGGTTTTGGCCTAGGTTTCTATGCTTAGGATGTGATATAGTTGTGAGGCCCATGTGCGTGCGGGCGGGATGTGATTTGGTATGTTCGGAAGATGTGGGAGCGCCATGAAATTTGTTTTTAGGGTGTGAGAGCGGATAATTTGTGGGAAATTGGTCTGGTGTATGCTATCATTGATGTGATTTATATTATATTACTTGACTTGGGTGACTTGGTTATCACTCATTGGTGAGGATGGGAGGTTAGTATACCTTCTTTGGTGTTGTTTGGTTCTACTGTTTTCTCACGAGTGCATTAGTATGCCTCATTCACATGTTTATGAGAGACTTTGGATTTTTTAATGAGTATATCAGTATACTCACCCAACATATATAAATCTATTTTTTGGTTTTTAGAGTATTTCACGGACCATGCTGAACCTTAATAGGTCGGATCTTGATAGTTTTTGTGTCATTTCCATGCTTTACTTTTTGTATTTACTTTGGATACAATGATATTTGTATCAGTTCTATTTTTCACATTCACGTGGGTTGGATTTTGGATTTCTTTTATATATCTCTTGGAGTTTCTTTGTGTATTATCTATCATATCTCCTTATCTTTTTTTATTCAAAAAGTTAATTCCTCCCATATTGTGAGATTTTTACACCCTTTGTGCTAGTCACCAACCAGGGGCCAACTAGAGGCGGGACTCGTGGGTCATTATATCCCTTTCTTTTTAGCAACCTAAGAGGGATATGTTTGGGGAAGTGGGGTCATGACAATCCAATTGGATATAAAATAATATTAAGTATCACCACCATTGATAACATATCCTTTGAATAGTTACCTTATTATCAGTATAAATATAGGGTTTTAATATATCTAATAGACACAGATAAATGAAGAGATGGCCTCAACCAGTATGATTGAACCCTATGAAGCCCATTTATTGGACCTTATACGGGAGATATCATTTATGATAATTCCCTTGATCAAGCCCTATATGAGAACCAAAAACTTAAGCATAAGGTAAAATATTTAGAGTATAAGTCCAAGCTTCTAGAGATCATGGCCCAAACCAAGTTTGACGAACCACCAAATGAAATTCCAACCATCACACACCTTAGTTTTAGGGTGTTTTCTAGTGTATTAATGGGATATATATCAAGAACATAGAATTATGAGTATGTTAATTATTTGGTATAAAATAATGAATATATTTTATCTTTTTGTTGTTACTTTATAAGTGATTTTTAATTTGATTCAGAAGAACAAAAATAGTATTTTTATTTAATATTAATATTTAGTTGAGGAATTTATTTTGATTAATTAACGTATTTTTTAAAATAAATAATATTTTATTAAAATATTACTATTATATAATTTTTATTTAACATAAATGATCATATAATTTTAATGAAGTCAAATTTAATTTTTTATAAGTGTTTGAAAACTATTATTGTCGAAAAAACAAAGCATTTCATAATAATCGACAATTTTATTTTAAAAGTGAAAATTAAAATATTTAAAAAATTATTTAGATAAAATGAATATTATTTTTTTAATCATAACTTTGAAATTATCTAATGGTTAATTTTTCATAATATTTTACGAAAGTTGAATTTTCGGGTAAAAATTAAATACCGTATAAATATACATTGTGTATTATGACATCATAATGACCCAAAAGTGATTTAATATTTAATATAAATTGGATAAATTAAAAATATATGTTTTGAATTTAAAATAATTTTATTTTTCTTTTATTTTATTCATTTTATAAATCCATAATGATCCTTCAAAACCATTAATATATTTTATGGTTTTAAAATGATTTCTTTAAGAGTGTGACTCACCTCCACATAATAAAGGGGATTATTTTATTAAGTTATTTCCATGAACATACAAAATAGTAGAATACACTACCATTTGTTATAAACAAGGTTAAAATGAAAATGGGATGGTTTGTGGTTTTGGTTATTTTATTTTGTGAAGTCCAAAACCTAAATAATGAAAAATTCCCTCTCATTTCCTATATAAACCCACCCAATATCCAATTTCTCTTCCAAGAAACTTCTTAGAGAACATCCATACTCTTCTCTAAACTATCTATAGAACTCCCAAGTCTCCACAAGTTCTCAAAAATCCCCTCCCAAGCTTTTGGAGTCACACAATCAAGTAAGGGACCTTCCCCTCCTCCTTTCAAATTCAAGAACCATCTTTGAAATTAGTTCTTTTAATTTCGGTTGGTTATATTTTAATTTATATATAATCATTTCCTTGTAATAAAATTGTTGTTATTTTAATTAGGTGACATTTTTCATTTCTCATTTGGACCCTTACCTAATCTATTACTATTCCAAAATTCCATAAGTGATCCTCACCTTCTCTTATTTATTCTAGTTTTATTATGAAATTACGCATTCTATTTCCATTTCTTAAAGATTGTACATGTATTTATATGTCCCTATTGATTACCATTTAATGTAAAAAAATATGAGAGATCTCTTTTACTATCATCAAACATTTTTATGAATTTTTAAGTAACATTGTTATACTGAAAAAATTTCATAGTGATTTTTCATGCCAAAATAATTGTGTAGTGAATACCATACCCATTTTTCTATCAAGGGTATTCACCTTTATAGACATATACTTATTTTCAAAGGAATTAAAAGTATGTATTACACATTCCTCTTCATGGAATAAATCATTATGATGAATGAATTAATTTTTTATGATCAATGTGGCATAATTATGTGTGAGAATAAAATGAATATGATGGGTGCGCCTAGATAGCACTCCAATACATTTGGGTAATATTTAGTATCATCATACGTCATGTCAGTATAGGGAGTAATCCTAATTTCTTTTTGGTAATTTTTACACCATGATTTCTTAGTGTGTTTATCCTTTACATATGTTTATGATTCTATGTTTTATGTTTTTTCCACATTTCCCATGTTATGATTATCATTTTATATCATGTATTATTATTCATGTCTCTTTTAATCCTCATTGATATACCTATTGTCTAACATGTGTTATCCTTTTAATGTTATATCTTTTTTATTCCCTTACAAGTATTTATAGATCACCCCTTTCTTATGTATGTCCCTAGGTTATCCCATGCAGTTTTAAAAATCTATGAAATTATATAATCATGTTAAGGAAGTTTTAAATAATTTTGTTGTATCCCATGTTCAAAATGATATGTTATGTACCTAATTCCAAAATATACTAGACTTATCTGTATTATGGGATGTATTAAGTGTAATTTTATGTAATAAATCCTGAGTTAATGTATAATAAAAAATAGGGTTGTTATATTTTTTAATTTTATGGGCTTACATGTTGATATGATGTCTTTTATTTTGAAACATCAAATTCCTTTGGTAAAATAGAATGTAAAATCTTTATGTGTAAATAATGTTCTATAATATTTTATGGAGATAATTTGTTATCAGATTTTTTTTCTTGAGATGGATTTCTAGCACATAATCTTGGGTAAGGATTGGTAAACAATGTTCAAGGCTCACATAAATTTTTAAACATGATAGATTAGTTTTACGACCGATGATGGTGTCAAGAATATACTAAAAGGATATTGGAATGTAAAGGTAGGTGAAATGGGAATATTATAACCATCAGTTGGAATTATTTCATACTATTTTGTATATTTGAATTTGGAATCAATATAAGAGATCGATAATAGAAGTTTTCTAATGGTTATTGATTAGTTTTCAGAAGTTTTCCCTAAAAATTTCTATGGGTTTCCACCCATAAGGGAAGTGAAGTTTATGATTGATCTATTACAGGGGAACAATATTATATCACTTACACCTTATAAAATTGAACCAATAGAATTAATGGAATTTAAATTTCAATTGGATGATCTGGAAATAAAAAGGTTTATTCGGGCTAGCATGTCTCTTTGGGAAGAATCAGTCTTATTTATCAAAAAGGTAGATGGAACTCTTTGATTGTGTGTGGATTATCATAAACTTATCCAATTAATTATTAGGAATCAGTATCCACTTCCATGAATTGATGATATATTTGATCAATTTAGGGGATTTCATTGGTTCAATACAATTTACTTGCAATAAGTATATCACCAATTGTGGGTTTGGAAAGTGGATATTCCAAAGACAACTTTCTAGAGAAGATAAGGTAATTATGAATATGTGGTTATGACTCTCAGTCTAATGAATGAAACAAAAGTATTTATAGAATTGATGAATCATATATTTCAAATTTATCTGGGTTATTTTTTGGTGGTGTTTGTGGATGACATATTAGTGAATTTAAGTATAGTGGTAGAGAATGAGCAACACTTAGCGACAGTGTTGGGATTTTTGAGGGATCATATCATGTATGAAAAATTATTAAATTGTTATTTTTAGATACAATAGGTATGTTTCTTTGGCCATGTTATCTCTAAAATAGGTGTTTATATGGATCCGAAAAAGATAGAGGTTGATATCTCTTGGAAACATCCAAATAATGTCTTTGAGATACAAAGATTCCTTGGTTTGGATAGTTGTTGCTAACATTTCATTCATGATATTTCACGACTAGACTCACTAATGATATCTTTAATAAGGAAAAGTTTCCCATTTCAATAGAATGTGGAATGCCATAATTCTTTTCATGAGATGAAATTTTTCATAACATTAGCATAGGTATTGATATTTCTACAATCAAGAAAAGGGTACGTGGTGTATTGTGATGCTTTAGGATGTGGGTTGGAATGTTTTCTCTGGAAAAGATATCTTGTTGTTTCTTATAGATCACAGTAGTTACAGTTTTATAATAAAAATTATCCAATGCACAATTTATAGATAGATTTCATAGTCCATTATTGGAATACAAGGCGTAGTTACCTCTTAGGTGAAAATTTTATAGTTTTTACATATCATAATAGCTTTAATAATATTTTATCACAAAGGTATTTGAACCAACACAAAAAAGATGGTTGGAGTATCGCAAAATGTTTGACATTGAATTGATGTATACATTAAGTAAAAGAAATTTGGTGGAAAATTCATTAATCATAAAGTTGTATGATCAGTTGGAAAATGAGGATTCAGATCTATGGAAGTGGATGTCAATTATAACTAACATGCACTTGGATTTTAAAAACTAAGGTGATGTTGTGGATTTCATCTTAATTTATTTTTTTTTGATTTGGTTATAATTGTTAAAGAGGAATATACATATGATTAATAATGCATTTTTCTGAGGTCAAACTCAATGGTGGGAAAATTAATGGATGGAAACTAGAAGGTATTTCAGTTTTGTGGTTGTCATATCAGAGAGTCATACCTATATCTTTTTAGGAACAACTACTGCATGGTTACCACCATTTGAAATGTGATGTTCATCCTGGAATAAAATGTTTTATATGGAGATAAAATAGTATTTTTTGTGGGTTGGTGTCATAATAAAGGTGGATTAGTTTTTTTAGATGATTAACTTGAAATAAGGTTAAATCAGAACATTAGTGGCCAGTAAGTTTTTTACAATATTTACTAATTCTTTTATGAAGATGGGAGGAGATAACCATGGATTTTATGAAATTTCTCCCAAGAAAGTATTGGAAACACGATGTCGTATGGGTGATAGTGTATTGGCTCAAAAATTCATCCCATTTCATCCCTATTCATGAAACTCATAGAGTGAAGGACTTGTCTAAAATATATATCCAAGAAGTGTTAAAGAGGCATGGTATACCAGTTTTGATATTATCGGACCGAGATCCCAGGTTTGCATCTTGTTTCTGGAAATAATTACTAAAATCCCTTTGGACTCAATTGACTATGAGTATAGTCTATTATCCTTAGATGTATGGGAAATCATAAAGGATGACACAAAAATTGGAATACATGTTTTGGGCTTGTGTATTGGATTTTGGTGGCTCGTGGGAGGATATATACAATTGGTGTAGTTCTCATAAAACAATAGTTGCCAAGCCTCAATACATATGGATCCTTTTGAAGAATTGTATGGGATTCCTTTTCATTATCAACTCTGTGGGATAGAAACAAGTGAGACATCACTGGTAGGGTCATGTCTTATCGAAGACACAATGGGGAAGATTCATTTGATTAAGAAGAGAATGGAGACAGCTCAGATTCGTCAAAAATCATATTATGATCATTGTCTATGGTCATTATAATTATAGGTGAGGGATAATGTGTTCTTTATAATCTCTCCAAGACATGGGAATATTCATTTTGGAAATTAGGGCATGTTACCTCCTTGATACATATTCCCTTTTGATATACTTGTGTGGGAAAAGTATTGATCTAGTGTGGGTTTTGTGGCAACATGGTTGGATACTGAAATAAACATTGGAACAAGAGAATGAAATTGTCGAGAAATGTCCCAAAATATTTTAGGAAAATGGTGGTTTTATACTTTCTAAGGATGGAAAATAAAATGGCGTGGAGAATTTATCACCCCCATTTTCAAGTAAGTAACCCATTCTTTTTGTATTTCAAGTATGTAAATGTTTTAAGTGATGTTTGGGAGGGTTTTGAGAACTTTTGGATTTTTATGTGGGATTTTTTTGAGGGTCTTGTTTTGATAATGGTTAGTAGAAAATATGAATCACCTTTAGGAAATTGTGAAAAGTGAGAAAGTGGACTCTGGGAAGGCACATAGTGAGTCACACGATTAGGCCAAACTGTGCAGCCACCGAGTAGTAAATCTGAAAAGTGTAACAGAGGGACTTTTCATAGTTGGTGAATGGTTTTCCTAACTATATGGACCAAAAAAGTGAGGTGCTTATTGGGGTATTTGTTGGATCATGGTTAGCACATGGTTTTCCTAACTGTGTGAGTTAACCATTGATGGCCAAAAGTTAGATCCAAAAATTGTGGATCTAACAAGGTTTAACCCCTAATCATCTCGTTTTTCATTTATTTTGAATCTAACTTGGTATTATATCCTCCCACTATCTATGAAGACTCTCCTATTCATTATTAGATCAATATATTGAAAATCTTGGTGCGTTGAAGGCCTTATTTCATAGTAAGTAATTGTTCTTGGTGATTTTCAATAGATATATTCTTTTTCCATCTCTTGGATTCAAAGATCTAGTCCATTGGGAATACATATGTGATATTTTATGACAATGATGATTATATATAGATATTTTGGTGATATAAAACAAGATATAAGGCTATTTTTTGAAGATTTAACCCAGTTTTGTTACAGAATTTGTGTCGTTCATCATTTTTTCCATAGTTGATGAGGTATGTAGCTTCAATCTCGAATCATATTTCTAGAACTAGTTTCCATGATTTCAATTTAATTTTTTCAATGAAATTTTTTGTGAAATTTTTGTGCAGTTCTTGGTGGAAACCCTCTTTTTTGACGATTTATAGAATTGTGAAAACTGGTAGTTCTGTGCAAATTGAAAGTGGTAACATGGTTTTAAAATGAAAATTTTAAAATTGTTGTTTTCTTTTGATGTATTTAAAATTTATTTCAATAAGAGGATAGTTTTATTGAAAAAAAATTTCAATGATTGTGTTGGAATGGTTTTTTTCTAAATTGGTTAAGCGTGAGTTGAATGGGACTGATATTGGTTGTGAAGTACCACCATCAAAGGGATGGAGTATGGACATGAAGTTCCATTATAAATTGTAACACCATGATTCTATGTGGGTGTGTGTGGTTGTAAAAAGTAAAATGGGTTATACCAAATGATTATTGATAATTGGTTGAATGACTTCATTGGTTGATTTCCTTGGAATTTTATTTGGTTAGGAAAACTATTTTGGTATCAAAATTGTTTTACTTAGAGATGGTTTTACTTTGATATAAACAGTTTTGTATTGTTTTACACAAATATGATCACATTTTCTATCTTATTTGCATGAGTAGTGATGTCATTTGGGTTAAAATTACTAAGTTTAATTACTCACCCTTTTTTGGGGACTTTGGTGTGATTACAGATATTCTTTTTCGGGACATAGTTAAAGGTAAGGTATCACATTTTGTTAGTGGTGTTTCATGCCACTTGGGCTGGGATTGTGGATTTGGATATTGTATTTTGTTGGGAGTTATAGATTTCGTTTTTTTTTTGTATTTAGGATTTCTTGTATTGTTTTTCGCTTTATATTTTATATTGGTCTTGGTTTCCACTTAGTACTTTGATATATTTTTGTTTGTTTTTTATACATTGAGTTGTCTTAAATTGTTATCATGCATCATGAAGTGATTATTGGTTATTGTTTCTGGGTTTTTTTCCTAATCTCAAAGTAAATAAAATCATACACATACTATTTATGAATCCCTTTTAATTTATTGATATCCTTTGGCATCATGGGGATGTCGCTTAATGCCTAGTTGTAATTCCTCCTTGACTCAAAACAATGATGAGGGGCCAAATGTTATAGATCTAGTAATAAAACTATATATAGAATAAATGATAAATATTTTTTATTCTTTCATATTAGAGATATCAAGAGTTTAAAAAACATTAATGTGATAAATGTTTAGAATAATATCTAGGATCATTTTATTAGAACATTGTTATATATTAAGGGTGAGACTAAGGATGGTTTGAATGTAATATTGGGATTATTTTCAATGGAAAAATATTTGGAGTTAGATCCCACTTCTAAAGGAAAAAAACATACTTGACCATATATTTTCATACATTATCCAAGAGGTAGTAAAGAAATTTTTTTTAATTCCTCCATGGTATCAAAATGCCTTGAGGTTATTTATCAAATATGAAAAAAATCACTATAATATTTGAAGTTAATAGGTATGAAATCACATTACTGTCATTTTATGATGAAACAACTCCTACCAGTTTAATTATGTGGAATACTACCAATCCATATAATATTGATTATCATCAAGGTATGTTATTTTTTTAATTATTTTTATAAAAATGGGATGGATCTGAATTCATTGAACAATTTAGATAATGATGTAGTTCATATACTCTTTCAACTAAGAATATACTTTTTAGGATCTCTATTTATATCATGGGTATATTAATGAATTATTTGGTGTGAGAGATAACATGTTAGGGATATGTATACTTATTTTAGATGTATCCTTGTTAAAGTTATATGAATATGTTGAATATGTATGCTATGAATCTATATAGATCATAATCCTCCATTATTAAGATGTATATTTATATGGATATGGATGAGTTTTGTTCAGAATACTTATCAATAGTGTAGCACATCAGTTTGCCTATATCATTCTATGAAAGAGTTATATTTTAGGGAAATGGGGATGTGGATTGAAAATAAATATACTAATAGTAGAACAAATAATTAATACACATTTATACATCTTTAATAACACAACTTATTCTCAATCATATATAACATCACTTATTAATGTATTAAAAAAATTATTCAATGACAGAATATGTGAGGTTACTGAGTGAGAATAAGAAAACAATGTGGTTTAAGGAGACCATGCATGGTAGATCTAATGCATTAGAAACATTGAGTTGGCTAGTGGGTAGTCCAAGTTTAAATTTGATAAAATTTTCTTCATAGGATATTAATGGATACACATTTTAGGCTAAATACCAAGACAATAATATTTATGTTTAAAATATTGGTGTTTGATAAATCAATTCATTTTTTGAGTGAAAAAATTCAAAAACCCAATATTTATGTCAAGTGTATATTACACATTTATTTAATATATAAGGGATATTGATTTCATTATATTATGAGTTCATATGTTCAACTATAAATGGGTTTTTCGTAATAGTAGTGATAAACATGGTTATTTTAGAATGATAGTACTAGATTTAAATTTTTTATAATAAATAGTTATCCCTTATATCATAGAAACACATGAAAAACAAATTTTCTATGTTCTTGATCCATAAAATGTGTAGTGTTCTATTAGTTTTCAAGGAAAGCTATATTTTGGTGATGAAAAATTTATTGATGATGATGAATTATATGATATCCCTACATTCTGGAAAAAATTATTAGAGTATATTTATAAACATGGAATGTAGATGATTTTCAAGCTACATAATGATCATGAATAAGCAATTTGGGAAAACAAACCTTTAGTAATCTCCTGATATGATCGGTTTTATATATTTTTTTTTCCTAAATTTTAAAACTTTTTAAAATGTGAGATATATTATTTATGATCGTATTTCTTATTAAAGTCATATACTTTTAAAAAATACAATAAATTGTTTTTTTGGTACTGAAAAATGAATTACACAAAAATACTAATTTTTTATGATATTTTAATGATTTTAAATATTACTTATGTTTTCTCTTTTTTATATATAATTTCATGCCTCATAAATTCTATTAGTATTTTTTAAAATTTTAATAAACTATTTTAATATATATGGTAAATAGTGTGTTTTGTTTTGTTTGGTTTTATTTTGTTTGTTATTTTTTTATCATTTTCTAATGATTATTCAATTTTATATGTAATGGTTGGATATGTATAATATTTTACTCATTTCTTATTAATTTAATTTATAGGAACATATCATTTCAAAATTATGAGTCATCTCAATCTTACAGGGAGGACCCTCCACATACTTCTGGTGAGGAGCCGCCTTATTCCTCTATATAGGAGACTCTTGCTTCTATAGGGAAAAAGAAGTCTTCCAAGGTTGGTAAATTTTCTTGTTCATGTTTACCTATATTATCACATTCTTTTATAATGAAGAAGATGACATCTATCAAGTTTTATGGTAAAGGAAATCCTACAGGTCTAAACTCAAAATAATTTTGAAGTTTTATAGCTATTTAATCTCAATAAAAAATGAACATTTTGATTTCAAATTAAATAATATTCGACAATATAGCACTAGCTTAGATATGGGAGGCCATTTTTTCAGGTTCATTTATTATTATTTTATTTATCATAAATGTTTCTAGTAATATAAGTTAATTTTTTCTTCTCACTTATGGATGAAATATGATTTACCAGACATTAAAGAATTTATTAATAAATGATTATTATTTATTACAAATATATGGAGGGATTTTAAATCAATAATAACTTTGGATTTATTTTTTAGTAGAGAAAAAAATTAAAATACATGTAAAATATATTGTTTTTATATAAAGATACATAGAGGATTATTTTTGGAATTATATTGTTGGAATCCTTTTGGTAAGTGAAATGTCAACTCTTTGAAGTAATTTTTTGTATATTCAATAAAAATGATCATATTAATAATATATTTTTCCTTAATTACCAAGAAATGAGTAGATATATTACAACCCTTACATTTTGTATATATATATCAAATCGTGATAAATTAATATTTTTTACATAACATAATGATTGACACCTGAATCATATAGGTCTAGTGACATTGAAAACTTGGATACATAAACAACTTGTTTGTAAGTGAACTATATCTTCTCCCAATAAGATCTTCATAACTAAAACACCTTTGAGACATATCACATAGAATAACTATCTTCATAACCTATGTAAATGGTGAAAAATAAAGGGTGATATTAGATATTGAGTAAGGATAAAAAAGGGAGGTGTCATCATGACATTAGCATGATTTTATGAGAACATGAGAATAAAATTTGAAAATCGTAACCTACATATCATAGATCATAAATATAAGTCATGTAATAAATCTTGGAATTTCATAATACATGAATCACAAAGTAATAAAATAACATAATCTATGAGATTATAACATTTTTATAAGACATATATTTGTGTTATACGCATAAGCATAAAAATCATATGTCAAGGCTACCCTCCAAGAATCTCATAACATGTTTGGATTTGGATCACAACCCATGTACCCAAATTAGGATTGGTAGAATCACCCATGTACCCTTTTGGTATTGGAATAACCTCCCATGTACCATCTAGCTTTCAAGATTTTTATAACCTCATGTTTAACCATTTTTTAGGCTTGGGATAACTCCCCATGTACCCTTTTTTAATGCTTGGGATAACCTTTTGAGTTCCCTTTGAGATCATAAAACATTAATATTTACCCCATATATTCATGGAATATATAATTCTAGGCCCTCCTGTCAAAAAATTAAAGTCATATATATATATATATATATATGTTCCATAAAATCATGAATCGTATTATAACACTTGAAAATGAAACGGGTTTCATAAACATTTCATAAAATAATATCCCATGGGAAAGAAACATGTTTCATAACCATTTTTCTTAATAACCATAAAAACTTTTGTGAAAGTATAAGTATATTATCATTATATAATATCTCCATTACCATTAAATCATAAACAACATCCAAGGTTGTTGTCATTAATGAATATAAATAACATAAAAATATCATTAAAACATTTATGAGTAAGATATATTTTTCAAATTTAAATAAATTGTTTAAAATATAAAAATTTCATAAATATTTAAAAAAACATTTCTTTAAAAAATTTGTTCATGTATCCTATGTTAAAATAATGATTCCCCTCACATATTTTGTAAAAAATCAATATTACCTCGTTTGGAAAATGATAAATATGTTCATGATAAACCATTTTGTAAAAATTGAGAAATGGGTTTAAATTAATGTAAAAAATCAAATATTAATATTAAAAATATTCATGGAAACATTTTTCGAACATATGGATATAGAAGAAAAAGTATTTTCGATCAAAAAGATAAATGATGTAAGTTTTTATAAAAAAATATTATTTTGTTATGTTGAGTATATAAAGAGAGAAAAATTAAAATATAACATATAATAACCTGAATTAATCATAGTATAATAAAATTAATGACTTTATTCAGATATATATCATAATATTACCTCATTGGAAACTTAATCACAAATAATCCCGATAAACAATGAGATTGTAACATAAAACCTTACCACTATGGTAACTTTTAAATTATAAAACCCATGAAATAAATAACCTTTTATGTAAATGAAAATACCATAATTTTCATGATAATAATAATAACATATATTCATGAGTATTATATACAACACAAAAAATTAATAAGTGGGGAATATGGTATGTGTCCCACAAATATGTATGTGAGACGAAAATATCTTACCCTGGGTATGACATCCTTCATACTTATTGGAATATCTTATATAATAAATATAGATTTATTACACATGAATTATAGGAATTTAATCATATATATATTTTCATATATTATTTACTTATAACATTTTACCACCATTTCATTAATGACACTTTATTTAAATTATTGTTCCTAGTGATAAATACTTCATTCTTCATATATGTTTTGGTTTGATAATTTTTGTCCTTGTACTTTGATTATGGATTCATAATATAAATATTATTAATAATTATATTAATATAATAAAAATTAATTATATTCATAATTATATTTATTCATAAAATTTAGATATAGAAAAATGAATTACACTATTCATGGGGATGGTAAGTCGTACATATGCATGAACATTGATTCCATTTTTTGATAGATCTAATGATAGTAATATAAATAATATATCACCTTTATTGGGTAATTTTAATGTCTTAAATAATATATATATTCATTAAATCTAACATTATTACCATCTATGTCAAAATTAAATGAAAAAAGAATCACATCACTTCATGGAGGTGGTAGTCTGCACATACGCACGAGCAACGTTATCATTTTCCAATGGATTGGAAAGTAATATTTTAGAAGTTATATTATAATTATATAATTATAGTTATTTTATAATTAAAATATTTTTACATTAAAACCTTCATTGTATCCATCCGTGAGAAATGGTGATGTAAAACGAATTACATCGATTCACGATGCTGTAGTTTGCCACACACACAATCACCAGTTTTGTTTCCCATTTGATGGAAGAGGATATGGATATAGGTTTTTACATTTAAATAACAACATATAATTATATTTATTATTTTGGATTTATTATTTCATTATTTATTAATAATATTTGAATGAGGTGGAAGAAGAAATAAATAAATACTCTATTAAGAACGATACCTCTTCTTCGAACAATATCTTTAGGTTTTCACCAAAAGAAATCATATGAGGGTTTTAGAATAAAAAAGGCCTCTATTTCATGGGTGGGTAATTAGTTAAGGCACTTTGGTAAATATTGGATAAAAAATCTATGTAATATTGAATATGAGAGGATTTAGGTTGCATATTTATAATTGAGGTGAGTGGATCACTTTTATTTTTTCAATGTTTTCCAATAATTCAACATCACTTTCTTGGAAAAAAATGATCCAAAATGGACTATTATCTAACCTAAGATGATATAAATTAAAAATATGGCCATAAAATTAGAATTGGAAAAAATAAATTATGTCCTTTTAACCATTATTTTTCTAGTTTAACTACCCAGTAAAAACATTTGACCTTAACTGTGGTAATTAATTTTTACTATTTTTACTATTCAATATGAACAAGAAATATGTTTACCATATTATATAATATTAATTAATATTATTATAAATATATAATACATTTTTAAAAAGTCAATTATCATAATTTGTAGAATTTAATTTAAAATAAAACTCATAGACGAGATGAAAATTTCGTTTTCCGAAGAAAGAGTTTCAACGAGTACAAAAAATTTCTATATAAAAATTAAACATTAAATTGATTAAAATGAAATAAATTGAATTAATAATAATATAATTAAACAAATTTTACTTTTAAAACTATTTTAAAACAAAATGGAACTTCTGAATTCTTTAAATTAAAACAGGGTTTTTAATAAAAATTGTTATTTTGCACTATTCATCAAAAAAATTAATCTTTTTAGAATATTATCAAAAAAATAAGTTGATTTCGAAATTCAATTTCAAAAATTAAGTTAATTTTCTCAAATAAGTATTTTTAATTTGAAAAAAAAACTATATTATTTTCTCACAAATAATAGTGAAAATAATTTTTGAAG
This sequence comes from Viscum album, assembly GCA_963277665.1. Lineage (NCBI taxonomy): Eukaryota > Viridiplantae > Streptophyta > Magnoliopsida > Santalales > Viscaceae > Viscum > Viscum album. The sequence continues at coordinate 218,293,130 of OY728147.1, forward strand.
AAATTGTATTTTTGACGAATAAAATGACTTTACCAAAGTTAATTGATTATTTACTACGAATTTATCAATAAATTTTTATTGATTAGTAACTTTATATATATATATATTATAAATTAGTTAAAATGACTGATACCCGATAATTTTATGGTGAGGTTATAACCATCATGTTAAAATCAAAATATTTTAATAGTATATCTAGGTTTATTTAAACTCTGTGTTGCGTATAAGGAAAGCTATCGATTAAATTAAATTTGTTTGAAAAAAAATATCTCATAAAATCTTAGTGTGTTAAGTTATATCCCCCATAAAAATAATTTCACTCTTGAAATTCCAATAATCTAATATAAACAACTGAGGATACTTCGGCCTCATGATATCCTTAGGTTCCCATGTAACTTCCACAAATTGGTTGTTTTTCCAGAAAACATTGACCATGTAAGTGATATTATTTCATAGAAATTTATCTCAAAATATGTAATCTCTATAGTTTTTTCCTCATAAGATATATCTTTCTCTAGTTTTACGACCTCTTAGATCATTACATATGAAGAGTCAGGTATGTACTTCCTCATGAGAGATACATGGAACACATAGTGGGATTGATAAGGCTACAGTGTAAGCGCTAAGTGATAAGCTACCATAGATACTAAATAAAGAATATTGAAAGGTCCAACATACCTATGTATTATATTTCCTTTCTTTTCGAATCATATAACCTTCTTTCATTGAGAAATTCATAGAAAACCCCTCTCATGTACTTCCAATTCCAGATCACACTGAACATTGTCATAATAACTTTTATATAGGATATAAGCTTATTTAATGTGCTAATTAATGGATCATAAATTATCTTATATTCATTAAAATATCTCAGGTCTAAATAGATTTCTTTTACCAACTTTATTCCAACACATTGGAGTTCTACAATTCATTCTCTGAATGGATTTGTAAAATTCGTCTAAATGCTCACGCGAAATATATTATTGTATGATATCTCAACTAAAGGAATTTTTTGATCCCATACACATTTTAAATCCATATATGAATATATTATAATATAATATTGGGTTTGAATTATTATCTCAGACATACCAACTTTTTTAGGATGATATGTGGCACCAAAACTGAACTCTGTATTAAGGGATTGCTAAAGATGTCACCATTACTTCGAGATATACCTTTGATCCCAATCAGATACAATATAATGTGTAACTCTAGGAAATATTAATAAAATTAATGTACATCATATAAATTTGGTCTATATAGATGTCTTATCTAATGGAAATGAAGTGTTCTGAATTCATAAGGTGTTCCACTAAAACACGAACAGAATTATAGCCATTATATATTTTAGGGAGTCCAATGAAAAATCCATGGTGATGTTTTACCATTTATATGTTGGTTTTAATAATTTTTTTATAATCCCATAGAAATATTTCTCTCATTATTAACTTGATGACATGCCAAGCACTGATATACATACTCTGTAATATCCCTCTTCATGTTTTCTCACAAGAAATACTATTTTAGATATTTGTACATCTTTGTACTTCTATGATGAATAGAGAATGAAGAACTATGAGCCCCATAAAATAACTCCTTATTTAAATTTAGTATGAAAAGAACATATACATAGTTACATAACCTTATTATTTCATTATAATCAAGGTTAAACATGGGAACATTTCTCACCTTCTTTTGTATCTCTACATCTTTCTTCTATGCCTCTTTAATCCTCACTTGGATAAATCGTTGAACATTCATTTTAGTGAGATAATATTTATCACCTTGAATATTTTTATATCCAATATTTTAAAATCCATAAATAATGGATCTTTTATTATACTTATCAGAGACAATTTAGCATTGTCCATTCAACTCAAATCATCAGCCACCTTGTTTGCTTTCCCATGGTGGTAATGTATTTGGCGATAATAATCTTAAATCAGCTCTGAACATCATTTATAGAGTATATTCAACTCATTATATTTTAATATATAATTTAAAATTTTATGATATATATATATATATATATATATATCATACCTTTCCTAGTAAAGATAATTCTTCCATACCGTTAATGAAAAAAATACCATAGTTAACTCTAGCTAATGAGTTGGGTAATTTTTCTCATGAACCCTCAATTTCCATTAGGCTTAACCTATAACAATGTAATATTTCTTGATAATTCATCCCAACACTTTCTTCAATGCATCACTATTGATTAAAAACCCTTCTTCACTATAGGGTAATGTAATCATAGGTGTACTGACAAACCTTCTCTCTAGTTCCTTGAAAATTTATTCACATTCATCAGCCCAAAAGAACTCATCTCTATTACAAGTTAACTTGGTGGGTGGATTATAAAAACATGATAAATTATATATACACTATTGATAATATCCATAAAATAATAATAAAACGTTGTATCTATATCATAGTAGTTGGTCTGGCTGACATTCCATAATGGCAGTCTTTGATGGATACAGAGATATACCCTCTCTTTTGATTATATAAAAAAAATGAAACATTTTGGAGACAAAAGTCACACTTTTTAAATTTTTAATATAGTTTCTCATTCCTTGTGGTCTTTAGTACAATCCTAAATTTATATTAATTCTTTTCTTTTCTCTTTCAATATATAAGAATACCATCTATAAAGACTACCAAAAACTGATCATGGTAATCTCTAAAGTCTATATTTCTTAAATCCATGAAGATAGTGTGGGAATTAGTAAAACAAAATAGAATAACTAAATATTCATATAATACATAAATTTTATGGAATGTTTTCTTGGGTTTATCATCCTTATTTATCCACAATTGATGATATCAAAAATGAATCTCAATCTTGGAAATGTATTGAATTCCACGCAGTTGATCAAACAAGTCATAAATATGGGGTATAGGATACTTGTTATTGATTGTGATATTATTCAATTCCAAATAATAAATATAGTTTCACATTGATTCATATTTCTTCTTGATAAAAATAATAGGTTTACCCCATGTTGAAACACTTGGAAGAATAAATCCATTGTCAATATTCTCCTAGAGTTTCTTTTCAATTCTTGAAACTCAATCGGGAAAATAATTTATGGAGTCTTTGAAATATGTGTGACCCCAGGTATGATATCTATTGAGAAATAAACTTCAAGACTATATATAAGACTAAGAAACTCTTCCAAAAATAAATTAACAATATCCCTCACAAAATGCATATCATTGATGTTGAGTTTCTCCCCAACCATCTAAGATATACAATCATTTTGAATAGGAATCAAGGGAAATACAATGAACATTATTTCCATTAGAAGTTTATATTTATCCTCGCAAAAATAGATGACTATAGAATATTTTATAATATCAAATGTAACAAAACATCCTTTGAAATTCATGTGGGATTTATATAGATAAATCTAATAATTGACTAAGATAACATCAAATTCAACAAGAGGGAGAATAACAAAATTTTTGGAAGCACATTCCCACAAACATCATCTTGAGAATAATAATAGACTTGAGATGTGATCATCATACCACTAGGGGTTTTCACTTCTAATTAAACCTAAAATAATTGAGGATATAAATTCATATTCCTAGATACTTTTCACGACACAATGGAATTCATATGACTAATCTCAATAAGACACATCAATTTTTGAGTGTACCTATCACCACCTCAACATTGTCATTCTGTATTTAATACATAACTAAAACCAAAATGGTTTACATGACCATTAATCATTTTTAGTGAGAGTGATAAATCATATTGTCATGAAAAATCATTCATACAATGCCTAAATCATGACACCTTCTTCTCAATATATGAAACCTTAGGTTTAACTAAAGTAATCAGTGGTTTTTAGAAAAACAATAGGTTTATAATGTATACTTATGCTCATCCATAGTGTTCCCATTAATTTTTTCTCATCCTATTTTCCAAAGGTAACTAAGGTTTTCTCTGATACCAACTATAATGACTCAAACTTTTCATATATAGATATCTCATATTAAAATATGAATATTTATTATATAATATAATGATCTATACTAGAATCATATAGGTCTAGTGCATTAGGAAACTTGGATACATAATCAACTGGTTCATAAGTGAACTAAATCATATCCCACTAATGTATTCATAACTAGAACCCTTATTGTAAATATCATACATAATACCATTATTTATAACCTAGGTAAAGGAAACATAAGAAAGGGTGATCTTAGATGCTTAGTAAGGGTAAACAAGGGAGACATGAGCATAAGGATATGGGAACAAGAGAATAATATTTCAAAATCATACCATAAATATCATATATTATAAACATGAGTCATAGAATAAATCTTTTTAGTTCATAAGGCATGAATCATAAATCAATCAAATAACATATGTCATGTGATCATATAATTGTCATAAGACATATATATATGATGTACACATAATCATAGAAAATTTTATGTCAAGGAATTAAACCAAGACATTCATAAAATGGTAGGCTTGTTCTAACCACACATGTACCAGCTTCGGGCTTATGATAACCATTCATTTACCCTCTTATGGTCTTAGGATAACTTCTTTTCTACCCTCTTTTTTGGGCTTGAGATAACCTCTAGGGTACCCACTTTTTTCAGGATTGGGATAACCTCTTGTGTACCCTCTTTTCAATCCTGGTATAACCTTTTATGTACCCTTTAAGCTCATGAAATATAAAATATTTACCTAATCCATTATAGGGATACATTATATTAGTCCCATCCATCACAAAATGAAATTCATATATATTTTTGCCACAAAATCAATCATCACATCATACCCCATGAAAATAAAGTGGGTTTCATAAGAATTTCATCATATCATAACCCATGGAGAATAAATGGGTTTCATAAACATTTTTCATCATTACAATAAACCAACAAGATAAAGGATTAGTATGGAATCATTAGATCATATCACAAGTTAATCATAAGCACCATAGTGGTAAGGTTTTATATTACAATATCATTGTATATTGATATTTTTTATAAATAAGTTTCAGATGATGAAATATTATGATATATCGCTAAATAAAGTCATTAATTTTCTAATAAATTGATTATTTATGGATATTACATGTCTTCTGTTCATTTTTATTGCTTTAAGTACTCAAAATGTTGAAAGGATATTTTTTTAAAACCAACATTATTTCTCTCTTTGCATGAAAATCCTTTTACAATCATATCCATGTTTTCCAAAAAAATCATGAATGTTTTAAATATTACTATATAATTATTTAAACTCATTTTTATCCAATATTAAATTTTTAAAAAATGTTTTAAAATTAATCTTTTTTTTGTTTTTTATTGTCTATACTATTCATTATGACAAAAAATTAAGTATAAATTAATATGTAATTTTAATTATTATTACTAAAAATATGTAATCCATTTTAAAAAATTCAATTCAAAAAGTGGAATAATTTTTATTTAAAATCAAACCCACAGACGGGATGAAAATGCGGTTTTTGAAAGAAAAATATTTTAGAAATATAAAAAAATATAACCAAATTCAACATGAAATTGATTCAAGTGACATAAATTGGATTAATAATAATATAATAAAACAAAATTTTCATCTAAAACAATTTTAAAACAAAATTTAACTTTTAAATTATTTAAACCAAAAAAGAGAGTTTTCTATAAAAATAAGTATTTTTCACTATTCATCAAAAAATTAAAATTTTCAAAAAATTATCAAAAATTCAATCTAAATTAATTTATGAAATTTATATTTAAAAATTTAAGTTCAATTTTTTAAATAAATTTTCAAAAATTGGAAAAAATTTAATACATTATTTCCTCATAAAAAGTAATTAAAATCATTTTTGAAGAAAACATATTTTGGAGGAACAAAATGACATGACTAAAAATTGGGTGATTATTTAACAAGATTTTATCAATAAATTTTTATTTGTTGTGAAATTTATATATATTTCAGAAGTTATTTAATACTATTTATACCCACTAATTTAATATCTATGTTATAACAATCTTGTTTAAATAATAATATTTCAATAGTATATCACAGTTCATTTACACATAGAGTTCCATGTAATATAAGCTATCTAAGAAATTGAATTTGTTTGAAAATAAAAATATTTTAAAAAATATTACAGTGTTAGAAGATATTGTATAGAGATATAGGATTATAAAATATACCCTCACACATAATCCTATGGAGGGTATCTTTTACTCAAAGAATAAATGAAGACTGAAAAGTTTAAAAATTGATAGTTGCGTATTCAGGATCAGAAAAGATTTTACATCCTTAACCTTATCTATAAAATAAAAATATAAAAGTAAAAACTAAGAAAGTGGGATAATGTATTATACAAGCCTCATTCTGGTGTCGAAGTGAGTACAAGATCTCCACTGGATGGTCATCACTCACCCCCCCCCCCCACCCCTTCGGGCGTCCAACGGGCACCGACCACTTCGAACCCTAGAAATCCCTCATCGGCTGCTATTGGCCTACCAGGTTCTTCTTCCCATGCACCTCCTTTTATGCCGACGACGCTTGCGCTGGGGGGAGATAAGAAAGGTAAGGGCATCAATGTTGTGGTTTCTGAGAGTGTCGGCCCTTCCTATGAAAATTTTGTTCGTGGTGTGGTGGGTGACATTGATTTGAGAATGGATGACCCTGATGGGAGAAGAGATGATCCAACACTGCAAAGTTTACCAACAACCGATGGGGCCAAAGGGAGTGCCACTGTTGTTGTTGGTGCGTCTGGGGAAGAAATGGAAAATGTTTCTATGACCTAGCCAAAAAGAAATCCAAAATTGTGGGGGAAAGCAAGAGAGTAGTTCAATCAAGGTGTTTCCTCACAGGTCCATGTCAGGTAGGAGGCAGGTTGGTTGGGTAGGATGCGTACTCGCTCTATCAGTAGTCAATCTGGTCTGGTGTCTGAGGATTCGATTCTTGATTCTATGATGGAACAAGATGTTTCTGAAGGTATGTATGAAGATGATTTTTGTGTGTAACTTGCGGTTCTTACTCAGCCATAAAGTTTTTTTTGGGTTTGTTTTGTCTCATGACTACAATGGTGGATCCCCTTGGGCATGCTCTTGTTTGGTTCTCACTCAACCATAAAGTGATTTATTTGAAAATCAAAAAAAAACTTGGATTGGTATTATAAAAGAGTTGAAAGTTATTTCTAAAATTATTGTGAGAATTATGTTAAGATATTTATAAAAATTTTATATTTTGTAAATCAGATAGCTTTGGTCAAATATTCATTATAGGAATCCATTTAGTAGTATAGAACATAGGTTAACTTCATACATGGGGTTAGGAAGGATATTTTGGAAACTATATTAGGAAATTATGAACACTTGGGTTGTATACGTGGATACGAGGTGAGTATATCTATTGAAAAGTTATTCAGTTGCTCTGGTACTTCTTTAAAGGTGGACATATTTAATGATAAAATTAACCCTTTAAAAGTTATAGTAAGGGATATAGTGTGATGATGGATTATAGTATTATATCATAGGTACCATCAGTGTTTGCAGGCATAGGTATAATTAAGCTATATACCCCACTTATTCATCTTCGCCTGTTTATCCCACTCCACCACCTCATTCTCTATGGATTCCCATATAATGTGAGTTTTATATTGAAGATCCACAGTATATTATTTTAGAATATGGGATAATAAATTAAATTGAGGTTAACTTACATCATTAGTATATAGATATGGATCATCTTAGGGTAATGGTATTAGATATTATAGATTCATAGAATAGAGTATTATTCCCTACTAATGATGTTTCTACTGTTTGTCAGAGTGTTAGAAGCATTTTAATTTTTCCATATAGACTTGGAAAAAAAACATACCACTAAGGTATTCAAACATTATATACTTTATTTAGTATTAATTTTTAATTTATTTTAACATTTTAGTATATAAATATATATTCTAAAAATTCATTAAATATAATTACATGTGTTATCAAATGAAACATCTTTTTAGGCCCCGTCAATGTAGAATACTACTTTTTCTGAAGGGATTTCTACATTATTATCTTATGAATTTATGTTTATAGATGTTTATAATCATAAAATGACTACTGTCATTTTTATTAGGATTTTATGTTGATGAATTTTTAGAAAGATATCTGGGAGCTTTGAGTTGCAGATATATTGAGCCTCACACTGATGCAAGTATATTATATGTAAGTCAATTATCATATTTATTTTAATTATATCAATTTTATATAACTTACTATGTGTTTTATTAGACATATTCATAAAATTTTTATTCACTCTGATATGATGTATGTACATAGATTCGTGGACCCACAATTTTTTTCTATAATAATTAAAAAAAATGTAAGATGAAAAAAGATGTGTATATTTTTCTCAAATATTTCAAAATGAATCATTTATGTATTATATTATTATTTAACTTGATGGGTATGACACATATATTTAATTATAATAAAATTTCACTCAATTAAATTACCACTCAAATTATATTTTTTGTACATCAGTGGACATTGGATGTGTGTTTTTTCCACAAGAAAACACTACTTATTTATATTTTCTCCATACAAGGTGATGTTCATGTTAACTTTAAATAAGTATTTTAGAATTAATTTTTCATATTTTAATGATTATATATTATAATGATTTTTATTTTATTTCATACTTATCATTTTCAAGTAGTTCATGGAATAACTATAGTTGGTTAGTAAGGAAAAGGGAAAAAATATGTATCATGTATGCACAAAATTGACTTATTTTGTAATAACTATAATTTTATATATACATAAAATGTTATTTTTAATTGATAAGTTCTTCGGAAAGGTAATTTTCATCATCAAAAAGGAGTGGTTTAATATCAGTATTATTATATATGAAATAATTACAACTAGGAATGTTACATCTTTTGAAAAAGTTATGTTTATTATCAGTTTTCCTTCTATTTATCATATCATTATATTTATAATAAATTTTTTATATTAAAATTTCAATTTGTATATTTTATGAAAATAACCCAAACTTTGGGAAGTAGATACATCATATATGAAGATTATGGGACTATTATTTTACAAGACCTATTCAGTTTTATTTTATCTCTTGATATATGAAATGTAGGTTTTGTATTTTAACTAGAAACTTGTAAATTTGATTTAATTGTAACCAAGTTATGATATAAATAGGTATTATAGAATTATTCTGAAATCTATGGTATATGAATTTTTTTTATTTTATATATTTTCTGTATATTAAAGAATTTATTTTTATTTTTCAAAATAAATTTTAAACAAATATAATATGTATTACATTGTTTATTTTTATAAGTACTGTAAAAATATATTCCACATTGGTTACAAAATAACAAATGTGGAATTTTGTTTTTAACATCAGTTTTTTAAAATAACTTGTGTTAAAAACAATATTTCACATTGTTTATTTTATAAATGGTGGTTAAAGTTCCTTGATTTTCTATATTTTGAGGTTTTTAATTCCATTTATAATAATAAATTATTGGGATGATAGTTTTTAAAATTTGTTAAAATAACCATTGAAATAAACTAATTTACAAAATCACTTATAAAGATGATAATTTTGAACTAATGTTAAAAACATAATGTTAAAACCCCTTTTATATTAGTACATATTTCAAAAAAATAGATATATGGTTATTAAAAGTATTGATAACATATTAATTAATCCAGGTAGTTGAGGAGAACTGGATTTTGTTGGTTGTGATTTTATTGCATGAATTAACATGATGGTGGTAGAAATAGTATTTAGGAGATCATGATACATATAAAATTAAGTGGAAATGATTTTGAGTTCTATTCTAGGATTAGTTATTGATTTCAATGTTTTGGTTAGATTGGAATGAGGAGATATTGTCTATTCAATAGAAAATATCAAAATGGTTAGAAGTATGGGGTGGAGTTGATGAGTTTTTTTGTATTATTTTGATTTTATTACAAATAATAAGTAGACATATCTAATAATTGAGATCTAGTTATAGGAAAATCTATTTACCTTGAAGATCTATAAAAAGGTTTTGATGAAAATAGAGGTCACCAAGGGGTAATCAGTTAAGATCAGTATTATTTAAATGGGAGGGTGACGGAACATGATTTTAGGTGCGTCTTAAATGAGGCACACTTCACCCTCAGGGTAGTTATTCCATTTAAATAGTCCCCTTCCTTCATTATTATTATGAACTAGTATTTTATACCCCTTGAGGGTTGGAAGTGGAATGATTTTTTATTCTTATAGAGGTAGAAGACATCAAAAATTCATATACCATTCATATCATGGAGGTAAGTATATACAAGATAATTTTGTAATGGTATATGGGTTATCCCATTAACCATAGTTGTAACCTTGAATGTTTCCTCAGTGGAATCCCCAATGATAAGATTCACCCCTAATAGAGGGTGGTGGTGGTAATGGTTAGGCCTAGAATATTTATTATATTATGGATAGTGCAATGATCAAAGGTTAGGGTTTCAAGTATGGAAGAAAATTTGGTGGGAGTTAGTAGTGTGAAACTACATGCAGTTGAAGTTAATGATGTATGGGGTTTTAACGTGATTGGAATTATAATATGTGTCATTTCAACCCTTAAATCTACTTTAGTTGATTTTGATGCATCATATTCATTTATTACCCATGGTTTATTGAGAGGACAAGAGTTTCCTATATATTTTATTTTTTAAAACTCAATTTATTTTCTCTTTTTGAAGATACATTGAGGCTAGTTGAGATTTTTCATGGGTGTGAGTTCATAATGGGAGGTGACTATATGAACTGGGATCTAGTCTTGTTTCATATTAAATAATATTATGTCAAATATGTAATGGATAGGTTTGTATTTTTTTGTCCAGTATTAATTAATATAGAAGGAAAATTATTTCTTCTAACATAAGTTGGGATCATGTGGTGGTCATCAGAGTAATGGATTTCAACACATACACCTCATTTAATTACCCAACATCATAGAAGTTTAGTACTTTGAGCATCGAAAGTGGACGTAAAGAAGATTATAGGGGTAGTAAGAAATTTTATTGATGACTTTCCTGAACATATTATGAGTTTTTCAACAATTTGAGAAAATTAATTTGGCATAGAACTATATTTACTAACATCTCTAATTTGGATGGTTTCATATAGTATAAGGCTTACTAATATTTCGGATTTTTGAATTCAAATTTGTTAATATGTTATAGAGGGTTTTTATTTTCCTAATTGTGTCTCCATGGGGAGCCCTAATATTTTTTTAAAAAATTTAATGGTATATTTTGGTTGTTTATTGATTAATATTTATTAAACATTGTGATAGTAAAAAAATAGTATTCTTTATTAAGAACTTAATACTTGTCTATAAACTAGAATAAACTAGTCATTTCTCAAAGATATACTTATGGTTGTGGGACCGTAAGAATAAGTTGAAGGATGATTCCATTCATGGTACTAGTTTTTGTATTTTTATGTTAATTTTGAGTTCTTAGTGATTCTCATTGGATTTTCTAACGTGCCAATGGTAATTATGGGATTGATTCATTTGGTGTTCAAGACATGTATTCATCAATTTGTGGTGCTATTTCTCAATAATATATTTTTTTATGCAGAGAATGGGGATGGTTTGGTTAATCATTTTCATTTAGTTTTATATATTCTTTGACTTCATCAATTATATAGGAATATTTCAAAGTGAATGTTTTGGATTTTATACATTAATTTTCTTAAGAATATTGTTTCAAAATTATGAATAATTATGGATCCATATATAACTAAATATTTCATTTCATGCGAATTATTAAATCATTTTCAAAATTTCATAGATTTCTTGACTTAATTGGATATTATAAGATGTTATACTTGATTTTAATTTTATTACAACACAATTTTAAAATTTTACTATATGACACCCTCCAAGTCATAGGTATTCTTTAGTTTGACCTTAGATTATCCATTATGTCATTATAGATGTTTTGGGAGTCATGGATTTAGAACATAGATTTTATTGAAATATTGGGCCAGACACACAGTTAATAATAATCGTACATTAACCATGTAGTATGGAACTAGGAGGATCAAGTTGCATTTTTTACAGTTTCAACATAGTTAGACAAACTAGGTGACTCTCCAAGGAAATTGTGTGGTTGTATGGTTGTTTTTATAATGGTATCTCAGGGGTTAATAATTGTTTGACCAAACTGTGAGCCGCTTCTCAAGTAGTTCTTCACATCAATTTTCAATGGAAGAATTCCATCTATGGTTGGTGCATTGTTTTTTAAACCGTACAACCGAACTATATGCCCCAATGAAAACCTCTAAAAATTTGGAATTAATCTATTTTACCTGGATTAGTTTTATATATAATCACCTCATAATCTCTATTTTTTGAAACTAAAATTCCCACCACAGATCAAGAGGATTCTTCCCTTACATCCTTGTTGATATTCCTTAGTTCTTGGTGGATATATTAAATGTATGTTCTATTTTTTATCTGGTTTTCTATATTTTACTTAGATCCTCACTTGATCAAATCTCCTCTTTTCTCATTATAATATGATTAGGTTATGGTTTCTATATCTAAGTGGTTTTATAGTGAATTGATGATGGTTTTATAGATCTTGGATCATGAGGACCCGATCTACTCATTTCTATTATTTTTTATTGAGGTAGGTGTCTCTATACAAAGGTTATCACTCATGAATTACTTGATGTTATTTTGAAATTCTAGGGTTTTGTTAATAAAGTTATTTTATTTGATATAAAAGTTAATTTTTTTCCTAAAATTCATGTTTTTAAAGGGGTTCTTATTTAAAAATAGATTTGTGCACACTATGTTTTTGATGAAGTAACTCAATGGTTTTTTTGATTTAAAATGAGTTTCGAAGAATGAGAGTGGTGATCCTTCACTTGGAAAATGTTTTATAAATTATGAAACCTTTTATGCATAGGTTTTTTAGCAAAAATATAATATTGGGAATGGTGGGGGTGTTCATAAATGGATATATAAAACCCTATTGCGTTACACCACTAGTGTTCTTTTTATATCAATGGATTTTTTCATGACCTGATATTGATAAGATTCACATTATTCCTATAATAGTGCTTATTTTTCCTCCTTCTGTCCTAGTATGTATGCTCATAGTCTAGAGCCCAAATTTTTCTCAATTTTATACATGATGTTGTATTTCAATTTTTTTTCACTCACATTTCTATCCTTTGGTGTATCCATGAATGTTTTTTATTATTCTTTTAGCTTATCACACATGTACTTCTCATATTCTTGGTTAATGTGAATATGATATGTTTTTATGAAAACCAAAGTATATTTCCCCAAATGTATTCTATTACAAAATTTTCTTTATATACTATATTTTTTAAATCTATAATGAACTCTATAATGTTATTATAATTTTTATAGATTATTTTTTGAAATACTACTTTAATTTATGATCACCTGCTAATTTTTTCCTTTTGGATTTTGTAGATCGGGTTTTGTGGGAAACAAGTAAAGGGAAGGGTATCTTGTAATCTAATGACTTTTATTGGTTTTCTTCACCTTCTTAGTGAGATAGATTTGTAGAGATAAATGGTTACATGGAGGGTTGGATTTTTTCTTATCTTGTTTTATTTGTAGGTTTATCATTTTTGGATTTATATTTTGTATCTCATGGATTTACACTCTTCTTATACATTTTACTCTAATATTTTATCTCCTTTTAGTTATTCATGATGATTGTTTAGTTGTTCTCCACATTATGGAAAGCCTTTTTGGGTGATGTGTCAAGTCGACCTGATTTGGTTCATCAAAAAATGGTATCATAAGGATTATCCATCGAGATGTGTTATGAAACTATTGTGGTTTAGTTTAGGGTCTTTGGTATATATAATTTTGGACTAAAAAAATTAAGTTATTAAGTGTGGGAGGGTTCCTTATTAGCTCACATTCATGTGTGAGCTTCAGTTACCATGGGTGGTTAAAAAAATTCAAATATTTATTCTTTGTGTTTGAGGTTATTTAAATGAAATTTATTTGGGGTTTATTTAAATGAGCCTGTTCCTTTTTAATGTTTTTCATTTCTCTTATCAAATCTAGGATTTCATTAAATCTTTATCATTTAAAGGTTAAAATTTTGGATTCCTGATGTCAATATTTTTATTTGTGAATTTTCTCTTGACCTAACCAAATGTTTTATTTTGTATTTATTATGAAATCACTCCAAAAATATATCTTTTTATTATAGTGGAAGAAGCTATGAGACAAGTTCTATAAGAAAATCCTCTTGTCTACCCTTCTTTGGTTGAATCTATTATCTAAATTATACAAACTATGGGTCAGGTGGGTGATTGAAAAGACGGGTGACTATTGGATCATGAATCAAAATTTACTAATAAGAATCCACCTATCTCCATGGTGATAAATAAACCTAGGAATCTGATTATTTGATCAAGAGGATTAGAAGGATATTCTATTTTCTAAAAACTATAGGGAGATCTAAGTTGGGAGTTTCCATATACAAACTTAAAGGAACAAGACGTAAATGGTGGGAATCCATTATGAAACATAACTTATGTGATGACCTTATGATTATTTTTTTAAGAATATATTATTATATAAGTTCTACCCTAAAACATTAAAAGTGAAAAAGACAGATGAATTTGTGACCTTAGATAAAGGGGAGCATTCAGTTTTTTAGTATTCCACCCATTTCACTGAGCTGGTTCACCCGTCACTTAATCTTATTAATAATGATTACCATAATGATCAGAGGTTGGAGATAGGTTTAAAGGATGATATTCAATCGAATATTATCATATTTTTTCTACCAAACATTGTGAAGGTAGATACTAAAGTGACTATGTGTGAGGGATACATAACTGGTAGAAAGGGTTTAAGTGGTAGTTTGGTTACTATAGGTTGTAGTTGTGGTGTGTATTCTAGCTACAAAAGGAAGTGTAAGGGTGCTTAGTTTACATCAAACATGATGTTTTTTTATCAGTGTGGAAGTCTTGGTTATACCGAGATTAACTATATGAAAGCTCCAAGTATATGTCACCATTGTGGACAATTTAGTCATCTTAGGTGTTTTTTTAATAATATCCAAAGGCGGTAGAGATGTATCCACTCTCACTGAGGTTTCATAGGGTTTTTTCAAAGATTCTAAGGGTGATGGGTCTCTTAATCATGCTAAGGGGTATATTATCATGGTGGAGAAGTACTAGGGAGGAGTTCGGAATGATAATATTTATGCAATAGGGTATTTTCAAGAGGAATATGAAGTAGTTCAGTCTACTATTAAAGGTACAGTGTTTATATACTCTTTGATGCATCTAATATTTTTTGATATAAGTGTTACTCTTTTTTTATATCTTCTAATTTAATTAACATGTTAGGATTGTGTTCCAATCTAATTTCATTTCCATTGGACCTTTCCATGCCTTTAAGAAATATTTCATAAAATGGTTTCAAATTTCCGAATTATTAGGTGATGATATCAAACATTGAATTTTTATGTTATTTCTTAGTTCTTTGTCTTAATATCATCAACCCTATATTTGTCATGGATTTAATGATCTGCACTGTGTCCCAGATTGATTGTTATTGTATTTCTTCTCAGTTTATTTCACCTGATAGAGTCTCTCATAACATTCAAGGTGAGTGGGGTTCTAGATCATGGTGATTTGGTCAGTTTTTCCCTTATAAAGGATATATCTTGTGTTAGTTTTTATAGAGGTTCCTTGATTTCATTTACTCTCACTTGATCATCCCACGTCCTATGGCGGTGAGTATATATCCTAAGGTCATTCTTGATTTTTTTTAGTTTACCACCACAGGAATAGGTTTAGTTCCCTATTGAACAACTCATAAGTATGATTCCCATTTTTATGCCATCTTATCACTTGAAACCTACTAATTTAATGGATCTTAAAGTTCAAATTAGAGATTTTGAGGCCAAGGTAACTATTCATCTTAGGATATCACCTTATACTTTTCCAATTCTCTCTTCCAAAAAAGAAAACATAATTCTTATAGTTTTTATTGTTTATTGAAAACATAATCAGGTGACAGTTAAGAATAATTATTCCTTACAAAAAATTAATGATATCTTTGATCAAATCAGAGGGGATCGCTGGTTTTCAAAAATTAACCTGCAGTCAGGGTACCATCTTTTGAGTGTCTAAGAAGAGGATATACCTAAAATAGTTTTTCGGAGATTATACATGCATTTTTATTTTTATTTTATTATTCCATTCAATATCACTGGTTCTCCCATGGTATTTATTTCATTAATGAACCATATTTTCCATCAGTTCTTGGAGTATTTCATAGTCATTTTTGTGGATGATATTTTCATGTTCTCTAAATTAGAGGAGGAGCATAGGGATCATTTGGATTTCATCCTTAGAATCATGATAAAACATCACTTGTATGGTAATCTTTCTAAATGTCTATACTAGTTCCAGAGGAAATGTTTATGATCTTCTTTATACATGATATAGGGATAATAGTGGATCCTAAAAATATTTTGATGGTAATTTTGTGGGAGAAACCCAGAAGTGTGTTTGGGATTTGTCAATTATTGGTAATAATTTGTAATTACATGTGGTTGGTTCAAGGCTTCTCTATGATTTGATATTTAATGATAGATTTTCCATGGAAAGGTGTTATTTTTTAGTGGAATGAAAAAAATTAGAGGTATTTTGAGGAACATAATTAGTGGTTTACTTCAAAATAAATTTGATTCTTCAGGAACTTAGTACAGGTTATGATGTTTCATATAATGGTTTATGTAAAATACTGAGGGTTTTCTTTATGTAAGGAAAGAGGGTGGTGGCCTATATCTCTCATAAATTATTACACAATGAAAAGAACTACCCTACTCAAGACCCTGAGTTGGAAGTTGTTAGACATTCACTCAAAACATGGTGGAACTATGGTTTTGTGGAGTAGTTTATGGTGTATTCTGATCATAAGAGACTAACGTATATTTTTATTTACATATGTCTAAATTTGTGATAGAGATTATAGGATGAGTATCATCATTCAATAATTTTGTATATTTTATTTACTCCTAGGAAAGGGAATATAACAACCCAACCCTAGAAGACTATATTCGGTGCATTATCTTATTACATTGGCATGATTACAAGAAATCAAATCCTGAAGGACCGATTATTTTAATAGTACTAGAAATCCATATTATATAAATGATACCCATAATATGTTGGTAAATAGAAAAAAACATGATAAAAAATAAATGAAAATAAACTACATCCTTGAAAGATTATTCAAATATTTCTTCTTCCAAACCTAGGGAAAGGAAACCTAATAAGGGTGATCTCAAATACTCGGTAATCATAAGTAAAATGGAATAAATAATGAATCAATGAGAGGAAAACAACATGTAAAGTTAAATATATGATAAAACATTCCAATAAAATAACTAGATAATAATATATCAATATGAAATGGTAAGAAACTGTAACATATTCCATTTAATCAATGAACTGAATATGAAATGTATCCATATATATGTCAACACAAAATCTAATTGGTGAATAATAACTAAAACTAAATGACTGAAATACTATCTTAATGGAATTAATTTTTGAGGCACATGAAAACCTATACCTTCATGACCTTTCACAATATGGTTTAAAACTATTGATAGAAACCCATTTAATTTGGCCAACTTATTTGTATCATAAGAACTTGTCGATGCATCGAGAGGAAATATAAATTATGTTACCCTCCTATCATTAAAATTCCAAATAATTCCTAAAATAAATTAATCAAAATCAATAATATGTCGTATCAAATATCCATTTTTTCAATTTCGGCTCTTTGATCTAGCATCAGCTTCACCCACCGGTGGTCCTCTCTTCATCGGTTTTTTTCATCGCACCTCTAGATCATTTCCACAATTCTACAAAGGTTTTCTCTAATCCTTACACCTTCATCTAATTCACCTTTTCTTCCTCACTATGAAGAGCAGATCTCGCAAGTGTACCTCTTCTTCCCCTTGGTCTGGTTGACTCTTGGATTTCCGGCGGGGTTTGATGCGATCTCTGCTCGACCTCTTTCAGGTGACTTGTGGGCGGCTATCATCTTGTAAAGGACCGGCTTATCATCTCTACCATCAGATCAATCTTCCGATCTGGACACCATTGATTTTACGATGGTGGATCTTCTTAGAGCGACGTCTCCAGCGTTCTTTGTACGATGGTGAAGGATTCCGAGTGGGCTAGGTCCTTCAAGCGGTGTTTTCTGGTGTATTGGTGGTGGGTTGCAAACTCAGATTTACAGGGGGTTGGTTTTTCTACATTTCGAGATTCCATGGTTACTACCTTCTTGGTATTTGATTTTATTTCTACTTCTGGGTGACTTTTATTCCATTGAAGGTCTTGGTTTTGGATCAAGATTCATTGCATAATCTTGTTGGAAGTGTTTTGGATTGGTATTTGTACTACACTTTTGTTGTGTTTTTGTTGACCCCTAATTGGTTTTAAACTAGTATACTCTGCTTTAAGCATCATGGTTCGTTTTTCATGTTGCTTTGGATTTGAAGGTTGGATGAGATATAAAGGTTGTTGTATAAATTAGTCAAACGTATCTTTCCATTTGGCATGCATGTATATTTCTTACAGATGGCGTTGGGTGGGTGATTTCAAAAGAGGTATGGGTGTACTGACACCCATCATTCATATTTCAGTCCTCTTTTGGATGGATGGATTCTCTTTCTATTTCTACAAAGTGTTTTCTGGCTTGTTTTTTACTGCATCAGGTTGAGAGTGTAGTGATTTCCTAGCCTGCATCGTTAGGTGGGTGGCTCATAAGGGAGATAGGTGTGTTGGCATCTATCATCTAGTCCTCTTCATATATTAGTGTGGGATAGAGAAGTTCCATTCCATGATTGTGTTTCCAGCATGACTCACTTCATGGTAAGGAGGTTGGCGCATCATCTTTGTATGATTTAACTATTGCAAGTTCTGATAGGGGGAAAAGACTCTTGGTTGGTTCTTATTTTTATGTGTGTTTCTCATTTTGTGGTTCAGTTCATGTAAGGCCAATGTGCCATGTTGGTTCTTTTGTTCTCATTTGGTCAATGTAATGGGTTCTTTCTTTTCCCAGTCTTCAAAAGGAGATCGTTTTTTGTTTAATAAAATGGGTTTCCCCTCAATTTAATTTATAAAAAATCAATAATTCCCTAGTTAATAAAATTACTCTCAAAGTGAACATCGTATGTAAAAATGATATATGGTTTAGGAAATATTAATATCTATTGTATGAGAATATGAATATTCAAGTAAATTTCTAATGAAAAATGATTAAATAAATTTGTTTTTTCAAGATAAATTTAACAATCACAAAAGGATGTGAGATTTCAAATATAATAATTAAGAATGTTCTTTAGGAGAAGAATCTTTAAACATTTGAAAGCGACCCATACAACATTGAAACATTTGAATACTAGTCTCCAAAAAGGTATGGCATTAAATGAAACATATAATATCATGAGAATAATCGGATTCATGATATAACAAGAAAAATATATTACATGCACCAAAAAAAGTTAGTTGGTAGATAATAACAAGTCTCAATGGAATGTAAATTGAGATGAAATTCCCTTACCTTAACCATAATTTTGTTGTGTGTTATTTATCCATATATATAGTGGTTTAAAATATGTTACTAACTTATACCATAACCATAATCATGTTTATAATATCTTATATTAACTTCTTATAATATTTTATTATTTTTTTGTTAACACTCTTTCATTATTTTAACTATTTCGGGTGTTAATTTCCTAGTTTTCATAAGTTTGTTTTTGACTTGTCGATTGTTGTTAATATTAATTAGATCATGATTTCATCATATCAATAATTTAAACCATGAAATAATTATCATATATATTCTATATATATGTATTTAGAATAATAACTAAAGTTTGTAGATATAAAATTAAATGCACCGTTCAAGGAGACGGTAGGACATACATACGCATGAACGCTGATTTTGTTTCTTTTTAATATTAAAATAATTAATATTAATTAAAAAATATGTATATTATAATTAACATACCATATCTCTGTCATATATGTTACATATTTTTATTAAAACCATTCTTTATACATTCCATGTATGGCGTGAATGAGTCACATCACTTTGAGAGGGTGGTTGTCCACACTTCCACAAATGATGTTATTGTATTTACACAAAATGGATTGTATAGAGAAATGTTTTATAAAATAATTAAAAAAGAATAAATACATTATAAAAATCATATATTTCATATATAAATAATTTTTCCATCATAATTACCACCATGGGAGTTAGTAAAGGAAGAATTAGCAATCATCATTTTGTGAGGTGGTAGTTCACCGTTCAAAGAAACAGTATGTCTGTTACCCATTATATGGAGGTGTGTGTAAGTTTTGGTCAAAACCATATGAGGAAAAAATCCTTGTATATTTATTATAATGTTTTTTATACAGTAATGGAATAATAATAATTTATGGGGTGGATAATGGAAATAAAACTAAAGAGATTAAAGAAACATGTTACCTCTTAATTGGGTTCCTTCTTTTGGTTTGTTCCAAAAGTCTTCCATGGATGGATTTATTCCCAAGGGAAGGATTCTAGGATGAGTTTAGATATTTTTAGAGCTATTTAGGAAGATATTTTTCAATACAAAGAGGCTTGATAGGTGTTAATATGTGGGATTACAGGCGGCCTTTTACAGTGGAGGGGGAGTCGCACTCTTGTAATATTTTGGCAAAGAAATTACATACACATATTTTACATTGAATTAGGATAAAATAATGGAAATTATTATATAAAATGTATTATAGGGTTGTAATATGTCCATAAAATGGATCTTGGACAAGTTTATATGTCAATTGGGCCCTTAAGATTAATTTTTAACCCCTTATTAAGCTTAATTTTACCATAATCGTTGTAATTAATTTTAATTACTTTCAATAATATTTTGATTATAAAACTATGTTGACCTTATAATAAATTATAAATTATATTTATTAGAAATATTAAATCCTTTTTTTAAAATTTAAATCATAAAAGTGGCATAAATTAATTTAAATTTGATCTCCTAGATGGGATGGCAATGCGTGTTTTTAAGGTAAAAACGTTCAGAAGTTTTATATGATTTTATAGTCAATTTAAAAGTAAATTTGATTAAAATGGATTAAATATGATTAATTGATAAAAATATGGTACAAATAAATTTTAGAAATACTCTAAAACATAATTTAACCTTAAAAATAAATTAGATGAAAAAGTACTTTGGAACTAAAATTCAGTATTTTTCACTATTCATTGAAAAATGGATCTTTACGGAAAAATACCATAAAATCAACCTGAGATAATTATTATTATTTATATTCCAAATATGAAGTTTATCTTTACATATAAAATTTATAAAATGGTCAAAATTGGATTTAAAATGGGTTACCTATAAAAATGAGGCAAAACTACCTTTATAAAAGTATAGTATTTTATGTGTAATATTTGGTTTCTTCTTATTTTATGCTCATGAAATATAATGGATGAAAAATCAAAAATATTATATTTAATATATAATAAATATATTAAATTAATATCACTCACTAATTTTAATTATTTTAATTTATTATGATAAAATAGCTTTATGACCATAAAAATGGTTTTCTATAAAATGTTCTCTTTATTTTTAATTGGATCTTATATTCATTTATAATTATTTTGACCAATTAATTTTAAATTTTTTTAAGGAATGTATTTTCATAAGATACAACTGCTAATTTAACAGCTAGTTTAAATCTTATTATATTAAATTATCATAATTTAATAATATATTATTGTTTAGTAAACAACGGTCTTTCTTGTAATGTAGGCCATTAAAGGAACTCATTATTGCATGTAACGTATTTTAACATATTCTTGCATACATTGAAAGCTAGAAAATATATTTAATTTATTTAAAATATGAAATATATTATAAATTATCATCATATTATATTCATTTATGCGCTTGGTTTTGCGTGTCATACACACTATCGAATACAATATTATTACTCTAGAATTTTGGGGTGTTACATTCTCCCCAGCTTAATTAAATTGTTTCCTAGAAATTTAAACTTGATATTGGTAATATATTGTTAAATATTTATTATGTTCAGATCCCTTATCATGAGAAGGGTTTGTAAAATATCCTCTATAAAAGAGAGAATGAGACGGACAATGTTCACATGGACTAACATATAACTGGGTCTCTAAGCATGAGTACATTAGTGGAATGTTGAGGTACATACTTATAGTAAAAGTGAAAATATTTTTATGGATTGATTGAGGTCATCAATCACAAACAAGTTAACAGTCAATGGAAGGTTTAAGGCCTCAAATCCATAAATCTACAATGATTTAGAATATCATCATCTCAACAAAAATTAAGGTATTATGACAAAATTTTTGTTTCAATTTCCTTTTGATGAATTAATTAACTCTATCATAATATAAGTAAATATACAATTATATAAGAAAAATATTATCCTTTGGGTGTGTCTTTAACAGTTTTTAATTTTCTTCTTATATGTGTTAGTAGTACAACAATCTATAAAACCTTGTCCAAAGATCAACATAAACCATTTCATAAGTGGTTACATTTTACAAAAGATTATTATCCAACACTTTAGAAATAAGCTCACTATATTTTTAAAATGAAATTATCATTAGCCTTTAACCAACATGAAGTAGCTCTATATTTTTACATTCCAAACATTTGAATAACTTCATCACGTATCCTCCAAAAATATGGTAATAACTCGAATCACTATAAAACCTTATTGGAAACATGCATTATTTTTTATTCCTTAAGTAAGATACATGTATTTGGATGTATTCTTTAAATTTTAAATTGTTTTAAACTCCATCAATTATATCTTAGACCACTTGAATATAAGTCATTAATTAGTTACAATATAGTCATAGATTATCCAAATCAATCATTTCTTCATAATTATCTCGACATCTTGAATATATTATGGTATTAATTTCTCTCAATAATGTGTTTTTTGAAACATTCAACTTTATAATGAAAAAACATTCTAACTACCATTCAATATATGATCTCAAATATTTATAAAAAAGTACTGAAATAAAATCCTTATATATTTCATAATTCATATGATGAGAATATCATAAATGAAATAAATTTAAAATATATTTCTTAGATCCAAATACCAAATTTCATTAATCATTCCACTTCAGTCATGTCAATAATACATGCTTCCCTTGATCCCTTAGCATATTCATAGGTATATTCCTTGGATGTTTGGGGAATTAATTGGAATAGTTCATCATCTCTTTGCAGTTGTAGCATTGAATAAAACTATTTTCCATATTTCTTTTCCATTCTTTTTCCTGGTTACCCTTTTCTAAACAACTAAAAAAATCCCGATCCTTTGAATCATTTACTAGGGTGATTCTTTCCACAATTATCACATGTTGGATAATACTTCATTCCCTTTATCTTCTGTGACATGTTCCCTTTTTCATGGTTCTCATATGACCTCTTCTTATCTTTTTTTTATTTGAATATATTTATTGTAGAAAATTATTTCTCCATCTTAAGGATACATAAAAATGTCTCATCGTATGATGAAAAATTCTGAGAAACCAATGACCTTTTGAGATATTGATTAATACCTTCAAATAAGTGGTTGATAATGAATTTTTTTTGTGTATGAGATATGTCGTATATCTTTCTAACTTGGTAAAGGAAGCTTCATAATTCACAACAATCTCTTAATCCATTCACTTTAATCTCTGTAACTTTCTCTTTATCTTAATTTGTTGATCATGAGATAAGTTCTAATTGAATAATGTCTACTAAAAAGTTCTTTATTCCATGAGTTATATTTTTTCATTATCTCTAGTATTCTGGAGAAAGTAACACTATTGATCAACATCACCTTATATACAATAGACTGAAAGTGCAACCATTTCCTTTTCACTTCATTCTAAGGCCATAAATATCTTCTCCAGAAACTTAATCCACTGCTCAGCTACCATTAGATAAGTAGTCCCACTAAATTATGGAATCCTCTATCACATAAAGTGATCTACTATTAGATATTCTGTCTATGGAATAGGTTTTTTTATTTTAGAAAGGTTATTTTTCATAACCAGGCTAACCATCCCTAATATGTCCATAACATTCTCAGTTCTAATACTAGGTACATTGACTTTATCAGTAGGGAAACCTCTACATTGGCCATGAGTATTGATACCATTCTTTCTTCAAGACACCATTTCTAAAAAATGGAATATACTAGATTAGCTCATAAATTTTTAAACATTGTATAACTCTAAATATGGTATTGAACATAACATAAATTTATGCACTGTGAATAATAGAATCATAAACTTTAGTTACTTTGGGGAAATAATTACTATGAAATTTTTCATAATGGTAAGTAATTAAAATTTGGATTATCCTAAGAATATCCCTCGAGAGTGTCAAACCTAGTGCACAATAAGTCTTGTTGTCATGTACCAGGTTGCCCTGAGTCAGGCCCAACACACTTTGTTAGAGTTGTTACTCCTAGGTACATTGGTTCTAAAATCATGTCCACTTATAGTTTCCAGATAGGGATTTATTTCTAGGAATACTTAGATAATTTATACCTTACCAAAATTATAGGATGTTACTCTATACTTATCCTCTAATTCTATTAAATTTGTTATACCTTATATATTTTTTCTAAATCTACCTTCCAAGGATACTGCTAAACTTCCTTTGATACCAACTATAATGACCCACCCTTAGAAGCCTAAATCTGATGCATTATCTTATTACATTGTCATGATTACAAGGAATAAAGTCCCAAATGACCGATCAGTTTAGAAGTCATAAAAGCCAATTTACATACATGATAAAAATAATAAATTAGAAAATAGTAAATACAAACATGATACATAATAAAAGAAAATAAATTGTTTTCTTGAAAGCTTATTCAAATATTTATTCTTCATTACAGGGGGAAAGGAAACATAATAATGGAGATCTCAAATGATCAATAAGGGTAAGTAAAGTTGAAAAAATAATGAATCAATGAGAATAAAATAACATGGAAAGGTAAATATCAAATAACACATGCCATTCAAATAAAAAGATAAGAGAAAATTAATATAGAAAGGTAAGAAACCGAAAACCGTGTCATTTAATCAATGATTTGAAAATGAAATTCATCAATAGATATATAAATAAAAAATATAATAGATTAATAATAACTAAAACTAATTGAAGGAAATGATTTATTAATTGATTTCATGTCTGAGGCACATGAAAACTTGTACCACCAAGACCTTTCACAAGATGGTAAAACATAATGAATAGAAACTCATTGAATTTGGGAAACTTATTTGTCTCATGAGAACATATCGATGCATTGAGGGGATATATAAAGTCTATGTACCACCTTTAATTACAATTCCTAATCATTACTTGTATCCATTAATCAAAATATATAATATTCCTTATTAAATATCTATATTGAATAAAGAATATGAATTTATCAATAATTCCTCATTTAATCAAATAACTGTCAAAGTGAACACCGTATGTAAAAATGATATATGGTTTAGGAAATACTAATAACCATTATATGAGATAATGGATATTCAATTAAATTTACTATTAAAAACGATTAAAATAAATTTATTATTTCAGTAGAAAATTATCAATCACTAAAATAAGTGATAATGAAAAGATAATATTTAACAACATTCTTTAGGAGAATAATTTTTAAATATTCCAAAGTGTCTCATACAACTTTGAAACATTTGAATCATAACATAACAAATGTTATCACATTAAATGAAACTTATAATATCATGAGAATAAGTTAATTCATGATATAACATGAAAGAATAAGTATATAGACCCAAAAAAATTTAATTGGTGCATAATAACAAATAAGTCTCAATGGAATATAAATTGAGATGAAATTCCATTACTTTAACCTTCATTTTATTTTATGTTATTTATACTCTTGAATAGTTGTTTAAAATATGTTACTAACTAATACAAGAATCATAATCATGTTAATAATATCATATATTACCTACTTATAGTATGTTATTATCCATTTGTTAACACTCTTTCATTATTTTAGTTATTTCGGGTGTTAACAGCCTAGTTTTTTTAAGTATGTTTTTAACTTGTCAAATGTTGTGCCTATTAATTAGATCATGATTTCATAATTTCAAAAACTTAAACCATTGATTAATTATCATATATATTTATTATATATTTATTTGTAATAATAAACAAGTTTTGGAGATAATAAATGAAATACACCACACATGGAGACGGGAGGTCGTACGCACGCATGAATGCTACTTTCATTTATTTTTTATATTAAAAGAATAAAAATTAAGTGATAAATCATTATATTATAATTAAATTACCATATATATGTAATATATGTTTCATTGTTTTATTAAAACTATCTTTTATACATTCCATGTATTGAGTGAATGAGTTACATCACTTTGAGGGGGTGGAAGTCCAAACTTCCACAGATGATGTTATCATATTTACACAAATTGAAATGTATAGAGGTATGTGTTATAAAATAATTATAGAAGAATAAATAAATTATAAATATAATATATATCATATATAAATAGATTTTCAATCATAATTAACACCATGGGAGGCGGTAAAGGAAGAACGAACAATCATCATTTCTTGAGGCGGTAGTTCACCATTCCCATAAACAATGTGTCTGTTACCCATTAGATGGGGGTGTGTGTAATTTTAGGTAAAAATTTTATCATAAAATATTCTCATATATTTATTATACTTGTTTTTTATACAGTAATTTAATAATAATATTTTAAGTGGTGGAGAATGGAAATTAAACTAAAGAGCTTAAGGAAAGGTGTTACCTCTTAATAGGGTAACTTCTCTTCGTTTGAATTAAAAGGCTTCTTTGGATGGATTTATTCCCAATTTCAGTCTTATAAGATTAGTTTAGGTATTTTGGGTAGATATTTTGGAATATATTGGTCTATCCAAAGTGTCTTTAGAGTTGTGAAGTAGTGGGAGGAGAGGATGCCTTTTTTAGGGTGGAGGAGTAGTGGCACTCTTGTAATATTTTAACAAAGGAATTCCATACAAGTTTTTCACAAAGAAATTGGATCCAATAATGGAACCAATTATATAAAAGGTATTATATGTTCTAAATATTTATATAAAATGTCTCTTTTACAATTTTATTTTTCATTTGGACCATTAAGATTAAGTTTTAGTCCCTTATTAAGCTTAAATTTATCTTAATCATTGTAATTACTTTTAATTAATTTATCAAATATTTTTGGTCAAAAACTAGGTTTAACTTTTTATAAATTATAAATTATGATTATTATAAATATTTCATCTATTTTTCCAAATTCCAATCACACAATTGGATGAAATTAATTTAAATTTAATCTGCGGACGAAACAGCATTGCGTGTTTTTAAGGTAAAAATGTCCAAAAGTTTGCTTTGTTTTTATAGTAAATTTCAAACTGAAATTGATTAAACTGACATGAATATAATTAATTTATAAAAATATTATCTAATTTAACTTTAAAACAAATCTAAACCATAATTTAACCATATAAATATGTTATATGAAAAGGTAGTTTGGAACTAAAATTCAGTATTTTCACTATTCATTAAAAATGAATCTTCTAAGAAAAATTATAAAAAATCAACCTAAGAAAATTTTTATTTTTATATTCCAAATATGATGTTTATTTTTACATATTAAATTTATAAAATTGTCAAAATTTTATTTAAAATTGATCTCCATTAAAAGGTGGAAAAACTACCTTTATAGATATATAGTATTTTATTGGTAATATTCGGTTTGTTCTTATCTTGTTCTCATAAATTCTACAGGATGAATGTCAAAAATATTATATTTAATATATAACAATTATATTACATTAATATAACTCACTAATTTTAATTAATTTAATTTATTATGACAAAATAACTTTGTGACCATAAAAATAGTATCTATTAAAAATTCTCTTTATATACAATTAGCTATTATATTAATTTATAATTTGTTTGTAACCAATTAATTCATTTTAAATTTGTGTAAACATATATTTTCATCAGTTAATTAATATTGTTCATAAACTCTAATTTAACTTCTAGTTTATTCTTTATTATATTAAATAATAACATTTTAATAATATATTATAGTTTGGTAAAACTCAATCTTGCGTGTAACACAAGCCATTAAAGAAACTCATTTTTGCGTTTAACATATGTTAACTCATTGTTTCATAAATTGAACATAATAAAATATATTAAATTTATTTAAAATAGAAAATATATTATAAATTTTCAAGATATTATATTCCTTTATGTGCTTGGTGTTGCGTGCCATACACGCTATCAAATACAAAATTCTTACTCCAGAATTTTGGGGCGTTGTAGGGAATGTTATCATTTATGTGTTGAGTGGAAAATTTCAAACAAGTACTGAAGGAGTTAGTAGAATAATGGACTATATTGATTTTATTCACTAAGATGATGTTAGGAGTAGAAGAGGTTGGTGGGTTGGTCTTTCCTAGCTTCTGTGAGGGACAACTCATCATTTGATGATTGTATTTGGAATGAATAGGTAGAATACAATGATTTCCTATGTTTTAGAAAAATCATAAATGATTGGGAGACATTGGAGGATTGGCCTCAGACACGCATTGATTCTTTGTGTTTCTGAGGTAGGTTGGACGTTCTAATGTCTCTAAGGTTGGAGTTGAAGGATAGTGGACACCGGTCTTATTAGTTCATAAACCCTGGGACTACCAAGATTTATCATGATCAAAGATGTTGGTATTGTTATTCAGATATGGAGTGATCTATTTCATATTTCTTTTAACTATGCCTTAATTTTCATAGAATTAAGGTGGAGCACCAAAGACCTACTGGTTTATTGCAACACTTTTTCATTATGATATGTAAGTTAGATGTAGTTTCTATGGAATTTTTCATTGGTTTACAATGGAATGATTTTGGTAAGGATACAATTTGGGTGATCATTGATTGACTTATGAAATTGGCTCATTTCAACCCTTTCAAGCAGATGATGAAGGTGGAGTAACTCAGACACTTGTATGCCATGGAGGTTGTAAGGATCTATGAAGTACCCTCTACAATTGTTTTAGATAGAGACCTATAGTTTATATCCAAGTATTGAAGTGTAATATAATAGTTTATGGGTTCATAGTTTAAATTAATAATATCATATCATCTATAGATAGATAGGCATATTGAGAAAGCAATTTAGATTCTTGAACATATTATTCGGGCATTCATGCATGACTTTAGTGGTGCATCAAAAAAATTTTTGACTTTTATTTAATTTTATTATAATAATACTTATCAAGATTAGATTAAAATAAAACCCTTTAAATAATTGTATGGGTGTCCAGGTAAGTCTTCCTTGTGTTCGACAAGGTTGGGAGAGCAGTTCTTGGTTGAACAAAGACTTATTCAAGAGATAACTAAGATATTTTAGTTTATCCATAAGAGGATAGTGACTACTCATAATATTTATAAATTCTATATGGATTATTATCATCACCCACTAGAATTTTAGGTTGGTGTTCATGTCTTTCTCAAAGTTTCTATTTTCTTGGGACAACGTCAACTAGGTAATAAACTTAAGTTGGTAGTAAGGTTTTGTAGCCCCTTTGAGATTATTGAATGACTTGGAAAGGTGTATTATCTGTTGGATAGGTCATCATAATTTACATTGGTTCATGACATGTTTCATTTTTCATAGTTGGGGATGTGTCAACCGAACCCTTCCCATGTTATTGAATTGGAATATACTGATCTTGATCTCAGCTTCTATGTGGTTGAATAGATAGTTTACGTTATGTATCTCTAAGATAGGGTTCTACAAGGTAAAAAAATTCCCCATTATCCATGTGCTATGGAAGATTGGATGATATTTCTACAAGATGTGGAAGTGTTATTCATTTATGAGGTAGTAGTTTCCTTCTCTTTTTATAAGTATTCAATATTGAGATCATTATAGGGATAAAAATATTTCATGGTCGGTGGAATTGTGAATCCCACTAGGTCACAAATATACTTTCTTTTGATCTTTCTTTATAATTTATGATAATCTAGGTTTTTTTGGGGGTCATGGGTATCAAACTTGTATTTTTTAGAGGTAATTGGTAAGGCATACTGTTTAGGGTCATGTTTAGTACTAACCATGTGCTATGGAACTGTGAGGATCTACTATAGTTTTTTATGGTTTGATAATGTTTAGTCAAATTATTCGTATATCCAAATAAGCATTTGATTTTTTGGGTTTTTTTACAAATGTTTCACATTGCTTGATCATGGTTTTCGAAAACCATACCGATCTTCCTAGGTAACTATATAAAATTATATTTAAGAGATATAAGTAACTAATGGTTATCACACCATTTGTTAAATTGTGCAGCCTAACTGTGCACCTCGATCGGAATATCTAAAATTTTATAATTTACTTATTTTACCTTGATAAATTTTAGAACTAATCACTTCCTAATATCTATTTGGATGAAACTAAACTTCCTTAAAAACACTAGATTATTCTCTCATTTCTTCCTTAGTGATCTTCATTCGTTCTCGGTGGATGTCTTCAATGTATGTTTCCTTTTTTATCTAGTTTTCTATCCTATTATTAGATCATCTCTTGATCTCTTCTCCCCTTATCTTCTTAGAACCATTTCGGGTTGTGGTTGTTAGATATATAGTGCTTGATATAGAATTTATGAAGTTTCTTTTGGATCTAGGATCATGAGGACCTGATCTATATATTTTTAATCACTGTTCTCAAAGGTAAATTGTTTTCCCTTAACTCTTGAGGTGGGTGTCTATATACGAAGGTTCTAACTCATGAATTACATAAAGTTAATATGAATTCATCTTTTTTTTAATGAAGTTATTAGATTTTATATCAAGGTGTAATTGTTTCATTAAATTATCTTTCTAAATGGATTCTTCTTTAAAAATTGATTTTTTTCACATTATGTGTTCTAGGAAATTCCTCAATAGAGACTGAGACTCAAAAATTGATTTTTAAGAATGGGAGAGGTGATTCTTCATTGTGAAATTATTTGATAGATTATGATCAAGGTTTTTAAAGGGTTTTGGAAAACAAAACACATTTGGATCCTTGGTTTCATTATGAAATGGACATATGAAACCTGAGTGTGTCACACCACTAGGGGTTATTTTATTGATATTGATTGACTATGACATGACTCAATATTGGTAGGATTCACGTTATTTCTATTTTAGCGATTATTGTTCCTCCACGTGTTTGAGTATGTATATGCATAGGCTAAATCCCTACTTGGGATTGGTTGTATAAATTATGGTAAATTTCATGTTTAGTTACTAACATGTTTATCTTATAGTGTATTGGTGAATGGTTTTTCTTATGATTTTTTTCTATCTCACATGTACTCTTCATATTCCATATCTATATGAATATGAGATGTTTTTATGAAAACCAAAGGATGTTTTAGAAAAAAAATTCTCTTATAAAATATCTTTATAAACTATATTATTTTTAAATATCAAACTAATTGTAGCATGGTGTTAGATTATTTATAGATTCTTTAGTGAAATCCTACTGGTATTTTTGTTCAAACCCTACTTTTTTCCTTTGGGAATTAATATATACGGATTTATAAGATAAAATTAAAGGGATTGGTGTCTTTTCGTTCATTGGAATATCTTATTTGTTGTCACCTTTAGAGTGATATGGATTCGTGCTGACAAATGGTCACATGGAGACTTAAATTTTGTCTTGACTTATTTTATTTTCAATTTTATCCTTTTTGGATTAATGTTTTGTGTCTCATGGATTTATACTCTTATTTCTCATTTTAATCTCCTGGTTCATCTCCTTTTGGTTATTCATGAGTATTTTTGGGTAGTTTGGTTGATCTTCACCTTATGGTGTGCCCTCTTAGTTGATGTTTCATGTCAACCCAGGTTGGTGCATTATAAATCAACACTGTTCAAGCCTTTATTTATATTTCATTTTGTTAATTAATTTTTTAGTACTTATAGTACAAGTGGACGAACACCTATACCCTTTTCTTACCTAAGGAATGTGTGATATATATAGTTTACTATGATGTTTCACACCATGGATTAGATTGTGTGTTAATGTGGGAAATATAAGTTATATATTATAATTTAGGGTAGTTTTGACCATATTAATACAAATATGTATCACATGATCTCAAGTTAACTATTGTGGTTCTTGAACAGAAACTGTAGATACATTACCTACTTAATAAATGATTTTTTTCTTCACTAAGAATAAGAGTTCATGTAATATATTCTCATGTATATATTTGAACCTTTATCAATGGATATGGATATATTTTCATTGATATTATGATTTTAAGATCTCTTATACTCTAGGAAATTAAATAATGGTAGATGACAAGTTCAGCATGAATACTTATGGTGATGTTTCTTGGGGAGAAAGTGATGAATTAAGAAATGTGGTTTAAATTAAATTTTTTAATTTATATTTATATGAGGTTATTGGTAGATTTTTTATGTATTATATTTTAGTACATTTACACTAGTTTTTACAAGTGTAGGATTCTCAATTGAAATACCTTTAGGTAGAATTGTAGAAGGATTAGATATTCAACAAAGATTTTATTGATGATTAAATGAAAATTAGAATCTTCAATTGTTGTTTCATGGATTTTTACATTCCTATGGGTGTATGGAAGTTAATTTTACATGAGTTTTATATCTTACAATTATCAATAAATCCAAGTATCAAAAAGATATATCATTATTTAAATAAGTGATTTTTTTACTTGGATAAGGATGTAAGTTGAAATATTTGAACGCAGATGTCTTATATGTAAACTAGTTAATACTGAGAATCATGTTCTAGAATTGTTTTTATATACCTTAAATGTACTTTAATTTGATTTTTAGATGTATCCATTTATTTTTATACCAACATTACTCATTCATTAAAGGGGTGTGAAACCATTTGGTTTACCATTGGTAGGTTGATGAAATTGGATAATTTGTTACTCGTCTATAAATTTGGTTCGGTGGTTGATTTGAAAAAAAATTATGTGGAGGAAATAATAGAGGTTCATGGAGTTTTTAGGGTTATTATTTCAAATATGGATCCTTAGTTTACATCAGATATGTGAAGGGGGTTATAGTGTGCCTTTGGTATTAGTGTTAGTGCACTAGAATCAACTTAATTTGTACTTTAGATTTACAAAATAATAATTAATATCTTATCACATGATGAGTGGTCTTCTTCATAATATTCTTAAAAATATGTCATATATTATAGATAACATTTTTATAATGGGACACAAATTATGTTTGATGGTTAGGGATTTGTGGATCATTATACATTGATTCTTCTTCTCATGAATTTCACACTTGGTAAATCCAAGAATGGAGGTTGTAAGGAAAAACCTGAAAATAGTAATTCCACATGTTATATGTGTTATAAGATATTCCTATCTATAAATGTATATATTGGTCCATATACTTGAGATTATTACTAATATATATCAATAATTTTTTACTTTAATTTATTGATAAAATCTTTGATGACATATTCTTGTGTTGAAGTAGGATATGTTGTGTACGTCATAAGTGATATGATATTAATTGAAAATCCTTGAAAGGGTTTATCCTTTCTAGATTAATGGAAGAAGATATCATTTACCCCTTGACTAAAATAAAAAAATAAGAATAAATCCATTTCTATGGTCATTCATTTAAAAGATCATTTTATATATTTAAAGAAAATAAATCAAACATATTGCTTGATGACAAAAGCATGCAACATGTTTGTTGAGACATCGAGACAAAGGGGTTATATTGCATAATAGGAATTTTTTTATGATATTTCCATTGAGATATTAAATTATTTAGTTATGGGTTTCTTGACAAGTTTCTAGATGAAAATCAAGGACTTTAGGGGTGTTTTCATAATGCCACTAAGAAAGTGGCATGGGGTCATATACTAAGTGAATCCAAAATCTCCGTTAAATTTTATTAGAATTTAATATTAAAAATAAATATTAATTAAACTTTGTGGAATAATAATTAATCATGATAATTTCTTCATATAAATTTAATCATTGGTTATTCAAGTTTTTTATATATATATGAGTTAAGAATAAAATAAATATTTATTCATGATTTAGTGGATATAATATTTATTTATCTCTTTCTAATTACTCACAAGGTAATAAATAAATGTTTAATATTAATATTTATTTAGTTATGTGAGTAAAAAAATTAATATTTATTTACAATTTTACTGAATATAATATTTTTTTTTTATTCGATGAATAGTATGATGGCATTTATTTTTTAAAACAAATATTTATTATTCAAAGTTTGATAAGTGCTGAGGAAGATTGATAGACCAAGACAAATAGAACCTGTGGAGATGAAATATTAATATACGAGTTTATAACATGTCATTAGAATATAATATTTTTATTATCATTATTATTTTATATGGGGTTTTCCTAGAATAAAAAATTTGGTAAAATACCTTTATATAATTACTAATTGTTTAACCCTGAGTATATAATCTGGTTTATATCATTTTAGAGAAGGTATTTGTGGTCTATAGTAGATTCTCCCAATATAATTCTCTTAAATCCCTAGAGATAAATTCATAAAAAATATCTCAAGAATGTGAGATAATCTTTAACATCCATATTAATAACAATATAGAAAAATAGATAATTCTATCAACCTCTATATATTTATTATTGCAACCAATGGTGAATGGAACAAGGAATTTGGTTCCTCCATGATTGAACCTAGAACACCAATGGAAATTTTCTGAGATTCATGGAGCATGTATGTATACAACTAGAGGGATACTAATGTGGATTCTCTATTACAACGATGAGACTCTGGGAGTGACTATGGAATTAATCATTAAAAATATGAATTATAAAGTTAAGATAAATCTTTCATTAAACTGTTTACAAATTATATTTTAAAATAACCTCTCTATGGAGATTTTGGGTGTTCTTCATCATGTTATTTATATTTTATCCATTGAAACTAATGAAATTCATTATTAAGGATCACTGAATTTCTTCCACTGCATCCAAAAAACTATCAAGTGATATTGAAGAAGATACATTATAATTTATTATTTTTTGTTATTATTTTTTTCAATTTTGGTTTTTTTAGAGAGATTTAATTTTTGGGTTTTTTCATTAAATATAAAAGTAGATATAATACATTTCATTGAATGTATATAACCAATAACAGGTCAAGAATAGATAAGGAATGTTTAAATATCTCATTTGAAGGTGTTGAGGGTATTGGATATAGGATATGGTTACACTACATGTAACTGAAATTACATGTTTCGTACACTTGGTCAACCATATAAGTGTGGGCCATGATAATAATGGAATGAAATTTAGGGGTTGGTATGTGGTGTAAACATATGCCATGTACTGACTGCCAGTTGTTATATGGTTTGATAAAAATTATATGGCATGTAACTAGTGTACACACCATATAACCGGACATGGTTTTGACCTCATGAGAATCATATAATCCATGTATTCTAAGTAATTTGTGTTATTGCATGCCATCTATTAATTTTCAGTCAAGAAAAAAAACATCACATGAAGTAAAAA
This sequence comes from Viscum album, assembly GCA_963277665.1. NCBI lineage: Eukaryota > Viridiplantae > Streptophyta > Magnoliopsida > Santalales > Viscaceae > Viscum > Viscum album. The sequence continues at coordinate 218,328,920 of OY728147.1, forward strand.
ACATATATCCAGATTTAAATGTAGTGTAACTCATGATAACCCACATGTGATACATGATGATTCCATGGGTGTGTAGTGTGGGTGGACAATAATAGATTACATGATGTGAAGATAGTTTTGACACCATGTTTAATCGCGCTAACTCAAACATTGGACATTATATAATAGGAATGTCATGTGAGTCAACATATGGAAAAATGAAGGATAATATAAAATAGACTATGTATAGCTAGTTGTACACTCTGTGTGATTTTATTTTTCCACACCAAGTGTATAGTAGGTAATTTTTAAGGGTTTGTGTGGAATTAAATTCTTAAATAATTATTTTCACATAATTATAAAAATACACGATGTTTATTTCCATCATACACACCATGTATTTCACATGAATTTCAAACTATACATATCGTTCATATTACAGACATGTCATGTGGTCATACATGTCGTGAAGACTACAAAGCTTAACCAATAGAACAATATGATATGTATACCATGAAACAATGTTTAGAAATACATGTTGCGTAAGTACATAGTACATGACAAGGACTATAGATAGTGTAAGTATCATTTTGTGTCGTGTTATAGTATATTCCATGTAATGGTTAAATTTCATAAATGTATTTAATTAGACACAGAAGGGAACATGTCATATCACCTCTAATACATTTCTTGTGTATTAAATTCCAAAATTAATTTAATCTAGAAAAATGGTAAATGTTGGGTAATTGGTCAGTGCACACCATGTATATGATAATTTCAAATTAAAATTTATTTATTTAATTTATTTAGAAATAAAAATAATCAGAGTCTCTCGGATTGTTTGGATAGATAAGTAAGATAAAAAAATTAATTAATTAGATGATTACTTTATTAATTATAGAAATTATTCTCAATAAATAAAAAATTTAATTATATTCTAGAAAATTTGATGCATTTTCATCGCATGTTATGATTGACCGGGAGTTTGAACGACCAATATATTTGTTGGGTTTTTATTTAAATCAATTATTTATTAATAGTCTTTTTTGATAAATTTATTTCTTTTAAATGTGATGATTAGTGTATCATCCCTTCCTCTATTATTATGTGATATAATTCATTTACAATATCTATTTTATGTAATCACAAATCCCTGGCTCCCCTCACCTATGAGGGATTAAGAACATGTAAAGGATGGAGTACCCAGCGTGTAACACACTGACCCAACTCTCACCATGGTAACTAGACAAAAGTGTTCCCCATGACATTATATGTGCCTTACTATATGCCAAATCTTTCGAAATAGTCGTGAGGGTATATAGGGTGATATTTTAGAGACTATATCCACTAATTATATATAATAATAATAGTAATAACAACATATAGAAAATAATATAAATAACACACAACACAAGCCAAAATTAGTATATAATTACTCTTCCATATATTTACCATGCCATGAGAGTCATATATAATAACCAATATCACCCATGGGATAATAAAATATATACATGAAAAAAATAACCAAAATTTATTTTCATCCAAGCACTGAGGAACCTCCCAAACCATCTAAAAAATCCTACATCTAACATGTGCACTATGTGAAAATCCTTTTCGACTAATCTTCAGACCTCAAGCCTTTTCTCTTTCCTATACTAAGAACTATAATGTCTTGACATTTCCTAAAGTTCTAGTGCAGGATGTAATTGTGAACTTAATAGGCCACAAATAATAATGTTTATAGCTTTTATCCATCGGTATATTGGTTTATAAAAAAATCAATAAAATAAAATTAAACACAATACACAACCCACTCTGATTGGTCGCATCCATCACCAAGTGAGTATTTACATACCTCATAAATAATTTGAGTTAAATGGAACATCCAAAGTCTATCATACAAAATGTTCCCTCACCCTTCCTACCAAATCCATATCACATGGAACCACAAGCCAACATAACCACATAACCATTCACAAGCCCCAAGGACTTCCACATTTTTTTCAAACTACCAACTCAATAGCCTAACAAACCCAAGGAACAATGATACTCATCCTTAAATAATATTTTCCAATCATCCACAAAAAAAATGGGGAGTATTAATCCCCCATCATGTGGTCTCAACTATCACTAAGAGATGACTTAAATAGTTATCACCTTCTCCATACCAACAGTCAACACCATCCCATGTGACACTCAATATACAAAGTCCTCCACCCACAATGAGTGGACTAAATGTCCTCATTTGTCATTCCTTATTGCACACAACCCTAAAGACACCATCATCCACCCATGGTAAGTGGCATCACCAATATCCTAGGTCACACTACTGGAAGACCTTTATTGCCACCTAAAAACCATGTTTCCTTACTAAAGTAATATATTACAACAAATACACCATCTTGGTGAACCAAATTTCCAAAAATTATATAATCAGCAACAACCACAGTCACATGGGATATACTAAACATTTTCTCAAGGAATAAAATCAATTGTCACAATATAATGATAACATCCATAATTGGATTCATTGCAGTCAACCAACTAATGAACCACATATCACACAATCCATTCCATACCAGGATAAAATCCATCATTTCACACATGATTTTACCCTTGGTAACCCCTATGAACAATGAAAAATACAAATAGTTCCATTATTATAAACACATAAACCAACTCACTCATGCTCATTTACCATGCATCGCATAACACACATATAGATAAGGAATAAATGAGGAATCACCTACCTTGATCTCTTTGTAGTATACTCATTGAATTTCCACCATTTATTTAAGCTCAAATGATGATAATCAAAAAAGAAATATGAATTCCTAAAATAGGGGAAAATACCCATAACTAGATTAAAAACAAAACCTAATAAGAGAATATAATGAATAATGGATATAAAGTTTAATTCTAACCTCAAACACTCTCTCCAAATAAAAAACACCTAAAATCACTAAAATATTAAGAATAAATGACATAAAATTTGATATATTGAGAAGAGGGCCATAGTTGGGAACACCTCTATTCGAATGTGTCTAAGAAATAAGGGATTTAGTGTTTTTAAAAATTATAGGGGTAGTTCAATAATTTAGAAAATTTAATTAAATAGAAGGGCCTCATAGTTTTCTAAACCATGCACCAACTATATGACTCCTACTGTTAAGTTAAACCATAGCTCTTGTGGTTTAGTAAATCATACACCAATTATGAAACCCTATTTGAAAATATTTCATGCTTTAAACAGTTTATCCAGGAATCCTATATGGATTTTTCTAACTGTTTTTCTATGAACAAACTCCCACATTCATGATATTTTACCTCCACCTCCTAGAACACCTTTTGGATAATACCTATTTCCTCATCAACATCTCCATAATATTTAAAAGTAGTTAGAAACACAAGATATGGAAAAAACAAAAATATTTTCATAACTTAATAAGCTTTGGAGTTTAATAACCTCCTCAGTATATAATATCTCATCTCTAAGATATCTCAACCATACACCAACCAAACTCTCTGAGACCTAAGAATCATGAAATCCACAATACCTAATACTAAGATGACATAGAATACATATTTCTCATCTCGAATATCCTAGACTACCCTAACCACTAACTCAAATAGGAAAATTCCTTCTATGGGAATTCCTTATAAAATCCTAGAACAAGCACTCCCATATTGAGTTATAAATTCATAAACTTTACATTTTTTTAATTTGATACCTAAGAAGGTGAACCAATTTTCGCCAATCAAAACTTAAAACATCAAACAATAATTGGTGGACTACTTACATACCCATAGACCTTTTAGGTTTATATTTTTATAAAATTAGGACTAACTCCTATCAACATGAATTCATAAACAATTGGTTCATAAATATGAACATCATCTCCCGTTATAACTTGTTTTTCTTAATTATAATTAGGCCATCAAGATCATCCATATGAAATCCCTTATTTACATAATTCATTCAACCTCATTCTTTAGAACATGGGGAATAGGAAACATAAGAAGTGTGAGCTCAAACACTCAGTAAGGGTAAAATAATTATTATCAATTAAATGTCATCAATGAGAATAATAATAGAATAAGGGTGTAAAGATAGAATCAAATTTCATGAGTATAACATAATAATTTTTATACCCATCAATGCCCAGATCATCAAACATTATAACATGGAAATGGAAAGAGCCATCATAACCAATAATCATGAGCTATGTAATACCAACCTTGGTCATAATAAACATTATAAACCCACTAAAATCATAAAAAAATGTGTTCATATCTAGGAACACTTTTCCTCATAACTCAAGGTAAACATTTGTTAGAAGTAACAAGATCCCCATTAAATCCAAAGGGGAAACCCTGAAGAAACTCCCTTATTCTTTCCTCTTAAAATGGGGTATATTACCTAAGTAATTGGAGTAATATCTGGGTGCACCAATAATTTAATCTATAATGTGCTCACCCTGTGCTATCTGGACCACCCAATAATATAAGATGTAATTGTCGCACCTCACACTATCTGGTCACACCATTGTATAAGATGTAATGTGATCACCCATCACTATTTGGACCACCCCATTGTATATTATTATAATGAACCTCAACATGAATAAATGACATAAATATTTCATCATAAAAGTCGTAGAAATAGTCATTATTACATTTATGACTTGATTAGCCCATGGAAAAGAAACTAGTTTCATTTTAATTTATTTTAAACATGATTGAATCATGTAAAAGATATTTTTTCTATAATAATATATTTTAAAAAATATTGACTCATTGGAAATAAATGAGATTCATACAAATATCTTTGACGAAATATCAATCCGTCAAGAAAATAATGGGGATTATATCATTACAAAATATCCTCAGTGGAGGGTAAGTAACAATAATGATTTCTGACATTGATTAATATTAATACAAGTAAAAGGTCATTAAAATATTATTGCAAAAAATATTTGTTTCATTTTTGAAATCTTTTTTTAAAACATAAAACATTTTGAAAATATTTTTCTTTGAAAATAATTTTTTAAAAACAAATAATATATTAAATATTAAGAAAAAAATTTCATAAAAATATAACCATGTAAGCTTTAAGAGTAATGTTTGGAGAAATGATGTCCATGTATGTGGGTAATTTCATACATTCTAGAAATAACAATCCTTTTGCTCGATAAAAAGGTCAGAAAATAGCCTTAATCAGAATGAGATAAGAATATTCCTTTGAAAAAAAATAAAAGGGAAAATTTGGTAAAACTTTCAATCATAAATAATTTTAAAAAAATTAATATCATTTTGAAATTATTTTTAGAAATTATATTTTTTAAGAGAATATATTTATGATCAAAGATAGAAATGAATTTATAGTTTTATTAAAACATTTTATAAAACATTTTAAGTACCAAAGAGTGTTAAAATGGTACTATTACATGGAAATATACTTAATAACCATAGTAGAATAAAACTAAATAGTTTATTCTGATATATATCATTATATCTCTTCGTTGGAAGCATAATCATAATTTACCCCGATAAAAGATGAGATTGTAACAAAAGACTCTTCTCTCTTTAGTTACTTTGAATCATAATCCCCATAAAACAATAACATAAATTGAAACATATAACTTCATAAAAATAAGTACATTCAAGATATAACATGTAAAATGGGTATTATATACACACCATAAAATAATATTGGTGTATAGCATAACATATGTCTCAAAGAATGCAAATAGAGACAAAAATAACTTACCACTTTATAAATTTGAAACTATAAACCCCATGAAAGAGATAAACTAAAATTGATAATTGAATATCCATAAATTTTGTTATAATAATAATAAAATACAATCATGAGTATTATATACATAACACAAGAAAAATAAGTGGTGAATATAGAATATATCCCATAAAAATTAAAGGGATATGAGAAAAACACTTACCTAGAGTCTAACTTGTCATTTGTGTCATTATATTATAGAATATTAAAATTATGTTAATTATTTACTTTATTTAAAACATTTTTAAATTATTTTATTTATTTTATTTCAATTATTATTATGTTATATACAATTACTTAATCGATTAAGTTATCATCAGTTGTTTTTTTACCATATTCATCTTGTGTGTCCAAAATGTCCTATATGGGTTGAATATGATCAAAAAAGTCATTATTTAAACATATAAAAAATAATATTCATGAAATATTTATTCAAAAGTATAATTTTTAAATACATCATGAAATATAGCTATGAAAAATGAATCAATGTTAGGATTAGGGAGACAGTAAGCCATACGTATGCATGAGGAACGTTTCCATTTTTCAATAATCATTATGGAGATAATGTAAGTAATAATTTATCGGTACAAAATTACAATAATATCATGTATAACATATTATCTAATTATATATACTTATATATAGTATTCTTGTGATGTATTGATGAAAAAAATAATCACATTGCTTAGAGGAGGCGGTAGTCCACACGTCAATGAATGATGTTATCATTTTTTCAGTGAGTGAAACGGTAAAAATAAAAATAAATATTACATTTATATATTCATATATATGTAATTAATATAATAAATATTTCATTTATATCATATAAATTTATTTTCTTTACCCTTATTAACATCCATGTAACGTGTTACTGAAAAACAAATCACATCATTTCGCGAGGCGGTAGTCTGTCGTACACACGAGCGACGTTATTGTATCCCATAGAGAATGAAATGTAAAATTTTATATAGGATATAATAAACAAAATGGAATTATTATGTTATAAATATCATATATATACTTTATATTCATCATTATTCCCAACCTTGATAGGTGGTAATGGAAAAAACGAACGACATTGGTTCACGAGGCAGTAGTCTGTTGTAAACACGAATGAATATTTCGTAACACATTCAATGGAAGTGTGTGTGGTTGTAAGTAATTCCCTTAAAAAAATATGATTATATTTATTATAATTAGGTTATTATACAATAATGTTATAATAAAAATTAAATCATCTGGATAAATAAATAAAATAGGAACGCTTGTTGATGAATGGTACCTCTTCTTCATGTAACCCCTTTTGGTTTCCACTAGTGGAATCCATTGGTTAAATTTATGCCCTAATTAAGGCTTATAGGTTGATTATACAGTATTATTAGGGATTTTTTTTTAGTAAATTTATGATCCCAATGTATTGAGGTGTGTTAATAGAGGAGAAGTGTTGGGGGGATTTAATAAGTGAGGTGAGTGACACACTATTAATTTAATGAAAGAGTGAATGCAACCCACATTTTTCATGTCACCAAGACCCAATAATGTAAAAAACTCAATAATATAAGGAATAAGTTATAAATATGGTCATAAAATTTGTTTTGGACAAATATTTAGGTCATTTTTATCCTTCCGTTTAATGTTTATCCCCTAAGTAAACTTGTTTTTACCTTAATCGCAATAACTAATTTTAATTGTTTTCACAAATCAATTTGCACAGAAATAAATTTCAAATTATTATAAAAAATATTAATCTGATTAAAAAATATTTAATCCATTATTCCAAATTAAATTCACATAAGTGTCAAATTTTAAATTAATATTAATCGCACAGGCGTGGCGAGACAGCGGGTTTTTAGGAATAGTATTTAGAAAAAAGATGATTCTATATTAACTCAATAAAAAATATTAATCATTTTATGAAAATCAATTAATTTTTACTGATATATGTTATATAAATTTAATTTAAATCATTCCCCATTTTGGATTAATTTAATTAATTAAATTGGAGGAACATTATTCACATTAAAATAATTTTTATAAACCCCAGTTTTTAACACAAAAACAAACTTATATTAATAACTAATATAAAGATGATTAAAATTAATTAATTTGATTAATTATAAATTTTGTTACATTAAAATATATTAAAAACATATTGTGAATTTTAAATTACTTAATTTATTGAAAAGAAAAAACTTTTTTAAAATATAATTATTTTTCACTATTCACCGAAAAATCAATATTTTTCGAAAAGTCCCAAAATTTTACCCAAAGTAAATTTTTATATTATGCTTAAAAATATGAATTTTATTTTTCAAAATATATTATATAAAAATTTAAAATAATTATTTTTAAAATAATTTCACAATAAAAAGGCGACAAAAATATTTTTTTGAAAAATATATAGTTTTAAGTGAAAATTTGTATTTATTTTTATATCATGTTTAGAAAACACATAGGATGAATTTAAAACATTAGTTTGAATATATTATTTATATATAATAAATAGTTATTAAGTTATTGGTTTAAAAAAACTTGTTCCCATTTAAATAGTTTCCATAAAAATATTTCCTTTTATTTTCAATAGGGATTTATTCCCATTTCTAATTAATCATACACCAAAGAACTCATTGTATATACATGTGTAAACCATATTTTTTTAATTCAGTTAATTCTATTCATACCCTCAATTCCATCATCTAGTTTATAATAGAATTATATATCATGGGCCGTTTAATTTTGGTGTTTCGTGTTAAATAAACTATCGAACATAAAAAAATCAGGATTGCATGTAACACAAGATAAATAAGGTGTTTCTTGTAATGAAAGATGAATATAGCGTTGAATTTCCTTAAAACTATGAAATTTTATTTTCTTGTTTTAAAATCCTTGGGTGTTACATGCTCCCCCCTTTAATAAATTTTGTACTCTCAATTTTAAATTTATCTTGGTAATCAAATTTGGCAATTGAAAATACTTTTGTTATAATCCCACATCCTAAAAAGGGTTAATAAAACATCCTCTTAATAAAGGAGAAAATAGAATATGAAGGTCATCTAAAATAACACATAAGGGAGTTTCAAAATAGGAGTATATAGGTGGGAATATAGGAAAATCATAAATAATTATATATAGTGATTATGGTCATTGATCACAAGAATTTGAATGATCAATGTAAAGTAAATGGCCTCAAAACCATAAATCTACGATGATCAAAAAGACCACTGGTTCCTAAAAACTAAAGGCAGTAGGATAATAATTTTGGTTCAAGATCCATCTCCTAGAGTTGATAAATTCTCTTACCATCTATACTAAGATAATATGGAAATAAACTTACTTAATGAGTATAATTTCATCCTTCAGTAAATTAACACCTCAATATCATATTTGTTTCAAATTATGTGTATTAAGGATGAATTTTTCATACCTAGAGCACAAAAATAAAATTTTAAATACCACATAATTATAAAAGTGATAGTAATGTATTCCTCCTATCATTAATCATTAACCAAAACCAAAATGGTCAGTGTGTGGTAATATAATTACCAAAATTAATAAGCCTTCATATATACAAATTTCAATAGTAATACCCAAAGTTAAAACAAAATCATTCAATAAGTTATTATCCATTAAATTCTTCAATAATTTTATAACAAATTTAAAAACCTAAAGATTAGACGGAATTTTTTTTATATTCTTACAAGATAAATCAACTATTATTACTCAAATAAAATAAAATATATTTTTGAAATAAATTTAATATTTACCTATAAAAATTTTATACCAAATACGAAATCACATAGGCCAGTGGTAGGCACTACACCCTTGTCTCCCTTAGGATGTGGGTTCAAGCCTGGTGGCATTCCTGGATGCAATGGTTTTTCACCCAGCCTTCAGGTTATCCTTCTTTCATTAAACATGAAAAAAACATTCCCTCCCTAAATACAAATTCATTTTTATCAATGGGTTACAAATACCAAAACCCAAAAAAATGACTCCAAAAAAATCATTTATCACTTTAAGATGTCATCAATTAAATCCTCAACAGGTTATATATGATATTTAACTCATGATAAACCTTATGATTATACCTATGAATGTATCTATACCTCTAAAAATAAACTCACATGAAAACATCCTAATCTCAAAATTTATCTAAACCATGTTATGATACCACTATAACAGTCTATAACCTGCACTCTTAGATCTGGTGCTAAATTCATAAACTTTATATTTTTGGATATGATACATTAGAAGGTGAACCAAATTTTTCCAATCAAAAATTAAAACATTAAAAAGGAATAGTGTATTACTTACATACTCATGGACCTTTTAGTTTTATAGTTTTATAGAATTAGGAACAACTCATATCAACTTGGATTCATAAAAAACCAGTTTATAATGATGAACATCATCAATATTTATACCTAGTTTTTCTTATTTTACATTAGGCCATCAACATCATCCCTATAAAAAGAGAATAAGTGTGAAATGACATAATTAAATTTCATGAGTATGAAAAAACAATTTTTAAACTAATTAATACATGGATCATCAAAAATGATAATAAGGAAAATGAAAGAGTTATTAGAACCAATAATTATTAGCCATGTGATATCAATATTGATCAAAAGAAACAATATAAAACCATAGAAATCATAAAAAAAATGTGTTCGTATCTTGGAAATAATTTCTTAAAAACTCGTGTTAAACCCATGTCAAAAATAAATGGATCCCAGTAAAATATATTGTAGAAACCCTTGGTAAACTCCCTCATTTCCTCTCAAGACAAGGTACATTACTCAATTCATGGGAGCACTATATGGATGTATCCATCATTTAATCTATAACGAGATTATCTGATCCTGTCTAGGAAACCCTATAATATAAGCTATAAAAGGCTCACCTAAAACTATCTATTACACCCCCATAATATAAGTTTTAACAGGCTCACTAACTCTATCTGGGCTACCCCATCATATAAGATGTCCAGGAACCACAAAATGAATAAATTACTTAAATATTTCATCATAAAACTAATATAAACAATCATTGATCCATTTATAGAATTATTAAAAAATAGAAAATAAATGGGCTTCATGTAAATATATTTTAATCATGATTGAACCCAAGAAAATAATTGGTTTCCATAACAATCTATTTTAAACATGATTGAACAACAGAAAAGAAACAGTTTTCATAAAAAATATCTTTGAAGCAATATTAATCCATCAAAAAAAGAATGAGGATGGTATATTTAAAAAAATATCCCCGATTAAGGATAATTATCTACAAGGGTTTTTGATATTGGTCAATTTAAATTTAAGTAAAATTTCATTAAAACAAATCTTGAGGAAGATATTCTTTTCATTTCAAAAATAACTTCTTAAAACAGAAAATATCTTTAAAATTCTTTTCACTCAGAATAATTTTTTTAAAATTCAATAATATATAGAATTATAAGAAAATATTATCTTTTAAAAAAATAATAAATTATGATTTAAAAGGAATCATCAAATAAATGACATTTATGTCAAAAGGAAAGTTCGTACATGTTTTAAAGAACATTCCATTTTCTTGTAAAATGGTTAGAAAGGTGATTTGATCAAAAAGAGATAATAATATTCCTTTGAAACAAATTAAAATGACAAATTGGGTAAGATTTTATTTAATAAATATTTTTAAAAAGGGTAAAATATTTTTAATATATTTGGTGAAAACATGGTTTTTGAAGAAAATATATTTTCGACAGAAGTGAAATATGAAGTCGGATTTTTCTAAAAAACATTTTAAGTTCCAAATAGTGGGAACATGGTACCTTTACTTCTAAATAAAATTAATAACCATATTATAAGTAAATTAGTTAGTTTATTTGGATATATATCGTAATATTCCATCATTGTAATCATAATCATAAACAATATCGATAAATAATAAGATTGTAAAAAATGACTATTTCCACTTTTGTAACATTGAATTGTAATTCCCATGAAATAATAAAATAAAATGGAACTTATAATATCATTAAAATAAGAATATTAATGATATAAAATTTCAAAGTTATGGTATATTTACCTCATAAAATAAGATAGGTGTATCATATAACATACATCTCAAATAAGGTAAATTGAGACAAAATTCCCTTACCGCTTTGGTAACTTTGAAAATGTAAACCCCATGAAATAGATATCCTAAAATGGTTAATTAAATATCCATAAATTTAAGGATTATAAAGATAAAATACATTCAGGGATATTATATTCATAACATAACCAACATTAGTGGTGAATATGGCATATATCTCACAGAAATAAAAGTGAGATGAGAAACCCCCTTACCTTGAGTCGAACATGTCATATGTGTCTTTATCTTCCAAAATAATAAATTTTTGTTAATTATTTACATGATTTAGAAACTTTTTAAAGTTTATTATTAATTTTATTTCACTTATTAACATGTTATATACAATTACATAATCGATTAAGTTTACATCAGATGTTTTTACCATATTTATCTTGTGTATCAAAAATGACTTAGGTGGTAGGAATATGGTCGATAAGGTTATTATTTTAAAATTATCAAGAATAATAGACATGAAATATTAATGAAAAAATTATAATTTTTAAACCCATCATGAAATATGTCAATTAAAAATGAACCAATGTTATGATCATGGAAATAGTAGGATGTATATACACATGATTAATGTTTCCATTTTTCAATGATCATTACAGAAATAAGGTAAGTAATATTTTATCATTACAAAATAATGACAATATCATAAATACCGTATTATTTAATTATATATACTTTAACATATCATTCTTTTAATGACCTAAACTTTTTTAATAAAATTTATTTCCCTAAAAGTTGTGTTATATTTTTTTGTACTCACCATAAATATGTCTCTTTAATAATTAAGTGAGTATAATTTAAAATATTACCATCAGATTTTATCTTCTTTATGACCATTGGTTAATATGAATGTTAGAAAATATACTATAAATAATAATTTTAATGTTATAATTAGTATTATAAATAGAAATGATAATGGTTAATTAATGAAAAAAAGAAGAGTCGATGGCCTCATCTAGTAGAGTCGTGTCGAACAAAGCCCATTTTTAGAACTTGGGAGGTAGGTGGTGTATTTGGGCATCGCTCTTGACTATGCACAAGACGATCTTAAAAATTTTATGTTTGAATGAAATCTCTTATGGGATAATTTTAAGTTAGTAGAGATTACCACTCGGGAAATGTTAGCTGAGCCACCCCATGAGTTTATCACTATCGCACACCTCACCCTCAGACCACTAGTGGGTGTTATAAGGGGTTATGTTTCAAGGAACTACTTACTAAAAATATAATCCTTTTATATAAATAAAATTGACATTTCATGATATTGGTATTGATTTTAGTTTTTCTTAAAAATAAGATTAATTTGATATATTGAATTTTCAGACAGAAAATTTATTTTTTTAAAAGATATAACTATTATAATACACTAAGGTATTATTAATAATTTTTATTTTAATGAAATAGTATGATTAAAACAGCCATATTTAAATTTAAATGATAAAATAATTTTTTAAATTGTCATAAATTTCACTGTGTATTTTTAGTCTGCTATTATTTTTAATTAGAAAGGCGTTTTATATTTAAAAGTTTAATTTATAAAAAGTAGAGAATTATTATGATAAAATAAACACCATTTTTGAAATCATCACATCAATATTAGGTTAGGCTTAATTTATGAGAATTTCATAAAATATTTTGTTTTTCGGTGAATATAAAAAATATATATTTGAGTTTTTAGAATTTTTAATGACATCATTAGAATTTATGAGAATTTTATAAAATATTTTGTTTTTTGGAGAATAGTTAAAATATATTTTTGAGTTTTCTGTATGTTTAATGACATCATAATGATGTAATAAGTAATGTAAATTGATGGTCAACAATTTTGGATTAAAATATGATAATAGGTTTCCCAAGTGGCCAATATCATGGTAAAATAACATAGGAAATCCCATGGTTTTGTAAATACCACTAATAAGGCATCCAAGGAAATTAATTAAAAAAACCCCTTCACTTTTCCTATAAATACCCATCTATTTATTCATTTTTTTGTTCTTTTTAATTCATTCCCCATGATATTTTGATATTATTACCTTCCAAGTTGTCCTCCCATGGTTTCCTAAAGCCCATAAGGTCCATATCTTCAATTTTTAGGAACACTGTTCAATGTAAGGGAAATCTCAATTTTCATTCCTTTCAAGTTCTATTTTCATGTGGTATGTCTTTAAAATTTCTATACCATGTTCTTATATCCATTTATTTCTATCCCTTTACTATATTTTGAGTATTTATTAAGGTTAATCCCTTTCCCATATTTTTTTTGCTTACTAAAATCTTGTTTCCAACCCGTTATGCTGCCAAATTTTCATCTCAAAATTTCCTTCTTTTTCTCAAGAAATTATTTTATTTTCTTTATGTCAATACCCAAACCACATTATTTTATAGAGTTATTCACAATGATTTAAAAATTATTTATTTTATTTTATAATTTAAATATATAAAACCATCATTCCTCTTTCATGGGTTATAAACGACATAAAGATCGTGTTATTATGCACTTTTTAAAATTCCATTATTTTGATACAAAACCAATTTCTTTTATTCTACATGTGTTATTTATGAGATATTTTATTATGATCTATGTGTATCACATGAAAATTAATACATATTAAGGGTGTTACCTGATAGATCTAAAATTCATTAGGTAAGGAATTTAATCTATAGAGATGATAAGTTTTATGATACCTTAGTGAATAACCTTGGTAATTTTTATGACACCTCAGTGAGAAAATTGGTGATATGTTTATGAATATCTCATTTAAATGTTTTATCCACATATATAAGTTATGTTTCATGTTTTTATTATTATTATATTCCTCTTTCTAATGTCTTTATGATATTCCTCATGTCTTTATTGATAATTCTCACAATCACATGTAAACTATTTCCCTTGTTTTTATTTACTGGGCATTATGCTCACCCTTTCCTTTAATATATGTCCCCAGGTTATAATATTCAATAAATGTACTTAGAATGAACCTTTAATAATCCTTTAAACATTAATATAATAATGTTGTATGTTTTCATGTATTATGTACCATTTTTTCAAAAAACTAAACTTTAATAGATCCTCTATTTTTTACAATATAATGAAATTTATGTAATAAAAATTAGGTTAGTCGTATTTGGTATCCCCAAAACGTTTAGTTATTTGGGGAAATTATGATTTTAAGACATTATGAGAAACCTTATGGACAAGTTAAAATATAGAAAAACATCCTTGTATTTTGGTGAAATATTAAGTTGATTTTTTCTAAGAAAACAAATCCCTATCTAAGTACACACAAGTGGATGTGTCTCTAGAAAATATGTATCAAGGGGTAAAACCTGAAAACATAGATTTTATCTAGACTCTAATAAGAACTAGTGCATGAAAACAGATTTTCTACACTCCTAGAATGACACTCCTAAGGGATATGTTTTGTTAATCAGAATCTTTTTATAAACAATTAAGAATGATTTATAGAAAATGTAATTTTCTTTAAAGAATAAAATATTTTAGGATGATGTTTTAAGACATGAAATTCTTTTATAATATTATTGTTAAATGAAACAAGTTGTTCACTAAAGTTTTATTCTTTTAAAAATGGAGGGAAATAGGAGAAACCACGTAAATAGTGAGTCCAATGGACTAGGCACTGATGACCTTCTGATGGAATCCTAAATAGAAAACATCATGAGAATGATGAATCAACTAACTCAAGTTATGGTCAATAACATGAATCAATCCAATAGACTAGATTAACCTTGAACGAAACAAATTTTCATTGTGTCCTTTATGGTTCAATGACCTCCTTAATTCAATGGATCTACCGACCCATTTATTGATGAAAAATAGAAAAGATCAATATAAAATATATTTTTAGTACTCTATTGTTTGGAATAAGAGAAATTCACCCTGGTTGTGTACCTCTTAAAGGGAGAAGCCGATCAATGGTGGGTGCTAATAAAAAATACGAATCCAAGAGGGTAGATTGAAACAATGGAGTGGGACTAGTTCAGGGGAACATTTTTTAAAAAATATTTCCCCCATTCGATGCAAATTAAAATAGAGAATCAATTACTATAGATAATGAATAAAAATAATAAATATCTAGGAATCTATGAGATGAATTTCACAAGACTTTCTTGTTACACATCTATCTTTGTCAAGGATCTTGAGGGAAAGGTTGATAGATTATTCGGTGAACTATAACCTTATCTAGCGAAAATTATTGATAATAAAACTATGATAGCTATGAGGATATAGTACAAAGTTCTATGAAGGTTGAACTGGATTTCAGGGAGGTGTAGTGGTCTCAAAAATCAAATGAAAAGAATAGGTATTTGGATCAAATCATAGGGAGGATCTTTGATCAAGGAAGGTGAGGAAATAAATTGAAACTTTCCACGTGAAATATGTGTGGGAATAAGCCTTAGAGTAACTTATTTCTCAAGAGCATGAAATGTTACAAGTGTGTAAGAGTTGTACATATCACTTGGAATAAACATAGTGAGGTGTGGCCTAAACTTCTTAACACTAACAATAGCTAGAAGATGGTCCAGGTCCTACATGAAATTCAATGCTTCAAGTGTAAACAGCTTGGACACTTTTCCAATCACTATCCAAATCTGATAGTAGTGGAGGGAAATCACCATCAACCTCATCATAGACCAAGGGTGCAAGGTAATTATTTTAAAATCACGAACGATGAAGTTAGTGCTCCAAATGATGTGGTGGCGGGTACTCTCTTTATTATCTCAAATCTAGAAAGTATTTTTTTTATTCTAGTTTTACGCAATCCTTTATTTCACCTAAGTTTTTAAAAAATAAATAATCAATCCATAAACTGATAGAATTAGAATTATCATTCAAGAATACTTGAGGGATTCTAGAAGAATCAACATTTTCTGGAAACTATAGTATTCACTTTGGAAAACACAATCACATCAAAAATATATTAGTCATTCCAGTGTTGGAATTCGACATTATACTAGGGATGGAATGGCTCTCAAAGTATAATGCTAAGATCAAATACATAATAAAGGAAATCTTAGTATTCATTAATTGACAACCTACAGTTATTTTCAAATTAGAGATATCTCGACATGATATTTTTCTAGAAGCACCACCCGTAGCCTTCTTTATGAAAATGATCAGTGAAGATGGATAAGAAAATGAAAGTATACAAATATATAATGTCCCCATAATTTAGGAACACCTTGATGTATTTCCAAAGGATTTAACTAGAGCTCCCCCATAAGGAGAGGTAGAGTTATCCATTGAACTTATGCATGGATCCAAGACAATTTCAAAGACCCTATATAGAATTGAAAATGTTGAGCCAGAGGAATTAAGGAAGAAACTCCAAGATATTTTGGAGAATGGTTTAATCCAACCAAGTGTGTCTCCTTGGAGAGAACATGTTCTCTTTGTAAAGAATAATGATGGATCAATATGGTTATTCATTGATTATAGACAACTTAACTGTATCACATTGAAGAACAAGTACCCTCTTCCAAGAATCGATGATTTGTTTGACCAGCTTTGTGGGGATCATTTCTTCTCCAAGATTGATCTTTGATCTAGTTATCATCTATTGAGGGTGAATAAATAAGATATTCCAAAGACTACCATCCTATAAATATATGAGCATTATGAGGTTTATGTTATGTTATTTGTCTAGACTAATGCTCCTTTTATTTTATGGATTTGATGAATAGAGTCTTTA
This sequence comes from Viscum album, assembly GCA_963277665.1. Classification (NCBI taxonomy): domain Eukaryota; kingdom Viridiplantae; phylum Streptophyta; class Magnoliopsida; order Santalales; family Viscaceae; genus Viscum; species Viscum album. The sequence goes on from OY728147.1 coordinate 218,346,539, forward strand.
AGGACTACCTCGATAACTTTTTGGTAGTTTTAATTGATAATATTATGATATATTCCAAAACTCATGAGGATCATGAGGATAATCTATGTTTTATATTGAAAACTATATGGAAGGAGATGTTATTTGGAAATTTTAGTAAAAGTGAACTTTGGTTATAATAAGTAGATTTCTTGGGGCACATTATAACCAATGAAGGAATCTCAGTTGACATTGTAAAGATAAAGGTTGTAGAGGAGTGGCCTCATCCTACAACCATAATTGAGACTCATTGTTTCCTTGGTTTAGAAAGATATTTTAGGTTTTTGTGAGAAAATGTATACAAATTTCTAATACACTAAACAAGTTAACTCGAAAAGGGTTCAAGTTCATATGGAAAAAGGAGTGTGAAGAAATATTCTAGAGCTCAAGAAGATATTGGTTACTGAACCCATGATAAATATATCCTCTATTAGAGAAGGATTCGTTTTTTTAATGATGAATATATATAATTTATTGGGTACATACTCATGAAAAAAATGACATGTTGATTTCTTATACATCATGACAGTTGAAACCTTAGAAGAAGAAATATCCTAAACATGACCTGGAGATGTCTAGAGTTGTTTTTTCTCTGAAGATATGGAGGAACTGTCTTTATAGGGATAAATGTGACATTTAAACAGACCACCGAAGTTTAAAGTATATTTTCATGAAAAAGGAATTGAACATGAGATAGAGGAGATGGTTTCAACTTCTTAAATACTATGATTTTTCAATACATTATCATATTGAAAGAGAAAATAGTGTCAATTATGCATTAAGTAAGAAATACCCAGTAGTTTTAGCAATGATGAGGATTCAAATAGATCCTTTGATCAATGACCTAGTAAAACAGGACATGGGAATCATAAGGGAAGGGACATCATCAACCTATCCAAAATGATTTCTCAACTATAATTATTATATAAGATCAAGAAATATCAAAAGAAATATCATTCATTACAGAAGAAGATAGAGGTTGTGAAGAATGGAAAGTTTGTTGTGTTCAATATTGATCAATAAGGTGTACTAACATTTCATACAAGCCTATGTGTTCAATATATTCTATAAATAAAGAAGGAGCTGATGGATGAAGCTCATAACTCTACTTTCTCTTTACATCCATGAAGTGTGAAAAATTATAGGGACATTTGTGACCATTATTAGTGGGATAAAATTATAAGGGTGATTGTTCACTAAAATATAAGGTGTTGAGTTTGTAAATATGTTAAGGCATACTAACAACTTTCTAAAGGGGTATTAGAACCACTACCCATACTAGCATGGAAGTGTAATACTATCACTTTGGACTTTATCACTGGTATGCCAAAAATAGCGAAAGGAAATTATGTGATGTTGGTTAGAGTGGACCATATCACAACTAATGCACATTTTTCTCTATTCAAGAATATTTATCTCATGATAAACTTTCCAAGATTTACTTAAAGGGAGTAGTAAGGCTATATGGGGTACCAATTTCTATCATTTTAGATTGTAATCCATGGCTTACATCAAAATTTTAGAGAAGTATTCAACATGTTATAAATATTGAATTGAATTTCAGTACCAACTATCACCCAAAAATTAATGTCCAATCTAAATGGAATATTCAAACACTTGAGGAAATGATTAGAACATGCTCAATGGAATTTAATGGTGGATGGTATCATCATCTCCCATTAATTTAGTTATCATACAACAATATCTTCTATTTAAGCATTCAAATGGCACCCTATGAAGCTCTATATGTAAATATATATAGAACTCCTACTTATTGGGATAGATATGGTGATAGAAAGCTTCTTGCGCTTGATCCTGTAAAAGCGATGAAAGAAAAGGTTCATTTCATTCAACAACACATAAATTATTCTCATATTCGACAGAAGATCTATGTTGAAAACCATAAAAGTGACTTGGAGTTTTATGTTGTATGTAAAGTCTTCCTCCAAATTTCACCTTGTAAGAGAGTCATGTGATTTGGTAAGAAAGTGAATCTCATCCCCATGTACATTTTCCCCTATGAAATCATTGATTTCATAAGAGCAGTTCCCTATTGGTTTTTTACTTCCTCCAAATATAGATAAATTTTAGGATGTATTCCACACATCTCTCTTGAGCAAGTACATACATAACCCTTAACATGTATTGAATTTGATGGTGGTGAAAATGGAACATAATATCTCAAATAAGGAGCATCCATTGGAGATCTTTAACTATAGAGACAAGGTTATATTCAAAAATAGTGCCCACCTCATTAAAGTGTTGTGTAGTAACCACAAATATGAAGAATAGACATGGGAACCAAAGAATACAATGAGGAAAAAGTACCAAAAACATTTATCTTTTGAGTGAACAAGTTGAAATTTTAGGGATAAAATTTATTTAGAGGGTAAGAATGTGACGACCTTAAATTTTTGAATAAAAAAATTTTCCCAAAAATTTGTGTTAAATTATTTTTTACTCAACATAAATATATCTATTTAACAATGAAGTTAGTTTAATTTGAATGTGACCATTGGTTTTTGACCATTATATGACCATTGGATAACTATGAGTGTTGGTTAGTATGACCATTGGAAATTATACTCCAAATAATAATTTTAATGTTATAATTGGTATAATAAATAGAAATTATAGTGGTTAATTAATGATCAAAGAAGGGTCGATGGCCTCATCTAGTAGATTCATTCCATATGAAGCCCATTTATTAGAACAAGGGGGGGAGGTAGTGCCTTTGGGATCCACTCTTGACCAATCCCAATATAAGCTTAAACATGTTGATCTTGAATGAAATCACCTATGGGAAAAGTTCAAGTTAGTAGAGATTACCTGTAATGTCCCGACTCGGCTCACTACTAAACTAGTGGTTGGACTGGTCGTCACATGACCTCAAGCGCATCACCCCATATGCCAGAGGATGCCGACTAGCAGTGAGGGTCTAAGGATAGTTAGTGGGGAGACAATACCCTCTTATCAGAGTTGCACAACAGTATATCAAAGTAAATAACAAACAGTGGAAACAAATAGCGAATGAAATATAATAAATGATAAAGCAACAGAAGGTAGATTTTTTAAATCTTGAACAAACAAATGGACAACATCAATTATATAGCAGATGCATCCATGACATGCTAATGATACAAAAATGGAAAATAGTTAACAAAACTTCATTCTTATCATTCCATTAAAAAAATAAATATACAATAAATCCATGCCTTAAAGGCAGTCTCCTCAAGCATCCCAAGCTTCTGCTCGGTCCTTTTCTCCTATCTTCCAAGTAAATGAAAACAGCATAATCCTGTAACCAAATAGAATCTACTTGGGTACCCCAGTGCAATAGTGGCCCGAGTGGGGTGTGAGATCTAAATCTCATAAGGCCAGGACCACCAGTGTCTACCCCAAATCCATAAATTGGATAAATAATTTAAACCATGTGAAATCATGCATAAATAAAGCAGTACAAAGTAACTATATACCCAAGTACCTACTTCTGCCTTCAGCTGGTGTTTGAAGTTGAATTATACAATTGTATTTCATACTCAACAATAATTAAATAATAATTTTAATTTTTCCATTATTCAAACCTCATAAAATTACGAAAGTCTCAAGATTCTTCATAAGCCCGACAGCCCACATATAAGTCACTCATCACAGATGTCTCTAAAGTACATCTATGAAATCAAAGTAAAGAGCGAATCCAAGCTTGTTCTTTGTCTTAGATAACACATCATAATTTATTCAATTTAATCTTTCATATACTATGTATGAGCCTATCCACTAAAATAATGATTCTCTCCTGGGTCTATCCACTAATAGTGATTCTCCCAATTCATTGGTAAGTATGAACCTTTTATCATATTCAATTCAAAAATCATAATTTCACAATAGTTCTCATTAACCAATTAATTCGTTTCATGTATAACCAATTGGACCCATAGTCCAATGTCGATTAATGGGTCTAGAATATCATGTCTAGAACCCTCATGAGTATTTGGAGCATCATTTATTGTCTCAAAACCCATGGGTATTTGGAGCATCAGTCCCTGACCCATAAAAGAATATTTTCTTGCAAGCTGGGTATAGAACCCCATTTCTAGCACCCCATGAGTATTTGGAGCATCAGTCCCTGTCTCTCAACCCATTTATCAATAATACATATATATTTATCATTGGTGTAGAACGACATGTCTAACACCCCACAACCATTCATTAATTAATTAATAAATTAATTAATCCAATCCGTTAATTAATTCAACAACTAATTAATAACATAAATCGCCCGTCAAAATTCAACCATTAATTAACCATTAAACATATAAATAGTAAATAATTAATTAATAATTAATTATTCTTATCAATCCAAATAATTAATTAACTCCACATTTAATTATCCAAATTCTTTAATAAGTCTGAACTTGTCCACTCAAATAGTGATTCAACCAGGACTTTAACAATTTACATGCACGTCAAAATCTTCAAAAAACATACTGAACAGAGCCCATATATTTTTAAACCATCTCATACATCATCTCATAATACAAAACAACTCCATTAAAGACAGCTTAATGCATGGAAATCTAACATGCATCAAAATGTACCCATGGCCAACAGTCATAACAAACAATTAATTCACAGTCTTAATTTAATGCATTAAAATTAATTAATTCAGCAATAAATTAATTAAATCTTATATAGTTAACCAATAATCAATTAATTAATCATTTTCTATTTATCATGTAATAATCAATCCATCCATTAATTTTTACCAGTTTCCAATTTATATTCTGAACATTTCAAATATTCAATATTCTTAATAATTAGTAATAGCCACAATATTGATTCCAACTCATTACAATATAATTAATTCTACAATTAATTACCCTATTACCCATTCTACCCATTCAAATAATTTAACTATTTAATCATATCACTTTAACAAAATTAGCCAAACAGGCTTAAGATCAAAACATGTTTAAGTCCTCATTTATCTCATGTGGGCGGCATCATTTAATAACATCAAAATTGTCATGAATAGACATATAATAATCAATGAAACTCAAATTCTCAATTTATTTAAAGAAGCTATGTTTTTTAAATAAAGTGATAGGGATTTGGGACCCTAAATCGGGGTGGCACCATTTTATATCTGAAGAACATTAATATACTTGGCGGCAACCAGTCCACAACAAGTCCGCAATCGCATGCATGCACACCTTATATATATCTATATATATATATATATATTCACGCGTATTCCCTAAGAAAATATAAAAAAATCAAAATATTAGAATAGGTACTTATAATTAAAGTAGTAAGGACCAACACACCACAAACTAGGTATCGGGGACACCTTAAAATTATCACACCCTTAATTAAACGATGTGAAACAACACCATGGTTAAATAACCTTACCCAAAACATGACGTAAAAGTGAAAATGAACTCATCTGCCTCGCCTTTGTTGGAAGATGTCGGAATATGGTCCAAAGGGTCTGGAGGAGCCCCTTGCACATCCATAGAATCGAAGAATCAAGGAAACCCAATAAAACCTGAACCATGGGATTTTGGCCAAAAAATAGGGTTTGGGAGGATCCAAACGGCCAATGGGAATCCCAAAACAAATGCAGATGGACTCACCTCACCGAGACAGACAATATTCGAGAAGACATCGGGATGATTCGATCGCGCGAAGAGGAGCCGGCAAGGGGGTGTAGCATGCCTCAAAAAAGAGGCCTAGTGCAATTTGTTAGTTCCTCTCATATGGGGGTGCACCACCCTCATGTTCTCTCCCTAAATTATCAACTACACCCACGATAAACAAATAGTCTTAATATAAAAATAATAACATTTATTATTCTCATTTAATATAATGTTACTTCATTAACTAATATTTAAATAAATATTTCACAATTAATTCTGAAAACCCCCATTAATCATCCAATATAACTAATAAACTAATAATAATAATATCCTTATTATTATTATTTTTAAATATTTCTTTTATTTAAAATAAAATAAAAAAATATTTCAAAAATCAGATAACTGCACAGCTGACCTGCACCATTTGACTACTCATCCATAACCTGATATCTATATTTAAAATGGTTTAATTAAATTAAACCCAACTCCACATTTATACCTTACATAATATTACCATTTAAAATAACCTTTCTTAGATAACATCCAAATCATCATTATTTAATTAATTATCTCAACACAAATTAATTAAAAAAAACTTTTGCTTCGCAGTGATTAATTAAATTCTTATTGACCTTTAATTTAATTAATGAAACCCCAAAAAAATAACAACCACACATAAATCCATAATAATAATAATTACATTATTATTTTCATTATTATTCAACCTTAGATAAAACCCAGCACCTCTTATTAAATAAAAACACTTCTTTATTAATTACGAAACTCCTTATTTAATTAGGCGTTTCTTTGAGATACCCAAAAGACTCATTAATTTCCCATCAAAATTATACCTCATTAAACATCCAAGTAAAATCTTTTAACATAAATGTTACAACACATTTAATTAAAAACTCTTCTTCATTCATTATTATCTTAATAAACATTTCATAATTAATTATGAAACTCCCAATTTATTACAATATCATTAATATGATAAAAACTGTAACCCATAAACCCTAATTTAATTTCCATAATAATAATTATTATTATATTCATAAAACTAAAATAATAATAATCTAATTATTATTATTTTTAAAACTTTTGATAAACCTGACACCACTATTTAATAACAATGCTTCGTTAAATCTGAAACTCTTCATTTTATTAAATTTTTCTTTGAGAAGATCAAAATTGTCATTAAATTATCATAAATAATATGCTACTTTAACATGAAATTAAAATATCAATGAATCAATATAATTTATGACACTATATTAATAATAATAACATTATTATTATTAGCACATTCCTCCATTTAATAATAAATGGTCCTCTAATAATTTTGAAACTCTTCATTTAAATATAAGGGTTCTTTGATAAACCCATAATCCAAATTAATTTCTCCATTCATTATTTAATTAATTCTTTAACATTCATTTAATTCAAAACCCATAATAATAATAATAATAAATTAATTATTATTATTATTCAAACCTTTTTTTAATTAATTACAAACTCTCATATAATATTATTTAATTAAATTAAATAATTTATTAAATAGCATAAACTGAATAGGTTGGAACGCAACTATGCGCTGCCCATGCAGATCCATTAAAGTGGAATTTTCTGAAATCGATGTTCCCGAGACTCATCGGGACACCTTCAAAAATTATCAGGTAATTACGCAAGTCCAAAAGTGACACCTTTATGTGTTCCAACACTCAGAATAAAATTCTAGAGCTCGGTTTAAAAAAATGACCTATTGAAAAACTGAAAAAAAAAATCAAAAACATTTTTATTTTAACCCGGTTTAATAACACGGGACTTTACAATATACCCACCTTAAAACTTATCATCCCTAAGAAGCCATCGGGAACCACTACTAAAACAACCAACCTACCAAGGTCATTTAATCTTGTTATAAGTGATGTGTTGTGTTTCCAACGTCAAACAAACCTTTAACCCTTCACAAGTCTAATGGATAAGCCTTTAAAACCAGAGCCAATACTCAGTTTATAGCTTAAACATCAAAACAGTTCTTATATCTTAGGTCATTAGAAGGACCACATCAACCAAAATGGTTGAATCTCAATCAGTCAACATAACAATTTTCACATTCTTCCCTCGAAAGATTTTGTGGACCCAAAACCCCATTTTACCCTTTATCTGATGATGTTCCTTTAAAACTATCCAAAACCATTGGCATGTAAAACAAATTCCTTACCCAGTCTCTGGTGAAATTTCAAAGTCAAGTCCTTATAAGGATATTTTAAAACAACTATTTCCCAACACAAAAAGAAAAGTAGCCCAAAGAATCAATGCATCCCATGTACTACCAAGATAACAACCACTCATCAAGCCCAACAACATTTAAATTGTAGCACGGTGTAATTCTAACACTATCTTACTGTCTCCATGACGAGGTCAATATAGTGGAAATACTTGTCATATTCAGAAGAGAGTACTAAGATAAAATCCAAGGTCATTAAGAAGATCAGTCAAAATATTACTAGACAACTCTGTTATTAAAGCTCGACATCACCTGTTAACACGTTTATTGAAAACAATGCAACAATACCCACCTTAGGATTTTCCATGACGTCGCAAGAAAAGATTAGCTTCTCACTAGCACATGTTTTTAGAATACATTAATGCATGCATGTGACATTCCTAGAACCACAATCACCACATCAAACATTGATCATAAAATCAATAACATAAACATATCGGCATACCAAAATAGTCGAGTCCCAAGAAGTCCTCTTGAGCAGTGGGACAAACTTACTTTAATAGCCTAGAACATTCTATGGGTACTAACTACCATGGGTTAGCCCCTTATGATCATTAACGTCGACCCACTCTCTTGGACACACAAAACCAAAAACATAAGATTCAAATGTTCCTTTTTTTGTTTTATCCATTTTAATTAATTCATTCCAACCTTTCATCATTTGAATGAATTTCAGCAAACACACAATTACTTTTTCAAAAAAAATCCATTTGGTTTTTAAAATAATGCCCTATAGAAAAATAAGCATGATATCACAAACATCATCTTTAAACATTCTACATTCAGTTTTATTCAAATATAAAGAGGCAATTTAGTATCTAAATTCCTTTTAACAAAAAGGAGACCTCCAAAAGTCCCATTTATTTAATTAGGGTTCTTCAAAAACAACCCCACAATGGTTCATTACAATCAAAACTCAGCAGCATTACATTCATAAATATTTTAAAAATATACTATGGTTATATGGTTTAGTCATGTGGGTGGCCATCTACCAATCGATAAGGAGACCATACACCTTATCACAGGTAGTTGGATCCCATTTATCATAATCAACATTCATTTAACATTTTAACTTTAGTAGCCTTTAATATATCAAAACATCAATATCATGTTAGCATAAGAAGTAACACAACAATAGGTTATAACATAGAATCATGGAACAACAACAAAACATGATAATAACTAAGGTAGTATGGAATATAACCACTTAGTAATGTTAAATATATCACCAAAACATTCTATATAGAGATCCACGCTAAAGAAGATCAAAACATGGCATTGCACCCAAGGAACAAAATCCAAATTAGCAGGCATCCTACTAATGAAACTACATGGCATGTTATATGAATAACATGTGAATCTCTATGTGAGTAAGATGATGCACGTACGAAACTTCTTTTCCATGTCAGGCCAAGAAAATTATTTTTTTCAAAATTCACAAAATCAATAAACTACGGAAAAGACACCAGTCACTCAAGGTGAAATCATATCTACTGTAAGCTCTAATAGTACAAACATCAATTCCCATCCCCATCAACTTGGTCATTTCCCATACATGGGGTGATCAACCCCAAGCACAGCTATTAACCAAAGTGTCGACACATTCCTAGTCTCATGTCTACCAACCCCAAAATAGTAAGACAAAGGAAAAGAAACCCTCTAATACCACATTGTAACGTCCCGACCTGGCTCACCACTAAACCAGTGGCTAGACCGGTCGCCACATGACCTCAAACGTGTCTCCTCAAACACCAGAGGCTGCCGACTATTAGTGAGGGTCAAAGGATAGTCAAGGGGAGACTATACCCTCTTATCAGATACGCATAGTAGTATATCAAAGTAAATAACAAAAAATGGCAATAAATAGTAGAAAAAATCTAATAAATGATAAAGTAGAAGAAGGTTTATTTTATAAATCATGTAAAAACAAATGGCCAACATCAATTATATATCAGATGCATGCATGACATGCTAATGATACAAAAATAGAAAATAGTGAACAAAACATCATTATAAACATTCCATTACAAAAATAAATAAACAATGACTCTAAGCCCTGAGAGCAGTCTCCCCAAGCATCCTGAGATTCTACTCGATCCTTTACTCTTATCTTATAAGTAAATGCAAACAACATAATCCTACAAACAAATAGAATCTACTCGGGTACCCCAGTGTAATGGCAGCCTGAGTAGGGTGTGAGATATAAATCTCAGTAGGTCGGGACCACAGGTGTCTACCCCAAATCCGTAAATTTGATAAATAATTTAAACAGTGTGAAATCATGCATAAATAAAGCAAGCATTACAATGTAACTATATACCCAAGTACCAGATTCAGTCTTTAGTTGGTGTTTAAAGGTGCATTATACATTTGTCTTGCATACTCAACAATCATTACATAATCATTTTCATTTTTTTAATATTCAAACCTCATTAAATTACAAAAGTCTCAAGATTCGTCCTATTCCTATCATCCACCGTATAATTCACTCACCATAGATTTCTCTAAAGTAAATCTAAGAAATCAAAGTAAAGACCTAATCTAATCTTGTTATTTGGCTTTGAAAAAATGTCATAATTTATTCAATTTAATCTTTCATATACTATGTCTGAGCCCATCCACTGAAATATTTATTCTCTCCTGGGTCCATCCACTAATAGTGATTCACCCAATTCATTAATAAGTATGAACCCTTTCTCATATTCAATTCACAAATCATAATGTCACAATAGTTTTCATTACCAAATTAATTCATTTCATGTAAGACCAATTGGACTCATAGTCCAATGTCAATTAATTGGTGCAGAACATCATGTCTAGCACCCATGTGAGTATTTGGAGTGTGAGTCCTTATCTCACAACCCATGGGTATTTGGAGTATCAGTCCCTGACTCATAAAAGAAAATTTGTTTGAAATCTGGGTGTAGAACACCATGTCTAGCACCCCGTGAGTATTTAGAGCATCAGTCCCTGTCTCATAACCCATTTATAAATAATAAATATATATTTATCATTGGTATAGAATTTCATATCTAACACCCCACAACCATCCATTAATTTATTAATTAATTAATTAATTAATCTGTTAATTAATTCAACATCTAATTAACAACATAAATCACTCATCAAAATTCAACCATTAATTAACCATTCAACAACTCAATAGTAAATAATTAATTAAAAATTAATTATTCTTAGAAATCTAAATAAATAATTAACTCAATGTTTAATTATCCAAATTCTTTAACAAGTCTGAACCCGTCCACTCCAATAGGGATTTTTCTAGGACGTTAACAATTTACATGCACATCATAATCATCACAAAACATGCTGAACAAAGCCCATATATTTAGCAACCACATCACACATCATCTCATAATATAAAACAACTCCATCCAAGACAACTTAATGCATGGAAATCTAACATGCCTCAAAAGGTACCCATGGCCAACAGTCGTAGCAAATAATTAATTCACAAACTTAATTTCATGCATTCAAATTATTTAATTCAAAAATTAATTAATTTAATTTTATCTCTTTGACCAATCATCAATTAATTATACATTTTCTATTTATCATATAATAATTAATCCATCAATTAATTATTACCAGTTTCAAATCTATATTCTGAACATTTCAAATATTCAACATTTTCAATAATCAGTAATAGCCACAATTTTTATTCCAAATCATTGCGTGATAATTATTTCTACAATTAATTACCCTATTACCCATTCTTCCCTTTCAAATCATTTAACTATTTAATCATATCACTTTAACCAAATTAGAAAAATATTCTTAAAATCAACATATGTTCAAGTCCTCATTTATCTCATGTGGGAGGCATCATTTAATAACCTCAAAAGTGTCATGCATAGACAAATCGTAGTCAATGAAACTCATATAATCAATTTATTTAAAGAAGCTATAATTTTTAAATAAAGTGATAGGGATTTAAGACCCTACCTCAGGGTACCACCATTTTAAATCTGAAGCGCTTTAATAAACTTGGTGGCAACCAGTCCAAAAATGGTTCGCAATCGCAAATGTGTGCACCTTTTATATATATATATATATATATATATATATTCACATGTGTTCCCTGTAACAATATAAATAAAAATCGAAATATTAAAATAGGTAATCAGAATCAAAGCAGTAATGACCAACGCACCTCTAACTAGGTATCGGGGACCCATAAAAGTTATCACATCCTTAATTGAATGATGTGAAACAATACCAAGGTCAAATAACCTTACCCAAAACAAGACAGAAAATAGAAAATGAACTCATCTGCCTCGCATTTGTCAGAAGATTCCGTAATATAGTCCAAAGGGTCTAGAGGAGCCCCTTGCACATCCCTAGAACCAAAGAAACAATGAAACACAATAAAACCCGAACCATAGGATTTTTGCCATGGAAACAGGGCGAGGAAAGTTCCAAACGTCCAATGAGAATCACAAAACAAATCCAGATGGACTCGCCTCACTGAGACAGACAAGATTCGAGAAGACACTGGGAGGATTCGATCACGTGAAGAGGAGCCGACGAGGGGGTGTACTGTGCCTCAATGAAGAGGCCTGATGAATTTTTTTCGTTCCTCCAATATGGCGGTACGCTACCCTCATGTTCTATCCCCCAATTATTGAATGCACCCATGATAAACTAATAGTCTTAATAAAATAATAATAACATTTTTTATTCTCATTTAATATAATGTTACTTTATTAACTAATATTTTAATAAATGTTTCACAATTAATTCTGAAAACCCCCATTAATCATCAAATAAAATTAATACAATAATAATAATAATATCCTTATTGTTATTATAAAATATTTCTTTTATTTAAAATAAAATAAAAATCAATCATTTTAAAAACTGGATAACCGCACAGCTGACCCGCACCATTTGACTACTCATGCACAACCTGATATATATATATATATATATATATATATATTTAAAATGGTTTAATTAAACTAAACTCAACTTCTCATTTATTCCTTATTTAATATTACCGTTTGAAATTACCCTTCTTCAATAACGTCCAACTCGTCATTATTTAATTAATTATCTTAACACAAATTAATTAAATAAAAACCTCTACTTCGTAGATATTAATTAAATACTTATTGACCTTTAATTTAATTAATGAAACCCCCAAAAATCCATTATTATTATTATTTATAATAATAATAACATCCAATCATAAATACATAATAATAATAATTACATTATTATTTTTATTATTATTCAACCTTAGATAAAACTGAACACCTCTTATTAAATAAAAACACTTCTTTATTAATTACGAAACTCCATATTAAATTAGACGTTTCTTTGAGATACCCAAAAGCCTCATTAATTTCACATCAATATTTTACCTCATTAAACATCCAATTAAAATATTTTAACATAAATGTTACACCCCATTTAATTAAAAACGCTTCTTCATTCATTATTATCTTAATAAACATTTCACAATTAATTATGAAACTCCCAATTTATTACAATATCATTAATATGATAAAAAATCCAACCCATAACCCCTAATTTAATTTCCATAATAATAATTATTATTATATTCATAAAACAAAAATAATAATAATCTCATTATTATTATTTTTCAAACTTTTGATAAACCCAACACCACTATTTAATAACAACGCTTCATTAAATATGAAACTCCTAATTTTATTAAATTTTTTCTTTGAGAATCTCAAAAGTGTCATTAAATTCTCATAAATAATATACTCCTTTAACATGAAATTAAAATATCAACGCATCAAAATAATTTATGACACCATAATAATAATAATAACATTATTATTATTAGTACATTCTTCCGTTTAATAATAAATGGTCCTTTAATAATTCTGAAACTCTTCATTTAAATAAAATGGCTCTTCGATAAACCCATAATCTAAATTAATTTCACTAATCATCATTTAATTAATTCTTTAACATTCATTTAATTAAACAACCATAATAATTATAATAATAAATTAATTATTATTATTATTAAACCCATCTTTTAATTAATTAAAAACTCTCATATAATATTATTTAATTAAATTAAATAATTTATTAAACAAGGTAAACTAAATGGGTTGGAACGCAACTGTACGCTACTAGTTCAGATCCATCAAAGTGGACTTTTCAGAAATCGGTGTTCCCGAGACTCATCGGGACACCTTCGAAAATTATAGGGTAATTATACAAGTCCAAAAATGACACATTTAGGTGTTCCAACACTCAGAATAAAATTCTAGAGCTTGTTTTAAAAAATGACCCATTGATAAACTGAAAAAAAAATATCGAAAACATTCATATTTTAACCCAGTTCAATAACATGGGACTTTACATTACCACTCAAGAGATGTTAGCTAAACCTCCCCATGAGTTTATCAATATCACACATCTCACCCTTAGGTCATATTCGTGTGTTATAAGGGCTTATGTTTCAATTCCCTAGTTAGTTAAAATTTAATCCCTTTGTATAAATAATTTTTTTTCTATAATTTCCATTTTGAGATAGTTTTTCTTAAAAAATTTCCAAATTTGATAAATATATTTTTCAGACATAAATTGTACTTCATAGAAAAGATATAATTATTATAATAAAATATGATTTTATTAATAATTTTTATTTTAAAGAAATGGTATTATTTACAATCTTATTTAAATTTAAATGATAAAATAATTTTATTTTTTTCAAGTGTCAGAAATTTCACTTTAAATTTTACTATGCATTTTCTATTTGCAATTATTTATAAAAAATAAGGCCTTGTATATTTAAAAGTTAAATTTATCATACTTATAGTATTATTATAATAAAATAAACATCATTTTTTAAATCATCACATTGAAATTATGTTACGGTGAATTTATAAGAATTTCTAAAATATTTATTTTTAATGAATATTAAAAATATAATTTCAAGTTTTTTTTATTTAATGACATCATAAGGGTGTGATAATTAATATAAAATTCTTATTAACTCGTATGGATTAAAATATGATAACAGGTTTCCCAATTGGCCAATACCATGGGAAAATACCGTGGGCAAGCCCATGGTTTTGCAAATATCACTACTGAGGTGTCCAAGGAAATTGATAAAAACACCCTCAATATTTCTGTAAATACCAACCCATTTCTTTATTTTATTTCATTTACAGTTCATTATCCCTATAGATATGGGATTATTTCGTCCCATTTAGTCATCACAAGGTATCCTCAACCCCCCAAGTTCTCGATCTTCAAGTTTTAGGAACACTCTTCAAGGTAAGCGAAATATGAACTTTTCTTTTCCTTTCAAGATTTCTTTTTATGTGGTATGTATTTCAAATTTTCATACCATGTTCTTATGTCAAATTATTTATATCCCTTTACTTTATTTAGATTATTTTATGAATTTGATACCCTTTCTAACTCTCTATTTTTCTAAAACCATGTTTCTTACCCATTATGTTGTCGAATTTTCATCTCAAAATTTATCCTTTTTTCTCAAGAAATTATTTTAATTTCTTTATGTGAATACCCAAACCTATTTTTTTTCTTGGGGTATTAAAAATATTTAAAAATTATTTATTTGATTCTGGAATTGAAAAGCATAAAACTCTCATTCCCTTTCCGTGGGTTATAAATGACAAAAAGATCATGTTTTTAAGAACTTTTAAAACACCATGATTTTGATATGAAATTCATTTATTTATTATCCATGGGTTATTTGTGTGATTATTTATTATGATATATGTGGATCACATAAAAATAAATAAATATAATGGGTTCACCCTGATATCACTCGAATTCATTTGGTAAATAATATAATCTCTAGAGATGAAAAGGTTTACGATACCTTGTTGAATAACTTTGGTAATGTTTACGACACCATGGTGACAAAACTTGGTGATATATTTATGAATGCCCCATTTAAATGTTGTATCAACATATCCATGTTATGTTTCACTTTATTATTACTATAGTGTTCCTCTTTCTCATTCTTTTATGATATTCCTCAAATTTTTATTGATAATTCTCACCATCAGATGTAAACGGTTTCCCTTATTTTCCATTAATGGGCTTTATATTCTCCATTTCCTTTGATATATGTCCCCAGTTTAGGAGTTGAAATAAATGTACTTATTATGAACCTTGAATAATCCTTTCAAGTTGAATAAAATAATGTTTTATTTTTTCATGTATTACATATCCTTTTTTCTAAGAAACAAACCTTTAAAAGATCCTATTTTTTTGAAAAATTTTGTTATAGTTATGTAATAAAAAGGTATTATGCCATAATTATTGTGCTTTAGTGATGAAGAAAAGAGTCACATTTCTTCGAGGAGCCAGTATTACACATGTTCATGAATGATATTATCATTTTTTCAATGAGTGAAAAAGTATAAATAAAAAGATATAATATATTTAATAAATTTTAAATATGACATTTATATCATAAATATTTCATTTATATCATGTATACTTATTATATTTACTCGTATTACCTCCCATATAATGCATTAGTGAAAAATGTATCACATATCTTAGCGAGGCGGTATTATGTCGTACACACGAGCGACGTTATCACAAACCTTACAGAATGGAACGTAAAATGGTTTATATGATATATGACTCGATACATATAATTATGTTATAAATATAATATATATACTTTATATCAATTGTTATTCTAAACTTTAAGAGGTGGTATTGAAAAAACAAACAGCATTGGTTCACAAGGCGGTAGTCCACCATACATGCCTATAATGTATTCATAACACATTTGATGGAAGTGTGTATGGTTTTAGTAAATACACTTAACATAAAAACATATAATTATATTTATTATACTGAAGTTATTATATAATAAGGTTATAATAAAAATTTCATGGGGTAGATAAAGAAATAAAAAACACAAATTGATGAATGTTACCTCTTCTTCAGGTAACTCTTTTTTTTTTCAAAGGCCTCCCTTGGTTGTATTTATACCTAATGTAAGGATTCTAGTATGATTTATGTTTAACTAAAAGTTATTTGGGTAGTTATTGGAAGATAAAAATATATATAGGTTTCTGAAGACTAAAGGATAGGTGGAATCCTTTTATTAGTGAGGTGAGTGGCACACTTGAATTTTTTTTAAAGAGTGAATTATACACATGTTTTTTACAGTCCACTAGGCCCCAATAATGTAAAAAAAATTATACTAGAATGTTTAAGGTATAAATATTTACATAAAATAAATTATGGATAAGATTATAGGTTATTTATTACCTTAATTTTAATGTTTAACCCCTAAATAAACACCATTTTACCTTAATTGTTCTGATTAACTTTAATTGTCTTTACAAATAACTTTGGTAAAAAAAATTAATATATCCTTATTATAAATTATAAAGTATTATTATTCCAAATATGTAATACATTTTTCTCAATAAAATTTATAAAATTGTAAAATTATAATTTATATTAATATCGCAGACGCCGTGAGATAGTGGGTTTTTAATAATGGTATTTTTTAGAAAATTATGATTCTATATTATCTCAATAATTAATAATAACAATTTTATAAAATTAAATTAATATTTAATGATATAAATTATATAAATTTCATTTAAAAAAATCTCCATTTGGTATTATTTTAATTAATTAAAAAAGAGAAACATTATGCATTTTAAAACAGTTTCTAGGAAACCCCATTTTTAAACCCAAAAACAAATTATATTAAAAACACATGCAATGATGATTAAACGTAATTAAGTAGATTAAATATAACTTATGTTACCTAAAAACATATTCATAACATATTAGTAATTTTTAATTACCTAATTTATCAAAATAAAAAATCTTTTAACAAAAATATGTATTTTTCACTATTCGCTGAAAAATCAATATTTTAAGAAAATTAGAATAAATTCACCCAAATAAAATCGTGATATTATGCTTAAAAAAATTATTGATTTTTTCAAAAAAAAAATTGAAAATTTTAAAAAAAAATTAAAAAATAAGTGCGCCATAAAAATACAAAAATGATATTTTTTTAAAATTATACAGTTTTAAGAGAAAAAAATTGTATTTATTTTTATATCATGTGTAGAAAAACATATTATGGATGTTACAAATTATATTTAATATGTTATATATAAAATAAATCATGTGTGATTAATTTTTTCATGTAAAAACACTTAAGCGCATAAAAATAATTTCCAGCCGAATATTTTCTTTTATTTCCAAAAGAGTTTTATTTATGTTTCTACTTAATTGGTCACCAGAGAACCAATTATATATATATGTGTTTAAACCATATTTTCATAATTTAATTAATTATTTTCATACCCAACATTCTAATAGATTGGTTATAATGGTAATATATATCACAGGTTGTCTAAGTGTGTTATTGTGTGTTGAATACGCTACTGAACATAAAAAATTTCAAGGATGCATGTAATGCAATCTAAATTGGGTGTTGTGTATTATGAATATTGAATGTATTATTTCATGTCCTTTACACTATTTAATATAATTTTATTCTTATAAAATATTAGTGTTTTAAACTACCCATAATAGGAATAACCTACTCCATCTCATCTGAACCTAACTTCCTGACATAATAACGGATTCACACTCTCTTATTTTATATACACTGACTATCCACATATAGCCAATTCTCATCATCCATTATCACCCTGAATCATCCAAACACCCACATTTTATCCTACATCATATATGATATCCAATTTTATCTTGTATCTTTCCCAACCCCTACATTTATCTCATATCATGCTTGATTACTTCTTTTATCCTGCCTCATAGTTGATTACCATTTTTATATCGATGACAATGTATCCTACATTTAACATGAATATATTTTATTCTCATATATTTAACAAAAAATGGTTAATACCTTTATAATATAAGCACCGCATGCAATAAAATCTATCATAGAAACCCAAAATACCATTATCACATTCTTGTATTGTACCTATGACTATCTTTAACTCTCTAACATGATTTAAATATATTAACTCAACCATATTTATCTAGAAAGAATCCATGAAATATGATGAATGTCCTAATTATGGATATGTACTCCCAGACCATTGCTTTGCCTTTTATTGGGTATCTTTCCTACTACCATATCCCACATGTGCAATCATATCCTTGTTATCATCTCCTAGTAGCACTTATGGTCCTACCTCAGATGCATGTTTCTACAATAACCCATAACTCCCATATATTTGTGAGGTCCTCTTATAAACCCTCTCTAGATTCCCCATCTAGCCCTATGCCTGGTGTATTATAAACCATATATTTTATACACTTTATTTTAATATTTATTATATAAAGTCACACATAATACAATCATAAATGGTCTTGAGGACAAGTGTATTTGTGTAATTATATACAAATTATAATAACTTTAAATAGGGATACAATGTTGTTATTTTAAAAACACCATAATATTCCCATAAATTCCCTTGATCTTCTTAAATTTAATGGGATAAACCAGGGCGTACTTGAGAAATTGGTTAGCTATAAATCTTAGTAAGGACATAATCAATGCATGACATGATGAAAGTAATACATGTGAGCCAATAAACATATAAAGGTGACATAAAATTGTGAGAATCATAAACATTAACATCGACTAATGATATAATTTGATTACATCAAGGCTATATAATAATTTGTAAACAAAATAAAACATGAAATCATTAGAATAAGTCAAGGATTTCAATTGGGACAAAATAACCTAGTGTTCTTAGAATAACCTCTATGTCTCCATACATAGTAACTCATGTGATAAAAAAATTACCAAATGCATTATAGGGCTATATAATTTTGGGCACACCGGCCACAATAATATCATGTACTTGAATTTTTGTGCCACGTAGATCAAACAACCTAAAAATGGTATACATCACATTTAATACAATTATTTAGGATTTTGGGTTAAATACATGTAATTACCCAACTAGTGAAGTATAATTACATCTTAGTGATTACCCTTGAGTGAAAATGGGTATGGGTATTCGCAACACAATATTTTGTTATGAAAAATCATAGGATAATTTTTTAAGCATAATTGGTGTGCATAAAATTTCATGCAAGGGTTTAATGATAGTGAAAGGTGTTATATCATTACTTGGGAGTCATGAGTACAGTAAATTGGATTTAAAAATACTTTGAAACATGATCAATTATAAATCAAAATGCTTAGTACAAATAAAGTATTTGGAATAAAAAGGAAGAGAAGAGGATCCCTTACTTAGAGAGGGAACTTCTAAAAGATTTGCAGGATCTTATTAAGAGCATGGGAATACCTTGGGATGGATTTATAAATTGAAATGGAGAAGAAATTAATTCTTGGTGAGTTTTCAATGAAGAGGAGTGGGAGGTTTGGTGGGTATTTAAAGAGAAATAGAGGGTATTTCTTTATTAATTTCAAAACTTAGGTTATGGACCCTATATGAAAAAATAATAAAAACCACAAACCTTCCCATTTTTTCCCAGAGTTTGTGTCCAATATGAGTGGTTTTAAATATTTTATATCTTCAAAAACCAAAAATATTAACATAATACCATTAGTGATGTATAGGTGAGTAATATTTAAAAATAATTTATTTTAAAACTATAAAATATTATATAAGCATTAGAGGATTCATTAAAGGTTCATTAAATTAACCGAATAACTTCAAAAACACATTATTTTAAAGGGTAAATATATATATTTTCTCGTTTATTCCTTTTATATAATATATTACATCACTTTTTTCTATTATTATATCATAATACAAACCATATATTTAGAACGCAATTAGTTTTTCCCAAAAAAATTGAATACCTCATAAATTTATAAAAAAATTAACCATTAGATAATTTTAAATTTTTTATTTAAAAAACAATATTTATTTTACCAAAATAATTTTATAAATATGAGAATTTTCACTTTTAAATAAAAATATTTATTTACTAGAAAATATAGTTTTTACAACACTAACAACTTTCTGACCCTTATAATAATTTAACTGGATTTCATTTAATTATATTATAATTTGTGTTTTAATAAATATTATTTAATAAAAATATATTATTAAAGTAAAATTTATTTCAAAAAAATCAATTTATCAAATGGTGTGACTTAATATAAACTATATATTTCTGAAAATGCAATTTTTATTTTATTGTATCAAAATATGATTTTTATCAAACTCATTGTATAATCATTTAAAAAGTAATAAAAACATTGGATAAATATAATCATTACATTATTACAAATAAAATATAATTATTTATATTATAAGGGCCTAGATATATAAATCCTTATTACACCATCATACACCCAAAGGGTAAGCTGTGTGATGGTTGTGCTTTCTTGGAGTGGTTCGATGAACGTGGTGCGGGACATGATCTCAATAAGCTTGAACTTCTCCTGTAAATAATTTGACTTAGGATTCAATTGTTGAAACTTGGCTTGATGTTGGTCAAGTGAAATTCTTAGTGATTCTGTATCCCTCATAAGTTTCAATAAATGTGATTCATAGCGATTGGCCCTACTATTTAAGGATATCTCTTCTTCCATCCATGTCAATTAGACTTTATCACAACCCTTAATATATACTAATCTTAATGGTCACTAAACAATGGATATATTATAAATTTTTATGAATATTAATGGTATTTTAAATTGAATAAGATAAATTTTATAATGTTTCAAAATATACTAAGTATTTCATGTGGTTTTGATAACGTTATTACATAATAAGGAATTTATTAGTTCAAAAAGGAGAGGTTCTTTTCTAAAAGTTTTAGTCATTACATTATTCCCCCTTCAATAATTTCAGCCTTGAAATTTTATTTTATACACTAAAATATATGAGGGTGATTTTGTTTCATCACCTCATCTAGTTCCCATGTCCCCTTCTATAATTTGTGGTTTTTCCATAGTACTTTGACCATGGGAGTTGTCTTGTTTCATACAACTTTTTCTTTATGATCTAAGATCTTCACTGACTACCCTTTGTATGAAAGATCATTCTCAAAAGGTTATACCTCTGGGTTCAGAACTTGTGAGGGGTCTAGTATACACTTCCTCAATAGGGATACATAGAAGATAATATGTACTTGAGATCTGTTAGGTGAGAGTTCTCGTTGATAGTCCACAACTCTAATGCAATAAATGATATCAAAGGGGTAAATATATCTAGAACTAAGCTTTCTATTCTTCCAAAACCTCATGAATTTGTTCCACATAAATATATTAATGAACACCTTATCTTTGACCCAAAAATATAGGTCTCTTTGATGATTGTTTTCATAGATTATCTATTGAATTTGTGTGGAGTTCATATGGTGTTGAATATTTTGAACCTTATTTGTCATCGCATTGACAAGATTAGGTCCCATAATCTTCAACTATCAAACTTCATCCTAGTATATTGGAGTCGCATACCTATTCCCATACATAGATTCATAAGGTAACATTTTAATGACGGAATGGAAACTTTTGTTATATGAGATCTCCACTAGGGTAATGTGTTGATCCCAATATTCTAGGAAATATATTGAAACACATCTCAATATATCCTCTAGAGTTTTAATGGTTCTCTCAAACTGACCATCCATCTGAGGGTGATAAAAAGTACTAAAACTTATCTCTATACCAAATTCTTGTTGAATGATTCTCTAGAACCTCAATTTAATACTTTAATATTTATTAGATACAATAGAGTTTAGTACTCCATATGGTCTTACCACTTCCTTTATATATATACTGGTCTGTTAGTCAAGAGATAAATCTTTCGTGGTAATAATAAAATGTGCTGAATATCTAATATGATCAACTACTACCCATATGTAATTAGTGCCTTTAGATATTAAGGGGTCCTACAATGAAATCCATGGTTATGTTTTCCCATTTCCAGACTAGTATGTGAAATGGTTGCATCATAACCTTAGACTTATATCATTCATCCTTGACTTTTTTTCCATACCAGGCATTGATATAAAAGTTTTGCAATATCTCACTTCATATTATCCCTCCATAATTTTTTTTTCATATATTTATACATCATAGTGCTTCTATGATGAATTGAGAATGATGATTTATGTGCATCATCTAAAAGTTCTTTATTCAACTCTAGTTTTGATAGGACATATATATGGGTTCCAGAAATTATAACTATATCTTTAGCAAAGTTAAACTCTAGAATATTTTATACCTTTTTTAGATCCTCATTACCTTTTTAGGCCTCCTGGAGCCTCCCAATAATGGATGGTTGAGTAGTTATTTGATAAATGTAGGGTTGAGATACTTTTATTATTCCCACTTTCATTCTTTCAATTTCCAATAATATACGATTCTTTTCAATCTTCATAATGGATAGGTTTACAAGATCATTTCTTCCCATACCATCAACTGATTTGTTCACCTTCTAATGATGGTAATGGATTGAAAAATCATAATCCTGATCCGCTATAACCACCTTTTTGGTGAATATTGAGCTCTATTTTTTGTGTATGTATACTTGAGGCTTTTATGATCCATATATATGTCATGATTCTCACAATAGATATAATGTTACAAATATTTTATATAATGATCACTAAATAGAATTCTAGAATATGTGTTCGGTAGTTATAATCATTTATTTTTAATTGGATAGAGGCATAGGATATCACTTTTTTATATTTCATGTGTACATAACCCAATCATTTTTTAGACACATCCCTGTAGATCAAATATCCTTCCCCATTGGTGGGTAATGTGAGTAAAGGTGTAGTGATTATCCTCTTCTTTAACTATTTACTGCTCAAATCATATTGATCATACTAGAAAAAAATTCACTCCCTTTCAAGTTATCTTGGTTAGTATGATTGAAAATCAAGAGATGTTTC
This sequence comes from Viscum album, assembly GCA_963277665.1. Taxonomy (NCBI): domain Eukaryota; kingdom Viridiplantae; phylum Streptophyta; class Magnoliopsida; order Santalales; family Viscaceae; genus Viscum; species Viscum album. The sequence goes on from OY728147.1 coordinate 218,370,386, forward strand.
TCAAAAATTGATGATAGTACCCAGATAATCCAAGGAAACTACAGATCTTAGTCAAAGATGTTGGTCTAGGAAATACTTTAATTACCTCTATTTTCAAAGTATCCATGGATATCTCTTTTTTGGTGACATAATTCTCCATGAATGTTATTTTATCCATAAAAATAGATATTTTTTGTACATTGCATACAAGTTTTTGTGTAAGGTCTTTAGTACAACTTTCAAATAGTCCCTATGTTTCTCCTTACTTTTAGAGTTTATATGAATATCATTTATAAGACTACAAAAACATTATAAATTTAACACTTAAAGACTCTATTAATTATGTTTATAAAGAAATAAATAGTATTAGTGAGATAAAATGGAATCACTATGAACTCGTATTGTTTATACCTTGTACAAAAAGAAATTTTGGGAATGACCTTTTTCTTCAAATTTACTTGATAATATCCTGACCGAAGATCCACCTTAGAGAAGCACTGGACCTTACACAGCTAATTTAACAAGTCTTCAATCCATGGGAGAAGATGTTTTTTCTTTATCATGATCTTGTTGAGCTTGTTATAATCAATGAAGAGGTGCATTTACCCATCCTTTATCTTAATGAAAAGGACCATTTCACCCCACAGTAAATCACATGGGTGTATAAACCCTTTATATAGATTCTCCTATTATTTATTCGTTAGATATTAAATTTCAATAGTGGATATATAATATGGATTCTTGGATATTATAAAATAACCGAGTATAAGTTTGATTGAGAATTTAACCTATCATCTAGGAGTAATACTGGGAAATTCTTTGGGAATTGCATTAGTATATTCCTCAAAATGGGCATGTCATCAAGGATGATCATTTCTTTAATCTCAATCATTTTATCTTGATATGCATTCTAATAAAAAAAATTATCCATTATTGATATTATGATTCCAAATGATATCCATCCTCCTCCTTAAGCTTGTATAGAATCAAATAGAGGTTCTCAAAATGGAGGTTGATTTATTTCTCTCGGAAATTTATGTTTTATTTATACAAGGAAATTCAATACATACCAATAATTTCATTTAATTATACTAAAGGTGGTATCACAAGGTTATATGGGATTTTAAACTCAAAAATATGAATAGAGGAGAATTTATTTAATAGGGATTCAATAATTTCCCCAATTTTTGTTTTCAAAAATCACTCCACTTATATGTTTTGAGATGGTGTTTTAATAGTTCTACTAAACTTGTGTGATATGAATGAATTTGTATAAATAGAATCAAATAGTATGTTCAATATTATTGAATGAATGAATAGAATACCTATAATAATTCCATTGTTAGGATCAACCTTAGTATTTTTTATGGAAAAAGCATTCTCGTTCTCTCTAGGCCTTGGATGTTGTGATTGTTGGTTGACATTGACAAACCATGGCTTAGTGAATTAGTTTGTATAGTGTCCTTGTTCCTTATATTTGAAATATTTTACATTAGTTTTAGGGTTAACTAGATCATTATTTTATTCCATCACATTGGTGGGTTTCTCCCATTGACATTCGGTAGCTAGGTTTACTTCCTTTCAACACCTAAAGTATTTCCTTATCCCCTTTAGAAAATTATTGGGATGATTCTTCATACATGTTTAAAAATTGGGATGTTGGACTTTCTTTCCATTGTGTGATTTATCCATCGCTATTCCATAATTGTATACCATTCTTTACTTCCTATCTCATGAACCTTAAGATTTACAAAATGTCATTTTGGCTTTGAGGGAACATCAGAAAAGTTTCTTATAGTTTTCAAATACTCAAATTTCTAAATATCTTTATAGATTTGTCTTTATCATACCAAATAAGTAGTCAACCATAATTTTAAGGTTAATTAAAATTCTAGAGGAATATCATGAAAGTATTTTGAAGTTCTATTCATATTTCTTAATATATTTTTCACCCTTTTTCATAACATGAAGTAACTCACTCTTTATTATTAGTCAGAGAGTGTAAGGAAAATATTTATCGAAAAATAGTTTTTGGAATTATTTCCACTCCATATCTTCAATCACCTCCTTAGTTTTCATATTTTTTTCCACATCCACCATTGATTATATTCTCTCACAATATGATAAATATCCAGTACTACCTTCGCTTTCTCAAATATTTGAAGGATAGAGAGTATATTTTTAAAGGATATGATCTATCGTACCCTGATTAAGGGAACTAAGTATCAACTAAATGTCAAAGGTTATTGTCAAATAAATGTCTCAATTGAAACATGATCTTTCTTAGAGGGATGTGGGTATTCCCTCTAATTCAAGTTTCTATTTTGTATATGAGATAATTTAGTAAATTTTTTCATAAAATTCTCATCTCATGGTCTCACTGGTTTGGGAATCTCATTTGGGCATTCATCACATTGCTCATAACATTAGTTGTTTAATTGGTTCCTCTTATTTACAAACATTGACTAAAATAAAGGGAAAATTAAGTATGGTAATATTTAAACTGTTAAACACATAAAATGAAATTATGAACATTAAAAGGATAACTCATAAATGATATGCATTCTTTAATATTTTAATTTCTATGTTTCAATCTATGTTATCCATGGTCTATTTCCTTAGATAAAAATTCATGGGAATTTTTTGTTCCCTTCATAATGGTTTGTAAGGTGCATTTGAATTTACCAAAGAATATCCAACGGGAATATCAAACTAGGTGTGTAGTAATTCCCATTTTTTTGTACAATAAGTGACACTATAGTTAATACCCAATGTTTCTTTTTCAGGGTTATTTCCCCTTGGTAAAATTATTCCAGAGCCACGTCTACATACAGTATTCGTACAAAGATTTTATAACTTGGAAAATACTTAATCTATATTTTACCAAAATTTAAGGATATTTTATTATGTTTTTTCATACCTCTAAGGATTTCACTATGGTTTAGAAATCTTAATTCCCAAAAATACCTATAACTTTCTCTGATACCATTTATGATAACCCATATCTTTTATAAACTTTATTTCATGATTTATGACATAAAGGCACACATAATACAATATCAAAAGAATGTGATTCCTAGTTTATTTTTTTAATTAGATACATAGTAAAATAACATAAAATAGTTAAATAATGAAATTATTTTTTAAAAACCATAATATTCCCTTAAATTCCATTGATCTTATAATATTTCTTTAGATAACATTGGGGAATAAATAAGAAAGGGGTTAGCTATAAAGCCCAGTAATGGAATAATCTAATCATAAAATGATGAAAGTAAAACATGGGAGTTAATAGGAATATCAAGGTGACATAAAATGGTGATAATGATAAACCTGAACATCGAAGCACGATAAAATATGATAACATCAAGGAAATATAATAATGTGTCGATGACATAAAACATGACAAAATAAGCATAAGTTGAGGCTAACAATTGAGTACTCATAGCATAGTTTTATTAGGATAACATCGTATGTACCATAAATGGTATCTCATGAGATATAAACATTATCCAATTAATTAGAGGGATATATAAATATGGGCCCACCCATCACAATCATATCATGTACATGAATTTGTGTGCCACATAGATCATATAAAATAATAATGAATTTCATAAATTTCAGTTCTATAATTAAGGTGTTTGGGTTACCTAAATTTAAGTCCCTTGTAAATGAATTATAGTTACATATAGGTGAATACCATTGAATGTATATGGGTATCGGTATTCACAACACAAATGTTCAATGTGAAAAATCATAGGATAATTTTGGTAGTATAACTGGTGTATATAAAGGTTCATGGAAAAGTTTAATATGAGTGAAATATTATCTCTAATTAATTGGGAATTATAAAAAAAATACATGTTTAAAAACACATTACAACATCATAAAATGGAAATAAAAATTCCTAGTACAAAGAAAGTACTTGAAATAAAATGGAATTGAAGAGGATCTCTTACCTTGAGAGGGTGCTTCTTAAAGCATGGTAGAATCTTCTTAAGATCCTGGTAACACATTGTGAGGGATTTAGAGAGGGATATGAGATAAATTAATCATTATTGGTTTTTTAGGTGAGATTATTTTGGGGTTGGGTGGGTATTTTTTTTTAAAATATAGGGGAATTCATTATTAATTTCTAAACATAGGTTTTGGACTCTATATGATTAAATAATCAAAACCATTAACCTTATCATGGATCTTTCTAATGGTTTCTACCAAAGTTGAGTGGTAGTAAATATTTTGAAATTATAATAATCAGACATATTAAAACAATACCATTGGTGATGAGGAAGTGAGTTATGTTCATAATGAATTAATTTTAAAACCTTAAAATATAATATAGATTTTGGAGAATTCATTAAAGGTTTATAAAATTATTCAAATAACTTAAAAAACAAATTATTTTAAAGGGTAAATATATATTTGTCCTTGGGTTCCATTTATATAATTTGTTACATCAATATTTGGATATTACAATGTCATAATACATACTGTATATTTATTTCGTATTTGAATTTTTACCCAAAAATATAAATGCCTCAGAAAATTATGAAAAATTATCCATAGGATAATTTTAAAATTTTAATTTTAAAATAATATTTATTTTACAAAAATAATTTTATAAATTTGTCAAATTTTCATTTTTAAATAAAAGACTTTAATTACTAGAAAATAATAGTTTTTACAACAATAACAACATTAAGTACCTTATAAAAATTAGAATGGACTTCATTAAATTATATTATCATTTATATTTAAATAAATATTATTTAATAATAATATTTTAGTAAAATAAAATTTATTTCAAAAATTATAGAATTTATCAAAACAGGTGACTTATTTAAAACTCTATATTTCCTAAAATAAAATTGTGGTTTCTTCATATCAAAATCTAATTTTTATTAAACTCATTATATAAACATTTATAAAGTAAGAAAAAAGGGAAAATGTAATCATTATTTTACTATAAAAAATAAAAAATTCATATTACTAGGGTCTTGATACATAACCCCTTATTACAACAGTGTGTGCCCTAAGGTTATGGTGTGCGATGGTGGTGCTTTCTTAGGGTAGTCTGCTGAACATGGTTTGGGATGTGATCTTTATAATCTTGAAATTATATCTTTAATGGTTTTTCTCATGTTTTAGTTATTAAATATCATCTCATGATTGGTTAATGGGAAATATCATTGATTCCATCTCCCTCATAATCTTTTTTAAATGGGATTAATATGGTATGATCCTACCGATTGAGGTTATCTCTTCTTATGTTTGTGTTAATTAGACTTTAACTTAACCCTTAATATATACTAATAATAATGGTCACTATAAAATGACTATATTATCAGTATCTAGGATTCATAATGATATTTTAAATCTAATGTGCTATATTCTATAATGGAACAAAATAACCATAGTAGTGAATATGTTTTTTATAACTACATTTTGTAGTAAGTAATTTATTCATTCAAAACAAGAGTTTCATTTATGAAAGTTTGGGTCGTTACATGGAACTCCTTTAGTGGAGAATCATCCTGATTCTAAATATTCTCTTCTTACCCACATTGAAAATATTTCATTGGTAATATACTCTAGGATAAAATCATCTCACCTCTAGTCTAAATTCTCTACTATGCCTCCATATGGGTCTTCTACCGGCTAAGAAAAGATCCACTACTTATCTCACCTAACCTAATTGTATTTATCAATATGGCCCCATACAAAAAGTTTCAATATACTATCCATTTTTGATTTACTAACTCCAAGAATGAGGTAAACCTAAAAATGTTTACTTGCACCCAGATAAAAAATTATAAATCATCATCAAATCATCACATCACGGTGATATCATATCTCTCCATAGTTGACATGAAACATAACATATCAATGAACATCCCAATATAATCTATAGTTGCTATATCTCACCACTATATGTTCATAGACTCATGGTCTTGATAAAACCTCGAAATTATAAAAAAAAATGAAAAACATGTCCTTGAAGTCCTTCCATATTAACACTTCATGTCTACCTTCTTATACTTGTATACCTCTCCAATTTTTGGTTATTCCCCTTAGAATATACTTTTTTAAATTTAATGTAACACCCCAACCCCAGAAGCCTGGATTCAGTGAATTATTTTAATATATTGTCGTGATTATAAGGAATCAAATCCCAATGGCCCGATCAGTTTAGCAGTCTTAGAAAATAGAATACGTACATGAACTTTAAATTAAAATTAAAAACATAATATGTAACATAGATAATTCCTTGATAACATAATTATTCTCTTATCTTAACCCTACATATCAATCATAAAACACTTATTATAATACTTGGAAAATAAAACATAATAATGGGGTAAGTTCAATGCTCAGTAACGGTAAAAAATACATTAAAATTTTTCATAAATAACCATAAACTTTTAAGGAAATTTATAAAACTAAAACACAACCCTTTTAAATATAATATTCCACATATTATGGCAATAATGATTTAAATAATTATATTTAATCATTCACATTTATATTATACTAGTTCAATAATCCTATGTAATATCAATAACTAATCTCATAATGACAGAATTCATAATTCCAGACATCTTCACTATCAAGATATATCCACAAGATAGATACGGTCAAGATCTATCCTCATTACAGTTTAAGTTGGGGGTAGAAACTCATCTAATTTGTGTCAATATCTATCCTACTAACAATGATAAACTGCTTGGAAAACAAATGTAAAGAATTTATCACCAAATAATTTCATCTCATGAGAACAACCGATGCATCAAGGGGTTATATCAGGTCCCACTTATCACTTAATAAGACCAATGCATTCCTCATATGAAATCATACACAACATAAACATTCATGTTGAAAACCTAGTATAGAAATGTGAATAATTTAACCATAAATCGTGAATTATATCAAAATATCACATCCACATCCAAACTGATCATAAACCCTTAAATTAAATAAGGTTTATTGTATCATAAGAGATAAAACTCAATCAAACATAAATTCAAAAAATGATGTTTACATAAATAAAAATACTTTAATAAAATCTATTGAAATATCTTGAGAAAAATAGCATTTTTCTTTTAAATCATTTACGTAAAAGTCATTCATTTATAAAAGAATAAATTTTAATAAAATATATTTTTGAATCTAAGTGTCTCAATTAAACTTGACACATTTTAGATAAATTATACTATTAACATTTTAAAATACTTATGTGCTTATAAATAAATCCATAAACACTATTTTGAAAACATGGAAATGCATGAAAATATTTAGAATAATAAATATTTGAAACATTTAAAATGATATTTTAGTTAAAGTTTTTTTTACATAAAACCTTAAAATATTCCTTTTGAAATTATTTTTAAGAGACATGGTAATAGATAAAAAATATTTCCCAGTAAATACTTACGTATAAACAATCTCGAATAATAAAGAGATTGCAAAATTAACTCTTACCTTAGGTCGGATTTCATTCATACGTATCTGAAACTCCTATACAGTGGTTTTGAAAGTATTATTAACCTGTGTCAAAATCATAATAATATTTAGGATATCATATATTATTCATTCATGACTTTATATTAATCTTTCATTTAACAATTCCATGTTAAAGTTACATTTTGGGTAATAATCGTTCTATTTATCGTAAAGGTTTTGTCTTGTTATTCTTGATCTTATTATGTAGATAATGATTTAGATACTTCCATAATTTAAAACATGATTTATATATAATATATATTCAGTATATAAATATATATAATAGATAGATACATGAAATGGAATAAACTATTCATTTAAATGGTAGGTCGTATATATGCATGAATGTTGTTTCTGTTTTCTTATCGTATTGAATGGAATTAAGTAAATAACATATATGTAAGTATGTATGTATGTATGTATGTATTATTAAAATAGAATTATGATGTCATATATTTCATAATTATTCATTATATATATTTTCATATTCATTCTTGAATTTTTAACGTGAAAAATGAATCTCTTCGCGTCGTGGAGACGGTAAGTCGTACGTACGCACGAGCGAAGGTATCATTCCATAATGGTAAAGGGTATGGAATTGGATGGAATATTAATTATACAGAAACAATATCATTTCATATTTACTATTTAAATCCTTTATATGAATGGTTATACCCATATAAATAAATTATATATGTAAAATAGTTTACACCACGGTGTGGAGACGGTAAGTTGTGCGTACGCACGCATGGTGATATTGCTTTTCGTGGGATGGGAAAAAGGAGGAATATGGTTGCCCAATAATCATAATAAAATATCAGAATAGATATTATACTATATTTATTACTTTATTATTGGAAAAAATAGTAAGAGGAAGTAGATGAAGAAAAAAATTAATTGAATTGGAAAAACAATTACCTCTTCTTCAAGTATCTCCTTTTGATTTGCCAAAAAGGACTTCTTAGTTTGGTTTTATTCCAAAATTAGGGCCTCTGGGATGAATTGAGTGAATTGTTAAGGATAAATATTTAGGTTTTGGCCAATCCAATGTGTTTCATAGGAATAAAAGAGAAGGATAGGTTCCCTTTTATAAGAGAGGGGAGGGGCACTTTAGGAAACTCCAAAACTATTAATTTATTATAAATTAATATTTTTATTTTAAATAGTTTCAAAGTGAGTTATTCTCATCTTAATATGAGGATGGGTCTAAATACTCTCAACCAAAAAAAATTAGGCGTTTTTTGATTTTATTTTAAAACTTTTTCATTTTGATTTATCCTTAATTAATCTATTTAAATCTAATTGTGGTAATAATATTATAAATATTAAATGGTTATAAATATTTACTTATATAGTGTAAATTTTCAATAAATGGAAACTTTATGAAATTTAACACCTTATAATTTTAAATTTTTAGTTTTTAAATATTTTTATGATTTTTAAATAAGTTAATAAAATTTTATTTTTTTAAAATAACAATAGTTTTTTGTTTTGTTACTATTCATTACTTTGAAATTGACTAAAATCCAAACAGAAATATAACTTTGAAAAAAAACCATTTAATGCACTCATAACATGTCATATTAACCAAAAAAATTCTTGATGAACCTTAATTAATCCAAATTATATTAATTTTAATATTTTTAATGTTGTTGAATTTATATTTCAACTAATAAAATAATTAAATCTTCACTATTGTGTCATTATTTATGGTAATTATTTAATCCTAAAAAATAATAAATAAATTCTTATGATATATATAATTACATTATATTTCCATTTACTATTTATTATTGAAGTTTTCTCATGATTATCCCTATATTAAAATTATTATAATTATAAGAAATGAGAGTGTGACATTTGTCACATTCTTTGATTTTTATAATATATATGTCATCTTCATGGACATGTGTAAATTAAATGATTAAAATTTTTAGCCTTAGGTGATATGGTTCTAATTTTATTCATCTAATAATTTTTTTATATTTTTTTATTATGTTTTTAATCCTTATCTATTTGTTTAAGTCTTATTTAAGCAGTTCCACTCTTACCCTCGCTACTTGTCTTTCTACACTATAGGGTTCATATAGTTACTATAAAATTCTAAAATAACACCAATTGGATAATTTATGATATTTTAAAATTATAGTAGTTAGTTGGAAGAATTATATATTTTATGAATTTTATACCATTTAATGAAATATTATTTATTTTAAAATCTCATTTATGTAAATTTTGACATTATTTATTAATTGACTTTTTAAAATTTCATAAAAACTAAATTACTTCTAAAAAACTTTATTAAATCATCCCTAAAATGTCATAGTCATACAAAATATTGGTGTATAGCATCAAATATTTCATATTCTATTTATTTTAATATTATTAATATCATTTATTTGATTCTTCCTTTAAAAAATCAATTACTGCATCATAATTATGCCACACTTTAATTTAATTATTTAACAACTAAAAATTATAAATAAATTATCATGATTTAGAAAAAAATTTATATTTATAATTAATATTTATATTCTAATTTATATTATGTGTAACCCCATATTAAAAATGATTTATTTGTTAAAAGTTTGAGTATGACATTTTTAACATATCTTTAAATAAAATTTAATAAATGTATTATTCTTACACAAGTGGCTTAAAAAGATCTTAATTTAGAACTAGTATTTATTTTGGTCTAAACCCACCAATATAATGAAATTATGACGATTTTAAGGGTAAGTTTTAAATATTAAAATATATTTTTTACCTTTAATTACCCGATTTACCCTTAACCGTGGTAAATAAATAAAAATTTACTAAAGTTACAATTTATAAAAAAATTATCCTATTAGATCACAAATTTAATACTAATTACAACCATTCATGTCCATTTTTTAAAATTTCATTCACATAAGAAGTAAAATTATGTTTAATGTTAATCTTGCAAATGTGGCCAGAATGCGGGTAAAAGATACAATCAAATGTTCAATAATTTTTTATAATTAACTCAATTATAAAAATAGTTCCATTGAACTATATCATATTATTATATGTATTATTGATATATTTTCACTTTAAAAATAAATTTAATATATAACAATTATTAAAACGAAAAAGTCAGTTTTTAACTATAACACATTATTTTCACTATTCATCAATAAATGAAAGATTTCATGAAATACAAAAAATTCACCCTAAGATAATTTTGATATTAAAAAACTCAAAAATGAAGTCTATTTTCAAAAATAAAATTTATAAATTGCATAATTTGGTTAATACTATTCATTATCACTTCTTCAACGGCTATTTTGAAATATTATGGTGCGCTCGAACTCAGTGTTACATACAATGTAAGCTATCAAATTAATTAAAAAAGATATTGTGCCATGAAATATTTTGGTGTTAAATTCACCCTCCATCCTGGTAGTGTCTAAATTCAGCCAAATAAATTCTATTCAGACTTTATTTAATGTTTTCGCATCTAGTCCACCATCCCCCAGAAACAAAGAAGTATTTTGTGATAAGAATTCCCATTTCAAGTATGCCATAAACATTTAATCTCCCTAAGTTCCCTAATAAAAATCTAGACAATTCATACTAATATCACCCTAAGATCCTCATCTAACCAATTCCCCAGTTCCTCTACCCATTTTGGTTTTCCTACCTACGAATCATGCTCACTTCTTTCCCAGGGGCCTCATCTCATGCATACAATGGTGGCACCACATTTTCTCCGTCTTGATGCTCTAATAAAGGTTGTATAGATTTAATATAACTGAGAACTGAATACTATAAACATTATAGATATAATATTCAAAATATCATAAATAGGGAAAGCTATAACATGTAGTGTAACCCACTAGCCCATACACTTTCATACCACACCCAAACCACATATCATCTGAACATGAAAATCCTGTATACCCATGTATGTTTCAGGTATCACACACATTATACCCTTAATGTATCAAATTTATATTCACATAAGTAATCAATTACATGATTTGGATGTGTATAATTTCTCTAAGAAGCTATATAGAAAAATTTTTATATTTTTTTACTAACACATTAAATAGATGAACCCATTCTCATTTTAAACCCATAATTTTTACATTTCCTAGGTTAGATGAGAATAATTTCACTAGCATACTATAAGGCCCTAGCCTTAAAATATTACATAATCTTTAGTTAAATCAAGAATTTTACTTTCTTTCACATTGAGTATCTTTTTAGGATTAGTGTTTTAGAGAATTACGCCATAATTTGTACATAAAAACACAAATATTACTTGTAGACACTTCTACTCAATATCCATTTTTGTCACACAAAAAAAAATTTAAATGAAACATGGTTTCATTTCATGTTCAATCATTACCCCTGTTTTCATCCTTGTCTCTATTCTCCCTTAAATCTTGTGAAAAACATTTGAAAACTTTTGATGAGCACAAAAATATCAGTAAGGTATTTACATAGAAGGAAAACTGTTAGTCTTGGGAAAACATGAAAACCCATGAATACTTTATCATAAAGTAACAATTTTCACCATCAAGGAGTATTAAATACTTTCCCATGAAATTAATCTCATTTCATACCCTTTTATAATCAAAATATTACCATAAAATCTATAGAAAGCATAGATAACACATAAAGGTAAAATGGGACATAATTATACTTAAACGGAATAACCATACGGTCAACTTCTAGACATTTCACTCTCACAAAATGGAATGACCATATGGTATACATCCATACCCAATGAATTTTAGGTTATAATGAAAACACATGTCCTTAGTTTATCATGGAACCACCCCTCCTTGTTTTATCATGTAACCACCTGTCAAATTTCCAAGTACTATTATAAAATCATAACACATAAAAGATTTAAACTTCTATCATTTCACTCAAAAAATTTCAATTGCATTCAAAAGAAATAATTTTAAGATATTTAAATAATCATTCCATTTTCAAAACCATTTTCAATAATAAAATACCCATAAAATTGAATAAGTTATTTCTTATTCTTTTATATACTCAATCCTCTTTCTTAATTCCAGACAAAGGTCCATCTGGGGCATTAACATTATCCTAGAGACCTATGGGAAGTGGAGTGGACAACGCGTTAATAGGGATAAGAGCAGTTTATTTCTACCCAATAACTGTCCGGTAAGACGGGTGAGTAAAGGGGAGCAAGGCAGGGGTATTCTTAGAAAATTCTTCCCTTTTGACTACCTTAGTGCACCGATCTCTTCTTCTAGTCTCAAGGTCCATCATTTTGATGAGATTGTGTCTAAAATCTCTGATCAGATTTTCAACTGGAGAAATAGATTTCTCTCATTCAATGTCAGGATTGCACTGGTCAATCATGTTCTTTCTTCGATTCCCATTCATGTTCTTTCTTGTCCCAAGGTCCCGAAGGGTTTCTTACATAATATTGAAAATATATTCAACTCTTTTATATGGGATGCGCACTTTGACTGGAGACTTCACTGGGCATCCTGGCAGAGACTGGTAAGACCTGCTCAGGAGGGAGGAATTAAAGTGAAATATATGGCTAATACCATGGAATGCATGATTGTAAAACTAGCATGGGAGGCCGTCATGGGGGATACTCTATGGGTCCAATTCATTCAAAACAAGTATGGTAGGAATCTGTACTTGGTCAGGGGGATGTAACTCCTCTATGGCGCACTATATAGATGCACATTGCTACAATACAGGCACACAGTAGATAGATTATTGGGAGGGGTGACATCAGTTTATGGCATCACAACTGGGCTGGAACCAAACTGTCCTTCCATAGGTGCCCGATTCCTTTTATCTCTTTCAAGTAGGTCGGCATCTACCCTCAGTTTATCAATGTGATTCTAGATGACAAGCAACAAAAATTATTTATGTCTATTGTTCTGAACGAGGACCCGGACTACTATATTTTTTTTGCTTCACTGGCGTGTGTTTTCTCTACCAAGGTTTACCAACCATTTATGAGAAATTCCTCAGCAATTGATGAGTGGGTAGATCTACTATGGTGTAGGGAAGTCCCAGCCAAGCTGAACTTCCTCCTGTGATGCATTCAGAACCGAGCCATCTCTATGGATGATAATGTGAAGGGACATATAGTTTAACTGGTTTCTAGATGTTCTAGCTATTCTGAAAGCCAGGAATAATCTGCAACCCAGCTCTTCGTTCAAGGCTCAGGGGCTCGGGCGGTTTGGGAGGCCTTCGGTGCTTCTAGCAGCTGCTCGGTCTTTACCAGCACTGAATTCCTGCAAGCGTGGTTCCAAGGGGCTGATACTATCATCGAGAAAAAGGTAAGGGCGGCAATCCTACTAGCATGGTGATGGGACATCTGGCAGGCTCGGAATCGTGTGTGTCATGAGGGTATCATCACCTCGCGGGCAGCGCTCCTCTTTAGAATGAAGTCTATGATTGTTGATCTCACTCAAATCTTCAATAGCGGAGAAGGGGCGCCCTCATTTAGGAATCTTTCAATGGCCAGAATTCCCATTCCGATAACCCTGCATGGTCACTGGGTGTGTTGGATCCCGCCTAGCACCAGCTTCAAGCTCAATTCGGACGGCACCTACGGGATGGGGGTCATGCGAGCAATTCTCACCGGACTCATTCTTTGCGGTGAGATGAATATCACCCTCTCGGATATTGAGACTGATTCCACATCCCTTCATTGTGCTCTTCAAGGAGGTGGAATTACACCATGGTGCATCGTATATACTATTCGTAAGTGTTTTTGTCTTATTTCCTCCCAGTTGGAAATTCTTCACACATGGTGAGAGGGAAATAGAGTCGCAGATTTTCAAGCCTCTATGGTGGGTCCCAGTGAAGAGCTCATATGTTACTATAATCCTAGATCCCATACGCCCGGGAGAATGGATCTTGTCATTGGGGATGCTCTCACACTCCATTAATTTAGACCCCCATGGCTTCCCCCTTGTGTCATGTATCTCATTGTTCCTGTATGTTTCTTTTGTTGTAATAAACAAAACATCTTTGGCTAAAAATTAAGGCTTGTAGAGGAATCCAAATATCAATTAACAGGCATGGCGGCAGAGAATTTCTTATCACCATCTATGTTAAAAAAGAACATTACTTTTTTCATTTGTAATGAAATTAAAACTCTCCATATAGAGGTATTCCTTTTGAAATCGTTTGAATGAAATTAAAATTCAAATGGGTTGTTTATACACCTCATAAAAGAAGGTGGTGTATAATATCAAAGCCTGCCTCAATGAAAGGAGATTGAGATGAAGTCTCATTCCTCAATTCTAATTCATCACGTATGATATTTATATTCCTGAATAATAAAATAATGTAAATTATTTACTTAATTGGGAACCTTTTTCATGTTTATTATTCCTTTTATATAACTTATTATCATTTTATAACAATTTCATAATTATTTAAGTTTATGTCGGACTTTTGTCGATATTCAGTACATGAGTCCAAAATGAATTATGTATGATGTATATAGTAAAAATCTTTCATTATTACATCATCTATATAATATTATTAATGATATAATATTCACTTTTATAAATTAATTATACTTTTAAATCAAGACATTAATTATGGTTATGAAAAATTTACTATGTTAAAATCATGGAGACGGTAAGTTGTATGCACGCATGAGTAACATTTCAATTTTTCAATGATCATTATGGAAATAAAGTCAGTATTATTTTACCTTTATATATTTATATTAATATAACAAATATTGTTTAAATATACATATATATATTTTTCAATAGATGTGGTTATTAAAAAGGAATCGCATCACTTCTTGGGTGTGATAGTTCACATGTACGCACAAACGACGTTATCATTTTTATGTGAATGGAAAGTAAGAATATAATTGATATATTATTCTTTTATAATGACAAATATATCATTAATATCACATATAAACATTAATTCCATCATTATAACCATCCTTTAGAGACTGTTTTAGAAAAAAAATATTAGTTCTTGGAGGATATAGTTCACACGTACGCACGAATAATTAATTATTTTTTCCTTTGATGGAAGTGGATATGGTTTTGGTTGATGATATTAATAAAATAAAATCTCAGCATATTAGGATACTTGAGTTATTATTTCATTATATATGAATAATATTTTAAAGAAGTGTAAGAAGAAATAAAATAGAAATACTTGAATAAAAAATATTCCTCTTCTTTGGTTGATCTCGCTTGTTTAACACCTTAACACCTATAAAGAGAGTGTTATACCTAAAATATGGACTCTAGGATGTTAGGAGTGATTCTAGGAAGGAATTCAGGAATTTTTTTGTAAAAGAAATTATTTTTAAGTGTGAATAAAGGATAATAAGTAGTTCTCTTCTATAAGAGAGGGGAGGGCCACTTTTGGATTTCTTCAAAGAATTAAGTTAATAAAAATTAATTTTCTTTTAAAAATGGCTCCAAATTAAATTATTTCTAATATAAGATGGGTATGGGTTGAAATAAATTGATAAAATGAAAATTATACAGGTTTTAATTATTTTTTTAATCCTTATCTTTTTGTTTTAACCCTTATTTTACCCTTTTAACTCTTTCTGTGTTATCATGTAATTTAAATATTGAGGGTCGATATAATTATTATAATAAGACAAAAGAAAAATAATTTTTTCATTTATTACATGTGAGGAATTAGAAAAACTATTTATCCAAATATTAAATTTTTTAAAATTTTATATCATTTAATAAAATATTTTATATTTTAAAGCACCTTTAGTGTCACTTTTGACAATATTCAATTCTTATGTTTTATAAAAATATAATAACTTTATATCTTAAAAAACCCATCTAAATCATCCCTAAAATGTAAAATTAATCCCTAAAATTTATTTATGATATATATTATATCATATTATATTTATTATAATATTTTTAATATCATTTATTTGATTCTTCCATTATTAAATCAATTAATGCATCATCATTGTATCACCATTTAATCTGATTATTTATTTCTTAAAAATTATAAATAAATTACCATGATTTAGGTAAACACTTTATCTTTCTAAATTGCTCTTTATAGTTGAACATATCCCTTATATAACCCCATATTAAAAATATTTTACTTGTTAAAAATAAAAGGGTGACAAAATTATCATTCCTTTGAATAAAATATTATAAATTTCTTAAATTCATCCAAGTGGATTCAAAAGGTTTCATTTCGGTCTAATGATTATTTTAGGTAGAGACACACTAATTACAACCATTGATGTATATTTTTCTAAATTTAAAATATAGAAGTGGCTAAAATTAATTTAATGTTAATCTCGTCGACGGATCAAGAAAATGGGTCTTTAAAGTAAAAATGTTCAAAATATCACGAGGATTTTATATGAAATTTCAATGTGAAATTTATTCCAATTATATAAATTAGATTAAATAATAAAAACTTTATTTAATAATACTTTAAAACAAGTTAAATAAAATTAACAATATAAAAAAATTGGATGAAAAATCAGTTTTGAACTAATATTTTGTATTATTCGCTATTAATCAAACTATAAAAGGTCTCTGAAAAATACAAATAATATACCCAATGTAAATTATTATATTTTAATTTATAAAATTAATTTTAATTTTTCATATAAAAATTATAAAATTGTCAAAAATTAAATTTAAAATGGTTTCATCATCAAAAGGCAGCATTTTTTAAAAAATATTAGTGATTTTTATGCTTAAAATTATATTTATTCTTATTTTAGGTCTATTACATTTTTTGGATGAATGTAAAAACATTTAATAAACACATCTAAACATAATATAGTTAAATCTATTCACTCTCACTAATATAATGGCTAGGTGATAACTACTACTTAAAATAATAATAATAATAATATATGATTTTTTGGTATAAATCATTCTTGTGTGCAACGTAAGATTTCACAGAAACACATTGTTTCATGTTGGGTAATATATTAGATATAGAGTCTCCAATTAAAGAAAAATTACTATCTAATTCATAAATATTAATTACTATGAAAAAAATTCTTATTCTATAATTACTTAGGATGTTACATCCTTCCCTCCTTTTGGAAATTACATACATAGAATTTATTCACTTACCAAATGAGTGGGGTTATTTATTTCTCATTGAATTTTTAGATTCTCATGTTGCCTCTTCAACTATATAGTTTCTCCATAAAAATATTTTCTGGTGAATCACCTTATTCCACGGTATTTTCTCTCTATGGTCAAGAACCTGAAATGGTTGTTCTCCATAATAAATATTCTCTTCCAAGTAAGTGAATTATTGATTCAAAATATGTGATGGATCTAGAATATTATTTCATAACATTGAAACATGAAAAATATTTTGTACCTAATATAAAATTTGAGTCAAATCCACCTATTAAGAAACTATTCAAACTTTTTCAATGATTTCAAATGGTCTAGTGAACCTTGGACTCAGTTTCCCCTTCTTAAATAAATGCATCAAACATTTCCATGGAGTAACATTGAGAAAGACCTCATCACCTATGTCAAAAGAAATATATTTTATCTAGTTATCTTTGTAAATTTTTTTCCTACTCTAGGATACCTTCATGTGTCCCTAAATCAACTGAAATTTCTCTATTTTATCCTCTAACAACTCTGGCCCCAACAACTTCCTTTCTTTGACATCATCATAAAAAGCAAGTGTCCGACACAACTTTCCATATAATCCCTCAAATTGTACCATCAGTATACTGGAATAAAAACTATTATTATAAGAAAAATCAACCAATGAAATATGATTGTCCCAAATTCCCTAGAAATCCATTGATCATGCATGTAAAATATCTTCCACGGTCTGAATTGTTTGTTCAGACAACCCATATGATTGAAGATGAAAAAATATACTAAAATTTAATTTAGAACCCAATGACTTCTGAAGGCCTCTCTAAAAGTTATATGTGATCCTAGGATCATGATCAGATATAATGGATAGAGAAACTAAATGAAACATGACTATATCTTTAAGATACAACTAAGAAATATTATCTAGAGACAGATTGTATTGAATAGGAATAAAAGGATAAGATTTAGTCAGTCGATCAACAATAACCCATATCAAATTATTACTTTGATAATTATTTGGTAATCCCACTACAAAATCCATGGATATATTTTACCATTTCCACTCTGGAACTAGAAGAAGATAAAGCATCCACTTTTAAAACTATCTTTTTTTAGTAACCTGTTGACTAGTCAAACACTTTGCGATAAAGTAAACAATATATCTTTTCATTCCTTCCCACCAGTAATACTCCTAATATTATTTGTACATCTTAGTACTACTAGGATGAAATGAAAATATAAAACTATGAGCTTTACATAACAACTCTTTCTTAAACTGTGAATTAAAAGGCACACATAAACTCTTCCCATATCTTAAAAAACAATCTCTGTCAATGTTAAATTCAGGTAACTTACCCTTTTGAACCAATTATATCATTTTTTGAAACTCATTGTCTTCCTTTTTCACTTTAATAATTTCTATAATATAGGTGATAAGCCGGATAACTAAAACAAAACTAATAAATTTCTTACACCAACAAATTCTAATCCAAAATTCAACAAATCATTAACCGAAGGGTCATGTTCCAAACATATAAGTGTTAATGTATGTTACTTTTTCAACTCAAGGCATTGATCACTTTATTTTCTTTTCCAAGATGGTAATGAATTGTGAAATAATAATCCTTGATTAGTTATATCCATCTCTTCTATCTCATGTTTAATTCCTTTTTATTGAATATATACTTTAAAATTTTGTGATGAGTATATATTTCACACTTTACTCCATAAAAATGATACCACTAAATTTTTAATGTAAAAAAATAGTAGATAATTCAAGATAATGTGTATGGTAATCTAACTCATTTTTTTTAAAATGTAATGAAGTATAAGAAATTACCTGATCATTTTGTATTAGGACACATCCAAGTTCTTTAAATGAAGCATCACTATAGATAACAAATTCACCATTTCTATAAGGAAGGCCAAAACTAGTGCATTTAAAAATATTATTTTAAGTTCTTGAAAAAAATCACCACATTATTTTTTCCAAATGAACTTAACTCCTTTATGTGTTAACTTGGTTATTGCGCTAGATAACTGAGCAAAGTCTTCAACAAACCATTAGTAATTACTAGATAATCCAATAAAACTATGAATCTTTGTGACATTTTTAGGTCTTTTCCACTCTTTAGAAACTTTTATTTTAGAAGGTTCAATGGTTATACCATATTTAGAAACAATATTTTCAAGGAATGAAATTTTTTTCAAACAAAAATAACTTTTAATAAACATTACATATAGTTTATTTTCATTTAAGGTTTTCAAAAAATCCTTAAGTGTCTTTCATGTTCCTCCTGTATTTTATAATGTACCAAAATATAATCTATAGACACAACCAAAAACTGATCTAAAAAACTAATTAAAACTCCATTCATAATATTCAGAAATACATCAGGTGTATTAGATAACCCAATGGGAATAACCACAAACTCATAATGCCTATATATCATCTGAAACATTGTCTTTCGAATTTCATCCTACTTCACCTTTAGCTGAGGGTACCCTAACCTCAAATCAATCTTCAAAAATACTGAGCTCCCTAGATATTATCAAACAAATCATTAATATGAGTAAAAAGGATAGTTTTTCTTAACATTGATGTTATTCAAGGTTATATAATCAATACAAAGTCTCATGGAACCTCCTTTCCTTTTCAAAAATAAAATAGAAGCACCCCATGGTGAAGTGATAGATTGAATGAAAATTTTATCAATAAATTATTTCAACTATTTTTTCAATTCCTCTAGTTCTATTTGAAAAAATAGATAATGAGGCTTAGAAATAGGCTTTGAATCAGTCCCTAAATCAATAGTTAATTTAACCTCCTGATCCATAACAACACCATGAAAATCATTATTAAAAAACCGTAAATTCATTCACTATTAGAATGTCACTAATCAAAACTATTTCTTTCCTTTAAACAACATGAGCTAGATAAATTTCACTGTCGTATTTAATCAATCTCTCTATTTCTTGGTATGTTATCAAAGGTATGAAATCATTGAATAAAAATTTCTAGGATTTGAAATCTATTTTTTCATGAAAAATTGAAATCCAATCCATACCCAAAATGATATCAAAATCCACTATGGGAATTTCAACATGATTTTCAAGAAAGACCATCCCACAAATGATAATAAAAATATTATTATAAATCATTTTTTCTTTAATACTTCCACCCATAGTTTTAACCAAAAGTTCTATATCACATTCATGAGTTGATATTTCCAATTTACTTGAAAAGAATTCAAAAATGAAATAATGTAAAGATCAAAAGTCAAATAGTGTATTGAAATATTTTAAAATAACTAGTAACATACCTGTCTCAACTTCATTTGATGTCCCAACTTCAACATTATTAGTAGTAAATGGTTTTTCTACACCCTTTTTCTTTCGATCTTTCTAGTTTCCACCCTAACTAATCAACTTTGGATACACATTGGAATAATTCCCTAACTCATTGCAACTAAAACATATTACCACTGGCTTTTCATTGGTTTCATGATTACCTCCCTTGAATTCATGATAAATATTTCTAGTATTAGATTATAATCACTTTTAAAACTTTGAAATAAATTCTCCTGGATTCTTTTTAACACACTTCTCACAAGATGGAAATTTATTTTTTTTTTACCTAAAATCTTCTTTGAGGAATGATAGACCATTTACTATTAACTGGAACTCTTATTTTTCTTATTCTTAAGGGACGCATGATCTTTGTAAAACATCATTTCTACCTTATTAGAACATAAACCAAGTTTCTCATAGGTTTTTAACTCACAAGAATCCAATTCCCTTTGATACCTTGGCATCATACCAAAGTAAAACTAATTTATCTTACTATCAAGATCCTAAATAAAATTTAGAACGTACCTTGCCAAACTCGTGAAATTTTCTTCATATGAAACCACCAAATATTCCTATTTTTTCTCAATTCCATTAATTATTTTTCCATACTAAGTATAATATACTTGGTAAAATATTTCTCAAGGAATATATTCTTAAATTCATCCCATTCCATGGCATAAATATCTTCATTCACTCTGATATTTTTAACCATTGAATACCACTAATCAACTTCACCTTCAAAACTATAAATTGTAAGAGTTAAATTTTGGTTCTCCAAATAACCCATGACATCAAATATCTTTTCTAGGTATTTAATCTATCCTTTAACAGGCATGGGATTCGATGATCCTATGAATGGTGGGGGATGTTGTCTCATAAAATGCTCCACTATAATTATGTTTCTCTATGGTATATCAGGTTGATCTCTTACATGGCCACCACCACCATTTATCACCTAAGTCAACTGGTAGATCACTAAAATAAACTGCTTAGTTATAATTCCAACCATATGAGGATTTTGATTTGAAAGTATAGATTCCTCTCGGTTCCTTCCCACTACTTATTCTCAGTTTCCTCTATGGAAAACTATTCTGAACAGACATAGTTTTGACAAATCAAACTGGTAATCTTGAAATTTTATAACATTATAACTTAAACCTAAGGTGAAATATTTCAAGGGTAAGATATTAATATTACCCTAACCTCTAAAGTAATCTAAATCGGCCTTTGATACCAACTATAAGGACTTGGCCTTACAATAATACATAATATTGAGTAAAGTCAAGAATTTTTATTTCCACATTTAAGATATTTTCAGGTTTAAGGTTTTAGATAATCATGTCATAATTCATATATAACAACTAAAATTTTATAATGTAGGAACTTTTACTCAATATCCATTTTCCTCACAAAATATAAACTTTTAAAATGAAACAAGGTTTCCTTTCATGTTAAATCATTACCCTTGATATCATACTTGTCCTTGTTCTCCCATAAATCATGTGAAAGCATTTTAAAACATGGGATGAGAACACAAAGCTTATTAAGGTAATTACATAGAAGTAAAAATGTTAGCCTTGTGAAAACATGAAACCCATGAACAATTTATCATAAAGTAATAATTTTCACCGTTAAAAATTGGTAAATAATTTCCCCTAAAAATAAGATCATTTATTACTCTTTTTTAATCAAAATATTACCCTAATACCTATAAAACATACATAACACATAAATAAAACTTGGGACATAATTATAATTAAATTTATTTACCATGTGGTCGAATTCCATATATGTCACTCTTACCAAAAGGAATAAACATACGATTGAATTCCATACTCATTGCATTATAGGTTATAACATAAACACCCATAATTAGTTTATCATGGATCCACCCATCCTTGGTTTATCACGTAACCACTCATAATATTTATAGGTACCATTATATAATCATAACACGTAAAAGATTTTAATTTTCAGCAATTCACTCATAAAATTTCATTTGTAATCAAAAGAAATTATTTCAAGATATTGAAATAACCGTTCCATTTTCAAAACCATATTCAATACCGAAATACCAAGATAATTTAATAAGTTATTTCTTTTTATTTTAAAAACGTTATAACTTGTATAGGGATCCAAATATCAAATAACGGTCATGGAAGTGGAGAAGTTTTTTTCGTCATATACATTATAAAAGAAAATTTCTTTTATCATTTATAAATAAATTCAAAAACTATGTATATAAAGATTAATTTTTAAAACCTTTTAATGAAATTAAAATTCATAGGTTTTGTTTATACACCTCATAAAAAACTGGTTTATAACATCAAACTATTCCTCAATGAAAAGAGATTGAGGCGAAGTCCCTTACCTTGAGTCTGATTCATCGTGTATGTTCTTTATATTCCTTAATAATAAACTAATTTTAATTATTTACATACTTGAAAACGTTTTTTATGTTTATAATTCAATTTATATCACTTATTATCTTGTTATATAATTACTTAATTATTTAAGTTCATGTCATATATTTGTCGATATTCGGTACATGAGTCCAAAATGACTTTGGTATGTTGTCTATAGTCAAAATTGGTCATTATTCCATAATCTCTAGAATAATATTCATGAAATAATAATCACATTTACATATTAATTATAATTTTAAATAAAACCATTAATTATGGTTATGAAAAATGAACTACATTACAATCACGGAGACGGTATGTCGTACGTACGTATGAGTAACATTTCCATTTTTCAATGACAATTAAAGAAAGAATTTAAGCATTATTTTATCTTTCAAAAACAATAATAATATCATTAATATAATTTAAATATACTTATATATATTATTCAAGTGATGTGGTGGTTAAAATTGAATCACATCACATCGTGGAGGTGATAGTTCACGCGTACGCATGAACGACGTTATAATTTTTATGTGCAAAGAAAGTAAGAACATAATTGGTATATTATTCTCTTATAAGGATAAATATATCATGAATATAACATATGAACTTTAATACCATCATTATAACCAGTCTTGAGATACATTTATGTAAAACAATTATATCGTTTCGTGGAGGTGATACTACACATGTACGCACAAATGATTAATAATTTTCCCATTTTATGGGAGTGAAGATGGATTTAAGTGATGATATTAACATAATAAAATATTATTATATTTAGGATACTATATTTATTATTTCATCATGTATAAAGAATATTGTAAGGATGTGTAAGAAGAAATAAATTTGAAATACTTAAATAAAAATGATACCTCTTCTTCGGGTGATCGCCATTGATTAATAACTTAACACCACTAAAGATAGTTTTATGCCTAAAATAAGGCCTCTAGGATGTTTTGAGGGATTATATTGAATACTTTAGGTAGGTATTTGGTAATAAAAAATTGGTTTTTAAGTGTGAATAAATGATAAGATGTAGTGCCCTTTTATAAAAGAGGGGAGGGACACTCTTGGAATTCTTTATAGTATTAAATTAATATAAATTAATTTTCTATCCCAAATAGATCCAAATTGAGTTATTTAGAATATAGGATGATTATATGTTTAAATAAATTTATCAAATGAAAATTAGATGTGTTTTTTATTATTATTTTAACCCTTATCATTTTCTTTAAACCCTTATTTTACCCTTTTAACTCTTTCCATGCTATCATGTAATTTACACTTTGACGGTTAATATAATTACTATAACATTAAAAACGACAAATAATTGTGTAATTTGTGAAATTTTAGGGAATATCCCAAATATTTTTCTGAATATTATATTTTTTTTGAAAAAATATATCATTTAATAAAATATTTAATATTTTAAAGTATTTTCAGTGCTAATTCAGACAATATTCATTTCATGACTTTTAAAAAAAATATCATAACAACTTGATATATTTAAAAAAACTATTAACTCATCTATAAAAGTTTTTTATTACATAAATTATTTCATATTATATTTATTATAATATTTTTAAAAACATTCATTTGATTCTTCCATTAATGAATTTGTTACTCTGTCATCATTATGACACCATTTAGTTTAATAATTTATTTCTTGAAAATTATAAATAAATTACTATGATGTAGTTAAACATTTTATTATTCTAAATACTATTTATAGTCTAAAATATCCTTTATATACCCCCATGTTAAAAATAGTTCACATGTTAAAAACAAAAGTGTAACAAAATTGTCTTTCCTTTGAATAAAATAATATATATGTCTTAAGGCCAAGTGGCTTCCAAAGGTTATATTTTGGCCCAAGTATGGTTTTATTTTGAAACATAGTAAAAAAATTTGGGAAATTTATAATATTATTTTTAACGTTATTTACCTAATTTACCATTAACTGTCGTAATAAAAATAATTAATAAAGATTCTATTCATTTTTTTCAAAAATTAAGTTGATCCTATTTATTAATAAAAATCATAATGATTACAACCATATATGTACATTTATTAAAATTAAAACCACATAATTAAATAAAATTAATTTAAAGTTATCTCATTTACAGATTGAGAAAATGGGGTTTTAAGGTAAAAACGTTCAAAAGTTCAGAAAGTTTCTATATCCAATTTCAATGTAAAATTTATTCCAATGAACTAAATTGAATTAAATGATAAAAATTTGATTAATTTATACTTTAAAACTAGTTAAAAAATAATTTAACTATATAAATAAATTGTAAAAAAATGAAGTTTTGAACTAATATTTTGTATTATTCACTATTCATAAAAATTTGAAAGTTCTCAAAAAAATACCAAAAATTCACTCAAATTAAATTCTGATGTTTCTATATAAAAAATTAAGTTTCGTTTTTCATATAAAATTTATAAAAGTTTCAAAATTATATTTAAAATGGGATCACCACTAAAATTTGCAAAAACTGTTTTTTAAAAATATTAGAGCTTTTTATGCTTAAAATTGGAATTATTCTTATTTTAAGTCTAAAAAAGTTATTAGATGAATGTAAAACCATTTAATAAACATGTGTAAACGTAATATAGTTAGTTCTATTAATTCTTCCCAATATAATTACTATTCAATAAATACCACTTAAAAATAATATTAATAACATATTATTTTTTTTGGTATAACTCAGTCTTGTGTGAAATGTAAGATTTCAGACTAACTCATTCTTGTGTGTCAAGTATGCTATCAGATATAGAGTCTCATTTAAGTTAAAATTACTATATAATTCATAAATATTAATTAATATGAAAAAAAATATTATTCTATAATTACTTGGTATGTTACAAAGACTATGCAGGAAAACACAATTTAGTCTATTATTGACACATTAAATATGTTAACACTTTATTCCCATTTCAGGTTCCAAATAGAAACTGCAAGAAAGACACATATTTCATGTGATCCATAAATTCCTTAATATGATTCATGATTACTCCCTATTTCCTCTCAAATCCAATAATATGAAACAAAAAAATCAACAACCTCAAATATGAATTTATCCAACAAATAATCCAACTATAACCATAAAACCCAGACCATTAATCTCAATTCCCGTTGTAACTTATACTTGAGCTGATGAAAGTTTTGGTAAGATACAAAATGATATTTATACTGAGTTCTTATATTTTCCTAGAGTGGAGATCTTCCAGAACCCAAATAATAAAAAAACATTTTATTAATTGATCTTTAATACCACCTAGTGATGAAACTTTGAACCAACCAAGTCAGGTATTACCTTGAATAGCCCAATATCATACACCACTTTATAATGATCCAACATGGCTCATTCTACAGTAAAAATACTAGAGTGTACCATATAATCTTAGGCATTCATACTCGTATTCTAGAGGCCTTATACTTGTAGCGGGGGTCTATGGGGGGATAATGGGGAGACTATATCCTCTAATGATATATAAAAATAATAATAATACTAGTATCTACATTGTAGAAAAAAAATTAAATAACATGAAACACAAGCCAAAATAAACATATAGTGACTCTTCTAAATATTTACCATATCATGAGAGTCATACAGAATAACCAAGATCAACCATGGATGGATCACATATATACATTTACAAAATAACTAAAAAGTGTTTTTATCCTAACATCAAGGAACCATTCATACCATCTATAAAATCTTGTATTTAGACCATATACCATATGTACATCCTTTTCCACTAAGCTCTAGATGATGATCATTTTCCCTTATGTGAACTAAGAACAATAAACTCTACATGAATCATGGAGGGCCTAGGAAAGCAGTGACTACGAACTCAGAAATTCACTATTAAGGTTTTTCCAATATTATATCCATTTATATACTAGTATATGAAAAACATAAGAAACTAGAATGAAATATAATACCCAATGCACTTCACCCAAGCTAAGTTGGCCTTAAGTGAGTAGTTAACTTCTTTAGTTAATGTCAAAGGAGATAAACACATTAACTATTTTTCATGTTAGAAGAGACCTAGTCTTTCCAATAAAATCCATACTACACTACACCACATGAAAACAAAACATTATAATCATTATGAGTCATCCTGACACCCCAAAGGCATGTACACAAGCTATATCATAGGTACCAAGGACATCCACATTCATTTTCCATCCACGAAAACAACAACCCAATGAACCCAAGGCATGGTTATTATCATCCTTCTATAATACTGACCCATCATCCCTAACATTAATGTAAAGCCTCATACCCCAATCTAGTGGTCTCAACAACCCCCAACTATGGATTTCTATTGTGAAAAACTTATATATACCTATAGTTATGGATCTTAATCTATGAAGTACACCTCTCAAAATGAGTGAACCAAATCACCTCATGGGTCATTCCTTGTGTGAACATGACCCCAACACCCCCATCATCCACCAATGGAGAGTAGCATCACCAACATCATAGTCCATACCGTCATTGAACCCTTATGGGCACTTGTGAACCACGTCTCTCACCAAAAAAATGGTAAACACCATATTTTTCATATCAAATAACCATGTCACCCCACATTAAATTATAAAAATCACACATAGACACATAGGTTATACCCAACATGTTCCAACAGAACCACATCAGTCACTATATTATAAGAATAACATCTATAACCAATTCCATCAAACCCAACCAACCAAGGAACCATATGTCACACAAGAAATGTTATACCAAGACTAAACCCATACTTTAACACATGGGTATACCCTTGGTAGCCCCTAGGAACAATAGATACTCCAAACGATTTCATTCTTGATCTTAATCGGACAACCCCATTCATGCTCATTTACCAAAAATCACATAACACATATATAAATTATAACTAATCTTGTCACCACCTACCTTTGGATAATAGTATTTTACTCAATTAATTTCAACCATTGATTCAAGATCAAATAATGAAAATCTAAAAAGTAGGTAGAATACCTAAAATTGGTAAAAAATGACTACAATTATTATAAAACCACAAAATAGTGAGATAATCCAATGATATATGGATATGGAGTGTTATCCTTACCTATAACACTCCCTTGGAATGAATGATGCTTGAACCCACCAAGATTTGAAAAAGAAATTACTTAAAAATGAATGAAGGAGGAGAGGTCCATGACTAGAAAAACCTATAGTAAAATCTGTGGAAGAATGAAGGGGTTCATGTGTTTTATAAATTTCATGAGTATTTTGATAATTAAATTTTTCTTGTGATTAGGTAGACTTCACGATTTGGTGACACAGTTTTTCAAAACATGTGTCGTAATGTGGATCCTACTATTAAAGGAACCTTAACCCCACATGGTTTGGCTACATGGTTTTCTAAACCATGGACAAATCATGTGTCCCTATCTATAATAATTTCTAGCTACACATGATTTCTCATAGCACCTCACATGTTTTGGGAAAATTGTGCAACTATGCAAAAAACTCCCATTTTCATGATTTTTGAACTCCTCCTGAAACACATCTAGGACAACCATGATTTCAATTACAACACCTGAATCATATATAAATAGAGGGTGAAACAAAAATTTTAAAAAGAAATTAAAAAATTTACATGCTTTAATAAGGTATGGGTATTTACATAGAGATGGAAGATAGTTTAGGACCTGATTCATGGTGAAGCCAACTAAGGATATACATGAGTTATAGAGAAATGTAGAAACTCAATATAGATATTTTCTCAATTATTTTTTTACCTATGTTCAAGGGTTGATTATCCACTTTATAAACTAACCATTAGTTAAAATATCATTAACTTATCATGTATTTATTTTATTTAATGGTTAATAGTAATTTAATAATGCAACGCATGTTTATTTGGTGATTAAATGTGATCACATAAATTAAATAAATATAAATCATTCAATATGAAATATAATAAAGTTATTATGTGTAAATTATATTATTTTACATCATTAATTAATTATGTAAAATCCTCATACTACTAATAATAATGTGAATACTCGGTTAAAGAATAATTATGAATTATAAAAACAAAAACCCTCAAGGAATATATTAAGTCAGTAAATGCCTTCCATTAGTTGAGTTAGAATGAAACCATAGTTTAACTTACTTGTTTGGACCAATTCAAGGTTCTTTTAGTTATCAGGGAGTTCTGTAAAAAAATTTGGTTCAACCTGACCTAGTTTTTATCAATATTGTATTGCCTTAGTAAGACTTGGTTTAACTAGGAGGTGAGTGTTAAGGAAACATAAGTATAGAATTTAAGGACTGGATAGTCCACTTATTAGATCAATAAAATATTATTTAATGTAGTTTTCAATACCACCTACCTAAATACCATCAAATTATTTGATCATTCCCTTTTATGGGTTATTTTAATTGAAATAAGGATCCCTACAAATAGAATTTCTATGTGATGGATTGTTCTGAATTTCATAGTGAGGGATATTAGGATTTGATAAAATAGTGGGATAATAATAAAATTGATTTATTATATCACACTAGGTAATTAAGATAAATTAAAAAAAAATTATTTTATTTACAATAGAAAAATTTAAACTCATTTTACCATAACACGATCCATGTGATCTATCCTAGAGAAAGAAAATCTTTAGGCCAATTATAAATTTCAAGATTGGTATAGGTACTTTTTCATCATAATATTTTAATATTGGATGTATTATGTGTTATAGTACATGATTACCACTGATACATATAACGAGTCAAGTGAGGAGGAGTATTATATATTCTGGGAATACATGGATGATGCATTGGATGTCCAATGCCTCATGTTATCATACATAAATTGTGAGTTCAAAAAGCTTCATAAATACTCCGATTCATACACCATGTTGTCTCCTATTTGTGATATTTATTAGGATAATGAAATAAAATAGAGGTATGAGATATATAATAAACTTTTTATATGTAATCTTGGAGAAGGTTCCAACTGTTACTCATGTAATTAAGATAATTGTTTACACTGATCATTTGGAAATTAAGGGTTTTAGGCTACTCAAGTAATTGTGAATAGATGTTATGATCACTTAACTTCCATAGAACTTATCAATATTTATTTTGAATTTTAATATAAATAATATAGAGAAGATTATTCTAGATATCTTGACTATAATGTTTTAGTAAAATAAAGCTATAATGTATGAAAACCCTTATGTACTTATTGTAAACAAGTGGAAAGGAAAGGAAAGAATCATTAAGATTAATTCCAAATATAAGGAAAATTTACACCACAATTACAAGATGATAAAGATAAATGGATAGGATAAGGATTAGAATGAAATTTTTTTATTATAGTAACAAAGGATAAAATAAAAATAATTATTCCTAAGTGAAGATATAAGGGAAAGATTTGGGTGAATTTGTTATCAAGTGAAAACTCTCTATTTCTATAGATTGGGTATTAGAAATAGATTTTGGTTCTCACATTTATAACCAAATAATGTAACTATGAATATTATAGAATACTATTAGAGGTTAGGTGGTTCTTCATGCTTTCAATTAAGAAAGAGTAGTTTTTTTGGCTATAAGATACTATTATATCATTTTACTAACATGAATGATTCTAGTTTAAAAAAAATTATTATGTGCCAAATGTAACCAAGAACAATATTTTCATGTCTAGTTTAAACATGGATGGATTTTTTTCATGTTCAAAAATAAGAGTTATTTCATTTATAAATAAATCCTATATTATAGGATTTCACAATTGAATAAAATTCTTTACATATTTGGATATGAAAATCAGGTATTGTAAATTGATAATGAATCATGTTCACATGACATGTATCACACTTAGTTCTAAATCACTGAATTTTAAAAGTAAATAATAAGTGTTTAAAAAACTTATATCAATAATGTTACTTATATTACTTAAAACTAAAACCCTTAGATATATTTCACGATCTTTTATACTGAAAACTGACCAAATTTATATTCAGTGGAAAAGGCGGAAGGCCACTAGACCTTTTAGAATTTATTCATACATATGTATGTAGACCATTTCTGGTAGGTTATATAGGTGGATACTCATAATAAATTGTACCAATTAGTAGATGTGGGTATGTTTAATTAATAAGTTATAATATTTATTCCTTTGAGATATTTAAGGAAGAAAATATTGAAGTAGAGAATCATCTTGGTAAGAAGTTAAAAAATATTCTCTCAGACTATGGAGAGTAAGATATTACCCCATGATTTTATAAATATATAAGGTAGTTTGGGATACTATCTCAACATGATCCATATGAAAAAAAGTGGAATAGTGTAAATAAAAGGAGGAACTTAACCTTGTTTTACATGGTGAGATCAATTAAGAGTCATGTATGTCTTTCATTATCCTTTTTGGGATATGTATTATAAACTATAGCACACATACTAAAATAACTGCTAACTAAATTGGAATGAAGAATAAAATATGATTTATGGTGTGAGAGTAAATATATATTTTCCAATATATGTTTGAGGGGATTAAAATCATTTGTTAAGTATACATTTAGAAATAGTCTTTCATCCTAAGGCACAAAGTGTATCTTTATGGGATGTCCTAAGGAGAAAAGGGGATATTATTTATATATCCCCTAAAACAAAAAGGTAATTTTTTAAATACATGAATTTTTTACTTCAGATAGATAACATATATAAAATATATAATGGGAGTAAGATATGGTTTGATGATGTTGAAGATCAATATACAAAAAAGTTAGAATATGAACATATTCCACAAAACCTAGTAGGGAAAGTTATTTTAGTGACACAAGAACTACATAGAAGAACTATATAGGTTAGATAACCAAAGAGATATAATTTTCTAGTTACTGAGGTGGGTAAAAGATTATTAGTTGAAAATAATTAATTACTCTCTTACATTGAGCAATAAGTATCTCATAAGTTGAAAATTACAAAAAATACATGAATTTTGAATTTTATTCCATATACTATAACCAAGTACGAGGTTTTATAGATCCTTTAGTTGATATAAATAATTTCTTGTGTAAATGGATATTCAAGAAGAAACTAGAAATGGATAAAAAATTTAGTACTTATAGAACCAATTTGTTGTTAAAGGTTTTAAGAAATATCAAGACATATACTATGATAAAACCTTCTAATGATTTACTATGTTGAAATATATTAAAATCATGCCTTCCATATAATTTACCATGATTATGAGATTTAGAAAATAAATTTCAAGAAATATTTCCTTAATATAAACCTTGTTACAGAAATATATATATTACAAGTAAAATGGTTTGTGACTATAAAGTATTCCATTAAGGTCTTCAAGTTATAGATATCTATTTATTGGTTGAAGATATAATCAATATCAGAGAACATTTTTTTAATGAAGATATAAGGTAATTTTATTTTATAAAGAATGAATGTGATCCTTGTATCCTTAATAGGTTTATTAGGAGTGATTATATTTGTCTATTAGAATATTTTTAGGATATATTACTGTTAGGAAAAAATACCATTCCTACATCCAGTTAAGACATTGTTAAAAAGAAGATTCTCCATGGAAGACTTAGTTGAAGTTCCATGCATTCTAGGGATCAAAATCCATCACAACAGATCTAAGAGGCTACTCGAGCTAAATCAAGGAACATAAATTGAAAAATTAATAAATAGATTCAACATGAAATAATAAAATTGGGGATTTTTGTTGATGTAACATGAACTACAGCAAATATATCCTTTAGTAAAATGGTTTTATCAATGCTATAGAAGCACTGATAATTTAAGCGATGTTAAAGAGTTATCTTTAACTATGCTCGTAAAAAGCATTGATAAAGGTCCCTTTAATAGCACTAAAAAAGTATAGATAAAGGGGTTGTTTATCAGCATTTTTAGTGCTGATAAAGGGGGCCATTATCAGTGATTTTTTAAGCACTGCTAAAGGACCCCTTTATTAGTGATTTTTTATTTCTATTAAAGGTCGCTTATAACAATGATAAAAATGATGGTAAAGACCCCACAAATACAGGGTATAAATTTTTTTCACCCCCCCTCCCATTTGTTAGTGCTTCCCCCACCCCATTATCAGCACTTTAGAAAATCCCACCCCTAGCACGTGCCCCTTCATCTAATGAGTTTTAAACCTGATACCTTTAGCTTATACACCAAATATTTTTACACTCCCATATACTGTTTTGTTTTACATTTTATGATATATCTATATATTAATATATATTTTTGTCAATAAAATTTATACATATATTCATATATAAATTGTTATATATATATATATATATTAAATGTAAATTTATTTATATATATATTTTAAAATTTATATTAACTCTAAAAGCACATAAAACACAAAAAACATTAAGAAACTTTGAAAACCCACAAAACCCCTAAAGAAATTAAATGACCATAAATTCTTATCTGAAAGTTAATTTTATCTCTACAAATAGTCAAATAAAATCACATAAAATGAGCTTTTATAGGATATGTGGTGTTGGCCGAATGGATACATAGATTAGAAGTTATATACATTTTTATTTTATGAAACCTATGTCGACGACAAAAAACTCGGTTTTGGAGGCCTTCTGGGACTTTATGAGGGATAAAACCAGACAGAGCTTATAGACATTAGTCTGGGACCATTTATGTTATAGAGATCACTGTAGGCTTCAATTTGATATGTTGTAGAACCCAAACGGACACATGGATCAAAAGTTATGTCTGTTTGAAGTTCGAGTTTGATTTCTAACTTTTTTAAAATTGTAATATATTTTATTCTTTTGATTATCACTTGAATTAAATTTCTTTTTGTTTTAGATCATTTCATAAGATTAAATTTTAATTATTTTGGAGCTAAAATGGGCTCTCAGATACAAATTTATGATTTTTTTATGGTTTTTATGGTATTTAGGGTTTTTAGGGGTTTAAAAGGTTTTTCAAAATTGACAGCCTTTCAAATAGTCATAACTTATGAACCGGGTGTCTGTTTTTCCTCTAACACATTTCAAATTTAATCTTGTGATGAGTTATATGGCTCGGTGACACATGGGAACCCACAATCACCTCTATTGAGGCCAAAAAATACCATAAGGAATCCAAATGGCCATAACGTTTTCTACAGGTGTCTATTAAAAAAATTATTATTTTTAAATATACCTTTTATCAGTGCAAGTAAAAAGCATTGATAAAGACCATACTTTTATCAATGATTTTTTTAAAGTGCTGATAAGGACCCCCCCATCAATTATTTTTTAGAAGTGCTGATAAAAGCATGTTTCATCAGTGTTTTTTTACTAGCACTAATAAAGGTACCCCTTTAACAATGCTTTTTTAGCACTATTAAAGAACCACTTTAACAGTGCTAAAAAGTGTTGTTAAAGACCCCCTTTATCAGTTCTTTTTATGGCCCTGAGAAAGGGGTGTTTAACAACATTGTTAGTGAGCATTGTTAAAACCCTAGCACTGGATAAAACCATTTTTATAGTAGTTATAGTATATATCACTCTAAGAAAAATTTTCCTCATATACAAGAGGATAGAGAAATAGGTGAGAGAGAGAAAAAAAAAGAGTCCATAGTGATTCAATGATTGGATGTTTCATGTATTCCATGATATATACCAAGTTTTATGTTACCTATGCCTTGATCATGGTAGAAATATATTAAGAAAACCTGGGAGAGCCATATTGGGAGTCCATAAAAATGATCCTGAATTATCTAAAGAATACAAAGGATATG
The DNA here is from genome assembly GCA_963277665.1 of Viscum album. NCBI lineage: Eukaryota > Viridiplantae > Streptophyta > Magnoliopsida > Santalales > Viscaceae > Viscum > Viscum album. The sequence goes on from OY728147.1 coordinate 218,405,484, forward strand.
TTCTTGGTTTATGGATGAGATGAGGAACTAGTAATCAAGGGATAAATATATTATATCTTCCAAACATATCATAATGATATGAAATCACAGTCATGGTATGTGTTCTACCTTGTTGGAGTAGTTTTGATTTGGAATAGTTCTAATCATCCAACTATCATCAATTCTATAGTAGATTCATAGTATATAAGAGATTTAATGTGGATAAAGAAGAAATTTTTATATCAAACTTCATATATGAGATTTATTTCATGTCTAGTAATAAATATGTTATCACATTTTATTGTGGTAATACTACAATAGTGGTCCTAGCTAAGGAGATAAGGTCACATCAATGTAGAAATATTATAGTTCAAAATTATATCCTTTCAAGGGATTTTTCTTATAGTGTCAAGGTCATAGTAAGCATAGTGGATATATAAGAAAATTTGATAGGCCTAATTACTAAATCCTTTTCTATGTAGAGTAATGAATTTTATTTAAGAGATAATAGGATAAAAGTTATGCTCAATTTGATCTTATATGAGTGGGACCCTATTGGAGATATTTCTTTAGAACAGACTGGATTTGTACTTTAGATTAACAAAGTATTAATAAATATATTATCAAATAATGAATTTTATTCTAGGTAACATCAATTTGATAATGACTTTAGAGTATCTATTAAATTGAATGGTTATAGTAATTCCCAACTATAATGACAATATAGAAATTCTATAACAATATTCTGAAACATATGTCCTATGGTCTATAAAAAAATTACCTCAGGGGATATATATTACATTTGAATATCATGTATTAGAGACAAAGAATATATTTTTCATTCTTCTAATAAAATTCTAATTTACAGATCATTAAGAAGGAAGGTTATGTTGAAAACCTGACAATAGGAATTCTACATGTTTTATCAGTCATTGGATATTCTTATCTACGAACATGAATATTGGTACTTAGATATAATATTATTATTATTTTATATCATGAATCACATACCTTGATGTATTAATCAAAATGGTTATGAAATATTATTATGGAAAGGTAATATATATTGGATGTGTCATAAGTGAGGTGACATTAATTGAATAAGGGGGAAAATAATTTATCCCTTCCAAGTTAATAAAAAAAATATATCTAGCCCTTGGATTGAAATAGAATTTTTTGATTAAATCCATCGTCATGGTTATTCATTGAAATTTTTATTTTAAAGAGTTAAGAATATAAATCAAGAAAATAGGTTAATGGCACAAGTATGTAAACTTCTTGATGTGATATTGTGACAAAGAGATAATATTACATTGTAAGTGTCTATATGGGGTTGTTGTCATTACATCATTAAATTATTTCTCTATGGGTGATGTGAAATGTTAAAAAAATTGATCTTTGAATTTATGAAAGTTCATCTAATTCTATTGAGAAATATACCTAGAGGGTCGTAAACAAATTGTATCCAGAATCTCAGTTAAATTGTATTTTAATGTTGTATTATGAATAAATATTATTCTCACTTTGTAGGATAATAATTATTCTGGTTAATTTGATCACATAGATTCCATAACCAGTTTTTCGAGTTTAAAATATATATAATTTGAATATTAAATAAATATTTATTCATGATTCAGTGAATATAATAATTATTTATCTATTTCTAATAAAAATATTTATTTAGTAATGTAAAAATTAAAATAAATATCTATTTGAAATTTTAGTGGATATAATATTTATCTATTTATTAAATTAATAATGTGATAATATTTATAATTAAAATAAATATTTAATATTCAAGGTTTGATAAATAATGAGGATGATTGATATGTTGATATAAAATGTCCTGATAAAAGTGAGATATTGATTTGTGAGTATAGAATATATGATGATATTATAATGATATTATTAATATTATTTTCTATAGGGTTTTCATAGAATAAATAATTATTTAAAGGGACTTTATGTAATTACTAATTGTTTAACCCTGAGTATATAATGAAATTTATATCATTTTAGAGAAGTTATTTTTTTATGAATAACATATTCTTCTAAGATAATTATATCAAATATATAGAGATAACCTCTCAACAACTCTCTTAAGAATGAGATATAATCCTTCTCCTCCCTCTCAATAACCAGTGAGAATAAGATATAATTCTCTCAAGAAGAATATATTTCTTATTGTGACTAATGGTTAATGACAGAAGGTGCTTGGTTCCTCCACATGAGAAACCAAAATACCAATGACAACATTCTAGGATTCATGGATCACATGTTGATACAACTTATTGGATCCTATTTTGGTTTCTTCATCACAAAAATATCACAATGAGAGAATCTATCAAATTGATCAATGAAAATAATAATTATAATGTCAAGGTAAATCTTTTTTTAAATAATTATGAATTAAATGTGAAAAAATCCTCTTAATCAAAATTTTTGAGTTCATTCGTCAAGTTATTTGTATTTTATCCATTGAAACTGATGAAAACGTTGTGGGTAACAACTCAATGTGCTTCCATTATAACACAAAACCTTTATTTAATACTCAATTTCATCTTATCACTACATTCCACCCATAGATGAATAGTTAAACTATGATAATTATTCTGGTGTTGGAAGTTATATTGATGCCTTGTATTCCGGATATTGATGTATCAGGGTCTAAACATTTATCATGGGTTGACTTCACCTATAATAATAGTTTTCATTTATCTATTATAATGGTACCATTTAATTCATTGTATGCATGTACTTATAGAACACCCTGGTATTTATTTGATATTATTGAGACATTTATTATTGGATTAAACATTTTTTAGGTTATGACATAGATAGTACAAATGATTTGAGAGTAGATAAAGTATTTCTATGATTATTAGATATTATATTTTGACTATAAGGCCATACTATAAGTGTTTAATGTTTGGAACAATATTTCATGTAACAATAACTCTAAATTGGACAATATAGAATTAGGTGAACAATTATATTTTCTCTAAGTTTTTTTGGTCCCTTAAAGGTGTTGGTTCATGTGGGTAAAGTGACATTTTTGTTAACACCTCTACTAATATTTGATATATTCAATAATATCTTCCATATATGATAGATTTAGATGTATCTTCATTATGACTCTCATGTGATTGATTTGGGTGATATTTATATCAATGAAGAAGTGATATTTACTAATTGGTTAATGTAGATACAATATCACTAGGAGAAGGTGTCATTTGGACTGGCCATTCCCTTAGAATGTGTTTTATAGAGGCCTGGTAGTTTGGAAGAAACTACATGTGAGTTAGAGTTTCAAATCAAAATTCAATATTCATAATTTTTTTACTTAGTTCCTTATTATGTTAAGTATAAGTTCAAACATTAATTTAAATATGTTTTTTTTTCTTAAATCTTCTAAATTAAGTGATATTTATGGGATTTTCAAGGAAAAAGTATTTCAGTGGTATAAAATATTGTGGTCTGAATTTTGGGGAATTTTCTTTATTTATAGGTCTTATATATTATTTAAAAAAATTATTGAGTGGTATCTAAAATCAAGGGAAATATTTTCTATATATTTCTTTATTGTGTTATATAAGTCTCAAAGAAGTAGTAGAGTTGTTAAGAATTTATTTTGTGGACAAAATTAATTTGACATGAAAATCTGGTCATATTGTAATAAAACTTTTCATGGTTAGTTTTGATGATTATTAAATTTAGTAATGTTTTCAGGGATTAAAGGATATGATTTTGGAAAAAAATTGGTCAATATGACTTATACCATACATCATGGGTTTGGATATTATGTCATGGATTAAGAGGATATGTTTTGATTTATAAGTGTAGTTTGAAGAATATTTTTTGACATGGTTAGAATTTTATGTTTGAAAACATATCTTGTTGGGTTATAAATAATTTGAGGTTTATTATGAAAGGTTTTTTAGAATTTGGTTGTCTACATGAGGAAGGTGATCATGTCATAGACATAATTCTTAGTTTTCAAAGATATTATAAAAGAGACCATGGGTTTATTAACCATTTCATGCTAGAATTTAGATATAAACATATTTAAATGGGAATGTGTTAGTATAGTATAGGGGATAAAAATAAATCACACCATTATTTTTTAATCAAGATTTATTTATAGGAAACATGATATGGTTTAGGTGAACACACCATGTATTATTTGGAAATACATAATAAAAATATTAGAAAACCTCCAAAACATCATTATTTACTCTTAAAAATTCTCTATAACATATAGGTATATTAGAGGATGATATTAAAGAAGTTTTTTAAAATACATGGAATACATTAATATATTTCTTCATGGGAGTGACTAGATTAAATCTTGGATCATTAGTAAGTGAGATAATGATCCGTATCTTTAAGTTTTTTTGGTAAATTTTTTTTCTTTGTTTGTATTGGAAATTTGGTTACAAAAGGATGAGTCATGGTATTTAATATCTTGTATAGGAATTTATTGATTTCAAGAGTGATATTGATGTGAAAACATTGAAAGTATTCATCTTCAATGAGTTGTGGGATTAAAACTTACCTTTTATCTATTTTTAGTGAATTTATATATTTTAGTTGATGTGTTGATGATTAATTATAGTGAGATTCATGAAAATAATAGTATATTAACAAAATTAATAGGGTATGTGTGGTAGTAGAAGTTGAATTAACATGGAATAAATAATTTTATTGAAATGTGGGAATCGTTATTAGACATGACAAAGGTAATTGGTTTAGCTTATAATGAGGAGAAAAATAAGGGAAATAGGGATAGGGAAAAGGGGAAAGTAATAAAAATTAATTTAATGTTTTTAATTCTTTTGAGGTGTGGTTATGTGGCTATGAACTTTTGTGTTTTTGTTTTAAGTAACAGTTGATTAAAATATTGTGTGTTGAAATTTTGGAAACTATGAGGAGTAAGGGGTTATTATGTGGTTATTAAATAACACATAGAGGTGGTGGAGTTCAATTTGAGTGTGGATCACATTGGTAGATTACATAAGGGTATATATATGTTAAGGTATATATTGGATTAGTACATAGGAGATAATTAAGGTTGTTTTGGTTAAAGGGTTGTGGTTCTTGTCATGATGGGAATATGGTTATAAGGTATGGTTGAGGTTGAGACTTAATATGTGTAATGGATTATATGATATTATTGATATGTTGTGGAATTATACTAACCCTATTAAAAAATATTATTAATTAGTTGTTGGAGGGATTTGGAATTCACTTATATTGATATGATTTAAGGTATGTTGTATTTCCTAATGATTTTGTGGAGCAGGGGTGTAGTATTTTCACGATTGATATGGTTTTTTTGTTTCTTTAGCAGTATCAAAATTAGTTTTTTTAGTTATATGGTTCTATTTATAGAAATAAATGGTTTTTTTTATTTTTTATTGAGATAACTATTTTATAGGTTAAGTGTTAATATTTATTGAAGATAAATTTCATAAGATGTACGTGGTAGTGACCAAATTGAGATTATACACTAGCACCATGTGTATCTGAAATCAGGCCAATAAAAGGAGTTCATTAGAAATTGCAGCAACATAGTTGAATGGATGGTGTTCAATGGGAACCACATTTAGTGGCTCAACAAAATATTGTTGAATAGTTTCTAAATGGATATTAGTTTAGTGCAAGTAAAAAACACAACATGGTGATAACCAAGTTGGGGAATGTGGAGGAGGAAAATATGTAACAACCCAGATGTTGATAGAATATTTTTTTCATATTTATTATTATTCTTGATTTAAATAGTTAAATTAATTATAAATAAGTTTTGTAATTCTTAAAATCAAGAAGGAAATATTTTTAATAAACTCATTTCTTATAAGGTCATATTTAAAAAATATATATATTATAGAATTTTAATTTGAAAAAATGAATTTAATTTTAAAATTTATCATGTCAGAATTATATAAGGATGAATTTTTGAGAATTTGCTGAAAATATAGATTTTTAAATAAATATTGAGATATACATATTTTTATTGAAACATTTATTTTCATTCACTATATTTACAAGGTAAAATTATGTATTGAATTAGTTTTAAATTTTAATTATCTTATATTGTTTTAATTTAATACAATTATGGTTTTTTAAATTTATTTTATACTTTAATTTCATATAGAAACATTTTATATTAAAAAATTCATTTTTCCAAAAATATGTCTTCCTATGCTTTTTATCGACTTAATTAAAATTAAATTATAAAAATTATATTTTTTTAATTTTGAAAAATGGATTACATATTCAGAATAAATGAGTCCAAATTTATTAAATAGGTTCATTTAATTTTTGGACAATAGGAATAGTAAACATAGTAATTTTTATTACCACGTAAAAGGTAAATTGATTAATTGAGGGTAAAAATAAAATGATAAGGACTGGAAAATGACCTCAATATTTTCCCCAAATTTAATTGGATGAGTAATTTTCATCCATAATCATTCAATTTTAGTTTATATGATCATTTTATTCGATTTAAATATAATTATAACCAATATAATATTTTAATTAATGAAAAGTCAATGATGTCACACTCTTTTTTTTAATAAGTGCTATATTTTTAATAAGGCTTTATTCAGAAGATATCTTCAAATATAAATATTATTTTTAAATATAAAATATTTATATTCATAATGGTAATTTATTTTTAATTTTTTTGGAACAAATAATTACCTTAAATTCTTACACAACATTTATGCAATAATTATTCACCTATTGAAAAAATCAAATAAATGATATTAAAAATATTAAAATAAATATAATTTGAAATAATTAATGTGATCCAAAAATACTCTAGATTCTATTTACATGTTTATGATATAATAAAATAGTTTTTCTGAATTCTACTTATTGTCTTGATGTTTTTAAAGTCAAAGTAATGAGTAGTATCAAATATGAAAAAAATGATATTTTATGAAATTAATATATTACTAAACTATTTAAAAATCATAAAAATATTAAATAAGAAAGAAATTTTGAATATATTGTCTAAAATTTCATCCCCTTTGTATTTTAGGCCATTTTAAATCATTTTTCTATAAAATGTTCTTATTATATTTTAATATTTTGAGAAATTCAGAGAGTGTCGCTCCCCTCTCTTATAAATGGGCACCACTTCTCATTTATTCACACTTCAAACCACATTTTCTCCAAAAAATTATTGTCATAATCCTTTTATATAATCCCAACCCAAATTCTATAGATCTTTTTTTAGGAATAATATCATCCTTAGTAGTCTTAATTTGTTAAGTAAATGAGGATTCTGATGAATGGGTATAGTTTTTATCTACATGTTTAGTTTTGTTTCTTCTTACACCACTTTCAAATATTCATAAACTTTGAAAAAATATTAAATATATTATATTTAAAATAATAAGATGTTATTATATTAATTTAATGACCCGTATATATCTCATATTCAACCATATGGGATACGAAATCATTATTTGTGTGTACCATAGATTACCGTGTTGTGAACAGATGTCATTTATTTTACATTATCGCCTCTAATGGATTGAAATAAAGATATATTTAAAATATATATATAATATATTTAACATATTTATACTTATTTATTTATGATATCATATATCATTTTCTTTCCTACCATTTCATTCCCAAAAAAAATGATAACATCGTTCATGGGTCAGTGTAGACTGTCGCCTCCGCGAGACGATGTGATTATTTTTCCATCACAAAAAAATGTATAATATATATATAAGTTTATTTTATAAAATGATATGATATATATTTAATTAATATTATTCTTTATATGATATAATAATTACCTTTTTGACTATAGTAAACATACCGAAGTCATTTAGGACTTATAAACCGAATATCATAAAAACATTTGATGTGAACTTAAATTATTAATAACATGGTAATAAGTCATATAAAAGGATAAAAAAATTAAAATTGTTATTAAGAAATTATAAATTAAAATAATTTTATAATTTAGGATGGTAAATTTTGTACATGACCATTTGGACTCAGGGTAGGGGACTTTCTTTTAAAAATCCTCTTTTAAAGTTACTCTTTAAGATATTTTTAAAAATCAAAAATGAATGTTTTTTAACTTATATGGTGATAATATTTTCCCAAAATTGTTACACCTCAATTATTTTAATATTAATTTACAATTTTACAGGTTTATTTTCAAATAAATTTTTTTATATATGAGTGAGCATGTTTTAAAAAAGGAAAAGTGATTTCAAAATAGAAAATTTATTTTCCTCAAGAATGTTTTTTTATGATATATTTATGTATTATGATTAGGTTATGGTTCATGGTAATTGTTTATGATGATGTGTGGTTCAATAATAAACATAGGTCATTTGATCCTGTTATAGATCTCTAATGGATTGGGTATTGATGAAGTCAATAGATTAGGTTTCTCCTGATAGATTATTGTAATATATTTTGACGGCTATTCCAAATGTAACTATGCTGGTTAGTCCATATGTAACCACAATAGCTAAAATATATGAAAGTGTGATATGAAAATTATTCCACAAGTTACCTTTATTTTTTATGAGTGATATGGATTTTTTAGTAAACTTATGATTTTAAAAGGTAAGCTAAAGACCATAGGTTTTATGGGTGAAAGTTAAAACTTGGTGAAAAAATGTCATGAAAACTTTATGAGTTTATATATATAATTTATTATTGGTTACTAAATGTTTTAATGAAATAATTTTGAAGAGAAGTTTATATATTTGGTAATAAATTTTTTATTTTGAGACCAATGTTTAATTTAAAAAGGGAATTTTTTTTATAATTACTTATTGAAAAATGTTTTCTTTATTTCTCGTTATTTTCATTATTGATCTATTTGTGATCATCCTAATTTTTTAAAACAAATATTTGGGTTTAAGGATAGGAAAAGAAAAATAATAAGTCACGTTTAAATTCATGAATATTTAAAAATAAAATAAACCATTTTTTATGAAAAATTCATGGTGGGAAAATGGATACTAATTATAAATGTCCATATGTAATGTATGGGTTTTTTATATATGATTTATGAACTAATTATCTAAAATTTTGAATCTAAAAGATCCATGGGAATATAAAAAATTCAATTTTATTTATATTCACTAAAATATGTAATGCTTAAGTTTGGGTCCTTATAGTTGGTATTAGATTAATTTTTAGATAAATTTAGAGGTTAGTATAACATTAATAAAATACCCTTTATGGATAATGTGAAATGATATAGCATTGGAATATTACCTTTCTATTTTATCAAAACTATATCTTTTTATAATTCTTTTTCATAGAGGAAACAAGGAAGATGACGTTGTAAGGAATCAAGAGGAAAATATCCTTCAAATCAGCAACCCGAGATGGTAAAAATTGGAACTAAATAGTTTTTTGTTTTGATGGATTAGTTGACACAAGCTATAAATGGTAGTGGAATTCATCCTAGAGAGCATTCGAATCTACCAAAAAGGAACATTCCAATAGTGAAGAATTTTATGAGGCACCACCCTCCATCATTTAGTGGATCTTTTGGCCCAGTGGTAGCTAAGGGGTGGATTAAATCCATAAACAATATATTAGATGTCATGGTATTCTCAGATCATCAAAAGGCATTTCTTTTTATTTATCGTCATGTAGATGAAGCTGACTAGTTGGTCAATGGTCAAGAATATCAAGGATAGAGAGAATATTGATTATTTAGAATGGGATTAATTAAAACATATTTTTATTGGGATATATTTTCCTAAGGTGATTCGAATTAGGATGGAAAATCAATTCTTGTAATTTAGGTAGGAGGAGGATTCAGTTTCTATATACATAGCAAAATTCACCCAAATAGAAATGTATTCGACATATTTTACCCATGATATTTATAATAAGATTAATCGGTTTTACTCATTATTTAATCTATAGTTACATAGGCTTAACATACATGGATATTACACTATTTTAGATGAATATTCAGTACATTACAATAATAAATGTCTCAGGACCACAATTGTTTAGTTTTATTGGAAACATAGAAACAAAATATTCTATCCTGGTGAAAGATCTTTAACATATCCCATAAATGTATCCAACTTTATTACTTATACCTAAAACCTTTCTTCATAACCTGAGAAAAAGAAACATAATAAAGGGGTGATCTCAAATGCTCAGAAAGGGTAAACAAGGGAGATATTTAAGCATAACCATGATCATAAGGGTTTGATAACATGATTATTAATATAGAAGATCATACCCTTTATATCAAAGATCATACACATGAATCAAGGAATAAATACTGGTAGTTTATAAGGAATTAATCTTAATTAAATAATGAACATAATCCATAAAAGCAAAACATAGGAATAAAACATGGAATTGTGGAAGACACGTAAGCATATATAATGATTTCCATAATAGTCATGGAATTTCTTCCAAGACCATATTAGTTGAAAAAGTCACATACTAGACTAGGCTCACACCCCGTTCCCTCCATGTATTACTAAACTAAGTTCACCCCTCATTCGAGCCCTATATTATTGAACTGATTTCACCCCTCATTTTAGCCTTATATTACTAAACCGAGTTCATTTCCTATTACATCCCTATAATACTGAACTAATTTCATTTATCATTCCCTCCATGCCTATCTGATGAGATATAAATCTTTACCCAATGCATTGGAGGGAGATATAGGTCCCACCCATCTCAAAATAAAATCATTGATACATGTTCCAAAATATCATAGACAATCATATCATAACCAATGCAATGAAATGGGTATCATAAACATGTAAACATATCCTAACCTATAGAAAAAGATACATGTTTCATAACCATTTCAATTAAATCATAACCCATGAAATATAAATGAATTTTATAAACATATTACTCGTTAAAGAGAAACTAATTTCATAAACATATAACTCATGAGGGATAAACATATTTCATAAATATATAACCCATGAAAGAGAAATGGGTTTCATAAACATATAACCTATGAAAGAAAAATAGGTTTGATAAAGTCCCTGACATTATGCATAACCCATTCATAGAAAGAATTTTAATGTAACTTTAGATCATTTTCTATAAGGTCATGAGTAACATCAACAGATGTCATCTTATATGGAAAATATTTTTGAAATATATTTCAAAAACATTTCCTGAAGAAAATATCCATTCTTGTTTAAAGAACGATTTTTAAAACATAAAACCATTTGAAAATTATTTTCTTAGAAAATATCTTGAAAAAATTTGAAGAATAAATGTAATCATTTTACAAACATTTTTCCTTAAAAACTTATAAAAAAATCTTCAAGACATTTTAAAAACCTTTTTCTTTGAAAAAACTTTAATAACTTATAAATAAATATTGGAAATGTTTTGAAAACATTTTTTCTGGAAAAAATATGAAAGAAAATTGAAAATATTTTTAAAACCATTTCTTTGAAAATAATTTGAAAACATATAAATAAGTCTTGAAAAAATTTTGAAAAAAAATCCTTGAAAACTTATAAAAGAAGCATGGAAACAATTTGGAAAAACAAATTTCTTGAAAACATATAAAATAATCATGTATAAAATTTGAAAAAAATCATTAAAAACTTATTAAAGATTCTTGAAAACTTTTTGAAAAAAAAAATTCCTTGAAAATTTATTTTAAAACATTTTTTAAAAATTATGTTTTTAAAAATGAAAAGAAATATTCAAATAAATGATGAAGGGTAAATTTGTACATGTCATACGAGGTAAAAAGAACATTATTTTTGCACGGTAAAAAGGTTAGACAAATTCTTTATCAGAAAATTTACAAGAATATTCCTTTGAAGATATTGGTAAAAGAAAAAAAATTAAGATTTTATTTAAATGATTATAGGATAATTGTATAATATTCTTGGAAACCCTTTTTAGAAAAGAAATATTTCCGACTGAAGATAGGGTAAAGTTGGGCTTTCATAAAACACTTTCTAAATCATCTTATGTACCAAAGATTAAAAAAATTGTACCAATAAATGAATATATAATTAATTAATAAAGTATAGGAAAGTTCATGAATTTCTTGATATATGGTTTATAATATTTCATAAAATTAATCATAAACATTAACAATCTTGAAAATCGATGAGATTGTTTCAATAGACCCTTATCACTTGGTATCTTGGGATCATTATCTCCATGTAAGAAAAGGAAAGTACATAAATATTATAATAACTTGAAAATATGTATATTCATGATATATCATATAAAATGGAATTATACACACCTTAAAATTAATATAGGCTCATAACAAAATATGAGTCTCAAATAAAAAAAATTGAGACAAAATTATTTTACCGATTTGGTAACTTTTTAACTTATATCCCATGAAAGATCTATCATAAAATTGATATTTGAATACCCATAAATTTAAATATGATATACATAGAATAAAATCATGGTAATTTCATACACCACTCAAATGGAAAGAGTTGTGAATATATCATGTATCTCATGGAAATAAAATGTGAGATGAAATCCCCTTACCTTATGTCTTCACTCTTACCATACTCATTAAAACCACCTATTTAATAAATATAAATTTATTATAAATATTTTAAATAACCATATTATTATATCTAATACCATATATTTTTTTTATTACTACCTTAAATTACCCTCTTGTTAACCGTCCTATGTTGAGGTTTCACTTCAGGTAATATTCGCTTTGTATTTTTTATTTGTCTTAATTTGTTATTATTTTGATCCTTATACTTATATCATGATTATATAATTTAAACCATGATATAAATATCATTTATATACATTATATTTTTATTATAATAATCTATATAATATATAAGTCTGAAATTAAATACACCATTCATGGAGATGGTAGGTTGTATGTATTCATGATTTCTATTTTCATTTAATTGTCATGATGAGAGAAAGAAAGTAAAAGACATATATATATATATATATATATATGTATTATATATATATATCATTATTAAAGTAGATTTATTATATCATATACGTTATATTTATTCCCTAAATACATCATTAATACATTCCATGTAGTGTGTGAACGAATCACATTGCTTGGAGGGGCGGTAGTCCACACTTCCTCAAATTAAATTATCATATTAACACCAAATGAAAAGTAAATAGATGTGTGTTATAAAAGGAATATTTAATCCTAAATAAATAATAAATATAATATATAACATATATAAATGTAGTGTCCATCATAATTTTCTATCATGAGAGGCGGTAAGAAAAATTGAACAATCATTGTTTAGTGAGGCGGTAGTTCACAGTATATGTAAACAGTATGTTCATTGCCCATTAGATGGAGTTTTATGAAATTGTATGTCAAAAAATTATCATTAAAACATCCTAGTATATTTAGGATAATTTTTTTATACAATCATGGAATAAAGAGAGTGTGGGGTGGATAAGGAAAATAAAAGGAAGGACTTGAAAGAAGATATTATCTGTTAATCGGGTAACTCCATTTAGTTTGTTCAAAAAGGATTCCTTGGATTAAATTTTCCCAAGGTAAGGATTAAAATGGGAATTTAGGGATTTTGTTGATATTATTTAGAAGATATATGATGAAACTAATAGTTTTCTAGAGGTGTGAGGATGTTGTAGAGGTGGTGGCCTTTTATAGGGAAGGAAAATGACTCACATGGAATTTTTGAAAACAAGTTAGGTGTACACATGTTATTACCCAAAAAAAGTAAAAAAACGAACATAAATAAATAATTAAAGTTTTATGGATAAAATATGGCCAAAAATTTAGTTTTTGAAAAGTTTATATGTTGTTTGGGTTCCTAATATTAAGGTTTAGTCTCTAATTAAGCTTAATTTGACCTCAATCGCTCTAATTAATTTTAAACACTTTTACTAATAATTGTGGTCAAAAATCAGCATGATATAATTAGACTCTAAAAATTATAATTATTATAATGGATTATGTCTATTTTTCAAAATTCAATTCATAGAAGTGGAAAACTTAAGAATAATACTAATCCCATAGATGGGATGAAATTAGGGCTCTTTAAAGTAGAAAGAAGTTCAAAATTTTATTATGTTTTTATATTGAATTTCAAATTAAAATAGATTTTAATGATATAAATTTTATTAATAGATTAATAATTTATCTAATGTGACCTTAAAACAAATTTAATTTGTAATTTAAAATTAATAATTATTTAAATAAAAATTTTGTTATTAACTAAAATGCAGTATTTTTAGCTATTTATCAAAAAATAATGTTCCTCATAAAAATCCAAAAAAATAACCATAAGATAATTTTGGAATTATAAATTCAAAAATGAATTTTATTATTTCAAATTCAATTTATAATTTTTTATAAAATTAATTTTATTATTTTTCATATAGGGAAATTAAAATCATTTCATCCGTGAAAACAATATTTTTAAACATAAAATGAATTTACAAAAAACCATATATTTCATTAGAAATATTTTTTATTTATATAAAAAAAATTTGAAAATTGGTTATTACAATTCATATTACTATGTTTAATGGATAGGTTATAGTTATCTCATATAAAATTATGTTTTTTAGAAACATCATTGTTGTGTGTAACGTATGCCAAGTAGATGTTCTATGTAACATACTCCAAGTTGGTGTTTCATGTAACATACAATAAGAATGTATTTCATGTAACATATACTGATTTGGTGTCATGTAATGTACACTAAGTCGGTTTTTCATGTAACATATGCAGATTTGGGGACATGTGAAAGGAATGTTTGACTTAGTGCAATTAAATACATAAATGATAATTTAATTTATTTGAAAAAAAAGCCACATAAAAAATTTAAGTGTTATAGAATCCAAAATATCTAAGGAAACTGGCTTACCTATAATTTAAAATTAATAAGAAAATTTTTCAGTGTGTGGAGAAGGTGGAAATGGAGTTTCTTAAGGATCATGTGTTCTTTGAAAAATATAAGGAAAAATGGTCAATGTGGAAGGAAAAATTGAAGAATGTATCAAAGATGTTTGATGGTAAGAAAATTAATTTTTTTTGTGAGAATTAAGGTATAAACACATTAGAGAATGCATTTTGAAGTACAATACGTGCTTCTGATGTGGTAAGATTGGGAATATGGCTCATAATTGTAATGAAAAAATCATGGTAGTGGTAAGAAAAATTCTGGTATATATAAAATAAAATGTTTTAAATGTAAATAGATGGGTAATTTTTCAAATGAGTGTCTAAAGAGAAACTTTAATGTTGGGAAGCAGCCACACTATAAGCAGAATGTGTGGTGAAATCATTTACAAATACTTAAATAGATGTTAATCTATCAAATGAAGTTCTATCAAGTACATTACTTGTTTATTCCAATTATGAAAATTTATATTTTTATTGAAGTTCTATACATTATTTCATTTATAAGAAATTGTTTGTAAATTTCAATTCTGATAGTTGGTTACAATAGATTTATCTTCATGGAAAAATTGTTAAAAAATGGAATAAATTTAGATCTTTCCAAAACTAAAGTGATTGATGAATGGACAAGACCAATAAAGGTTAATATGATTTTTATTTTTCTCAGATTAGTAGACTACTATCATAGATTCCTTGAATACTTTTCGTGGTTATTTATCCCACTAACTAAGTTAACATGAAAAAAAATTAAATTTTTATGGAAAAAGTAATTTGATGATTGTTTTTTGAAACTAAAAAAAATATTGGTGGACATTCTAGTTCTGGATATTTCCTCAAGAAATTGTGATTATGGCATCTATAGTCACTACAACAAACTGAGAGTTTAGCAGTGGTTTTTTAGCGGTTGTTTACTAAACCGCCTCTAAATTTTTTTAAAATAATTTGATGATGGTTTTTTATAAACCACTACTTAATGGTTAAAAAATTTAACACCCACGACACTTTATCCCTCCCTCAACACCCCAGAACCCCTTGACACCCCTAACCCCCTCACTTTGCCAACTCTCCGAAGCCATAGCCTCATCACCACCATTCACCGCCCATCATCGGCCCTTATCGCACCTCACCTTGCCACAGCTCACCTCATTGTTCCTCGCCTCAATGTTCCACTCCTTGCCTTGCTATCCCTTGCCACACCTCTCCTCACTGCACCTCACCTCACCTCATAGTTCCTCACCACCCCTCACAGATCCCAACCCCCACCTCACTACCCCTTAAAGGTCTAGAGGTAAGTGAAGGTAACAAACTGAACAATTTTATTTTTGGTTTTTTTTTTCAAAATTGGATGATATTGATGGTTTAATAAAATAGTTTATTCCAAACTGTGTTGGTGACCATATTTGGAGGGGGTTCAAGTTTTTTTATACACACATGATATGTTTTCTTGGGTAGTATATGGATTTAGAGAAAGCTGTGCATTTATTAGTGGAGGCCATGTGAATAACCCTCACAAGGGATATTCTACCCAATGAATCCCACATGGGTTGTAAAAAAATTTCATGGTTTTGGATCCATGATTGGGATATATATTATTATTTATCTATGAATAATTAAATCAGATCAATTTCTTTTTAGAGATTAATATTTTAGGTGAGAATTATTTAAAAAAATTCTTATATGATTCAATTTATTTCTCACATATGGATGTTTTAATTCATGGTAACTCTAGGCTATAAAAATTGTCTATATTTATGCTACACTAAATATTATACAAGCTCTTATTTTCACTCTAGTTTTGGGTATATTTTATGTTTTATATTAGATATGAACTCATGTGTTATGATAGATTACTAAATCATCAACTAAGATTATAAAGATATTGAAGGTTAAAAAAATAAAATAATACATTGTTTATACACTTATCGTAAATTAAAATAATGGTTTATTAGAAGTATATAGAATATTAAGAAACATTGGTTATAAATATATTGAATTCCATAAAAATATTAAAATTTTAAAAACATTGTTTATACACATATTTTAATTTTTTTACACTTACTAGAAAATAGGTTTGTGGAAAATGCAGATTCCTGATCATGTACAGGTTATGACATATATTATTCTGGAGTATAGATGTGTTAAAAAAATTATACATTTTTCATTTTCATTTTTATGACAAGAATTTCCATTACTTTATAAATACGATCATAGAATAGAAAATAAGTCGTAACGTTTCTAGATTATAAAACCCAAGATAGATTAAATAATATAACTGAGATAAACACTACTGAAATTGAATGTTTTTTAAGATTTATTCACTAAAAAAATAAAATAATTTCACACACAGATAATAGAAAAAAAATAACATCATTGAAATGTTGGTTCCAAAAAACATGAGAAGAATATGGAATATTTCTCACTTAGGTAATTTGAGTTAGAAAACAAAATTTATAGCACCATTTTCACCCTTAAAAAATCAGGAAATACTCATGGAATGTACTATGATTAAATCCTAATGAAATGATACACACTCATATCAACATAAAAAATGTTAAACATAATATTTTTCCTTATTTTTTTGGGATAAAAAAACTATAACAACCTAAAAATTATAGAATTAAAGATAATTGGTAACTAGTTTGTATGAATAAATTAAATACCTATTGAAGGTATTATGGTTGACATGTGATTGGTATAAATAAATAAATTCAGTATAAAAACAACTCATTAAAATGGAGAATCAAGTGAATAATGATGAATTTTTGAAGAACCAAGACTATACATAAACAAACAAAAAACCTCTCAATTCCTCTAAGGCATACCCCTTTCAACACTATCTAAGTCTTACATGACTTTTCACTAGAAATTATTACTTATATCATGATTGCTCCTCACTCCCTCAAGATCCCAACACTCAAGAGACACTATTCCCCCAATTACAATAACCTATTTACACTAAACACACCCAAAGAGAGTGACTATTCACATCTATGATCCACCAACATACATTCCCCAAAACAAATTAATTATCATGGGCCATTAGACCCATTCCCACATCCCAATCTCATCACTCAAGGAGTTTCAATATTCTAAGTCTATTTTCATATCTTATCCTATATAATTCCTATAGACCTACACTAATTAGTATATTTCTCAAGGATAACCCCTTATAATCCCTTCATGTAACTTAGTATAGTTCATAACATTTCCAAAACAAATCATTCCCCAATCCAAGAAAAATTTGGTGTCCTTTATTCAATTATAGATATCACTTCCCTTATATAATATCCACTAAGAAACTCTCAAATCCCCCACCCAAGCATGAAACACTCACACCACTACATATACACTATATATCCTAGCTGACTATTAGGCCTTCAAAGTTCCTCAAACCATTGGAAAAGTCTTTTTGTATTTGAAAATTTTTATATGATACTCCACCTATTAACCATTTCATCATTTACCATAGGTGTCGTGTTTTTTTAGTCTTTTTCAACTATATATCAACATGTTGAACACAACCTTCTTTGATACTTTATTTTAGACCTAGAAAACATTTTATTCCATTTTTGGATGTTTTATAAACAAAAAATATATATTTGGATGAAAAATTAAAGATAATTATTTACAACTGGTTTTAGTAACAAGTAAATAGAAAACCTTACTTAAAATGCTTCTTTATTTATCATTGTTATGAATATGTTGATTGTTTTTATTGTTCATCTGTTATCATTTATAATTTTTTTCTGCATAAATTTTTTGAAATATGTGTTTTGAATTTAATTTAATTTTATTAAATGATAGGAATGCCAAGGATGAAGTTTTATATTGTTCCATCTACCACACCAAAATATAGTGATCCATTTATCTGCATCCCAACGGCATCTGAGACACCATCTGTTTTACCCCCTGCACCATCTCTTATACCCTCTGTGAGAATACCATCAAGAGCTCTACTGATGCCTTCCCATTCAGCAGCCTCAGCAGTGAGGGAGAAGTGTGCCACTCCTAGTTTTCTATGGAGATATTATAGGGTTACTATTATAAGTACAAATTTTAATATGAATAAATTTATTACACTTTTTTATACTAAATATTTGTTCATAAAAGACGGAAATAATACAACTATGGAGAAAAATATGAAAAGTTAAAATATATAGAATTTGTCCAGACTAAATATAGTTGTTATATTTTATTCCTATGGGGTCCCCATGGATGACTCCATAGGATTACTTGTCCAGATTCTAAGTCAGATGGTCGCGGAGCCGGTTTCCCTTCTGATTACCTATGATGATTGGAGTCATATGCATTCATCTTGGAAAATTAAATTTTTTTATTCAAGAATAAATGTAATTTTAATACATTATGGTGTAATTTAATTTCATTATGTTATTAAATTCTAATATTTTTTAAATCAATTTTGGTATAGAGATGTTTTTCCACTTTACATATGCTGATGTGCTAGCACAAAACTGGACATTAAAAAATATGGGCATGAAATGGAATGAATTTAAATGGATATTATAGGGATATTTCAATGATACTTCATTGATTTCCCAACATATTTATGATAGGGCACCCAATGGGGTACATAGAGATTAATGTAATGTTTTTATTGACAGTCATCGTGATGAGAAGCACATGGTATTTAAATATATATTATTATATTAATCACATTTTACATTTATACATTTATATGAGAAGGATATGATATTTCATAAATTACTATTAAATTACATTTTATTTTTTTTACAGTCTTTCAATGAAGAATTCATCGAGTTGGGCTAAGCAAATCATCCCTCACACTGCTAGGTCAAACAGTTTTTCTAGAAATCGATTGACTCTGGGAATATTTTCCTTAGTTTAAATATTTATAAGACAATATTTTTTTAATATATTATATTGTGGATTTATCTTTTTTTTATTGTAGACATAGAGTTTAGGGAACCATGCATCCTAAACAGAAGTGTGGTTGGATATTCATAAAAAATCTAATGGTAGTTTTGTTAATGAGCCTTCCAAAGAAGTTTGGGTATGAATTTATTTTTCATTATTTTAACTTATTATCAGTTGTCATTGTGTTAATATATATTTCTTATAATATGATTGATATTATATTTATAGTTAAAAATTAAATAACTATGGGATGTCAATCCCTCACAGTCCTACTCAGTCTCGAAGGATGACCCAGTTGGTAAAGTGCTTGGGAAGGATCATGCTAGTTGATTGTACGGGATGGGTTTGGAACCCTTACCATATGAGGTCTTCATTAAGCCATAGGGGGATTAAAGCTTCATATAATCATAGTTTTATTCTATATTCTCAAAGATATTATGTTTCTATAAAACAAATTCAGTAACAGGGGGCTTAGATATCCGCTTTGCAGAAAGCATTAGTTGATTTATATAATAAGATGACCAGATCTATCCCATGTGATATTACATCAATGACAGGTGATGAGTAGGTAAATCACACAACTTCAAGGTCATTTATTTTGAAAAAATTTATTTTTTTTAAGTTTAAATATAAATATACAGCATTATTTAATTTTCAATATAATTGTCTTATAGGTGCCAGAAGAAGGAAGTAGATATGGAGGTGGAGAGGGTGACAGGAAGTGTTCATCATTGGACAGTTATTAGTGGTCTTGTTGATATTTAGGACAAATATTTAAATAGAGGGTTTTTTTATATATCATGTATCATGTATCATGTATCATGTATCATGGATCATGTATCATGTATCATGTATCATGCATCATATATCATGTATCATGTATCATGTATCATGTATCATGTATCATGTATCATGTATCATGTATCATGTATCATGTATCATGTATCATGTATCATGTATCATGTATCATGTATCATGTATCATGTATCATGTATCATGTATCATGTATCATGTATCATGTATCATGTATCATGTATCATGTATCATGTATCATGTATCATGTATCATGTATCATGTATCAGGTATCATGTATCATGAATCATGTATCATGTATCATGTATCATGTATCATGTATCATGTATCATTTATCATGTATCATGTATCATGTATCATGTATCATGTATCATGTATCATGTATCATGTATCATGTATCATGTATCATGTATCATGTATCATGTATCATGTATCATGTATCATGTATCACGTATCATGTATCATGTATCATGTATCATGTATCATGTATCATGTATCATGTATCATGTATCATGTATCATGTATCATGTATCATGTATCATGTATCATGTATCATTTATCATGTATCATTTATCATGTATCATGTATCATTTATCATTTATCATGTATCATGTATCATGTATCATGTATCATGTATCATGTATCATGTATCATGTATCATGTATCATGTATCACGTATCATGTATCATGTATCAGGTATCATGTATCATGTATCATGTATCATGTATCATGTATCATGTATCAGGTATCAGGTATCATGTATCATGTATCATGTATCATGTATCATGTATCACGTATCATGTATCACGTATCATGTATCACGTATCACGTATCACGTATCGTGTATCGTGTATCGTGTATCGTGTATCGTGTATCGTGTATCGTGTATCGTGTATCGTGTATCGTGTATCGTGTATCGTGTATCCTGTATCGTGTATCATGTATCATGTATCATGTATCATGTATCATGTATCATGTATCATGTATCATGTATCATGTATCATGTATCATGTATCATGTATCATGTATCATGTATCATGTATCATGTATCATGTATCGTGTATCGTGTATCGTGTATCATGTATCATGTATCATGTATCGTGTATCATGTATCATGTATCATGTATCATGCATCATGTATCATGTATCCTGTATCATGTATCATGTATCATGTATCATGTATCATGTATCATGTGTCATGTATCATGTATCATGTATCATCTATCATGTATTAGGTGTGGCATAGAGTAGTCACCTAACATTTTCATGTCCTAACATTTTTATGATTCCAAATTTTTGATAGATGCATCGGAATTTGATATGGATTTATGATTTAGTAAGGTAGTGAGACTAGAATTGGTGAATTATGATGTTGGTGGAGTATGAATTAATCTTTGTTCCATATGGAAGATGGAGATATTGAATAGTTTCATTTGAATTATGTTAGTATGTGTATATTATTATTTTGTACTAACTGTTATGTTGTTTATTTGATTCATTTTATTAATGCTGGAGACACGATCCCCACAACCGTGTCATTCAAGAATGGGGTCCATAAATGTTAGGTTGACCGTTGACCAAATTCCAAACATGGGAATGATCACTTCTTACAAGATATCCTTTGAGGTGTGTGACCTAGATGGTAGGTGGGCCTCTTTTGGCCATTTTCCATCGTTATAGTGGAGAATAATACTTGGAGGATGATGGAGATCAAAATTGAGCGAGACCTAAAGTGTGGAGGTGAACATTAAGTGATTTTTGGTCTGATTTCAATGCTTTGGGAGCTACACCACTATGTTCTTGGGCACATTTAGTGAGCCTATATATAAGAGAGATTCAACCCCATTATCAAGGGGAAGGACCTGAGGTGGGTCATTGTTTGGGATTAGACTAAGATTTGATATTTGGCATCTCTTTGTATCCCATGATGCTTATAATCTAGACATATGTAGTTTTAAAAATTAGTGTGGTATATGACCATCATTAGAATAGAAATTCCTTTCCAAAAAGGGATAGAATATCATGTTCATTACATACTGGTCCAAGATTGTCAATGTTAGGCTAGGTAGTTTAAAGTCTTATAGATCATAAGTTCATGATATGTAGATTTAAGGCTTACAGATCACATATTGGTTCAATACAGTTTAAAGTCTTACATTTAGATCTATGAAACACTGTTAACTATTAGAAAATAATATTAAATTATAGAGGGGAAAAATGTATTTTCCCCTCTTTTAAGGGGTGTACATTTTGGCTATACGGTTTTCCAAACCGTGAAAAAATCATGCATCTCGCACTACTTAAGATCTACATCCCACATATTATGTTAAAATTGTTATGTAAGTTATTTCCTAACTACAATATTGTCACTATCTCATCCACAAACACTACATGGGTTGGGAACACAATTTTGAAAAACACATGGAGAGTTCATGTACGCACCTCTATAATAAAATGCAAAGTTCTCGCATGGTTGTGCGACCATGGGGTCATGTTTTGACAAACTGTGTAAAAATATATAAGTCCTATATGATTTTCTAGGACCTTTTTCATGTTATTTACAAACCATGTTCTTAATCAAAATTAGTTTCATGTTTTTATGACATTTTTAGTACTAACCATTCTCCAATAGTGTGCCAAAGGCTATCTCATCCAAAAATGAGATTTCAAATTATGATGCTCTAAAAACTAATTCAGACTTCCAAGACACCTCTCAAGCCTTAGAAACATATATAAAAATAAAAAACCTATGTTTCCCAATTTTTATAATTTCATTATGAAGCTCAATTTTATATTTACCCCATACCTTAAACAAAAAACCTAAATTCATTTGAAAATTTCAACCCTTCCCAAACATGTGATCTTACTACCTTGCCACCTTAGAAATTATCATCACTGAGAATACCCATAAGACATTAAAAAAAGAACAAACCAACATGGTTTGGTAATTACAACTCAAAATTTCACATTCATTTGCAGCCTCCCAATGTTTCTTAAAATAAAACATAGATCATACGACCCATAAACAGATAAAACATGGAAAAATGTTTGTACACAACAACAAAATAACTAAGAAGGTTCAGAAAAAATCCCATATATACTGAGAAATAATCATGTAATTATCTTATTATCAACTAATATATAGATATATCCACAAAAAAATTTAATTTTTAATAGTCAATTCTAAGTTGTGGTACTCCCACTATCACATTTTTTTATTTATTCATGACCTCAATGTCGTAACGGTGCTCCCAACACATTTAATATTTTACTTAGGAGGATATTTCCCTTGGTCCTCATTTTTTTGAAATGGTTGAAATTCAATTGACTAAGCTCATACTATTAACACTATATTTTCATTTAAAAACTCTCATAAGCCATTAAAATAAACCCATCTCAACCCACTAGGTTCCTAAATTGATTCCTCACTGACCACATACTAATTTTATAAATAACTTATAATGAGATGCTTTTGGTTGAGTATTTTTTGAGAACACTCAACTTTAATAGTCAACATCTCTAAAGCCATATTCTAACACCTTTTATTCAAGGTACCCCAATATCACATTGAGCATGCTCACCACGGCTTGTAACCAACTTCCAGTGACGTCTCTTGATCTTACCAAATCTTACACATTTATTTCACCATCCCAAAAAAAATATAGTTCATTGCCCATCCAACACACCTAGATAATAAAAATGTATCCCAAGACTCATGCCTAGACTCAATATTCTCCCAAGTATGTATTTGAGCTAGTACTCGGCATTCACTGTGGAATACAATAGTTCCAAGTTCCAATTATCAAGAAACTCAAAAACTAAAATAACCATCCAACGACTAGTCCAATAATCACATGAGTGTTACCCTCTAATATTTTACATTTTTAATCCATATCTTAAGTCTTTATATAAACCAATCCTTTTGTAATCCTCCCATGGATTCCTTCCATCCAAACAAAAATGCATTGGTTTTAATTATTTATCTTGGTATAGAGATTCTCTCCCAATATAAATTGGATGGTGTCAATATATTGGTAATGACTAAATCTGGAAAAGGAGTACACCAATTTTCTAAACATTACCCATTCATGGTCCACAAATAAAAACATCGTAGAATTTTTCGAATAATTATATTGATAGGCATGTTTAGATCTTCTGATACATGCCCCATCAAAACATGTTATACTTGACTTGAACCAACCCTTGATGCCAAATCTCTCAATGATGAGTGACTAGGTCCAATGATGGTTCAACCACCTCAGCGTACCCTAAAATTTTCATTATACTTATATGGTATATATTTAAAGGGTTACACACCCAAAAAAGATCACATTATATTTAACATGATGCATATATGGAAGTCTCAACTCCCCTTCAAAATTTGATCACTAAAGCATCAATCAATCCACTACAAAATTATTTGTTTAAGAGATTCCCATATTAATAGATAGTGTTTTAATTATTCTATTGATCACACGGCCTTAGATCCCAATGATACCATGTTATTTCATGCATAACCAAAAAAATTGCAACAATTATTCTCATCATTTATCAATGGTTGGGTAATAAACTAACCACATTTCTATCATGTTTCCATGAATTCATAGACACACTATTGATCGGTAAACTCATGGATCACTTATTTTTCTCGAGCATGAATTTATCATCCATAATTAATTTAAACTCAAACCTGTGTTTTAAAAGTCATCATCATGTTTGAGATATGAAATATTGAATATACCAACTCATCAGCTTCAATAATTTATTCTGAAAATTTCTAATTGGTCCATTAAAGTTGTGTCCCTCTATATGAAAGGACACAGTTTCCATAATAATGATCATTATTCCCACCTTAGTGATTTTATGGGAAACATTTTATTGAAATAAATAACTTTCCATGGCACATGATTCATCCACTACTGAATATGGTTCCAAAACCAAGATAACATGCTTATATTAATCATCTACCTGAATTGAAAAAACTTCATCCGGTTACAAGTGTTATAGTATAGGTTTTCTCGTAGATGCGTGTGTGATTCTCTTACAGAGTCATGTTTAAGAACATCATTGGTATTAAACATAAATCCAAACTAAAAATAATTAGTAGTGTTTTCGGATCCAATTCTTTTTTCAATGTTGTCCTAAGAACTGGGATAAATCATCCTTATTAGGATGGAATAGGGATACATCTTATAAGTTCATTCTATGTAGTTTTAAGGATTACATATCAAATGTTGGTTCTATATAGTTTAATGTCTCGCATTTAGATCTATGAAACATTTTCAGATGGTTGAGATGTTATGGTTTAGAATATTCTATTATATTTTCTTTGTACAAGATTTTTTTATCAAACATTGTCAGATTGTTGACTATTAAACATTGTTATATGGTTTAGATTATTCTTTTATATAGTCTCTACAAATGGTTTTTTTTTCAGGTTACTGGTACTGGAGCTGTAGAATATGCTTCATTTTTTATTTGTAAATATACATTTAGCAATGGTTTAAACCACAGCTAACGAAATGGACCATATTTAGCGCTGGTTTAAACCTCCTCTATAGTGTGATATTATCTTATTGTAGGCAGTTAAAATAATCACTAAATAAATGCATATTATTGTTTAGCGGAAATTATGGTGGTTTTAGTTGCGGTTTTAATGTAGAAAATGGAATATTTTTAAAGGCGGTTTAAACCGACGCTATATATGTTTACTACCACACTTCCCATAAATGACTGCTAAATTGAAGAAACCTATATGTGTTGGATTATTACACCCAATTTAGAATTGTTTTTATGAAACCATCATAGAATCGTATAGTGGTGGCTTAAACCATGACTATGTGGCACTTTCTTTATTATGAGTGATACTTCATTGAAGAGAATTGGTTTCCCTTTGATGAAAAATGATCAAGTAATTTCTTATTCTTTAGGAAAAATGAAGCCACATAAGAAAAATTATACTACACATGACATAGAATTAACTACAGTGGTTTTTGATTTAAAAATTTAGAGACATAATTTGTAAGGATCCAAGTGTGAAATATATAGTGGTAATAAAATTTTCAAGTATATATTTACATAGAAGGAGTTGAACTTGAGGCAGAGAATATGGATAAAACTGGTCAAGGATTTTGATTACATAATCCATTACCATCCTAGAAAATAAAAAAAGTGGTTGATGATTTCATTTAGAAAAATAATTCTAAATTAACCATGATAGGTTTGTAACATGACCCTTTAGTTAATGATTTAATGAATTTGGGTCTAGAAGTTATAGATGTAAGAACATTCTATATATTTTTTAAGTGGAAGTGTAATCATCTATATCAGAAAGAATCAAGAAAGCTTATAAGGGAGACCCTGAGTTATAAAAAAATGTATAATTTGTTAATAAGGGTAAGTTTCATGAATATAATACTAATAAAGAATGTGTTTTGAGATTTGAAAAAATATTTTTTGTGCCTTGTGATTCCTAGTTGAATAAAGATTTGTTAAGTAAAACTCATAGTTCTCCATTAATAGTTCATCCTGGCAGTACTAAGATGTATATAGACCTTCATGAGTATTACTAGTGGGATATAATAAAAGGAGATATTAGTGAATTTACCATGAAATATTTAACTTAAAAATAGGTTAAATAGGGACAACAATTTCCAAATGGGAGGCTTCAACCTTTTCAAATTCTAGAGTTAAAATTGTAAAATATATCCATGGATTTCATGTTGGTACTAAAAATTAGTTCTCAATGTAATAATTCAATTTGTGTTATTGTTAACTGACTGACTAAATCTACATATTTCCATCCTATTCAAGATACTCTATCCTTATATTGTCCTTCCTAATTTTATATTTAGGATATATTTATGTTACATGGATTTCCAATCTTTATTGTATTTGATCATGATCCTAGGTTCACTTCTAATTTTTGTAAAGGCCCTTATATTTTGTTCGGAACTTAATTAAATTTCAGCACATCCTTTAATCCACAGTCTTATGAATACTCAGAACAAACAATTAAGACTTTGGAAGACAATATTTGTGTTTATTAAATTAATTAAAATACAATTTTGGATCAACATATTTCTTTACTTAAGTTGTATTATAATAACAGTTTTCATTCTTGTATAAAAATGGCACCTATTGAGGCATTATATGGAAAGTGGTGATGAACTCCATAATGTTGGGATAAATTAGGTGAATGAAAGTTGATGCGACCAAAATTAGTAAAGGAAGTGGCTTAGAAAGTGAAATGATTCAGAAATATATGAGGATATCTTAGATCAGTTAGAAAATTTTGGTAGATAATATGAGGAAAAACCTTTCATTTGAGGTAGGTGATCACATTCTTCTTAAAATATCCCCATGGAAAAGTGTTATACATTTTGGTAAAAAGGTAAATTTAATTCCATGGTTTATTAAACCAAATAAAATTATAGAGAAAGTTGGATAATATTCCTGCCAAATGGCCTTGTCTCCAAGTTTATCCCAGGTAAACAATGTTTTTCATGTTTTGATGTAAAGAAAGTGTGTGACGAATTCATCACATGTTTTAAGCCCTGAAGTAGTTGTGTTTAAAGAGATACTTTCTTATGATTACATTCCTATAAATATTCTTGAACATAGATAGAAAGTTTTTTTAAAACAAGTTAATTCGCCAAGTTAAGGTTTTGTAGAGAAAACATATGGTTGAAGAAGCAACATGGGAAACTGAAAATTCTATTAGGGAAATTATCCCCACTTTATAAATGAGTGAATAAAATTACAAGGACATAATTTCCATAGAGTGTAGAATGTAAAAAACCATGTACTAAGATAATAACTCGTTTTCATATTGTCTGCTTTGGGCCTAGCCAAAATGGTTTTGGTTTCCCTGGGCTTTGGCCCTCAGGTATACCCTAAGAAAATACATCATGATGGGAGAGGTATCCACCCCACCTTATAAAGGGTTTCTTTGTAATCCTAATCCTTAAATGTGGGATTTCCATAATCCCCCCCCCCAGGGACTAGATTCATCGCTGGCACATAAAATGGACACTGCCTCTGATACCACTTTGTAACATCCGGAATCCAGATTAAACTTTAAGGTGCCCCGTACCCAGTTGGCCACATGACCTCAAGGGAATTTCCCCAAATTCCAGAGGATTCCGACTAGTAGTGAGGGCCTAGGTGTGATAATGGGTAAACTATATCCTCATTAGCAGAGTGTAATACAATGGAAATAATAACAATTCAATAGCAGAAGCAGTAATACTAAAACAGAATATAAACAATGGAAGATTGAAAATAAAAATAACTAGATGTCATAGAATACAAAGATGATTCCACATGTCACATGTTCTGGGAAAACATCCAAAATAGGATAAATAGTAGTAATATGTGATACAAGTACCAAAGTACAAAAGAAACCAAAGAGACTTAGAAACAACGCGAGCCTTGTCTTGGTCTCATGATCTCATTCTCCTAACAGCAAATGAAGTATATTTAGAAGGATTATGACCCTTATCGACACCTACAATAGTATAATCTATTTGGGCCCAAAAAATGCCCCAAACAGGATGTGAGCCTATATCCTACTAGGAAACTGCCCAATATTTGTTCCATTCTATGAGTGAATATATATAACAGGCAATGTACAATAATGAAAGAAGTAAGATAAGAATTACTCAAAAGTAAATTTTCCTAAAATAAATCGTATTCATTTAGATTCATTTCATGTTTATTAATTAAATCAATTAAATTGAATTTTATAAATCTTGGGATCTGTCCTAATCCTGACAACCCTTGAGACAAAGAAATCACAACATATACCTTATAAGGCTACTTAAACATGTAAGTGAAGACCAAGTCCAAGATTGTGATTTGTCTTGGCAGATACTTCATAATTTATTTCATTTAAATATTCAATTTATAACCTAAGCTCATCCATGAAATTACTAAGTTAGAACTCAAGTATAACTCCAGGATAAAGTCTATATGCAACCTAAAAGGCCATCCCATCAAACCTCCATGGAAATCTGGTGTCACTCTAGGTGAAAAACTACCAAAATCCTACAATCCCATCCCAGCGAACCTCTTTGGAATCCCAGTGTCACTCTAGGTGTGGTATAATTCCATGTAAACTAAGACTATTACCATAGGTATTATAAGGAAATCCCAGTTATCACTCATGATGTCTATGAAATCCAATAGAGTCTTTCCAGGGCATCCCTTAATGATCTATGTTTCACTAGACAAAATAAATAAATCCTCTATGATCCCAACTGGTAAATTAGTGGTTTTCTCATTGATTGAACATAACAAAAAGACCAAACTCATAAGGATTGGCCTTTCAATTACTAAAATGGGTAAAATAGACAACAAGAAACATATATAAATTACACTATTACATGGTTCAACGTTAATCAAGTCATGTGGGCACATTTCAAATGGAAAGAAACTCATGAAAATTATATTATAGAATGGATTTAGAATTAAACAACTCACATGGGAATTTCATATAATAAAAAACACATGTAAAATAAATTATTACATAGTTTGAAAAAAATAAATCATGTGGGGATCAATTATTTAATAGTCCTATCATGTAATCAAAACTGTTACAAGGCTTTAACAATTATAAACTAACATAGACAATTCATATCACTAGCCTAACATGTGAATTAATCTATAACAGGGCATAACTATAAATTATCTCACATGGGGAAAACAATCAATTAAACAATTTCATTTTTAAACAACTCATAGAATTGAATCAAAGGCCTACCCATTGGCATCCCAGGCTGAATGGCTAAACATTGGTCATTCAAGGGAAAACTCACCCACGTGGTGGTCCTAAATCATGGAAAACAACCTTAAACATACTTTAAATCATTTAATAAATTACATAATCAACATTAGGAAAAAAATTAAATTATCAATAAAGATACACCTTAAAAATTGGATCACAACACTCTGTCACATATAAACATCTTTATATTTAGATAAAGGCGCAAGGTCGCCAACCTCATACCTGTATGATTCTCCTCATCCAGTATTGGCCTCTAATTCGAGATAGAACGGAGTATATCTATAAAACTAGCATAAAATCTCAACCTTTGATAACTAGGTCAATATATGAAATTATTATGAATAGATCCACAGGAATCAAGAACTTGTTGATTGGGTTCAAATACCTCTGACAGTGATCAAATCGGAGTTCGGACAATGATTTGGGAGGAAAAACTAGGTTTGTCAATGTTGGTTTGTGAACCTGGAGAACCCTTCTATCCAAATAAAAAAAAGGCCAGGTTACTTCCCATTTTAGAACATTTTAAAAAATACATGTCATGTACTCTGAATATACACATCGTGTATATCCCATTTTTTCTCTACTTTCATCGACTTCATTTACACATCATAAAAAGGCCTCCTGACATCAATACACGCCATGTACTGGGATTTCACGGTGTGTAATCCTTAGTGACGTGGTGAAACAATCCTGAATTCAGCCCATAACCTCTTTTTCTCTGGTGTTCTTAAATACAAACTGAAAAGAAAATATCCATACCTCAAAGGAAGAACTGTTTTCTTATATAATAATTAAATTTGGCTTATTATTGATCAGCTAACCAAATCTGCATGTTTTTTTTTTCATTAAAGATACTATATATTTAGTTCAAATTTATTGGTTTTATCTTAAGGAGGTAGTTAGGTGAAATGGATTTCCTCTCTCCATTGTATTCTGTCATGATCCCGAGTTCACTTCTAATTTTTGTAATGACATTAATAATTCATTGGGAGATGAAATAAATTTCATCACATCCTTTCATCCTTAGTCTAATGGATAGTTATAATGAACAATTCATCCCTTAGAATATATGATTCATGATTGTTCAATGGATTATCAGGGAATTTGGGATAAAAATATTTCTTTAGTTGAGTCTTCTTATAATAATAGTCTGCATTCCATTATATATATATGGTACGTTTTGAGGAATTATTTGGAATGTGTTGTCAAACTCCAGCATTTTCCGATAAAGTAGGTGAAAGGAAGTTTATGGGGATAGAATTAGTAGAGTAAGTGGTAGATTAAGTGAAAATGATTCAGCAACATATGAGGACATCTCATAGTGGGTAGAAAAGTTATGTAGATGATAGGAGGAAAGACCTTTCATTTGAGGTATGTGATCATGTTTTTCTTAAAATGTCTCCATGAAAATTTGTTATATTTTTAATTAAGAAGATAAATATAATTCCATGGTTCATTAGAATATATAATCTCTTATATAAAGTTTTATCAGTTGTCTTTTCAGTGGCCCTGCCTCAGAGTTTATCCCAATTACATAATGTCTTTTAGGTTTTTATGTTAAGAAAATATGTGCTGGATTCATCTCTTTTTTTGATCCCTGAAGTAGTTTAGTTGAAAAAGAACCTTTGTTATAAGGATCAAACTATTAAAATTCTTGACCATAGAGAGTAAGTGTTTTAGAATAAGGTAATTCACTAGGTTATGATTTTTTATTGAAACCATATGGTTGAATAAGAAACATGGGAATCTAAAAATTCTATGAGAGAATGGTATCCCCATTGGTTTAATAAGTGAATAAAATTTTGATGATGAAATTTCCAAAATGGGTGATAATGTAATGACCTAGGTACTAATAGAATAGTTTTTTTCATATTTATTAGTATTATGGAACTAAATAGTTAAATTTATGATAAATAAGTTAAATAATTCTTAAAATCAAAAAGGAAATAGTTTTATTAAACTAATTTATAATAAGTTCATATTTAAAAGATTAATTTTAAAATTGTTGAATTTAAATTTTACATAATTAATTTAATTTTTAAATTCAAAATTTTAAAATTATCTTAGTCTAAATGATTGATAATTTTTTGAAAATATTCATTTTTCAATGAATATTAAAAAATATAGATTTTTATAGAAAATTGTATTTTCTTTCACAGTATTTACAGGGTAAAATTATGTGTTTGATTAGTTTAAAATTTTAATTAGTTAATTTTGATTTAATTTAATCCAATTATAAATTTTTAATGGATTTTATACTTGAATTTATTATGGAAACATTTTAAATTTTAAAAAATACATTTTTTCGAAAAAGTGTGTTTCTTTGCATTTTTTCTAGTTTGATTTAAATTAAATTATGAAAAATATATGATTTGAATTTTTAAAAATGGATTCCATATTTTGAATCATTGTGTATGGATTTAATATGTAGGACCCATTTATTTTTTGACAATATAAATAGTAAACTTAGTAATTTTTATTACCACGATAAATGGTAAATTGGGTAGTTATGGGTAATAATAAAATTATAAGGAATAGAAAATTACCTTAAAACAATACCCTATTTAATTGTATAATTAATTTTGGACATTCTTCATTCAAGGTCTCATTATATTACCATATAATTCCATTTAGATATGATTATAACCATTACAATATTTTATTTATAGAAAAGTCAAAGATATCACACTCTTGTTATTAATAAGTGTTATCTTTTTAATAAGTTGTTATACAGAGGATATGTCTAACTATAAATATAATTTTTAAATCTAAAATATTTATCTTCATCATATTAAGTTATTTTTAATTTTTAGGGAATAATTAATTATTTAAATTCTTTCACAACGCTGATGTAGTAATTATTCAATTATTTGAAAAATTAAATAAATGATATTAGAAAATTTTAAAATAAATATAATTTGAAATAATTAAAGTGATAAAAAAATTTAAAGATGAAATTAACATTTTAATGATATAATAAAATAGTTTTTTGTTGTTTTACATGTATTCTTGGTGTTTTTAAATCCAAATTAATAATATTATAAAATTTGACAATAATAGTATTTTATATAATGAATGTTTTATTAAAAAATTTATAAATATTTAAAATATTAAATAAGAACAATGTGGAATATATAGTGTCAAAAATTTCATTCCTTGTTCATTTATAGTGCATTTGGAATCATTTTTCTCTAGAATATTCTTATTATATTTTAATATTTTGAGAGATTCCAAGAGTGTCCCTCCCCTCTATTATAAATGGGAACTTCTTCTTCTCCTTTATCCACACTTCAAAACTCATTTGCTTCATTCAGTACCTACCCATATACTTTTCTATAATCCCTACTTGCATTTTTTTGTCTTTATTTATGAAAAATACCATCTTTAGTAGTCTTAAGGTGTTAAGAAAAGATGGATTTATAAAGAAGATATGTAGTTTTATTTTCCTGATTAGTTTTATTTCTACTTAAACCTTTTTAAAATATTCTTAAAACCTGATAAAATAATAAATAAAGTATCCTAAATATACTAAGATGTTATTATTTCATTATCATGACCCATATACTTCTCTTCTTTCATCATGTGGTATGTGAAATCATCATTTGTGTGTATGACAGACTACCGCCTTGCGAGCCAATGTCATTCGTTTTCCATTATCACCACTCATGTATTGAAATAAAGTTGGATTTAAATTATATATATGATATTTGTAACATATTAATACTTATTTAATTATGATATCACAAATAATTTCTTTCTTTCTATTCCATGGGGGATACGATAACATCGCTCGTGTGTACGGAAGACTACCACCTTGCGAAGTGATGTAATTTGTTTTTCACTAATGCATTATGTGGAAAGTAATAATGATAATTTTTAAGAATATATATGATATACATGACATTTTTATTATATTCATGACATATTTATCATTATTAAATGAAAACACATCATTTCTTTTCTTACCCTTCAATTCAGTGAAAAATGATAACATTATTTGTGCGTACAAGTGGACTACCACCTCTATAAAGTGTTGTGATTATTTTTACATTACCAAAATACATTTATGATATATATATATATATATTTCTGTGTGGTTTTTTTAATTTAATAAAATAATATGATATATATTTCATGAATGTTATTCTGGAGATGGTGTAACAATGATCTTTTTGACCATAGTCAACATACCGAAGTCATTTTGGACTTATGAACAGAAAGTCATCAAAACATCTGACAAAATATTAAATGATTAATAACATGGTAATAAGTGATATAAAATTAATGATAAATTTAAAAAAAATATTAATCAATTATAAATTAATGTAATTTTATTATTTATGAAGATAAATATTGTAAACGATGATTTGGACACAACATAAGGGACATTCATTTAAAAATACTCTTTCAACTCTTTAAAAAAAGTCAAAAAGAATCTTTTTTAAACTTATACGACATGATTTTATTTTCCCATAATCATTACACCTCAATTATTTTATTATTCTTTTAAATTTTTACAATTTTATTTTAAAATAATTTTTTTCATTTATGAGTGTGCAACTTTTTAAAAAAGAAAAGTGATTTAAAAATGGAAATTTTATTTTTCTCAAGAATTTGTTTTTATGAAAGATTTATTTGTTATAATTGTATTATAGTTATAGGAAATTTTTTGTGAGTAAGGGTGGTACAGTTATAAACAAAGGGCATTTGATCCTATTATATCTCTCCAGTTCTTGGGTAAAATGATGTAGTTAACCGATTAGGTTTCTCCTAAGAGATGATGGGAATATATTGTGATGGTTGTTCCAAATTTAAATATGATGGTTACACTTTGTGTATTCACAATAGATATAGTATATTTAAGAGTTATATGAAAATTATGGAACATGTTATCTTTTTTATTTATGATTTCTATGTATTTTATAAGAAACTTATGATTTCATAAGGTGATATAAAGAGCTTATGGGTGAAAGTTATGCCTTCATAAAAAAAATTCATGAAACCTTTATGGTTATTTATATTTCCTTTTTTTTCTCTTACAAAACGTTTTTATGAAATCATTGGGCGTAGAAGGTTATTTCTTGGGTAATAAAATGCTTATTTTTAGACCAAAGTTTAATTTGAAAAAGGAAATTTTTTTATAAGTATTTATAGACTAATGATTTATTTATTTCTCTTTATGTCCCTTACTGTGATCTTTGTGATCATGTCATGTTTTAAAAAACATAGGGTTTATGATTGGGTAAAATAAAATATGAATTCATTTTTAAATTCCTAAAAATTTATCACGAAAGGAAACTATATTTTATTTAAAATTATTTTTTTGGTAGAAAATGGATATTGAGTATAAGTTTCCACTTGTAATGTATGGTTTTGTTATGTATGGGTTATAAACTAATTCTCTAAAACTCTAAACCTAAAAGATGTATGGGAATATAAAAAAGTGAATTCTAGTCAAATTTTCTATAATATGTAATATTTAAGTTTGGGTCATTATACAATATGAAACATAAAATAAGAAGTTAGTTAAGTTCTATATGAAGGAGTAATGAAGATAAAATGGGTATCTTCTAGATGTAGAACAAAGTTATTAAGGTGGTGATAAAAATTGTGAAAGTTATGGATTACATGAAGTCACTGGTGATTATATGTCGAAGAGTTTCCTCATGGTTCAATGAAAAAACAAATGGTTCATAAAATTCATTAGTTTGGATTGTAAAAGTGACATGAACTATTTATCAGGAATTGGTGTTCAAGTTGGTAGATGCTATAGGGAAATAGAGGTTTCTAATGTCAATGTTTCTATTACCACAAATGTCAAGAAGCAGTGGAACTAAATGACTAGTATGGAACCACTATAAAGTTGGTACTAGTACACATGTGAAATTGGGATGGAAACTAAGTTTATAGAGGTCAAGATAAACCAAAATAGGACAATTTGGGTTCATCCAAGTGTGTTCCAATGCTGAGATGGAAAAATCAAATATTAAAATCCTTAGAGTTGAATATCTTGGGTTGTATCTGGAAGGATGAAATTCTAAAAGGAGCAGCGATAGAATATGTAACTATTATAGGCATTGGTATATCTTCTTTTGGTAATTTTATATGTGGTTTGAAACATATTCCCATTATATCATAGGTAAATATTTCCTTAAATCAAAGAGATATAGTCATTCTCCCATAGATGTAGGACACAAATTCTAAACCACATAATACCTTATGTACTTGTGCTTGCATGTTCTATTATTGTGTCACATTCTTGTTTGTTTGTTCCTTCTCTAGAAGGAAGGTCTTGAATGCTTACTAGTAGGGGGAACTAGAACCAAATAAGGGAGAATCGATGTAGTGGTTTGGGTTATTAGTGTTTCTAATTATAGATGGAAGATTTCATGAGTGATGATCTGATCATAGCTAGTACCAAAGTTATGTTCTAAAAGTTATATCTTCTAGTTGGTAACTTCATATGGTCAGTGGTTTTAATTCACAATAAGTGGTATAAAAGATTTTTTGAGATCATTTAGTGATAATTTTAATCTAGGAATCAGAGGAATGTCACTCAGGTGATAGTAGATATGCCAAAGGTTTATAGGAATATAAAAATTTCTCCTAACTGATGTGTGCCTTGTGGCATGTTCCGTTATTGGGGAAATAATTCAAGCATAGTTATAAGACTATTGGGTTTCCTAGGTGAATAAATGTGGTGTCTTTTCTATTAAAAAGTTATTAGTGTAGATATATGAGGTACCACATTGTATGGTTTACTGAAAGATTATTCATGACCATTGTGAGTCTAGAGGCATGTTCATTTCATTAAGATGGAATTCAAAATAAAGTGAGAGACTGATGAACACTTTGATGGATATCCTATTATCCCCTAGTTTATTTAGTTTTAGTGAGAGTTTGCTATTTCTCAAGGATAAAAGTCCACTAGGTTAGGCCTAGTTTGATGATTCAACAGTAGGATCTATATATCTTAGAGTACATTGGTGTTACTACTCCTATAGGTATTATATGTTTTCTTCGATAATGAGTCGGACAAAAGTGAGGTCTTTAATAAACAGAAAGGTTTTGAAAACAAGCATAGGGATTGTTTTGAATTTTTTTAGTCTAGTGAAAGATAATGATCATTCTTGGAAGAAGGATTTGAAATTAAATTCATAGGAAATTAGTTTGATCTATTTCATTTATTGAAATCTATTTTAGGAAAATTTCTTGGAAAATAAGGCCTACTCCATTAAGGTTCAATTATTAGAGGTGCCACTGATCATATAGCCGAGAGGGGGTTGTTTCCATGTTATCAAATGTTTACCAATCCCACTATGAGTTGGTAAAATTGATTCCAACATCATAGAGGAAAAAGTTATATATTTTTTATGACTAAAGGATGTGGTAGTTTCATCCATACAAATATTGGAAGGTGTGTCTCATGGTCCCAATGAAATCAGAAGATAATTATCTAAAAATTTATATGAATTATAGAATTCAGGGGATTAATGTTGTGGGTTCATGGTTATGGATGGTTGTTGATAGGGTTTTCAACTTTGAATGAATTTATTTTGAAGTATAGTAGAATAGCATAGAATAAGACTACCAAATGACAGATTTTATAGAATAGTTGTTATAAGGTCATGGAAGTGATCAGGGAGGGGTTATCATATTCCAAAAATAATGGCATCAAATAATTGGAACTTTTAAATTTTTGATGATCTCACAGGATCCATTATACCAATACACCTTCATCTATATAGATTTATAATAGTGTAGGTGTGGTTCCATAGAGAAAAAATCTAAGGAGTCTTTAAAATCTTCTCTATGATAAACCATTATGGGTGATGTAGACCAGATGATGGTCCAAAGGATGAGAATTCATGGAAGCAAAAAAGGGGGATCAGATAGATAATTTTGGTTCTTTTTTCCTATAGTTTTAGGAGAATAGCCTGGAACACTATAAATTAGTGTCAGGGATTGAATTTTTAATCTTTTTTTTAATTATGAAATCATGTGATAGATCTATTAAGAATTTATTACATCAGAGTATTCTTAGTGGTGTTGTCAGGTATTGGGTCCCAGAAATGATTGTACAAATGTTTGGGTTTGGTATTCTATAATTAATTTTCTTAAGAATAACGGGTGCTTATTTGTTCTTGGTAAGTATCTTTTGAAGATACTCTAAAGTCTAGAATATGGATAGTTGTTTTCCTCTCATCTATAGATTATTTAGAGTAGATTACCAGGGCCATTCTAAATCTAGAATATTGAAAACCTATGTCCATGGTGTGTTTACTTATAAAGAGTCAAAATAAATACTTTTGCAGCTTATGAATCTGTGCAATGATTATTAGATGATATTCAGATTATTTTGAGTTCCTTTATAAATGATTAGGATCTTATAAGGATTTATATCAAGGTTAGATAAAATTGGAGGAAAAAGGATCAAGAAAGTTTAGGTTTCATTGAAAGATGTTTTCAATGGGAGTTCATTATCTGATGGTATCAAAAATTATGGAATATAGAGTTCTATATGGATATTAGTTATGAGGGTATAATTGAATGTCAATATACTAGATAACACTCAAAAGTTATAGATTTTTTGTGGAATATTATTCAAAATCACA
The DNA here is from genome assembly GCA_963277665.1 of Viscum album. Classification (NCBI taxonomy): domain Eukaryota; kingdom Viridiplantae; phylum Streptophyta; class Magnoliopsida; order Santalales; family Viscaceae; genus Viscum; species Viscum album. Next base: position 218,444,485 of record OY728147.1, read on the forward strand.
TGTTCTATAAGGAGTGGGGCCATAGACATGATACCTGAAACAAATGAATCATGGGACTTCATTGTGACTCAGATAAGAGATAAAGATTGTTTTCTATTGAGGGTTTCCATGAAGTAAATTGGTTTGTTTCTAGTTTTATATAAATTTATTATATTGGTTTGAATTTATAAAGAGTAAATTTATTTATTAAGTGTGATATATAGGGTTTATAGAAGTAGAAAATTTTAGAAGGAATCTGAATGTTCAATTACTAGATGGGTTGAATTTTGATCTGAGTTTTGGAATAGAATTATGAGATTTTGAAAACAAGAAAAGTGATGTTTTTATGTGGAATTAGGATTATAAGATAGATCAGGTATTCATGTGAGACTTATAGGTTTTATTTAAATCCTCAGGTGTTTTGGAGAACATTGTCCAGCGTGTGTGGTTTGGTGTGCACAGTTTAGGAGGAACATTGTGACACCCTAAAGATCAAGGATTTTTCAACTAATTTTGTATATTATATGGTTTTATAGCATAGTTAGGTCATGTTTTAGAGGAAACAATGAGGGTATTATTTTAAATTGTGTGACTTAGTTTGGACTTGAGGGATGGGCACATGGTTTACGCATAGTTACAGATGAACCATGCACATTGTTGTAGAATTGTTTTCATGACCAGTGCATGGTTTGAAAAATTATGTGAACCCATAATTAGAGTCTTTTAATTGGATAATGAAGGATTCATGGTTGGTATAAATTTTATCCAACCAAATGGTAAAACTGTGCAACTTATTTAAAGAGGTCAAATTACAACTTTTCACTTCTGAATTTTTAAGAGGGTGGCCTCCTCTTTTTCATCCTTCTCTTGGGCATGGGAAATGGGAGCCTCAAAATTTATATTAAACTTAACCCTTGGTTTAGAGTGGTATTTAAATCCTTTTTTATATATTTTATAACACCCCATTCTTCCACAATACTTTTCCCTTCAAATAATTCAGTAGCTTGCGTTGTACGCAACATTGAGTTTTAACACACCACGACCAATCGAACTAGCCGTTATGAATAGTAATAACCACTTTTTGAAAATTTATGAAATTTATTTTTCAAAATGGACTTCATTTTTGGATTATTAATATCAAAATTATCTTACGGTGAATTTTTGGTACTTTTCTAATAACTTTCATATTTTGATAAATAATGAAAAATACTAAATTTTAATTAAAAACAACTTTTTTAGTCAAAATAATTTATAGTGTTAAATTATACATTTGAATGGTTTTTAAGTATCACTAGATTATATATTATTCCTTTAATATAATTTAGGTCATTGGATGTAATTTCACATTTAAACTAGACATAAACAGTTTTCAATATTTTGATAGTTATTATTTCTTAAAAACACGTTTTTTGTTTTAACAATGAGATTTAATTTTAAATTATTTTCTGCCAATTCTATGTTTTGAATTTGAAAAAATGGATTCCATATTTGGAATCAAGAGGTACAAATTTTGTAAATAGGTAACTTTTATTTTTAGACATTATGAATAATTACTTCGGTAAATATTTTATTTACCATGGTTAAAGGGTAAATCCGGTAGATATGGGTAAAAATAATATTATAATAATATTATATTACCCTAACATGTGTCCTAAACCTATTGGATAATAAATTTCTTACCATGGTCATCCATGGGTCGATTTTAGGACCCCATGGTGCCACTTGGAAGTGAGAATGGAATTTTATATTAATTAATCTAAAGTAAAGACAAAAATAAAAAAGCATGTATCTTTTAGTAAAACATTCTTATATGGGGTTATATAATTAATCTCTCCGAATATAAATATTAATTTTAAATCTAAAAATATCTAATACATTATTATATTTTATTCATAATTTTTAGACATTAAATAATATAATTTATTTATGACATAATGATGATGCAGTAATTACCTTATTAATGAAAGATTAAAATAATTAATATTATAAATATACAAATAAATATAATTCGAGACTTTTGATAAATTAAAATAATTTTTGAGGTTAATATAAAATTTTATGCTTGATTAAATAATTTTTGTTCGAAGTAATCATGTTGTTATGATTTTCACAAAAACCAAATACTAAATAGTGTCAAAATTGACATAATTGAGTTGTTAAAACAAATACTATATTATTAATTGATATAATATTCTTAAAAATATAACATTTGTAAAAGGACTTATATAAGGTTATATATATTAATAATGAACCACTTGGGGTTTTCTTGGCTTGTTATAGTAAGTTTATTAACCATATAATATAAAAATACAAAGAGACGTGGTAAATGTCAAACTATTTAACTAAGAGTTAAATCTAAAAGATAAGGTTAATATGGTGACCTAAACATGTCTAAAACCTATTTTTTGAGAGGTTTTCGACCAATATCCACCTTATCCTATAAATAAATTATTTTTGAGACATTAGAAACTGAAAATGGTGTTATTATAAAATAATATTTCAAGCTTTTCCTAAAGTGACCCTCGCCTCTCTTATAAAAGGGTACTTTCCCTTCTCTTAATTTCACACCTAAAAATACATTTGGCTCATCCAAAACCTAACCAAATATCCTCCCAACTTTCCTCCCTTCTTCCTAGAGGCATTCCTTTGGTCATAAAGCCATTCTAAGGAGCCCTTTTGATCAAATCAAAAGCAATAACCTAAAGAAGAGGTAAATATTTCATCACCTCTTTCAAGTTCTTTTCTTCTTCCACTTCCTATTTCTTTGTTGTTTCAATTATAAAATAATAACTACAGTATATTATATATACCGTGATGTTATTATAAAATTGGTAAAATCATATTCATTATTCTATCCATCATATTAATGACAAAGTCACCATACGTGCCTACGTACAGCTTACCGTCTCCACGTCATGGTGTAGTTTGTTATTCAAACACTTCTTTATTTGGATGGATATAATAATGGGTATAACTACTATAAATAATTAGTATAACATGTTAATTATTCTTTATATATGATATACCATCCAATTACATACAATTTTACCATCAATATAATGATATTGTCGCTCGTGCGTACGTACGGATTAACGTCTCCACGAATGCGGTGAGATTCATTCCCCATCGCAATCATTCAAGAATAATTTTCATTTTAGGATTGAAAATAATTTTTATGAACATAATATCATTATTTATATGAATCAAATACATCCTATGCAAAATTAACATGGCTTACGTAACCAATCATATAAAGGAAAATGAATCAGTTAATACGTGAAATGATGATTTTACTGAAATATTATTAACAAAACAATATTAGAGGATCATATATGATATCATATTTATGTATGTAGTTTTTTTATAATTTAATAACAATTTTTTAACTATTATAAAGGTGTTTAACATACCATCTACTAATGAAAATTACAAGGTAAGGGTTAATTTCACAATCTCTATATTATCCAAGGTTGTTTTTACGTAAGTATCTATTGGAACCTCTTTATCATCCACATCCATGTTTCCTAAAAATTTATTTCAAAAAATTTTTAATATTTACTAAAATATGTTTTAAATTCATTTATACCCTTTTTTGAATTTTTATAAAATGTTTCTAAAGGAATATTTCCGTCGTTTTCCAAACAAGGTACTTTATGACCTTTTCGACAAAATTAAGGTAAGAATGTATTTTTTTTACTTATATGGTGGGTGTGGCTATTTTCCACCATTATATCATCATTAAATATTCCCATACAATATTATAATAATATTTTCAAAATAAATAATTTCTTTTATAATTATGTGACTTTTAAATGATTTAAAAATAGAAAGAGGTATTTATTTCAAATAGTTTCCATTTCATCTACGTCAACATCCTTTGATGTATTTTAAACTTGTTTGAAGTTGATTTATTATGATAAAAATCTTCCAAATTGTATTGATGGTTTTGTTATATGTGTGAATGTGGATGTATTATTTTTACACCATTTATGTTTTATGGATAATGTATTGGCATTTCATATGCTTGTTTTAATATGAATCTTTATGTTATGTATAATCTTTTCATATGAGGAATGAATTTGACTTAGTAAGTGATGGGTGGATCCTGTTATAGCTCCTCGATGCATCAGTAGGTATCATGAGAAAAACTAGTGTCTTGACACAAGTCCTTGAAAAAATCTTATTTGTACTCTTGGAACAAGGCCTTGACTATGTGGTTATGAATTCTAGAATTATGCATTCCATCATTATGAAAGTGGCTATAGATATTGCATGTTATTATTCTAATAGTATAATATCCATGTAAATTAGTAAATGGAATTATTTTATTTTATCTCTTCTATATTATGCTGAATTTAAGTTTAAAAGGCGTTTGTTCTAGTCTTATACACTGCCTTAAATATTTATGCTTATTTATGAAAGTTTCCGCTATATTGTTATCCTTACCGAGCATCTGAGCTCACCCATTTATATGTTTTATTTTTTCCAGGATGTGAAGAATTATTTTATGGTTGACCTAGAGGGATAGACTAAGGATATAAGTGTGTTCATAAGGGGAAAAAAGTTTTTGATGTTTTTATTTCATGATGTAATGTAAAACTTATAAATGTATCTAGTAATTCCAAGGCTACTAAACTGATCGGTCTTTTAGGACATGATTCCTTGTATCATGCCAATGTTATGTAATAATGAATTGAATCTAGGTAACTGGGGTCGGGGAATTAGAATTCGTATAAGAGGAAGTTTAGTACAAACCTTGGAAGCTAGATTTAGAAAAACTTTTATTAGAGAACATTACCCTAAGATAGACTTTGAGGGTTAGTATATAATAACTTCCTAGAATTTTTGTAATGTAGATATTTTGTGAGATTTCCAAGGAATACATCCCTATATAGATACAATCAGGTAGAGGTGGCTCCGGCACAGATGTACCTAGGGGTAAAACCCAAAAACATCGCTTTGAGCTAGACTCAAACGGGAACTGGTGCACAATAACGGGCATTGTTGCACTCTTGGTTACGACACTCCCGGGGGATATGCTTAGGATAATTCGCATTTTGTTTAAAAACTTTTATGAAGGATATATGAGTATATACCTCCTAAAAGAAAACATTTTTATGATTATGGATTATATCAATAAACTTTTTAATTTATGTTAAGTGTTTTACAAGTTTGGAATTATGTATTGTGATTCATAAACTAATCTAGTGTATTCCATTTTTTAGAAATGGAACCTAGTGGAAGGAATGGAAACTATATCAACGCATGTAATCCATATAGGTATTTACCTCCTACTCAAGATAATTATAGTGGATCTGGTGTTGAAACTGGTGCTGATCAACTTATCACCATACTGGGAAAAGTCACACAGGTTATAAATAATAACCTTACCATTATAGAGCACCCTGATCCACAATACGGAGAATCAATGTTAGACCGCTTCATGAGGCAACAACCAAAAACATTAAATAGGAGTAAAAATCCATTAGTAGGTGAGAAATGGATAAATTTATTAGAGAAAAATATTTCATGCTTTGGGATTAGTGAAAGGTAAAAATTTGTCTTGGCATTTTATCACCTCACGGGAGACGCAGATCAATGGTGGTCATTAATCCAAAACACAAAGAAAGATTAAGAAGTATCAAACATGGAATGGAGGGAGTTTAAAGATATTTTATTATAAAAATACTTTCCTCGTGACCATCGAGAAGATATGGAAAGACAGATTCTGATTATGAAGCAACAGGCGGATAAGAATGTTGCAAAGTATGAGGCTAACTTTACAAGGTTAGCAAGGCATGTTGCAGATTATATACGTAACCCAAGGTGTAATATTGATAGATTCTTTGATGGGTAAAACCATTTCTCTATCAATAATTAGTCTCAAAATCCTTCTTATCATACAAAGATATTGTCTCATGTGCTATCAAGACAGAAAATGAATTCTCTAAGTCTTACGACTTTAAAGAAAAGCAAGAGAAAAAGTGATCTGTTGAACACTCTAGAAATGGTAATAAATAGAAAATTTTAATATCTATCCTATGGAAAATGTGGGAAAAAACACCTCAGTACTTTCCAGAAGGGAATGAGAGTCTGTTACAAGTGTGGTGAAAAAGGCCACCAAGCTCGTGATTGCAAGGGGAAGAAATAGGTTGTCAATGTTGAATGCTATAATTGTAGAGAAAAGGGTCATTATACAAATGAATGTCCTAATTACCAAGGTAACTTACCTCATTGAAGGCCAAGGGAGTAAGGCCAAGATTATACGATCACTACTGCTGAGGTTGAAGCTCCAAAAGACGTGGTGGTAGGTAATTTAATGGTTTCTTCAAGTTTATGCAATTCTTTATTTGATTCTAGATCATCGCATTGTTTCATATCTTCCCAGTTTTCTAAGAAAATTAGATATTTTTAATTTGAATTAACAAGGGAGTTTTTAATCAAAACTCCTAAGGGAATTATCATTTTAACAAAGTTTTGTAAATTAGTTCTTATTAGGGTATATAAATATTCATTATTTGCTAATCTCATCGACATAACCATGATTAAATTTGATATAATCCTAGGAATGGATTGGCTTCCAGACCATGATGCGAAAAAAAATTTATAAGGTGAAGGAGGTTAAAATTTTCTATGATGATAAGGAGTACCTTATCTTTAGAGCCGAAATGTCACCATCTGATTCTTATCTAGATCCACCCCCAGTAGCTCTACTAAATTCAATTATTTGGGAAGAAGATAATGAAATAACTATGGGTGAGGAATATAATGTTTGAATAGAGGACGTACCTATTGTGCAATAATATGGTGATGTGTTTCTAGAGGATTTACCATAACATCCTCCAGAACGAGAAATTAAGTTTTCCATTGATTTAATTTCTCGTTCAAGGCCCATATCGAAGACCCCTTATAGAATGAACACTGTGGAATTAGTGGAACTAAAGTAACAACTAGAGGAATTGAGTAATAAGTGATTTATACACCCTAGTGTTTCTCCATGGGGAGCCCCAATTCATTTTATTAAGAAAAAATATGGATCTATGAGGTTGTGCATTGACTATAGGGAGATAAATGCTATTACAATAAAGAACAAGTATCCCCTACCTTGCATTGATGATTTATTCGATCAACTTCATGGAGCTCAATATTTTTCAAAGATTGAACTTTGATCTTAATATTACCAGTTGTGTATGAAGAAGGAATACATTCCAAAAACCTCATTTCAAACCAGGTACGGGCATTATGAGTTTATAGTAATGCCTTTTGGACTGACTAATGCACCCTCTATTTTCATGGATCTAATGAACAGAGTTTTCAAGGAATATCTTGATGACTTTGTAGTGGTATTTATTGATGATATATTGGTAAACTCCAAAATCTGCGAAGATCATGAAAATAACTTGCACATTATCCTAAGGACTCTTAGAAGAAATGAATTATATGGGAAGTTTATCAAATGTGAATTCTAGCTTCAGGATATTTCTTTTCTTGGACATATTGTCTCTAAGGATGGAATCTTTGTTGATCCTTATAAGACAAAGGCAATCCAAGAATGGTAGAACCAACAAGTATAACTGAGCAGGTTATTATCGGCATTTTGTCTAGAATTTTTCCCGATTGGCTAACCCATTAACCAAGCTCACTCGTAAAGGGGTTAAATTTGTTTGGAAAAAAGAGTGTGAATAATGTTTTGAATAACTAAAGAGAAGATTAGTCAATGCTCATATCTCGAATCTACCATCAGGGAACGATGAGTTTGTTATTTATAGTGATATTTCAAAGAAAGGACTTGGTTGTGTCCTTATGCAGAATGATAGAGTTATTTTCTATACATCATGATAGCTAAAAATTCATGAAAAAATCTATCCTACTCATGATCTTGAGTTAGTATTTGTAATATTTTCTCTAAAAATATGGAAAAACTATCTCTATGGTGAAAAATTTGAGATTTATACTGATCACAAGAGTTTTAAATATATTTTCTCAGAGAAAGAACTCAACATGAGGGAAATAAAATGGTTTGAACTACTCAAGGATTATTATTTCACTATACAATACCACCCAGGGAAGGAAAATAAGGTGGAATATTCTTTGACCAGAAAGATTCATGGATTTTTTAGCAAGATGGAGTTGAAATGGATCCTATTTTCATGGAACTAGTAAAGATGGATATGGGAATAACCATGGAAGGTGAAACATTAATACTTTTTCAAATTTTTGCAAAACCATCTTTACTAGAAAGGATAAAGAGTTCTCAGACTGATGATGAGGAGTTTCAAAAGAAGATTAAAGCTGTGAATGATGGGAGATTGAGTGACTTCATATATGAAGATGGAATTTTTAAATTTGGGAAGATACTTTGTGTTCCTAACATACTGGATCTAAAAAGGGAATTGTTGGATGATGCTCTTACCTCTATTTTCTCTATACACCATGGGAGCACCAAGATGTATAAGATTTGAAGGAACATTTTTGGTGGGACAACATGAAGAGGGAGATTGCTGATTTTGTGTCAAGATGTATGGTTTGTCAACAAGTGAAAGCTTGAAGGCAACAACCTGGAGGAATCATGGAACATATTACCATACCAGAGTGGAAATGGGATAATATTACGATGGACTTTGTCATGGGTATACCAAAGACTCCTAGAAGGAATGATGAAATATGGGTCATTGTTGATCGTCTTACCAAATCATCAAATTTTCTTGCTATAAGAGAAGATTTACCACTTGAACGTCTATCAATACTATATATTAATGAAGTTCAATGACTTCATGGAGTATCTATATCGATTGTTTCTGATCATGATCCCCATTTTACATCAAGATTATGGAAAATTCTTCAGAAGGCCCTGGATAATGAACTTTGTTTGAGCACTGCCTACCACCCGCAAACCGATGGACAATCAGAATAGACTATTCAAACCTTAGAAGACATGTTTAGATATTTCTCACTTGACTTTCAAGGTATGTGGGATCAATATTTACCTCAATTAGAATTTTCCTATAACAATAGCTTCCATTCAAGTATTCAGATGGCACCATATTAAGGGTTATATGGAAAGAGATGTCTTACACAAACTTTTTGGGATGATGTTGGTGAAAGAAAACTTTTCGGCCCATAACTTGTGGAGGAAACAGTGGAAAAGGTGTAGGTTATCAAAACCCACATCAAAGCAGCCCAAAGTAGGCAAAAGAGCTATGCCGATAATGAAAGGAAGGATTTGGAATTTCATGTAGGAGACCATGTTTTCTTGAAGGTATCTCCAAAGAAGGGTGTTACACGTTTTGTTAAGAAGGGTAAATTCAATCCCAGGTACATCGGACCTTTCAAAATTCTAGAAAAAATTGGAGTTGTATCTTATCGTTTGGAAATTCCTCCAAGTCTCTCCAAAGTTCATAATGTGTTTCACGATTCATTGTTGAGAAAATACATGCCTGACCCAACGCATGTACTCACCTATGAAGAATTAGAACAAGAACTCAATCTGTCTTATTGTGAAGAGCCTATTAGATGTCTTGATACTAGAGACCAGGTTCTGAGAAACTGGATGACTCGTCTAGTAAAAGTTCTATGGAGAAATCATAATATGGAAGAGGAAACTTCAGAACCTGAGGAACTTATGATGAAGAACCACCCGAATCTTTTTATATAGTAATATTCTAGAAAATTTCAAGGATAAAATTATTTTAATAGAGGGAATAATATAACACCCAAAACTTCCACAGTATGTTTCCCTTTGAATAATACAGTAGCTTTTGTTTTATGCAACTTGGAGTTTTAACAAACCACGACCAATCGAACTAGCCGTTATGAATATTAATACCCACATTTTGAAATTTTATAAATTTTATTTTTCAAAATGAACTTTATTTTTGGATTCTTAATATTATAATTATCTTAGGGTGAATTTTTGGTACTTTTCTAATAACTTTCATATTTTGACAAATAGTGAAAAATACTAAATTTTAATTAAAAACAACTTTTTTAATCAAAATAATTTATTGTGTTCAATTATACATTTGAATGGTTTTTAAGTATCATTAGATTATATTTTTATCATTTAATATAATTTAGGTTATTGGATGTAATTTCACATTTAAACTGGACATAAACAAGTGTCAATATTTTGATAGTTATTATTTCTTAAAAACATGTATTTTGTTTTGACAACGAAAATTAATTTCTGCCACTTCTGTATTTTGAATTTGGAAAAGTGGATTCCATATTTGGAATTAGGATTTTCAAATTTTTTAAATATGTAACTTTTATTTTTATACATTATGAATAATTACTTTTTTATATATTTTGTTTACTTTGGTTAAAGGGTAAATCCGGTAAATATGGGTAAAAAATAATATTATAATAATATGAAATTACCCTAACATGTGTCCTAATCATATCGGATAATAACTTTCCGACCATGGTCATCCTTGGGTCGATTTTAGGACCCCATGGAGCCACTTGGGAGTGATAATGACATTTTATATTAATTAATCTAAAGTAAAGACAAAAATATGAAAAGCATGTATCTTTTAGTAATGAATTTTTATATGGGGTTATATAATTGATCTATTCAACTATAAATATTAAATTTAAAGATAAAACTATTTCCTACATTATGATATTTTATTTATAATTTTTTGAAATTAAATAATTTAATTTATTTATGACACAATGATGATGCAGTAATTACCTTATTAATGAAAGATTAAAATAATTGATATTATAAATATCAAAATAAATGTAATTTGATACTTTTGATGAATTATACTAATTTTATATGTTAATATTACATGTTATGGATTTATTAAATGGTTTTTTTCGAAGTAATCATGGTGTTATGATTTTCACAAAAACCAATTACTAAATAGTGTCAAAATTGACATAATTGAGTTTTTAAAACAAATACTATATTATTAATTGATATAATATTATTAAAAATATAAGTTTCATACTAAGGACTTATATAAGGTTATATATATTAATAATTAACCACTTGGGATTCTCTTGTCTTATTATAGTACGTTTATTAGTTATATAATATAAAAATACAAAGAGACATGGTAAATGTCAAACTATTTAACGAAGAGTTAAATCTAAAAGATAAGGTTAATATCATGACCTAAACCTGTATAAAACCTATTGGTTGAGACTTTTTAGACCCATAACTACCTTATACTCGAAATAAATCATTTTTGTTCCATTATAAACCGAAAATTATTTTATTATAAAATAATATTTCAAGCTTTTCCTAAAGTGACCCTCACCTCTCTTATAAAAGGGTACTTCCCATTTTCTTAATTTAACACCTCTAAATCCATTTTTCTCTACCAACCCCTACCCAAATATCCTCCCAAATTTCCAACCTTTATCCTAGATTCCATCTTTTGGTCATAAAGTTAACATATGGATCCATTTTGATCATATCAAAAGGAACAACCCGAAGAAGTGCTAAATATTTTATCACCTCTTTCAAGTTCTTTCAAACTTACACTTCCCCTTTATTTGTTGTTTATATTCTAAAATAATAAATCCATTATCTTCTATATATTTTGATTTTATTATAAAAATGGTACAGCCATATTCATTATTCTATCCATCATATGAGTGACAAAGTCACCATACGTACGTACATACGGCTTACCGTCTCCAAGTCGTGGTGTAGTTTGTTATTCAAACATTTCATTATTTGGATGGATTTAATAATGAGTACAACTGATGTAAATAATAAATATAACATGTTAATTATTATTTATATATGACATACCATCTAATTACATAGGATTTCACCATTAATATAATAATATTATCACTCGTGCGTACATACGGATTACCGTCTCCACGAACGCGATAAGATTCATTCCCCGTTGTAATCATTCAAGAATAATTTCTATTTTATGTTTAAAAATAATATTTATGAACATAATATCATTATTTATATGAACCAAATACATCCCATCCATAACAAACATGTCTTACGTAACCAAGCATATAAAGGAAAACGAATCAGTTAACACCCGTAATGATGATATTACTAAAATATTATTAACAAAACAATATTAGAGGAACATATATGATATCATATTTATGTATATAGTTATTGTATAATTTAATAACAATTTATTAACTATTACATAGGATGTTAACATACCATTGACTAAGGAAAAGTACAAGGGAAGGGTTAATTTCAATCTCTTTATTATTTGAGGTTGTTTTATATAAGTATAAAATGGGACCTCTTTATCATTCACATTAATGTTTCTTAAAAATGTATTTCAAAACATTTTTAATATTTACTAGAATATGGGTTGAAGTCATTTATACCCTGTTTGACTTTTCGTAAAATCTTTTGAAAGTAATCTTTTTGTTATTTTCCAAAAAAGGTACTTTATGACCTTTTCGACAAAATTAAGGTAAGAATGTCTTTTTTTAACTTATACAGCAGGTGTGGTTATTTTCTGTTGTTATATCATTTTCAAATCTTCCCATACTATATTATAATAATATTTTCAAAATAAATGTTTTCTTTTATAATTATATGACTTTTAAATGATTTCCAAATAGAAATAGGTATTTATTTCAAATAGTTTTCATTTCATCTATGTCAACATACTTTGATGGATTTTAAACATGTTTGAAGTTGATTTATTATGATATAAATATTCCAAATTGTATTGAAGGTTTTGTGATATGTTTGACTGTGGATGTGTTGTTTTTAAACCATTCATGGTTTATGGATAAAGTATTCACATTTCGTATGGTAGTTTTAATATGAATTATTATGTTATGTTTAACCTTTTCATATGAGGAATGCATTTGACTTAGTATGTGATGGGTGGAGCCCACTATATCTCCTTGATGCATCGGTAGGTCTCATGAGAAAAACTAGTGTCTTGGAACAAGGCCTTGAAAAAATATTATTTGTAGTCTTGGCACAAGGCCTTGAATACGTGGTTATGAAGTCTGGCATTATGCATTCCATCATTGTGAAAGTGGCTATTGATATTGTATGTTATTATTATAATAGTAGAATATCCATGTGAATAAGTAAATGGAAATATTTGATTTTATCTTTTCCATATTATGCTTAATTTTATGTTTAAAATTCTTTTGTTCTAGTCTTATAAATTGCCTTAAATTTTTATGCTTATTTATAAAAGTTTCCTCTATATTGTTATCCTTACTGAGCATCTGAGCTCACCCGTTTATATATTTTATTTTTCCGAAGATGTGAAGAATTATTTTATGGTTGACCTGTAGGGATAGGATAAGGATATAAGTGTGTTCAAAAGGGGACAAAATGTTTTTGATGTTTTTATTTCATGATATAATGTAAAACTAAGGAATGTATCTAGTACTTCTAAGGATAATAAAATAATCGGTCTTTCGGGACATGATTTCTTGTATCAAGCCAATTTTATTTAATAATGCACCGACTCTGGATATATGGGTTTGGGGTGGTACATATTTTAGGTTCATATCTTACTCTGGTAATCTCTATTTCTCTTCTTCTCCCTACCATTCAAATTTCTGGTTTCTTGTTTTAGAGATTCATGTAGGTTCCTGGCGCAGCAGAAGCGTGGTTGTGATGGAACCTAACATTGATTTTTACCATGATCAATGATTATTCTGGTATCAATATGAAGATGAATGCCAGTCTCCACGGAATAGAATCGAAGATTTAGATAAAGAACGAAGAGGACCTAAACCTTTATAGAGGATCTTGCACATCAGGTTTATAATTAATTTAATTAATTTCATAAAGGAAAATAATACCTTGACCATTGGTATTTTTCTTCGTTAATTATGTTGATCATTTAGAATGACCCTTATGGATTATCTCGTTGTACTTTTAAGGATCCAAACTAGAATCCCTATAGCGGTGATCCACACGTGCTCCAATGTCCTCCGATTGACACTGCTCATTCTCTGGTTGCTAGAAAGGCGAAGGGAGTGTCTTGTGTCAGTTGTTCTTGACCATTATTTCTCAGGCCTTAAAGAACGTCTATCATTCTTGAGAGGGGAGGGAAGAGTATTCGAGAGAGAAATTTTTTAGCTCAACAATTCTCAATTCACCAGGTGTACGATTCTGTGTCGTGTGGTGTCTCACACAATAGGCGTACTTGTCTATTTATATGAATGGAACTTCAGTTAAAATATTTAATTTCATAATAGTAATTAAATACATTCATGAACTTAAGGAAAACCCATGATCATAATAATAATACCACATCATTATTTAGGGTGCTCTAACTTGTGCAAAATGGAATTATAAATAAAATTCTACGTCACAAAATAATAGTTGCGTCATTATTATTTTAACTTCTGCCAACTAGTTAAATAATTATTTACCATCTTTCAAATAATTATTTTATCACCAGACCAGCCTTGGTCTACTCGAACTCCACTTCCATTTATTGAACACCTGAATAAATAAATAAATAATTTATTCACTTGAATAAATATTTTATTAAAAACCAGTAAATAAATATTTATTAAATGTTCAATAAAATAAATAAATAAATTTAATTTAATTTATGAGATTATTTTAACTTGAATAAAATTATTCCACGGTATTGAGAATAATATTTATTTCATTAATTAAATTCTAATATAATTTAACTGAGATCACCAAAAACACTTAGTGTGTTACCCTCTAGGATTCTTTTTCATTAGCATTAGGAAAGCTTTCCTAAAGTCCCAGAGTACTATCTAAAAATGGGTCAAGGAACCCAATAGAAAGAATGTAATATCGTAACAACAACATCCACATACGAACACTCACTGTTTCATATAATCGCTTTGTCGCAATATCTCATCAATTGGGTTTCATGATAGTGTCACCAACTTTTATGCTTGATATTTCATTATTTAACTACCTGAAATAAACTCATAGTTACACCATGGCCATGGAATTTCACATGACGATTCAATTTCAATCAAAGGGTTGAGTTATCAACTTCTATAAATGGAAGGTATAAATCCTTCCTCGAGTAATCTATAAATAACATGCCACTCGTGATGCACCCAACGTACCCTACAACCTGCCAACTGTCTGTGTGGCGGTTTTCATTAGTAAATCAAAGTGCACAAGCCCTGACATGTGTTAATGATAATCTTAATGTATAAGGATCATTACACATGCTCACTAATAGAAATATCTGATGACACTAAAACATGAAAAATTCCTACTGGCGGGTCTGTTCTCATAATCTCATGTCTTCGAGATTACCAAGTGCGAACTTCATGAGATAAAGTCTCATCTTCTTACGAGTACTCATGCCTAACAGTCTGCATGCTATGTGTCCCTTCATAGCATTTCATCCAACCGTAGAACTATATTTAAGAATATTGTTATAGAATTTCAAGGTTCTCATCATAGCGGGGAACTTCTATGACCTTATAAATGCAACAAATACTCTAGGAAATTATTAAATCATAGTCATGCAGAACAATGAAAAATATGTAATAAGATGTTTCATATTAAAATACATTAAATTTCTATGTAATCAAAGTAAAACCAGTTGGTTCTAGGACACAAACTCTTAAAAACTCATACTTAGACTAGATCCAACTGCCTATGACTTTCAGTCCGACAGACGTCACATGGTGGTCATGTTTCTACTGAGTCAAGGCTTTAGTCAAGGGGTCTGACATGTTTTCTTCCATCGAAATAATTCTCACTAAAACTTCACCTCTTTGAGAAAAATACTTTAAGATATGATACTTCTGAATTATGTTCTTTGTTTTCTAATTGGACCTTGGCTCTTTTTTGAGATCCACCACTACAGTATTATCACAGTACAATGTGATGGGATCTTTGCTACTAGGTATCACATCCAACTCGTGGACGAATCTTTACATCTAAACTGCTTCTTTAGCTACCTCAAAAGCTACGATATACTCAGAATCTATTGTATAATCTATGACCACACTCTACTTTGTGCTCTTCCAGATCATTGCACCTTTATTCAATGTGAAGATGTATCATGTTTTCAACTTTATGTAATCTTGATCAGTCTGGAAACTATAATTTTCATATCATCTGATGACTAGTTCCTCATATCCTCTATAAACCAAGAACATATCCTTAGTACATTTCAGATACTTTAGGATAGTCTTGAATTCCATCTAATGCTGGTCACTTAGGTCATCTTGATATTTACCTACCACACATAATGCATAGGCGACATCCAGCCTAGTAAATAGCATGGCATACATGACTGACCCAATCGCTAATGTGTATAGAGTCCTTAACATTATCTTTCATTCCTCATGTGTATGAGGACACATTTTCTTGGAAATATTAATTCCATATGATGTTTGAAACAATCCTCTCTTATATTTTTCCATACTGAATCTCTTCAGTATCTTATCAATGTATGTACTTTGACTTAGGCCCAAAAATCTCTTTGATCTATCACGATGGATCTTGATCCCAAGAATATATGTTGCCTTGCCCAAGTCCTTCATGGAGAAGCATTGATTCAACCATGAATTAATAGAATATAATACTGGTATCTCCTTTCCAATAAGTAATATGTCATCAATATATACTATTAGTAAAACAACTACACTCCTGCTAAAACGTTTGTAGACACAAGGCTCACATTTCATGTTAATAAAACCAAATTCCATTATGGCTTCATGAGAATGAATGTTCCATGACTTCGATGCTTAGTTTAATCCCTAAATGGATTTATTAAACTTTCATACATTATTGGAATCCTTTGGAGTCATAAAACCATCAGGTTGTGTCATGTAGATATCTTTCTGAAGGTTACAGTTAAGGAAGGCTGTTTTGACATCCATTTTCTAAATCACAATGCCATGGTAAGTGTAAATGGCCAACAGAATTATGATTTATTTTAGCATTGAAACTGGTGAAAATGTTTCATCGTAGTCAATGCCTTGACGTCGTTTGAACCATTTTGAAACCAGTCATGCCTTATAGGTTCTGACTTTTCCTTCCATGTCCAGTTTCTTCTTGAATATCCATTTGAAACCAACAGTATTTACATCAACTAAAGGATCTACCAAAATCCAGACTTGGTTTTTGTATATGGAATCCATTTAAAATTCATGGATTCTTTCAACTTGGCAACATCTGTTCCACTTACTACTTCCTTGTAGGTTATAGGATCATTATTATCAACTAATAATGTGTCACCATCCTCGGTAACTAGAAAATTATACCGTTCCATTTTTCTAACCTCTATTGTACTACTACACAACTCTTGTGTCTCTAGAACAATTTTTTCTTCCACAGGGATTTGTTGAATCTATTTCTATACCAACTCTTGTGTACCTTATGCCTCAACTTCATCGAATTATATCTCCCTCCCACTATCTCTTTTGTATATGTGCTCCCTCTCAAGTAATATGGAGTTTCTTTCCACTATAACATTTTTGTATGAGGGGTTGTATAGGTAATATACCCTGGTTTTCTTAGGGAATCCTATAAAGGAACACTTTGTGCCTTGATGTGAACGTTTTTTACCTGAAGAGGCATTAACAAACGCATCGCTTCCCCACAAATGTAAATTCAATAATATGGCTTTCTTTCCACTCCATAAGTCATATGGAATACCATTTATCGATTTAGTTGGTACTTGGTTTAGTATGTGTGCCACTGTTTGTAACGCATATCCTTAAAAGGATAATGGAAGACTCACATGACTCATCATTGATCTCACCATGTTCAACAGGGTGTGGTTACTCCTTTCACTCCCACCATTCCATTGGGGTGTGTATAGAGGATTGAGTTGGGATAGGATCTAAAACTCTTATAAGTAATCAATGAAGTCTTGATTAAGATATTCTCCCCCTCAGTCTGAGCGGAGTTTCTTAATCTTCTTACCAAGCTGATTCTCAACTTTATTCTTGTATTATTTGAACTTATCAAAAGATTCCAACTTATACCCCATTAAGTAGATATATCCATATCTACTAAAATCATCTATAAAAGTTATGAATTATGAGTACCCTCCCCTTGATTAAACTATAAATGGTCCACAAACATTGGTATGAACCAATTTAAGAAGTTCTTTAGCCATTTCACCTTTCCCACTAAATAGGTCTTTGGTCATTTTTCTTTATAAACAGGCCTGACATACACCAAGAGGTTTTAGTTCGAAAGAATATAAATATCCATCTTGTTGTAAATTTGTCAAGTTTTTATCATTTACATGACCTAGTTGTTGATGCCAAAGTTGGGTGTGGTATGATTCATGTGAAGTATCTTTGTTATCGATTTCCATTACTTGGTTTGTGTAATCTAACATGTAAAGACTGTTGTATAAATGTACCCTACCAAAACAAATGTTATCTTTGTAAAATAAGCAACAATAATTTCCAAACTTGAAATAGATCCATCTATATATAATCTAGATACAAAAATATATTTTTTAGTAATAGACGAAACATAATAAAAACCCTTTAACAACAAGATCACCCTAGTTGGAAACATGATTTGGTAGTCCCTGACAGCTACAGGAGAAAGTATGGCTCTGTTGGCTGCTCATAGATCTACCACTCCTTGGTCAATCTTACTAAATCTACTTGGTTCCTATATTTGGATACATATATGAGCAAAAAAAGTTTTATCTAATACCCAGTTTTTATAAATAGATAGATTGAATTCGATAAACAAATTCACCTAAAGCTTCCCCTTTCTTCTTATGTTGGGTGTAGATCATCTTCCAGTGGACCTTCTTTTCACATGCGAAACAAACAGCCTCATGTTCCCTTGCTTCCCCTTTGATCTTCCTTTTCTTGGAAGGTTGTGAAGAAGATTTGGGCTTAAATCTCTTTGCCTTCCCTTTCCTCTTATTCAACATAAGAACAGAAGGCTTTTCACGGTTCATATCTTTTTTCACTTGGAAAATGAGGATAAGAAGATCAGATAGATATTCCTCAATGTTGTTCATATTGAAATTGACAACAAATTTATAGAAGATCTGAGGGGGTGATGCGAGAATGAGATCAGTTCCCATTTCTTCAAGAAGTTTAAACCCTATAACTTCTAGGCGCTCAATGTAGCCAATGATATTTACTACATGAGGTCCAGCTAGGGAACCTTCTCCAATCTTACATTGAAAGAGTGCCTTAGAGATCTTAAACCTTTCATGCCTTTCTCTCTCCTGGTAAAGACCACGAAGGTGATCAAGCATGCTATAGGCATCCATGTTTTCAAGAGACTTCATGAGCTCACTAGACATTGATGATAGCATCAAACATTGAACATCCACCGCATCATTCATATGTTTCTCATAGACCAATAAATCCTTATCACTCACCTCTTGGGCAGGCAGATCAGTTATTACTGACTCCAGCACATAAAACTTATGTTCATGGCGTAGGATAACCCGAAGGAATCTAAACCATTCATGTAAGTTACTACCGGTGAGGATGTTGTATTTATCCAGAATTGATTGCAGGGATAGTGTGGTTTACAATTTTTTAATTTTTATTCTACAATTAAAATAGCAGATCATTAGTACTTTCTTGATTACATTTTTTAAGAAATAAAAAATTTTATTAAGTCTCCCACTTTTTTATCAAGTCCCAATAGCCCTCACCATTGAACTCAGAATGTCCAGTCATTACGAAATTCTAGTGGAAAGGATCCATATTCCCCTTCTCATAACCCCAATAAGGGTTGTTCAAGCTATTATAAGGTATTTAGGTAGGAAGGTCTTTGACAATTGTGGGCTTGCAGCTCCTTGATCTATTAAGTGGACTCCCTAATCCTGAAATCATGAATTTGGATTTCCTCAACTCTTGCCACCAATATTACACCATGTCTAGAAAGGTCTACTCATGTAGATATAATATGGTTAAGTCAACCCAAAACCTTTCATAAGGGATTCCTGTATAAAAGTATGTTTCCCAAACAGGGTTGGTCAAACACATAGTTTTATTAGGTTTTTTCCTTAATCAAGTAACAGAAGGCTTGGTCTGACTTAATATTTTATTTGAGGGATTTCTATCTCTTATTCATGAATTTCTTATTATCATTATCACTTTCTTGTTAATATTAAGTGGAACTTACTTAAGTGATTAAATATGTCTTGATAATATTTACACATAAGTATGGTTTATTTTAGTTCCATCTTGTATGCTTGTTTAATTCATTAATTATATGATCGTGACAACACATCCATAATGATAAACCATGCAACTGACAGAAATAAAATAAATAGAATAATCATGATATTTTCTAATGGTTAGTTTATCTATAATTTGATAAACTAAACCTGACCTAGGGTAGAAACATCTTGAATCTTTTGGGTTCATTTTTACATCTTTCCACCTGTCCACCTCTGTATCTCCTGGGATTGGTTTCATCTCGGCTCCATCTTGAACCACCTCCACTAGCTTGGTAGTTCCTTCCATTACATATGCATTTTTTTAACTCACATGCAGGTGAGGGTTAAAAGGGGTTTTTACATAAAAGACTCCTTTGGTATGTAGGACCTACATATTAATGAGGATAGATGTCTCGTAGGACAACAAATTTAATTTAAATTAATTAATTAAAATAAATCATCCACATACAATGGTCTTGGTCTAGCTCATGATCATCCATACATGCAATGATGTTTACTCATAAATAAAACTATCATTCAATTCTCTAATAATTCTTCTTTAAGATAAATCGTGCTCAAATCAATTAACTATCATCTTTAATTAATCAATCCTTTTATCTTAAACCATTTTTTCTGAATTTCCTTGAGATTCTCATCTATTATAATTTTAAACAAATAAATTAATTTAAAATTATCTTTGTACATAACTTTTACCTTGGAGGAAACCCGGTGAATTCCTATTCATAACTACCCAATGAGTAGAAATGAACATTACGAAGATGTTAAATTAAACACATATATATAAAATGCCTATCACTTGTTGTGCCTTATATTTATTCCTGCATGATAGTACACGTTTCAAGGGTTTGTATAATATAATAATAAATTTTAATAAATATGTGTAATTTGGATGAGTACACGATGTGTGGTTCTAACAATACGTCATGTACTAATTTTTACCATCCATCTGAAGTACACACCTGGGGAAACGACATGTGAGTGTACTTCAGAAATCTTTGGAGTACACAGCATGTTCATTAGTCCACACGCCATGTAGTATCCACATTACAAAGTTCCCATCCAAGAAATCCGTGTACGGGGAACACGGTCCAACCCTAACCCGAAGGGACTACATGCCATGTTCATTGGACTACACGACGTGTAATCCATAAAATGTGTGCCACCTATTCCTGGTCAACACATGGAGTCATTTTAGACTTATATAGACTCCAACACATGACTTGGTTTGGTAGACCAGTCTGATTCATTGAATCTTGACTACACGGTGGGTACTACTGAATACACACTGTGTGTTCTGGTGTTGTCCAGCCAGCAAGCCTTGGCACCTCCAGATGAGATCCTCTATTTTATTTTAACCAAAATTAAAAAAAATATCATTTCTATAAGGTGAATGAGAAACTAAATAGGAGGAATAGATCTCAAGATTCAGATTTTTATAATGATTAACTTGAATTGAAATAACTAAATTATTAAATGCATAAGTCATCAACAAAATATTTAAATAATTATAAACTATGATGTAACCCCTCTGATACCACTTATAGGTTTCGGGTGCAACGGAAGCGTGGTTGGGACAGAACCCAAATTTGATTTTTACCATGATCAATGATTATTCCAGGATCAATACGATGATGAATTCCAGTCTTCATGGAATATAATCAAAGATTTAGATAAAGAAGGAAGAGGCCCAAAACGTTTAGAGAGGATCTTTCACATCATGTTTATAATTAATTTAATTAATTTCATAAAGAAAAATAATACCTGGATCATTGGTATTTTTCTTCATTAATGATTTTGATCGTCCAGAATGACCTTTCTGGATTATCTTGTTGTGCTTGTAAGGATCCAAACTAGAATCCCTCTAGCAGTGATCCACGCGTGTTCTGATGGCCTCTGATCGACACTGCGTGTTCTTCGAGTGCTAGTGTGGCGAAGCGAGTGTCTTGTGTCGATGATTATTGATCACTTTTTTTTGGACTTTAAGAACATATATCATTCTTAAGAGGGGTGGTAAAAGGATTCAGGAGAGAAATTCTATAGCTCAACAATTCTCAATTCATCAGGTGTACAATTTTGTGTCGTGTGGTGTCTGGAACAATAAGCATACTTGTCCATTTATATGCATGGAACTTCAGTTACAATATTTAATTGCATAACAGCAATTAAAAACATTCATGAACTTAGAGAAAATCCATGCACAAAATAATAATATCACGTCATTATTCATGGTTCGCCAACTTGCGCAAAATGGAATTACAAATAAAATTCTGCATCACAAAATAATAGCAGTGTCATTATTATTTTAACCTGTTCCAATTAGTTAAATAATTATTTACCATATTTCAAATAATTATTTTACAACTGGACCGTACTTAGTCCTCTTGAACTCGACTTCCATTTATTGAACACCTGAATAAATAAATAAATATTTTATTTACAAACTAGTAAATAAATATTTATTAAATATCCAATAAAATAAATAAATATATTTTATTTAATTTATGTGATCATTTTAACTTGAATAAAATTATTCCACGGTCATGAGAATAATATTTATTTCATTAATTAAATTCAAATAGAATTTAACCGAGACCACCAAAAACACTTAGTGTGTAATATTTTAGGTTTCTTTCTCATTGGCATTGGGGGGTCTTGCCTAAACTCTAAGAGTACTATCTTTTAATAGGTAAAGGCACCCAATAGAAAGAACATAATGTTTCAACAATGAAATCCACATATTAACGCTCACTGTGTAATATAATACCTTTGTCACAATATCTCATCAAACATTTTTCATTATAGTGTCATCAAATTTTATGCTTGATACATCATTTTTTGACTACCTACAATAAACTCATCGTTAAACCATGACCATGTAATTTCACATGAAGGATCTATTTCGATAAAAGGGCCAAGATATCAACTTCCATAAATAGAAGGGAAAAATCCTTCCATCAATTATCCATTAATAAAATGCCACTTATGACGCACCCAACATACCCTACTTCCCGCTGACTGTCTACATGACAGTTTTTGTCAGTAAATCAAATTTTGCGATTCTTGACACATATTAATGATAATATTAATGTATAAGGATCATTACACACACTTGTAGATAGAAATATCTGATGAAACCAAAACATGTGGAATTCCTACTAGCAGGTCTATTCTCATATTCTCTTATCTTGGACATTACCAAGTATAAACTTCATGAGAGGAAGTCTCATCTACTTACATGTACTCACATCTGACGGTCCGCATGCTATGTATCCCATCATAGTATGTCATCCAACCGTAGAAATATATTTAAGAATATTTTTATAGCATTTTAAGGTTCTCAACATAGCGGCAAACTGTCATGACCTTATCAATGCAATAAACACTCTAGGACATTATTACATCATAGTCATGAAGGACAATAAAAAATATGTAATAATATGTTTAATAATTAAATACATGAAATTTTCATGTAATCAAAGTACAACCAGTTTGTTCTAGGACACCAACTATTAAAATTTGATTACTGGTTCCACTATATCATGGTGGAATTGGCTGAGAATGATGGTTATTTTTCTCTTCTTAAAATGACGGTGACCTATTATGTTGTCTAAATATTTTGGATTATAATTTTGATTGAGGTTTAGGTATGTGTGATAGGATATTGGGGTGACATTAGAGGTGCATATGGTGCGGTGTGACAACCAAAATCTTTGGTTGTTGAGAAAATCATAGTTTATTGACGAAGAGACTAGTCAGACTTGGTTGTCCCTTAGTATCTACTATTGTCCCCTTTTAAATGGCAGTGGAAATCTCAATTGAAGTAGTTGGTCTCATGTATTGTCCCTATGGATTTATGATTACATTACGTTGCATGTGAATTTTTGGGCTCACTACTGAGGTTGACACCCTGAGTTAAATTAATTAAATGAAAATTTTTAAATAAATTAAATTTACTGATTAAAATGAACAATATCCCATGGTCCTGAACAATAATTGGGAACTATCTAGTATCCTTGGACACTAATGGATAAGGATGAGACTGATGGAACACTGGGTGTCCACAAAACCTCCTGAGAGGTGAGGGAGGATCTGAAAATACATATTAGTCTGTGCTTAGGGGCTTGTGTAACCTCCAAGCTGCAGGTAACAGTAGATATAGGGACCATAGACCATGTAGGATTTAGATGGACCCTTTTCTACTTCAAGTCATCTGGTCTCATCTAAATGAGTTTGGAATTAGTGATCCTATCTCATTTTAACTGACTAGTCCTAGGTGGATAGACTTTAGGTTTATTGGGTTTGGGTTGGGTGAAATGATTGGCCTAGAGTGACCTTGGGTGGATAGACTATAGGTTTACCGAGTTTGGGTTGGGTGAAAGGACTGACTTAGAGTGACCTTGAGGACTGAGATAGGTTGTGGGTCATGTCTTGACCAATTCCTTATGGAAAGACCAGTGTATTTATAAATCTCATGCTATATCAATGATAATACTATGGGACATAGTATCCCTCGGGCATCAGGTTGTGACCCAAGACATAGTTGAGATTAAGGACCCCTGTGAGGGTTCCTATGTTGTACTAAGACTGAGGGGACCTATTGGGTTCCCCCATAGACATTTTAACCCTATAAAGGTATATAAGTATATAGGTAGAGATGATAATAGGTGTCTATTAAGAACTGAGATCTATTTTTAAGCATGTTTAGGTTGTGATGAGCTAGGTCGCACTCTGGGGAGTCTAACTACGGGTTTCCTTAAAGGTTGGGAATTTGGCCACCCATGTTTATAAATTTTTATATTAATGTATAATATAGTATATGTCAAATGGTGTCATAATATTTCTATGGAAACTCACATAGTGGTGGTTACTGAAATTCTTATAGGTCATATTCCCCATATGTGGAAAATCCTATAGGGGAGGTTAGATGGAATGTTATAGGGATTTTTCCCCAGCTAATAAAATATCTCATAGGGGGTTATATGATATTGGTTGGGTTTCCATGGATTTTGATCAAGATATGGATGGAATTTCAACATATTTAAGGATTGCATATGGTTGGGATTTCATGGATTTAGAGCTCGGTTATTGGGTGGACCATCATGTGCTTTCATGGTAGGGGTCTTTTGGTAGGGTCTTATGGGATATGATCCGTTGGGTTCCTTCTATCTATTGAGACATGTCACTTATGGAATAATGGTGTGTGTTTGGTTCTAGTTATATGACATTATTGGGATATTACCAAATGAGAAAAATCACATAGGGGATGTCTATGATGACTATTGAAAACTCTCATATTTTTTATGCCTTATAGAAAAACATAGTCAATGGGTGGTTTTGGTCTTATATTTGACATAATTTCATGATGTGCATAAAGGATCCTCATCACTAGATTAAGTAGGTAGTATGGCGGTTTGTTTTATTTTATTTATTTATTTATTTTAGCTAAGAATGTCACATGCACATATCATAGCATTTTTTGTTAGTATAGGACCATGTTGGTGGTTCCCTACTATGTTTTTTATACACACCCTGCTTGGTCAGCCACTGCACTTGGGTGCCCAAGAATATATTCACTTGGTTAGAGGTTCATGTTTAGGCTGAGGTATGGGTAGATCATGTGAGATAGATTAGATGGGTACATAGAGCATGGGATGAGGTATGGCTTAGGGATTTCACAAAGTCAATTTCATTTATTTTTATTTTATTTTATTTTATATATGTAACCAGTTTATTAGGAAGTAATATGTATCTATGGCATGGTTTTTGGGACATTTATTTCATTTCAGGTATTGTTTAGTTTTTTACATTTATTTTTTATGATTTTTGATTATTTACTATTACAGATGGTATTTAGTTGTGTTTCACTCTGATATAGGGGGTAAAGTCTCCCTGTAGTACCACCTTAGACCCCCCTCTATTAGTTGGTATCCTTTAGCACACACAAAGGCATACCTGAGGTACTGTGGTGACTGTCGGTCTAGGAAATATTCCGTGGTATGAGGTGGTAATACATTAAAAATTGGTATTATTTCATTCCTTTTCTTTTTTCAAACTATTTTGGGATATGGTGGGCTATATATTTAGTAATGTGTCAATGCTTATGATGAATATTTGGACGGTGTTCCCAAAACACCTATTTTGATAAGAATTTAAGGTTTCTAGGGCATGGTATTTTTATTTTTGATTTCATGTTATAGTTGGATATGATTTTCACCTTTGGTGGATCACATAGATGTTTGAGGTTATTGATTAATTATGGTTTCTATCTCTTATCCCTTTAGAAATAGTTCAATGAATGATTTTGAATCTAGTCAGGTAGAAGTTAGAGGTGTCTCATGCACTATATCAAGCATGTAGGGTTCAAATGACATATAAACCTACAAGTTTGTTTTTTCACTGAAGATTGAGGCTTGGATATTTAAAGTGTCAACAACCTCTCATATATAATTTTCTTATATATGTATTTTTTTGGAATTATACTCAGTTAAGCTAAAATTTATAGGGATTTACTTCTGATGGAATGTCATGTGGATCTATAGTGAAATGATCACTGATGATGGGGATGATGACACAGTCCTCTTGCACAAGAAATGTAGTTGCCCTTGTGGGTCACGGTGGGTACATGGTGCCTAAGTGTTGGGGCCCTAGTGGGTCATTCATATTTAGGTTTGGTTATTTAGATTTATACTAACAATTTATATGAATTTTTCCCATGTATATTGGAATGAAATTATAATTAACTATACTAGGAAATTGTGATCTGCTAAATACAGATCATCTATGATAATTCCATTTTATATGGGTGTATGACCATGACTTGTCAGACATGATTCTCTAGGGATCAGTCCCTTTGGTGGATGTTCATGAGTATGGGTTACCTAGTTATTGGTGGTGATTTTTGTGTGATTTAATCATAAGTGAGACCTTATGAGTGGGTTTATGTAATGTTGATATCATGGGTTGAAATGGGAGATTTTATTACACCCCGGGAGAAATGAACGTGGTGAGATACTTAACTAGTAGGTCTAGGTTGTAGACTTAGATGACCTTGTTTTTTATTTGGACCCTAGTGGTTTGGTGATGGTATGATTGGGGGTGACTCGTTAGAGGGGTTAACCTAGGTTCATGTTTCCCTAGAGACGGAAGCATGGGTAGGTGCTTTGGGGTATGGGACTGATGCATACGAGGTGCTTAGGGTTTGTAGCGTAGGAATAACGATTCCCTTGATTTCTAAGTAAGAACCTATAGTGATTGGATATCGATATTATCTTTAATGAGTAGAACCAGTTAGGTGTTTAGCCCTATTGACTGGTGGGTTCTCTTATATCACAATGGTCATAGTGCAGGTGGATGCTCATGATAGGATTGGATCCAGATGGAATCTATGTGTGTTGATGAGATGAAAATTCTTTAAAATAAGGATGATCACCAGTAGTTCTAGAAGGATGTTGTGATATAGGCAACCATGTGAGTGGACATGGCACTGGTAAGGTTATCGATTTTGAAGATGAATTTTATGGGAGTCTAGTGTGATAATATTGACATGTCATGGAGCATGGTGAACCTAGTATAAATGAAGTATAACTTCATGGGATCATGATTTTTGAAATGGTTCAGATTTCATAGAATAGAAAACCATAGGTTGGACCTTGATGTGATTGTTAGGTAGATGTGGTATCAGGGGTTGTAAGTAGATGGGAATACCTCATGAGGAATGAAATTTTTTTAGTGATGTAACTTGTTGAGGTAAAAATCGGTGAGTGGTCTTTTCCATTAAAGTCATTATGCCCAGTAATAAACAATTCATGAACCAAAGAGATCAATATCTTGGTGCATTGGTGCAAGGACAATGATGCTTCTAAAGTGGGTAGCGAAATGTATATTGTGAGTGAATGGACCTCATTTGGTAAGGTTCATGGGAGTGGGATCGGTCATTGGATGGTTTTTTTGGCATTCAGATACTAGTGGATAAATATACTTGAGTACTAATATATTTCTTAGTAAATACTAGGATTAGGTTCATATACAGTTTTTATTAGAGTTTAAGGATAGGCATAGGGCTAGGAGTGGATTGTGATGATCCAAATGTATCATATTAGTGGTGTTTCAATGCTCAAGTCATGGTATGATGTTTGAAAGGGATATTAGATGGTTCACCCATGTAATTTCATCAGAATTCAAATAAGGGATTTGATGAGTGTGCTTAGATGATCGTGGGATGACTCTAGGGATGAAGGAATCATTATTGGGTTATGGTGACATGTCAATGGTTGGAGTCAATAAATTTTGAGGAAAGTCGACAAGATGTGGGTCATATTTTCTTCTCATAAGTAATTGGATGTGTCCAATAAAGATCTATATTGGGAAAATCATATAAAAATTGATGTGTCCTTTTTTAAGGATTTCCCATGGATTATCAATGACAATCTTGTGTGATTGGTTTTTTGAGAGTGATTAATTTGACTTCGACAAATTCAAATCAAAATTGAGAACCAAGAATGATGATCTCATATGTAATTGGATGTGGTATTTTTGTACTTTGTCAAGATCATCATTAAGATTCAATATGTATGTTTTGAGAGGCAATTCTGGTGGTGGGTAGTGTTGTGGCTCAAAATTATCCATTTCATGTTAAGTCATGTGATGGGGATCACCACGGGACAGGTGATAAAATATATGATAAAATGTTCTTGTATTGGGTTAGACAAGAATTGGTAATTGTTTTATATATGTTTAGATGGTGGTCATGAAAATTGTCTTGGTTTTTTTCAACTTAATCATTGTATGTTCAAGTGGCACTTTGGAATCATGTTAAGAGTTCATAGATAGAATGTGGACATTTGAGAAAGAATTAAAAAATGAGGAGAATAAATATGTTAATTTTGGAATTCCATAAATACTTCTCTAGGATAATAAGTAAAAAGGTGAGGAGGTTTTAAGATATCATGTCCATACGAGTTGAAATTTTCAAAAGGAATTTGAATTTTAAATTACTAGATGGTTCGAATTTTGATTTGTGATTTGAAATGGAATTTCAAGACTTAAAACACCTAAAAGTGATTTTATTTAGATATGTAATGAGTCTTGGAAGTTGTAATGGGTGTTTAGGTGAGCCTCAGAGGCATCAGATTAATTCTAGGGTGTTTCGGATAACTCTTTCCAAGATCCATAGTTTGGTACCCACAATTTAGGAGAAATTGTGTGGCACCATAAATATTAGGGATTTTTTAGTTCATTTTGTATGGAGAATGGTTTTATTGCATGATTAGAACATATTTTGAAGGAATTATGTGGGTATTAGTGTAAACTATGCAACTTATTTTAGACTTGGGGTAATGGTGTGTGGTTTGTGTGTGGTTATAGACAAAGTTTTAAAATTGTTGTAAAGGTGTTTTCAAGGTTGGTGTATGGTTTTGAAAACTATACAGACCAATCATGTGAGGTTTTTCCTTGAATAGTGAGTAATTTATGGTTGGAACATAGTTTGGGAACTCTGGAACATATTTAAAGAGGGAAAATTACAATTTTTCCTCTCTAGTTGTTAAGAGGGATGACCTCTCTTTTTCCTCCCTCTCTAATGTGTATCCAAGGGGCTCCTCTCCCTTGGTTTGGGGTGGTTTTGAAGCCATTTTTTGGAATTTTAAGGTGTGTCTCCAACTCTAGTAAGCTTTTTTACTCTTCTTCTTTCTTCCATTAAAATTTTTAGTTTCTAGGTTTAATGATTTGATACTGATTCCACTAGATCATGGTAGAGTCAGAAGATCATGATGGGTATTTTTCTCTTCCTAAGTAGAGGGTTGCATGGGATGTTGTCTAAACATGGTGACTTATCATTTTCGTTGAGGTTCAGTTACAAAATATGGACCTGTGGGGTGCTATTATAGGATATTCGGGCATAGTATGACAATACAAAGCTTGGGTTGCTGAGACAGCCTTGGTTGATTAAGGAAGAGGCTAGATGGTCTTGGACTAGCCTTAGTAGTTGTTGCTAACCCCTTTGACATAAAATTATAAATCTCAATTGATGTAGCTGGAACCTTATACTAGCCCAATGGATTTATGTATTTTTTTTATATTTGATGTAGATTCATGGGCTCTCCATTGATGGAGACACCTCAGGTTAAATTAGTGAAATTAAATATTTTAAAAAAAAATTAAATTGCCTTTTTAAAATGGACAAGCGCCAAGGATCATGAATATCCCTAGGTTTCTAGCTGGTATCCTCAGCCACTGATGGCTGAGGTCAGGATTTTTGGAACATCAGGTGGTCTCTGGACCTACTGAGAGGTGATATCATATCTGATGAGACTAATTATCCCGTGATTAGGGGCTTGTGTGACCTCTATGCTGGAGGTGATGGTAGAAATAGGTACCATTGGTCGTGTAGGCCTTAGATTACCCCTTTTGGAATTTTATCCATTTGGTATCATTGATATGAAGATGGGATGGGTGATCCCCAATCATTTTATGTGAATATTCCAAGGTGTATAGATTTTAGGTAAACTGAGATTGGGTTGGGTGAGTGAACTGGTCCAGAGTGACCTTGAGGATCTAAATAAGCCATGGTACATCTCTTTACTATTTCCTTGTGGTGAAACCCATGTAGTTAGGAAGTTTGTACTATCTGAATAATGGTTTTGAGGGGAATGGTATTCCCCAGGCATCAAGTAATGACCCAAGGCCTATTTGAGTCTGAGGACCCCCATGAGGGTGCCTCTATTATATTGAGACTGAGGTTACCTAATTTGTGTCTTTTGGATTGGTCAACCTTGATCTGGTACTAATAGATATGGGTAAATATAATCATAGGTGTCACATTATAACCTGGATCAACATTTAATCCTATTTAGATTATGAGAAACTAGGTCATACTCTAGAGAGACTAGCCATGGATTTCTTGGCGGGTTAGGCATATGGCCACCCACGTTTATAAATTTTTTATTCATTTTTGATATAATATACACCATAGGGAATCATGATGTTTTGATGGAAACACTCATATGGGTGTTTTTTGAAATGCTTATAGGTTGTATTCCCTATATTTGGAAACTCTCATAGGGGAGTTTAGCTGGAATACTATAGGGATTATACCTCGGCTAAGAAAATATCTATAGGTGAGGCATGTAATATTGGATAGGATTCCATGGATTTGGAGATGAATATGGATGGATTTACCATATAAATGGAGATATACTATGGTTTGTATTCCTTGTATTTGGATATAATATGATTAGTTGGACCATCACATGTGATCCTGGTGAGGGGTTTTGATGGGGGATCATGGCCTATGATCTATCGAGGGCCTAATATCTACTAAGGCATGTCAGGTTTGGTATAATGAGGTGTGCTTTGATCTAGGTGTACGATACAATTGGGTTATTCTCATATGATAAGACTCCCTTAGGTTATGTCTATATTGACTATGAAAAACTCATATAGGGGATGTTTTTTATGCCTTATTGAATAATTCCCCTGATGGGTGTCCATGATCTTGTGTTTGGCATGATTTTATAGCATGATCATAGAAACCTAGATACTAGATGAAGAAGGTAGTATGGTGGTTTATTTTATATAGTTTATTTGTTTTTTAAGTTTATAATATCACATGAACATATAATTTGATTTCTGGTTAGTATGGGACCATGTTGGTAGTGCCCTACTGAGTTTTTTACTCACACCTTACTCGGACCACCACTACACTTTGGTACCTAAGAAGATGTTCACTTGGTTATAGGTTTGATTTTGGGGTGAGGTCTGAGGTTAATCAAGTGGGATAGTTTGGATGGTTATATGGAGAATAGTATTAGGTATGGATAATGGATATCACAGATCCAATGTATTTTATTTTATTTTATTTTGATTTATATATGTAACCGTCCTAGTGGGTGATAAGATGTATTTTTGGAATGGTTTTTGGGCCTTTATGTCATTTCATGTATTATTTAGTTTTTTCTAAAATTTTTATTTGTAGTTTTTTATTATTTATTATTGTGGATGTTATTTGGTTATCTTATATTTATGGAGCACTCTGATATAGGGGGGTATAGTCTCCCAATAGTACCACCTTAAACCCCCACTACTAGTGGAAAGTATATAGCATACAGGGAGGTTCACTTAAGGTATAAAGGTGATAATTGGTCCAAGAATAAGTTATTGGTTCAAGATGGTTGTACATTAAAATTGGGGCCTTGATTTTTTATAATAAACATGAGGAGAACATTGTAGGCATTGTAACCCTAAATGGAAGTTGACTAGTGGGACTTTGGTGGAAGCATGAGAATAGCCTTCAAGTATGAGATTATTGGACTTAACCAGCAAAAATAACTCTAAAGAAAGAGATTGTTAAGTCATGGTGTGATTGATAGTTTTATTATTTTTTTTTCTTGATTTTTGGATGATATATTTCAGAATATATATTTGAAAAAGACTAGATGGATATAGTACACCAACACCATGTGTGTCCGAAATTAGGTCGGTAGAAGTAGTTCATTTGAAATTTCAATAGTGTGGTTGAACTGGAGATATTAAATAGGAGTATCATTTATAATATCATTAGAAAATAATTATAATGGTGATTAAAAGAAATTATCTCAGTATAATCAAGAATTAAAACACAATGGTGATCAACTTTGGGAATACAGAGGCAGGATATCTGACACATGCACTCAGAAGTAAGTTATGTTCCAAAGGAATAAGTGATGCAGATAAAAGGTGTGGCTTCTAGATTTATAATAGATTTATAGATTTTGTTATAGAATTTATAGAAGTTATGTCATATGTGAAATCACTATTATTGATACATGTAAGACTTTCCTCATGGGTTATAAATAAAGGAAATGTTTCATAAGAGTCATCAATGTGGAATATAAAAATGATTTTCACTATTCATCATGTATTAGAGATAAATGAAGTGGATGTTATAGGGAAATAAAAGTTTTGAATTTAAATATAGGTACTTATATGAAATTATAGAAGTGGTGGAACTAGATGACCTGCTCAAACCCATTATAATGGCGGGGATGATCTACATGTGCAAGTAGACTAACACCGGAGTTGACAAAGGTTGAGGTGGACCATAAGGGAACAACTATAGTGCATTTAGGCATGTTCCATCCTAGATATGTCACTCTCAATTATCAAAGTCCTTATGAAAAAATACTAGAGGTTGTGTTTGGAAGGTCGAGAGACCGAAATGAGTAGTGTTGGAAGGTGAAACTGCTTGAGGCATTAGTATATATTCATCTAGCATTATTAGAAGGGTTATAAAACTTGTTTCCCATATAACATGGGAGAATATTTCATTAGATAAATTATATGTATTCATTATTCTATGGGTGTAGGATAAAATGGTTGAAACATGTAATTCCTTCTATATTTTCTCTTGTATATTTTGTTTTCACATCGAATGCTTGTTTGTTTGCTCATTATTCAGAATGAAATTCTTCAATGCATAACAAAAGGTGGTGTCAGAACCAGGGAAGGGAGACTCATTTTAGTGGTTTGGGTGATTAGTCTTCATAGTTCCATTCACTGATACTATAGGGGATCTTCTAACTGTAGGACATACCAAAGCTACATTCTGTAAGTTATAGCTTTTGGTTGGTAACTTTTGATGGTTAGTGGTGTCGATTCCCAACATTTATAGTTTTATATGTTGGTTAAAAAGGTATAAATAGTGATAAGTGGTGGTTTATATTCCTAATATAGATTTTATTTGAGGTTTTTTAGATTAGGTGATGGATGACATGTGGTGGAGGTTTTCATTGTAACACCCCATGATTTTAATATGAATTTTTTCTTTAAATAAATATTCTGTTGAATATCTTATTTCACACACCAAAAAAAATTAAGAAAAATGAGATACATTTTATTAAGATAAAATATTATAATAAAAGATAAACCTTAATTATTTATGATAACTAAATATCAAATTTTATTAAGAAAAGTACAGGTAGAATAAATCCATGGTTGAATAAAAATACCATGAACATAACATATTTATCCTCATGGTTTGCTGTAAAGATCATCACCCCAATTGAAACTATATAAATAAAAAAAGAATTATAAATATTATTGACATATTTAGAGAGAATTAAATAGATAGAATTAATAATTCTAATAATATACATAAAACTATATATAGGAATGAAATATCACCTTCATATATATAGTCATTGGAAAGTAGTAATTGGATATATGGTCATTATAAATATAGGTATTGGATAAATGGTTATCAGGTATATACAATGGGTAATTTTTGTAATTTAAAATAATAAAATTCACAATAATAAATAATTAAATAAAAATATAATATTTAATTTAAATTTTTATTATAAAAATATAAATTTTTTAAGGAATAAAGAAATATTTTATGTATAAAAATATATATTTTTTATTATTGTTATTAAAGAATAATTTGATGTATTTATAAAATTCAAAGAAATATTTTAATACCAAACTATTGATAAAATTAAGTGGTTATATTATGAATAATTAAATATAATAGGATGTGGCTAAAATTATTTATTGTTAAAAATGATCATTTTCAATGAACTTTATTTTTTAGTATTATGTATTTTTATCTTAATAAATTAAATTTATTAAATTAAAATGGTGAATATAAAGTAAGGTTTCAAGGTATTATAGATATTTTAACACTTATTTAATTATCAACTGATATGTAATATGATTAAGAACACATAAAGTTTAAAATTTTCATTTTTTTATAAATATTGTTTTTCTATATATATTATGTTTTCATTTAAAAGTTAAATTTATAATATTTAGAAATTGAATTATATTAAATGGATTATAAATTTGGAATCAATTCAAAAAATAGGGAAAGATAGGTCATTTTATTATTTTAGTAAAAAATAATTAACATGGTAAATAATTAAATAAGGTAAAAATTGGTAAAAAGAGGAAAGTTAAAGTGGCTCTAATTTTTTATAATTAAATTGATATTTATATATTATGTAATACCTTCAGTAGTTTTGAGTTTCAAAATTAAATTTCCTACTAATATTTTCTCATCTAACTTACCTAACTCCAATTTTATTCCATCTTTACCCTTCACCTAACATATGTTTCCATAGAAATGTCCCTCATTTTCACCAATAAAAGGAGTTCTCATATACCCATTCTAAACTAATATGTTACTTTAAAAATAAATTGAATACCTAAATATTTTTTATCTCCTAAAATATTTTAATATTTTGGGTATCTTTCATTTCTAATAAGGAATCCAAAGTCCTTTATTCCAAAGGAATCTGTGGCGAGGAGAAAATTTTTCAACTATCTAAGTTCTTCTCTTGATTTTTTAATTACCTTCTCATCTACACTATTTCTTATAACAACCCCAACCCCAGTATCCAAGATTCAGTGGTAATTTTAATATAATGAAATAGAAACAAGAGACCACATAACTAGAAAACAATTGGTTTAGTATTCTTGATGAAAATAGATACATACATGGTTCCCTAGTTACATTGGTTATTAAACATAGTATATAATAAAAGAAAATAAACTGTTTATTGAAACTTATTCAAAGATATCATCTTCACAACCTGGGATGGAAAAAAATAAAATATTGATCACAAATTCTCAGTAAGGGTTACATATTGTGGAATCATGAATCAATAATAAGTGAATCACAAAAAATAGATATAATCAATGTGACATGGTGAATAACTGAATAACACATGCCATCAATAAAATGAGAGTGAAAATGCATCCATATATTTTTTCATAGTTAAAACCTCGTGGAAATTAATAACTAATTACTGAATGAAGAAAATTATTATTATTTGGACTTCATGTATCTGTCACATGAACCATCATACCTTTAATACAGTTTAATTCAGTGGTTAAAACCCATATCATTCTGTTTGGAAACAAACATGAAGGGCTTATTGTCAAATATTTTTTCTCATGAGACCTTTAGATTTATGATGGGGTTGTAATAGGCCATTCCTATAACTTAAATTCCAAATAATTATTCATATATAGATTTAATTCAAGAACACTATGCCTTATCAATATCTATATTGAGTAGAGGATACAGATACATCAATATTTTCCCAGTTAAAACAACATTCTAAATAAAGATAGTATGTAAAAGGGAATAGGGTTAAGACAATAATCATATCCATGATATAAGAATTTGTATATTTAATAAAAATATAGCATCAAATTAAAAATGATATCAAAGGGTTAGTCGATACACCACATTAAATGATTAGGTGCACAATACCAAGTAAGTCTCAATGAAATGGAAATTGAGACGAAGTCCATTATATTATGTACGAATGTGTTCTTCACTTGATCTTAATTTTTGGGATAATGAGATTAAATCCATTTAGGAGCGTTCATTTCCTTGGGTTTCCTGATCGGTTTACTTGTGTATATATATTGAAAGTCTTGTAAAATGAGAATAGTTCTCCAGAATTGAAATTATTTTTTATTAATAAAATTAAAGAATATTGAATGGTTATATATTTCATTTTTTATATGATATGAGGATTAATCATTTAGATAAAATGTTAGTGATAATCGTTTAGATTATTTTGATGTTTTTCAATCACCACGAACTAGTTTTGTATTATGAATTCATATTATGTATATATACTAGTTCCAGAATATTAAATAAGTTATAATACATATATTATAGTCTTTTTACCCATAAAAATGGTTTTATGACCATACTTTAAGTTTCAATTATAAAATTAATAGTCATCCTCCATGGAGGTGGTGAATTAGCACCTCACGAATGTTGTTTTCATTTTTAGTACAATAGGAGAGGGGAAGAGAAATGATGATGGATTATTCCATTAACATAATAAAAATATAGTATATATGTGATAATTTAGTTATAATTACACATTAATAATGCAATATTAGGATATTATAAGAAAATAAATAAAATTAAAAGTAAAATAAAAGAAAAAGAAATATGAATTCACCTCTTGAATTCTCCTCCTTGAGAACCTCTTTAAGGAACTTGGGATTGGTATTTTGGTAATACCAAAGGATATTGGAGATGGGGGAGGGTCTTGGGAAGAGTATTTTATAGAACTTGGAAAAAACTCAAATCTTTGAAGGTGTGAGGAGAAGAGGTGGGGTGGTATTTATAGTGGGGGAGAGGGGTGTTTTCTCGTTATTTTATGCATTAGTTTATAATTTTAGCTCAAGACTATGAATAGTTTGAGAATTATCACTAAATATACTAACATAATTAATTATGTCTTGATAATATGGTATTAAATTATCCACACATCACCTATGACTCCATAATTCATTTATTTAGCATATTCCATAAATTATTGTATTTCACTATTCACTAAAAATTCAACTATTTTAGAAAAATCCCAAATATTCACCCAAACCATTTTTTGATGTATAAAATTCAAAAATAAACTCAATTTTATGAAAATAAGTTTTTAAATATGATAAATTTAGTTTTTATTTTAAATCATCATTTACTCGGAAAATACCTATTTTAAAATTATAACTGATTTTATAACACTTTGAAAAATTCACTAAGGTCTCATAAAATTTTATTATAATAATAATACAAACAAATTTAATTTATGATTATATTTTATGAAATAATTTTTTTTAAATAGTTGTATTAATTATAAAATTAAATAAACATTTATGTTTTATAAAAAAATTCAATACTTAATTAATAATTTCTATAACATTTATTTACTTCTACTATGACATAATTATATCATATTACCATTTATAAGATGGATAATTTTTATTTATACTTTTTAGGTGAGGATAACATTCCATTGGATGAATTACTATTTATAAGGGTCATATTACTATTACAAATGTCAAGTTACTATTTCGTTGTTATATGTTCTTAATTTATTGAAAAAAACCTCATATTTCATACATTCTTCATTATAGAGTTTGTTTTATGTTCTCTATGTGATTTTATATGATTTATACTATATGAAATAATTTTTTCTGAACTTTAATATATTCAATGAATTGAAGTTACTTAAGAGGATACATATTGTGAAATATTGGGATGTTATATTCTTCCCTCCTATGAAAATTTCATCCTCAAAATTTTCATGAATATTACCTTCCAAACATATGAGGTTGTTTATTCTTCATAACATGCTTAGGTTCCCATGTTTCTTCTTCCATTTTATGGTTTATCCAAATAACTTTTACTAGTTAAGTCATCTGATTTCTCAATACTTTCTCTCTAGTTTCAAGATTCTTGATAGGCTCTTCGCAATATGATAAATTAGGTTCTAGTTCTATTTCTTCATAGGTGAGTACATGAGTTGGGTCTGATGTGTACTTATTTAATAATGACATATGGAACACATCACAAAATTTGGAGAGACTTCGTGGTATTGCTAAGTGGTAAGCTATAGCTCCAATTCTTTCCATAATTTCAAATAGTCTGATGTACTTGGGGCTCAGTTTCCTTTCATTACTGAGCCTTAAGACACACTTCCATGGAGATACTTTTAGAAACACATGATCTCACACTTGGAACTCCAAATCATTTCTTTGATTATCAGTATAACTCTTTTTTATACTTTTAGATACTTTAATATGAGCATGAATTGTCTTTACCTTTATCCTTGTCTCTTGTATAAGTTTTGGGCCTTTAGGTTTCCTCTAAACAACTTCATCCCAACAAGTTGGAGTTTGACATATCTTCCCATATAATGCTTCATATAGCACCATTTGAATACTATAATGGAAACTATTATTATAGTAAAATTACACCAATGGTAAGTAATAATCCCATATACCTTGAAAGTCAAGTAATCATTATATCAACATGTATTCTAATGTTTGAATAGTCTTTTTAAACTATTTTTTTGGTTTGAGGGTGATAAGAAATACTCATATGAAGCTCAGCATACAAAGCCTTTTGAAGGCTCTTAAAAGTTTTTTATGTGAAATGAGGATCTCAATCAGACACAATTGATAGGGGTTCACCATGAAGTCTTACAACATCATTAATATAGTGTCTTGATGGGTGCTCAAGTGGATAATCCTCCCTTACAATAAAGAAATAAACATATTTGGTACGTAGATCAATAATTAACCATATTGAATCATTCCTTCTAGGTGTCCTTGGTAGTCCTGTGAAAAATTCTATTGTAATTTAATCTCACCTCAACATAGGAATAGGTAGAGGTTGCATGAGTCCTCTAGGATTTTGTCTCTTGGATATCACTTGTTGTTAAACTAGACACCTTAACACGTAGTTATAAATTTCCTACATCATATTATCCCACCAAAAATTTTCCTCAATATATCTATACATATTGGTACTACCTAGGTGTATAGAGAAATTTGAGCTATGATAATCATCTAATAGTTCCATTTTTATCTCTGGTGTTGATGGAACACATAACCTCTTTCCAAATTTTAGAACTACTTCCTCATTAATGAAGTCTAACAATCTTCCATATTTAATGGATTTAATATTCTTTTTAAAATTCTCATCATTAGATTGAGATATTTTTATCTTCTTCAGTAAACATAGTTTAGCAATAATTTGAAAAAGTAATGATGTTTATCCTTCCTTAACAATTTTCATATCTATATTTACTAGATCTAGGAACATATGATCTTTCTAGATTCTCATTTGGGTTATAAGTCTATGATATTTCCTCATTAATGCATCTTCTACCTTATTTTCCTTTTATGGGTGGTAGTGTATTAAACAAACATAATCTATGAGTAACTCAAGCTATCTTCTTTGCCTCGTGTTGAGTTATTTCTGGGTAAAAATGTATTTCAAACTATTTTTATCTGTATGTATCTCACATCATTCACTATAGAGATAGTGTATCCATATTTTCAAATAAAATATTACAAATGATAACTCAATATCATGAGTTGGTTAATTTGTTTCATGTGTCTTCAACTGCCTTGATGCGTAAGCAATAACTTTTCTGATTTTTCATAAGGACACAACTCAGTCTATTCTTTGATGCATCACTGTATATCACAAACCCATCATTTCTAGATGGAAGAGTCAAAATTGAAGCATTGACCAATCTTCTCTTCAATTCTTCAAAATAATATGTACATTCTTTTTTCTATATGAACTTAACCCCCTTACGTGTGAACTTGGTTAGTGGGTTAGCCAATTGGGAAAAATTCTGAATGAAACACTAATATTAACCTACTAAGCCAATAAAACTATGTAACATGGTTATGTTCATTGGTATAGGCCATTATTTCATTTTCATTTTCTTTATAGCATCAACTGAGAATCCATCCATAAAGACAATATGGCCAAGAAAAGAAACAGTTTGAAGCCAGAATTCACACTTGCTAAACTTCCTATATAACTCTTTTCTTATAAGAGTATTCAGGAAAACCCACAAGTAGTTCTCATGGTTCTCATAGATTTTGGAAAATGTAAAAATTCCATCAATAAATACCACAACAAAATCATCATTATATTCATTGAAAACTCTATTCATTCACAACAAAAAAATTCTAATTAGTGACATATTTTTTTCATTAGCGACATTTATAAATGTCACTAATTCATTTACCAACATTTCATTAAAACATTGGGAAATTAATGATGTTTATAAACATCACTAATTGGTGATGCTTGTAAATGTCTCTAAATTTACAATTTTTATAAATGTCACTATTTAGTGATACCTCATTTAATGATGATTTTAAGAAATTTCGGTAAATAAGCATCACTAAATTAGCAATGTTCACAAATGTCACTATTTAGTGACAACTCATTTGTTGATGTTTGTTGTAAATGTCAGTAATTAAATGTCACTAAAGTATTGTTGTTTACTGATGTTTCTAAAAAATATTGTTAGTTTTTTTTAATTTATATTTTTTATTTACGAAGAAATTTTTTAATTTGGAGTTTTTTAAAAAAAAAAATTGAATTTTTTAGTTTGTTTACCCTTCCCCCTTTCCTCTACCCCACCCTCCACCTATACCAGCACCCACCCTCTTGTTCTACCATGATGGTTGCCCCTCCCCTCTTCCCCACCCCCTCCCACCTTCCTCAATGCCCCCTCCCATTCACCATCTCTGCCCCTCCCACTCTCATTCCCCCTGCCTACATGCCCTCTGGTTCCCCCACCCGCGTGTCTCCCCCACGTAGCCTCCCATTAACTATTCACCCACCCACATACTTCGACGCCACCACACCCCTCCCTCTCCTACCTATAATTTTTTATCTCTCCATGTATTAGAACCCACATACTTTTAAGGTATAGACAACCCCTACGACCAATTGACCAATATAATTTTTGAATATAAAATTATATTATGTTATATTAAACTACATTAAACTACATATATTAAACTAATTATATTGTATTTATATTATATTATATTAAACTAATTATATTAAACTAATTATATTAAACTATTTATATTAAACTATTTATATTAAACTATTTATATTATATTTATATTATATTATATTAAACAACATCAATAAATTAGTGTATTATATATATAATTTTATATATTAAAATACATGTATTAATATATATATATATATATATATATTTGTATATATTTTATATTTGATGGTTATATATATAAATTTATATTATATTTATATATATATGTAGGTATGTTTACATATTAAACTATTTTAAAAATTAATATTTTATATATATAATTTTATATATTAATATACATATATTAATATATATATATATTTTTATATGTTTATATTTTATGTTTATATATATATATAAGTTTATATTAATATATATATATATATATTATATTATTTAAAAAATTAATATATTATATATATAATTTTATATATTAATATACATTTGTTTATATATATATATATATATATATCTATTTGTGTGTTAATATTTAATATTTTATGATTATATGTAAATATATGTTTATATTATATCATATTTATATATGTCTATATTTAACATATATTTTGTAAAGACCTAGAATTTCCATGTAATTTGTTTTTAATAAATAGGAAATTTACGAGTCTGTAAGAATTGACGGAGTGTATTTCTGAGGACCGGAGTGCCCGGAATGAATTTCTGAACTTTTTTTTCAAGTACATTTAGTAAACGTACAAGCGGGGTTTTATAACTTTTAAACTGGCGCTCAGAATTGAAATCTAAGGGCACCGTTGAACTCGCAGCGTTAGTATTCGCTTAAGGATACTTTCACCTCAACAGCTGTTGGTCGAGGGTGAAAGTTAGTTTTTGGGATTTTCGTGAAGGAATAAAAATAAAAATAAAATTGTGCAAACATTTTATTTTTATTTGCAACACCCATGTGGGTGTTGGGAGGTAGGGTCCACCGAAACTAAACCCTTATGTAGAAGTTTAGAAGAGGGGACCACCCGAACTTAACCTCTCATGAGAGGTTATGGTGGTGTGGACCACCCGACGCCTAAACCTCTTGAAATCCCCTCATTATAGAGAAAAACCTCTCAACCTCCCTCATTAATGTGGATGATCCTCTTGACTTCCTCCACATTAATTGTTCCAACACAAATACCATTAATATGCCAACCAAGTTAATTG
Source organism: Viscum album (assembly GCA_963277665.1). NCBI lineage: Eukaryota > Viridiplantae > Streptophyta > Magnoliopsida > Santalales > Viscaceae > Viscum > Viscum album. The sequence goes on from OY728147.1 coordinate 218,487,128, forward strand.
ATTACGCTAATTTGAATTTGTGCCAACGAACTAAATAGAGAACTTAATCTATTATCCTTGGCATCTTTGGTGGAATTGGGAGGAAGAAGATCTTGGTAGAAAGATCTTCAAGGAAGAACGTGTTCTTCCATGAAGAATTCTCCACCGACGAAGAACATTTCACCGATGAAGAACGCTCCACCAACGAAGAATACTGACCCCCTTCGACCTTCTTCCTCGAGACTTCTTCTGACATGGGACATCCTCATCTACGGTGAATCGATGACCGTACTACCTTCTTGTGCCAACGTCATCAAGCGAAAGAGGTAGGGGTTTATTTCTATTTGATTTTCACCTTCCATGTTCTCCCCTTCTAATTATTTTGAGGTATTGGGAATAGATATTGATGTGGGTTGTGGGAAATGATGTTTCAAAATATCTTCCATACATGTTCATGCTTTGTTATTTGTGAACCACTTGCTACCACTCTAAACGCGGAGGGTGTGGGCCAAACGAACATGGTCCAACCCCTCTGTCGTTCTTCTTTTATGTGTTCTTCAAAATGGAGGAAGGCAACAAAGGCAACGGTGCTGCCACCTGCGGCCTCCGCAACCTGCGCCACCCCGAAATGCTTTTCCCTCTTGGCCGAACTAGCCCCACGCCTGGCCGAGCCACCCGCGGCCAGACCGATCCATCATGCCACCATGATCCGAAACCCCCTCATCGTGTTGCCGTCGTGTCGAGCCACCATGCCACTGCCGTGTCGAGCCGCCGTGATGAGCCACCACCTTGCCGTCGTGTCGAGCCGTCGCGCCGCCCCGGGCCGAACCCCCCTCGTTGCGCCGCCACCGTGATGAGCCTTCGGATTGCTACCATTTGTCATGTTGAGCCGTCGCACCGCCGTCGCCCCCTATGTCAAGCCACCATGGCACCGCCATCCACCGAGCCGCGTCGCTGTCTAGGTCGAGGCAAGTCGCTCCACTACCATGCCGAACTACTGTCTGGGCCAAGCCGAGTTGTCGTCGCTGTCGTTCCCTCAACGCGGCCCTTCGAGCCACCCTCTCTGCGGCCTTGCGAGCCACCCAGAGCCGAGCCGGCCCTCAGCGGAGCCGCCCTCGCGGCACCCTCCGAGGACGAGCCACCTCCACGGCCCCTCGCGGCTGTCAGGACGAACCCAATGGGCCGGACCTCCCAGTGGGTCGGGTTGAACGCAACAGACTGGGCCCCCAGCGGGCCAGTTCGGTCCAACCGGGTCAGACCGGACCCAGACCCACTACAACTCATTTACTTTATTTTAGCCATAACTTTGGCACTGGACGTCCGTTTGAAGAACCGTTAGCGGTTCTGGAAATCTTGGAGTGAGATGGTTCCTTTGAGTGATACCCCACTATGTATTGGATTAATATAGGGAATAGTTAGGTTGGATTGAGCACGAATCCAACCAGGCCCCCACGACTAAAAGGTTAATAACTCAAGGACTGGGCATCCGATTGGCGCTCCGTCTGTTATGTTGAGACCCCTATGACGTGATGTACCTTTGAGACACTTCTTCATGGGACTTTGTGGTAGTTGTAGTATCGACCAGTAGTTTGTGGAGCGGATCCTCCTAAAGATGAGTGGACATAGTGCGGAGACCTAGTGGTTGGATGAGACTTGATGACTGCTGACCGTTTCGACTCGGAGTGACTCGACTGGCCCAGTGGGGAGCACCTTGGTGACATGGAAGACCCATAGTGGGGAGTGCCTTGGTGACACAGTAGACTCATGGTACTCGACAGGAGAAGTAACTCATCAAGCTATGAGGGGGAGCACCTCTATGTGACGCAGCAGACCCTCAGTGGGGAGTGCCTCTGTGTGATGTGGTAGACCCACGATACTTGACAAGAGGAGTACCTTAGTGACCTTGCTATCATGAAACGTCAAATTGATTATTTTTTAAGGTTTATTTATAATCTTTTTCAGACCCTAGGTTTTCTCTCATGGAGCGTTGGTGGGTTTAGAGTGTGCGTTTTTAATTAGAAGTACTAAAAGAGGGGGTGGTTTTAAAACAGTCTAAAGAAAATAACTTGATTGAAAGAGTTTAATAGTTGATAAATTAAAGTGGTGTATTAATAATTATGAGAGAATAAGATCATTTCAATTTCACTCCACATATTGGTGAGTTCATCATTCTGAAAATAAACATGGTTTAATGGAATCCTTTGGTTGAGGGTTTCCAAGATCTCAACTTCCCTCTTTCCTCTAAAATGATGCTCAAAGAACCACCCCTTGACACAACAATTGTGTTGTCAAGGTTTGGGTGTAAATAATAGATAATAAAGGCTACCAATGAATACTAAAATCTTACATATGTGTGAGATAAATAGGACTCTTATCTTGTCCAATTGGAATAACCCAATATTCCCACTTGAAATCTCAACCCAATCGGTGTTGAAATAAAAAGTGTTTCACTTAATTTTAACAATAGAAATGAAATCAGAGATGAATCATTTCAAGATAAGAAATAATTGAAATATTTATCACACAAATTACACAAAACCAGTAGAATAAATACTGTTGTAACTCCCTCCCAAGTGTGTGTAGCTCCCTCGAAATGATTGTCCACCGTTAAGATCGACATCGGGAGGAGGAGGAAGCTCGGGTGAAACTTCGACTTCATCCTTGATTCCCCTATGATGATAGGGGCCTCCATAACTCCTTGTATGATGATAGGAATCATTTGGGTCTCCAAAATAATATAGATTTTCCTCCTCGAAGAACTTGAAAATGAGGATCCCAAGGTTTCATTTTATAAGAAAATGGGAAGGTGGTTTTGAGCATACTGAATTCTCAAAACCACTTGTCACAGGTGGTTCAACATCCAGATAGCCTTATATTGATTTGGAGAAAATAAAAAATTTGTATCCCCACCTCTTGGATGTCTCCACCGAAATTTTGGAATAATTTGGACACCTATAGAATGAGATATGGACATATTACATCACACCACTTTTAACTTCATTCAGATTTGGTGTACTGGACAGATCAGGTCGGTTGGGCCACCATATGGTCGAATGATTCTTAGTTTTATTCATAATAAATGTATCCCAATATAATTTGAACCATCCCCAAACATTTCAGCCCAATTGTATGCACGGTCTAGTATAAGTGTGCAGATTAATCCACTGGTGTTCTTGGATCCTACGTAGTTTGGCCCATTTTTCTGGGACATCATCATGGGCCCTCCAAATCACCTCCTCCTGCAATGGAATCATAAAAAAAAGTAACATTTCCCTTTTTAATAGTGATAAAAACAAAATAAATGATTCACAGTGGAATGAAACTTGTCTTTATTTTTATAATTTTTAATATAAAATAAGTTTAGCACAGTGGTGTAATGGTGAAAATTACACAGTCAATCGTGGTACGATCACACCCCCACACCTAAACATTTGAACTCCTGGGAAAAGTCACATATCCAAATAAAATGAGGCATAAATATATTCCCAACATCATGAAGATTTAAAATTTGAGGAATTTTTAATTCACTAAAGTAATTTGATCAATGCACGAACCACACAAAGGAGTTCTTCCTAATGAAAATGGAAAAAGATGTCTCATAAACCATGTCACAATGAAATTCAAAGAGATTCATGACACCAACATGATAAAGGATTTAAAAATTCAACCATTCCACTAACTCTCTATGTGTGTGTGTGAAAACAATTCCATGCTATTATTTCCACTTTCTATCCAATAAATATAGGTTATTTTAAAATTATTCAGCTTTATATGAATTTTCACTGAACCTACCCTACATACTTTGCAATCATATTTGAAGACCCACTCACTTAAGTATTCCCAGAAGTCAAACCATAATCTCCTAACCTAGATATTCCCATATGTTGTATATTTCATCACTCCCCTCATTTATTATTTTTGTTTTTTAGAAGTTGCATTTGGAACAAATCTCACACTCATCTCTCAACCCTTGTTTGAACTCCTCACGACACTAATTGAAATAGTTATAACAAGATAAAAGGTTGAGGAGGAGTGTTTTTTGACCTGGAAAAGACACAAACCTTTTTTTAGGGTGTACAATAGTCATAAATTAGGTACACACGCATAGGTCAATCTAGTATAGTAATAAAACAGATCGGATACGGAACGAACATATGAAAATTTCATTTAAAGATAAAAAATATTAACCTAAAATATATTTACCTTATATTAAGTAATAAATATTCACACTTCATGGTTTGGTGAAAAAATGTATGGAGATATTAGTGACACAATTTTCTCCAAAACTACCAACACAAGAGGCATCAATAATCTCAAATGTTTCATAGTGATACAATCATTTATATCATTGACAGAAAATCAATTCACTAAAAACATCACCCCCTGATGTTAACTTCATAAAAATATTAATTTTTACCTTCATTGTGGTATTTTTAATTTCCCCCCTTTATGGTCACCGAATCATGGAACTTTTAAATTTTTGATTGGGAAAAATGAAAATACCATAAAAAAGGCAAAAAATAGAAGAAAGGAGAAGGAAAGTGGAAATCCTAATGAACCCAGAAAGATTGGGAAAAGTGAAAATACCATAAAGAATATGAAAAAGAGAAGAAAGAAGAAAAAAATGATGAAAATTCCTAACTAACCCAGTAATGTACCCATCCCCCCACACCGAGAACGTACAGTGTCCTCACTGTAAGATTTGATAATATGAGAAGGAAGGATAAAACCTGGTGTGCGTCACTGGTATGTTGCTTCATGAACATGGATTTACTCCATCAAGAACTCTGTAAGGGCTTCATGAAATTACTTCATCCGTTGCCCATTGACAGTGGAGGTTTGCTTAGTTTCTTCATTTTGAACCGGAACAACACCAAATGGATATACACTAATAATAGTGTATGGTCCGAACTAGCGGGAATGAAGCTTACATGGATGAAAATTAAGCCTTGCAATATATAGGAAGACCTTCTGCCTAATTTGAAACAGTCGATGAAGGATGAGACAGTCGTGGGTAGTCTTGGTACTCTCCTTTTAAATCCAGGAGTTCTCATATACATCTCTTCTCATTTCTTATATCTATTGAATCTTCAACTTCCTTTGAGAACCTGCACTAGAATGATTAGAATTTCATTGGTTGATGGCCCAGTAGGCCCAATGCTCAATATCAATAGGGAGGTGACAACTCTTTACAAACACAAGACGATAGGGTGACATTCCAATGGGAGTTTTGAAATTAGTACGGTAGTCCCATAATGAATCATCAAGTAGAAGACTCCAATATTTTCTATTGGGTTGAACCATTTTTTCAAGAATTTGTTTTACCTCCCTATTTAACACCTTGGCTTGACCATTAGTCTATGGGTGATATGTAGTAGATACTCGATGACTGACCCCATACCGATGAAAAAGTTATTGCATTGTTCGGTTGCAGAAATGAGAACCCTAGTCATTGATGATGAAACTAGGTAATCCAAACCTACAAAATATTTGGGTTCTCAAAAATTCTACAACTACCTTAGAATCATCAGTCCTTGTAGCTCGTGCCTCTACCCATTTTGACACGTAATCAACTACCATAAGAATGTACAAGTTTCCAAAGGAATTGGGAAATGGACCCATAAAGTCAATGCCCCAAACATTAAAAATGTCCAGAAAGAGCAATGGTTGTTGTGGTATTTCATTTCTTTTAGAGACATTACCCATTATTTGACAACGAAAACATGATTTACAAAATCATGGGCATATAGAAAAATTGTTGGCCAAAAGAGACCAGAATTAAGGATTTTATGAGCAGTCCAATGGGTACCAAAGTGGCCCCCACAAGCATGAGTGTGTCAGAATCTAAGGATGGACTGAAACTCGCTATCAGGAACACAACGTCTAAGGACTTGATCACTACATGTGCGCCAAAGGTAGGGGTCATCCCAAATGTACCAACAGGACTCATGTTTTAGATTATTGGCTTGGTTTTTATTGAACTCAGTGGGAATTTAATATGCTACCAAATAATTTACAATTTCAGCATACCAAAGAATAAAATCATTCACTCGGTACAATTTCTCATCAGGAAACATATTATTAATGGGAATCAAAGGGGATGAGTCAATTTCCGAGTATGGGAGGATCCTACTGATATGGTTAGACACCACATTCTATGATCCTTTTTTACCTCTAATTTCTAGATTAAATTCCTAAAGGAGGAGCATCCAGTGAATGAGACGTGGTTTTGCTTCTGGTTTCTTAAGGAGATACCGGAGGGCTGCATGGTTTAAGAACACAATGACTTTGGAACTCAAAATATATGACCTGAATTTGTCCTGGGTAAACACAATGGCAAGGAATTCTTTTTCAGTTGTGGTTTAGTTTGCTTGGTCAGGGTCCAAATTATGTGAGGCATAGGCAATGACATATGGATCTCGATCAACCCTTTGTGACAATATTTCCCCAACTGCATAGTTAGAGGCATCACACATGAGCTCAAATGGTAAATCCCACTAAGGTGGTTGGATTACCGGGGGTGATGTGAGACTCCATTTTAACTTATTAAAAGCTTCCTCACATTCATTATCAAAAAGAATTCCTTTTCTTTTTGGAGTAATCAGGAGAGGGGGAGTGCAATTTTACTAAAGTCATGAATGAAACGATGGTAAAATTCAGCATAACCTAGGAAATACCGCACATCCCGAACATTTATTAGGAATTGTAAAGAAGAAATGACATCCACTATTGATTTATCTACTTGGATACCATCCCCAGAAATGACATGCCCCAAAACTATACCTTGTCACACCATGAAATGGAATTTCTAACAATTTAATACAAGATTATTTTCAATACAGTGACATAGGACTGAACCAATAATACTCAAACATTCATAAAAAGAATATCCATAAACAGTGAAATCGTCCATGAATACTTCCATGCAATTCTCTAGGTAATCTGAAAAAATACTAACCATGCATCACTGGAAAGTACCCGGAGTATTTCACAGACCAAATGACATCCTTCTATAGGAAAATGTGCCAAAGGAGAAAGTGAAGGTTGTATTTTCCTGATCCTGAGGGGAAATATGGATATAAAAGTATCCAGAATACCCATCAAGGAAACAGTAGTGTGACTTACCTTCTAGCCTCTCTAGAATTTGGTTAATGAATGGAAAAGGGAAATGGTCCTTTCAAGTGTGTTGGTTTAGTCGGTGATAGTCTATACAAACATTCCAACTATTCTTCACACGCATTGGAACCAATTCATTATTTTCATTTTTGATTACTGTAATGCTCGTCTTTTTATGAACTAGTTGAACAGGACTGGACCTTTGGCTGTTAGAGATCGGGTAAATGATTCCAACAGCTAATAATTTTGTTACATAATTTTTCAAAACTTCTATGAGGTTTGGGTTCAGTGGACGTTGTGGATACGTCACTGTTTTAGCCTCATCATTTAACAAAATATGATGTGTACAAATTTATGGGCTAATACCGGGAATTTCAGTAATTTTACATCCCAATTCTTGTTTATATTCTATCAAAAGTTCAAGCAGTCGCAATTCATACTCAGAAGGGAGTGAACTAGCAATGATGACAGCCAACTTGTTTCTATTTTCAAGATATGAATATTTTAAATATTGAGGCAATTGTTTCAGTTCCAATTCAGGTGGATTTTGGATTTATGGGAGTGTGTGTGAAAGTGTGAGGTCACTAATCTCATTTAACTACTCAATGGTATCATCTTCAATAGAGGAATGAGCTTTTACAAGATTAGTAGTATCATCGATGGTCAGTGGATCCTTAGTGTTCAAGAAATCATCAATTAATAAACATGCATGACATTTTTCTAATCCACAATGTATGAATCGTTACCTAGAGTTTCAATCAATGAATAAAACTCAAAAAGGGGATCATGGGAATGATAAGAAGTGTTTTCAGGGGAATGGAGTACATCAATTGAATTTACTGTGAGAGAGGAATGTTCATCTGAGGGGTGCTTCATGGCATCAAGGATCTTAAAATGGACTATGACACCACCAAATTCCATAGATAATGTACCATTATGGACATTAATTATGGTTTTTTCAATTTTCAGGAAAGGTCTCCCCAATATAATTGGGGAATGTCAATTCATCTTATCATCTTCCATTTTAAGCACATAAAAGTCAGCAGGAAAACTTAAATTTTGAACCCTCGCAAGAATATCCTCTAACACACCAGAGGGGTGTGTGGTACTCCAGTTAGCCAGTTGAACAATAATTTCAGTGGGCTTTAGTTCCCCGACCTGCAATGTATAGTAAATAGAGTGAGTCATCACATTTATAGAAGCACCTAAATCAAGCAAAGCACTAAAAAAGAATACTCTCCTATGGTGCACAAGATTTAAAATGTTTTGGGATCATTTAACTTAGTGGGAAGTGACAACTCTATAAATGTTGAAACATTCCTTCCCAATCTCACTTTCTCATCACCTTGAAGTTTCCTTCGTTGTGTACACATATCCTTTAGAAACTTTGCGTACCGTGGAATTTTCTTCACAACATCAATAAATGGGATGTTAACCTGAACTTTCTTGAATATTTTCAATATTTCCCTATCAAGATTAGTTTCCTTTTGTTTTCTTGGTTGGGTGGCCCTTTGAGGAAATTGAAGAGGAATGGTTGGGCTAGGTGACTCATCAATATTCACACTCTTTCCTATGGAAGGACTTCTCTCAGGAAAAGGTTCTTTAACATTTGAAACATTCTTAATGGTTGGGATGGAGGTTTCCTCGGGAGGTGATTACTCTAATAGAGAATTCATTTTACTTTCTAGTTGTTTTCCACTCCTAAGGGTGATGGCACTAACATTTCCTTTATCCCTAAGGTTAACTACTGGTTGATAGGGAAGTTTACCTAACCATGACTTTGAATTTCACCCCCTAAATTATCTAGTGGGCCTAATTGGGTTTTGAGGTCTTATATGGCTGCCCGAGTTGTTTTTTGGAATTGGATGTTGTTAGCAGCCATTTGTTTCATCATATCTTCTAGGTTGGGCTCAGGTTTTGGAGAGGGTGGTTGGAAAGGCCTTTGGGGTGGTTAAAGATTTCTAGATGGTGGTGGTGGATGACTAATCTACCTCGGTTGATTCCATTATTGTTGAGTTTGGTTTGAATACCCACCTTGCCTATAGGCTTGGTTATCCTTCCACCCAGGGTGGGATGGATAATAAGGTTCTTTCCTAAAGGGTTGGTTATAGGGGAGGCCTGGAAATAATGCCTCACAACTCTCAGATGTTTCCTTCAATTGAGGACATTGGTTAGAGTAGTGGGTGTCAGAAGAACATATACCACAATGGATGGGAGGAGGAGATTGGGATTTCCCTTGGGAAATAGCAAGTTATTGAAGAAGGGTATTTACCTCTTTTAACTTTGTGTCCACCTTGTTCTCTAATTCATTACTTTGCACCTCATGGACACCTAGAATCAGTACATTAGACCTTGAACCAAATTGTTGTGTGTTTGGCACCATGTTCTCAATCAGGGTTCTTTTAGTAATTGAGGTCTTATCAACTAGCGCACCACCTATAGCAACATCGATCATATTTCGATCAATATGGTTAAACCTTCATAAAAATATTTAATTAAAAGTTGATCACTTATTTAGTGGTGTGGGAAACTTGAACATAACCTTTTAAAGAATTCCCAATATTCATGTAATGTTTCCCCTTGAGATTGTCTTATCCCACAAATTTCTTTACTTATTGTTGGAATTAGAGAGGCTGGGAAATATTTTTCAAGAAAAAATCGTTTCATGTCCACCCAGCCTCTTATTGGGGAATTAAGATTATATGAAAAATATTTTTTTTTGTATTCTAATGAAAATGATAATGATCTAATATTTACTTTTTCTTCATCCACATTTTCAAGTTTTAACGTAGAACCAACAGTATGAAATTCTTTTAAGTGTTTATGTGGATCTTCCCTAGGAAGTCCATGGAATCTTGGCAATAAGTGAATTAGACCGGATTTCAGTTCAAAATTGGGTGCCTCACCTTGAATTTGAATATAGGTGGCTAGGATATAAACATCAGGTGAGGTTATTTATTTTAATTTTCAGTTCTTTTCATCCATATTATGCAAGTTTATTTCAGTTTTTATATTGGTTCTAGAAGAAGAAGAGGAAGGATCAAGAAGAGTGTCAATGTTTTGTGTATCCTCCTTCGATGGGATCTCTTGTGTGTCTCGGGGTCACTAACGTAAGATTCTCTCTAATTCGGGTTCTAAAAGAGGTAAATCTACCATATTATAATTCATCATGCACCAAACCTATACAAAAAATAGATCAAAATAAAAAAAAGATTGGTAGAGGTATAATATAAAATAGATAAATATTCACAAAATTTTACAAAAATATTTTCAAAAACACGCACTAAAAACCAAATCACTCCCCGGCAACGGTGCCAAAATTTGACAGTGCTATCATGACACGTCAAATTGATTACGTTTTTAAGGTTTCTTTATAGTCTAGGAAAGACCCTAGGTCATCTCTCAAGGAGCTTTGGTGGGTTTAGAGTGTGTGTTTTTAATTAGAATTACTAAAAAAGGGGGTGGTTTTTAAAATGTTTAAAGAAAATGACTTGATTTAAAGAGTTTAATAGTTGATAAATAAAAGTGGTGTATTAATAATTATTAGAGAAGAATATCATTTCAAGTTCACTACACATCTTGGTGAGTTCAACAATCTAAATAATACACATGGTTTAATGGAATAATTTTGTTGAGGGTTGTCAAGATCTCAACTTCCCTCTTGCCTCTTAAATGGTGCTCAAAGAACCACCCCTTGACACAACAATCGTGTTGTCAAGGTTTGGGTATAAAACATAGATAATAAAGGCTAACAAATTATACTGAAATCTTATGTATGTGTGAGATAAATAGGACTCTTTTCTTGTCCAATTGGAACAACCCAAGATTCCCACTTGAAATCTCAACCCAATCAGTGTTGAAATAAAAAGTGTTTCACTTGATTTTAACAATATAAATGCAATCAGAGAAGAATCATATAAAGAAAAAAAGTAATTGAAATATTTAGCACAAAAATTACACAAAACCAGTAGAATAAAAAGTGCTGGAACTCTCTCCCATGTGTGTGTAGCTCCCTCGAAATGATTTTCCCCCGTTTAGCTCGACATCGGGAGGAGGAGGAAGCTCGGGCGGAACTTCTCCTTCATCTGTGATTCCCCTATGGGGATAGGGGACTCCAGAACTCCTTGGATGATGATAAGACTACTTTGGGTCTCCAAAATACCAGATCTTTGCCTCCTGGGTGAACTTTCAAATGAGGATCCCAAGGTTCCATTTAATAAGAGAATGGGAAGGTGGTTTTGAGCACACATAATTATTAGAACCACTTGTCATAGGTGTTTCAACCTCCAAAAATCCTTATATAGATATGGAGAAAAAAAAAATTGTATCCCTACCTCTTGGATGTCTCCACTGAAAGTTTGGCATAATTTGGAAACCAATAGCACGAGATATGGACAGATCACAGCACACCACTTTTGACTTCATTCATATTTGGTTTCCTGGAAATATCAGGTCGGTTGGGCCACCAGATGGTCGAATGAGTCTTTGGTTCCTTCATATGAAATGTATCCAAATGAATTTTTGACCAGACCAAAAAATTTCATCCCAATTGGATGCACTTTCTAGTAACACTGTTCATATTAATCCACTAGTGTGCTTGGGTCTTGTGCAATTTGGCCCATTTTTCTTGGACATCATCATGGGCCCTCCAAATCACCTCCTCCTACAATGGAATCATCAAAACAAGTAACATTTTCATTTTTAACAGTGATAAACACAAAATAAATGATTCAAACATGGAATGAAACTTGTCATTATTTTTATAATTTTCAATATAAAACAAGTTTAGCACAGTGGTGTAAAGGTGAAAATTACACAATGAATCATGGTACGATCACTCAGCAGTCCATGGTTAGTGGGATGCACCTCTGTGTGACACGGAAGGCCCACTGTACTCGATATAGGGGGAGTTCTCCAGCATCCAAGGTGTTCGACGTTGTGTTCAGAATGTTACCTGACACTACCCCTAGAATAAATCCCGGTGTGAGCTGAGTCAGAACCTCTATGTTTTCCTCATGATTGAGATGGATTACATGATAACTTAGGTATATGTATGGGAATATACTTAAGTAAGGTGATATTTTGATTTCATACTTTTTGTTTTATCCTTGTTGAATTTTGTGAGACCTAAAGGTTCTCGGGGTCCCTACTGAGTATCGTTATACTCATCCCTGCATGGGCTATGCCCGCACCTTGTTGTGTTGGATGTAGACAACAGACAGCACTGACTGAGGCCGAGAGTATCGAGACTGGACGGTACCTGGAGGTGGACCTTACGGAGAGTTGTTACATGGAGGAGACGGATGGATGAGGAGTGATGAGAAGGCGATCTGTACCTACCCATCAGGTAGGAACCTTGGAGGATGACCTAGCAGCTGACTTTACCTTTTCTTCAGTTGTATTGTATCGTAGTTGTACTTATACTTTCCAATTGGGCTTGTATTCTAGCCCCTTTTACTTACTGCACTCACTCTGTTTACATTTCAGTTTACATGTGTTCTTATCTTGTTGTGTGATTGGTTACGTGTGCTTACAGGTTATAAAGGCAATTCCTTCCCAGTTTTAGGTAATACTCCTTCGGTGCTAGTCGCCAGCCCCTGGCCTATGGAAGGAGGGATTGGGGTAGTCACGTCATGGGCCCTAGGGGACGGTTCGTGACAAATTGGTATCAAATGATTTGGTTCTACCGCAGAACTAGGACTTTGATATTTTCTGTGAATCAATAGTGTTAAGGGTAATGAGTGCAGTTTTTAGTTTAGGGAGTCCAGTGTTTTTGCGGTGGCTGACATATCCATACATTAAGACCCTAAATTCTGATATCCGACTCAGTGAACAAAAACACAGATTGCGTGTGTGTTTTCAAGAGTCTTCTTTGTGAACTCTTTGAGTCAGCTAACCAGGTCAGCACACCAGGTATAACTTTTTGACTGTATCACACCTGTTTCTTTTCAAGATTCCTCTACGTAGACAGCTAGCTAGAGTTTTGAGAGTTGTACGAACTGATACCCACCGAGCGACAAGGCCTCGGTGTAGGGCCCTTTTCCAGTAGAGGAACCAGTGGAGGCACTAGCGGTATCACTCCCCATTGGGCCCCCGATGCCACCAACCCCAGTAGTAGAAGATGTTTCATACTTCTTGAGCGCGTTGCACGAGTTCCAGCATGAGAGGCCACCCAGGTTCCGGGGAGAGATGGACCCGCAGGCGGTTGAGGATTGGATGGAGGCTGCGGTGAGAGTCTTCTGACTCATAGGGACACCAACCGATCTCATGGTGATCCTTGCCACCAGCCTTCTACAGGTAGCAGTGGTCAGATGGTGGAGCTTGATGCTCTAGGTTCACGATGAGGTGATGCTTATTTGGGCAGAATTCGAGAGCTTGTTTCGGGAAAAGTTTTCCCCAGTGAATCTTTGCGCAGTGTGCATACAGGAGCTTCTTCATCTGCAGTAGGGTATCATGATTGTGGATCAGTACTCAGGGAGGTTCACTGACCTCTCACACTACTACATAGATATGGTGCAGGACCCTTTCATCAAGGATCGGACCTTCAAGAAGGGGCTCAGGCAAGAGATCAGGGCTTCGATGATCTCACTCAGCATCCCGACGCAGGTGGGGGTGTTAGAGAGAGCCCTCCTGGTAGAGAGTTTCCTTGCTGAGTCGTCCCCAGCAGCGAGACCCCACTACCAGTCGTCACGTAGTGTAGTCTTCTGCAGATGGAAACAGAAAGACGTAACAGTGGTCCAAGAGGACGAGACCTATAGGTGGATGACCACATGACTCAGGATTGGTTATGCGAGGCACCCGAGACAGAGCCAGTGATACCCGGAGCGGGCAGTGTTATGCATGCAGCAGCTAGGTTCAAAGGTCTCATGACTGTATGACCCGCCATTCGGATGATCAGCAGACAGTCGAAGGACCACCCAGGAAGAGATAGAGGTTCAAACGAGGAGGTCCGTAGGGAGAAAGTGGACGTGGCAGAGGATCTGGTCATGCAGCTGGAAGTGGGTGACGATTTGAGATGTTACCACCACCACAAGGAGGTCCACCCTGACCGCAGGGAGCAGGTGGATAGGTGAGATCTCAGCTCCAGGCAGCTGAGGCCTACGATCACAGTGCTCCGGAGATGATACAAGGTACGATCTATGCTTACTCCACCTTAGCTGCAGTACTTATAGACATAGCTGTCAGTCATTCTTTTATTTCCACTGCCCTCGCTCAGATCTCGGAGATTCCAACAGATCTTTTGGATCGATCCTTACGGCTAGAGACTCCTACAGAAGCAGATTCGATGATTACGCACTAGTGTCGGCAGTGTGAGATTACTCTAGGAGGCGAGAGCTTCGGCTGGGATCTCTTAGGTTCAGTGTCGAGGCTTTATGACATCATATGGGGTATGGACTAGTTATCTACATTCCATGCTTAGATTGACTATATTAGGCGTAAAGTGTGGTGTGTCCACATGGATGGGACTAGGTTTACCTTCACCTTTATTAGTGAGAAGGGAGCCTATGCAGCACAGGTTGGACTTACTCGGAGGGGAGTGTAGCCGATCAATCATCAGTTGTCTAGCCTTACCCTCAGAGCTGTTGATGTGGGGGTCTGAGCTATCCTATAGTGGTGGACCAGTACGCAGATGTTTTCCCTGATGATGTTTCGGGTCTAACTCCTCACAGAGAGGTGGATTTTTACATTGACTTGTACCCTGGGACACCGATATCTACGCCATCATATCGGATGGCTCCCGCGGAGCTTCGTGAGTTGCTGGTATAGTTAAAGGACTTTCATGATAAGGGATTTGTCTGGCCCAGTGTTTCACCTTAGGAAACCCCGATTTTGTTCGCCAAGAAGGTGGATGGGAGCCTGAGGATTTGTGTCGACTATCGGTGCCTGAACTAGTTGACCGTGAAGAACAAGTACCCCCTTCCAAGGATTGATGACCTCTTTGATCAGATGAAGGGAGCATGGTGGTTCTCGAAGATAGAACTCAGATCAGGCTATCACCAGCTCAGAGTACGAGATGAGGATGTGAAGAAGATGGTCTTCAGGTGTCGGTATAGCCATTACGAGTTCTTGTTTATTCCATTTGGTGTGACAAACACTCCAGTAGTATTCATGGGACTTATGAACATGATCTTTCATCCATACCATGATAACTTTGTAGTAGTCTTCATTGATGACATTCTGATCTACTCGACTACTGAGGAGGAGCATGCCTATAATTTTTAGGTATTACTGGACACACTCCGAGAGCACCATCTTTATGGTAATCTCTCAAAGTGCCAGTTCTAGATCCGAGAGTTTCACTTTCTGGTACATGTCATATCAAAGGGTGGAGTTGCAGTGGATCCAGCGAAGATTGAGGTTGTTCTTTCTTGGGAGCCACCCAGGATTGTGACGGAGGTATGAAGTTTCCTAGGTTTGGTCGGATACTACCAGAGATTTGTGCCGGATTTCTCTAGAGTTGCAGCACCACTATCAGCCTTAACGAATAAGAAGAAACCCTTCGTTTGGTTGGAGAAATGTTAGTGGAGTTTTCAGGTGCTGAGTTAGAGGCTGACTAGTGCCTCCATATTGAGGCTTCCAGAGGAAGGCGTACGGTACGTAGTCTATTGCGACGCATCCGGGACTGGGCTTGGATGTGTCCTGATGCTGGATCGAGCAGTGATTGTATATGGTTCTCGATAGCTGAGATAGCACGATCAGAACTATGCTACCCATGACTTGGAGTTATCAGCAGTGGTCTTCGCCTTGAAAATGTGGTGGCACTATATAATGGGCGAGCGTTTTACTGTATACTCTGATCACAAGAGTCTTAGGTATATCTTCTCTCAGAAAGACCTGAACCTAAGACAGCGACATTGGCTTGAGTTTCTCCAGGACTATGACTTTGAGATAGTTTATACTCTTGGGAAGGGGAACATTGTAGCAGATGCACTCAGTAGGAGATATGGTATACAACTGCTAGGCGAGGCGATGTAATAACTGGTTTCTTTGCAGATATCCTTTGTAGATAGAGATGGAACAGTTTTCCTTCAGTCTCTTATAGTCACTCCCCCACTTCTTCAGCGATTCAGGGAGACGCAGCATGGGGACGTTGATTGAGAGACACGACATGCTCAGATATCCACAGGACAAGAACCTGATGGATTTTTTGAAGGTGGGGAGCACATCATCCTCTTCAGGGGACGTACCATGGTACTAGTGTCACTTCATTAGGATGTGTTGAGGGAGTTCCACCCATCCCCTGTAGCAGTACATCTTGGAGTGGCAAAGATATATCAGGACCTCTGACAATAGCACTGGTGGCCAGGAATGAAGAAAGCATTAGCTGATTTTGTATCTCAGTGTCTCACTTGTCAGCAAGTGAAGGCAGAGCATCAGGTACCAACAGGCTTGGTTCAGCCTTTAGAGGTCCTAGAGTGGAATTGGTATGGGATATCCATGGATTTCATGACAGGACTTCTATGTACATCTAGAGGACATGACTCGATTTGGGTGATCGTCGACCGACTCACCATGTCGGTCCACTTCCTACCGATCAGAGATCAAGGTTCAGTAGAGATCTTAGGACACCTCTATGTGTAGGATATTGTGCGGCTACATGGAGTACCCATGACGATTGTCTCTAATCGTGATGCATGTTTTACTTCCTGGCTATGGAAGGGGTTGCAGGAGGATTTCAAGATGCAGCTTCGTTTGAGCACTGCCTTCCATCCTCAGATGGATGGTCAGACTAAGGAGACCATTCAGACCCTCGAGGACATGATGCGTGCTTGTTTCCTCGACTTAGGTCACAACTGGGAGGATCACTTACCTTTGGTGGATTTTTTATAAAACAACAGCTATCACTCCACCATAGGGATGGCACCTTTTGGGGTGTTGTACAGGCGACCTTGTAGATCACCCTTGTGCGGGACTGACCCAGGGGAGTTAGCACTAGTGGGACAAGAGATGGTACAGGATACCACAGAGAAGGTGTGGATCATCCAAGAGTGGATGAAAACTGCACAGAGTAGGTAGAAGTTGTATGCCAATAGGAGACGGAGACCTCTGGAGTTCGAGGATGGTGACCACGTCTTTCTACGGGTCTCACCTCGATGAAGATTACTGAGATTTGGCTGAGGCGGAAACTTATCTATGAGGTTCATCGGACCTTTTTAGGTCCACAACAGAGTTGGTGAGGTGGATTGCCACTTAGCTCTTCCACCTCAGTTGCACCAGGCACACGACGTCTTCCACGTATCCCAGCTGAGTAGATACGTACATGACCCTTCTCACATCATCAACCATGGAATGTTTGATGTTGAAGATGGGGTGACTTTTATAGAGGTTCCAATATAGATTGAGGATCAATAGGATCGGGTCCTTTGTGGATGGTCATACCTCTGGTGCGCGTTCGCTGGCAACATAGGAATCTCCAGAAGAGCACATGTGAGCGGGAGACTCATATGCATGCTCAGTACCCCCACTTGTTCCCTTAGTTTGAATTGTGGCTTATGGGGACATAGAGCCCCGAGGTGGGGAGAATGTAAAGACCCCGAATTTCCATGTAATTTTTTTTTAATAAATGGGCATTTTACGAGTCCGTGAAAATTGAAGGCATGTAATTTCGAGGCCCAGAGTGCCCGGAATGAATTTATGAACTTTTTTTTTAGGTACATTCAGTAAATGTATGATCGGTTTTTTATAACTTTTAAACCAGTGCTCAGAATTGAAATATGAGGGAACCGTTGAACTCGCAACGCTAGTATTTTCTTAAGGAGACTTTCACCTCAATGACAGTTGGTTGAAGGTGAAAGTTAGATTTTGGGTTTTTCGTGAAGGAATACAAATTAAAAAAAAATTGCAAAAATTTTATTTTTATTTGCAACACCCATGTGGGTGTTGGGAGGTGGGGTCCACCAGAACTAAACCTCTATGTGGAAGTTGAGAAGTGGGGACCACCCAAACCTAACCTCCCATGAGAGGTTATGGTGGTGGGGACCACCCGTGGCCTAAACCTCTTGAACTCCCCTTATTATGGAGAAAAATCTCTCAACCCCCCTCATTAATGTGGAGGATCCTCTTAACTTCCTCCACATTAATTGTGCCGACACACATACCTTTAATATGCTAACCTAGTTAATTGATTAGGCTAATTTGAATTTGTTCCAATGAACTAAATAGAGAACTTAATCTATTAACTTTTTCATCTTTGGTGGAATTGGGAGGAAGAAGCTCTTGGGAGAAAGCTCCTCAACGAAGAACGTGTTCTTCCACGAAGAACGCTCCACCGACGAAGAACTCTCCACCGATGAAGAACACTCCACCAACGAAGAACGCTGACCCCCTTCGACCTTCTTCCTCAGAACTTCTTCTGACGTGGGACATCCTCATCTACAACGAATCGACGACCTTACTACCTTCTTGTGCCAACGTCATCAATAAAATGAGTTAGGGGTTTATTTTTATTTGATTATCGCTTTCCATGTTCTCCCCTTCTAATTCTTTTGTGGGATTGGGAATAGAGATTGACTTGGGTTGTGGTAAATGTCATTTTAAAATATCTTCCATACACGTTCATGATTCGTTCTTTGTGAACCGCTTTCTACCTCTCTAAACGCGGAGGGTGCGGGCCAAACGAATATGGCCCGACCCCTCATCCATTCTTCTTTGATGTGTTCTTCGAAATAGAGGAATGTGACGAAGGTGACGAAGGCAACAATGGCGCCACCTGCGGCCTCTGCAACCCGCACCGCCCCACGGCGGTTTACTCTTACAGCCGAACCGGCCCTGCACTCGGTCGAGCCACCCGCGGCCTGACTGAGCTGTCGTGCCGCCCCGGGCAGAAACTCCCTCACCGCACTGCCGCTGTGCCGAGCCACCATGCTGCCACCAGGCCGATCTGTCGTGCTGAGCTGTTGCGTCGCCGCTGTGTCGAGTCTCCGTGCCGAACCCCCCTCGTGGTGTTGTCGCCCTGTCGAGTCGCCACGCCACCTCCGTCCGTTGT
Organism: Viscum album; assembly: GCA_963277665.1. Classification (NCBI taxonomy): domain Eukaryota; kingdom Viridiplantae; phylum Streptophyta; class Magnoliopsida; order Santalales; family Viscaceae; genus Viscum; species Viscum album. The sequence continues at coordinate 218,506,209 of OY728147.1, forward strand.
GCCGAGCCACCTTGTCGCCTCCATCCACTGTGCTGAGCCACTGCGTTGCCGCTATCCGTCGAGCCACACAGCCATCCGCCGAGCCGCACCACTGTTCAGGCCAAGCTGAGCCACGTCGTCGGCGTGCCGAACTGCTGTCTGGGCTAAGCAAAGCTGATGCCGCCACCGTGCCCTCGTCGTAACCCTCCGAGCCACCCGATCCTCCCTCGCCACGGCCATGCGACCCACCCCAAGCCATGCCAGCCCGCGACCGAGCCATTCCGTGGTCAAGCCACCCTCGCGGCACCCTCCGAGGTCGAGTCGCCTCCGCAGCCCCTCGCGACCGTTAGGCCAAACCCAATGGGCCGGGCTGAACCCAGTTGGTCGGGCCGCCTAGTGGGCCGGGCCTAACCCAGCGAGTCAGGCCGGGTCGGGCCGGGTTGGTCTGACTGGGTCGGACTGAACCCAGGTCCACTACGACCCAGTTACTTTCTTTTGGATATAAATTTGGCACTAGATGTCCGTTTGATGAACTGTCAGTGGCGTTGGAAATATTGGAGGGATACAGTCCCTTTGAGTGATACCCCACTATTTTTTGGATTAAGATGGGGAACAATCAGGTTTGATCGAGCACGAATCAAACCGATCCCCGGGACTAAAAGGCTAATAACTCACAGATCGGGCATCCGATGGATGCATCTTCTGTTACATTAAGACCCTTATGACGTGATGGACCATTGAGACACTTTTTTTTGGGACTTCGTGGTAGTTGGAGTATCAACTAGTAGCTTGTGGAGTGTATCCTTTTGGAGACAATCAAGCATAGTGCGGAGACCAAGTGGCTCGCTGAGACTTGACGACTACTAATCGTTTCAAATCGGAGTGACTTGACAGGCCAAGTGGGGAGCGCCTTGGTGGAGCAACAGACCCACGGTGGTGAGCACCTTGGTGACACGACAGATCTACGATACTCGACAGGGGGAGTACCTTGGTAGGCTACGAGGGAGAGCACCTCTATGTGACGTGGCAGACCCACGGTGGGGAGATCCACTGTGTGACGTGGCAGACCCACGGTACTCAACAGGAGGAGTACCTCAGCAGTCCAATTTTAGTGGTAAGCGCCTCTGTGTGACGCGGCAGGCCCAATGTACTCGATAGAGGAGGATTTATACAGTATCCAAGGTGTTCAACATTTTGTTCGGAATGTTACTTAGTACTACCCCTATAATAAATCCTTGTGTGAGATGAGTTAGAACCTCTGTGTTTTCCTCATTACTGAGATGGACTACTTTATAACTTAGGTATATGTATAGGAATATACCTAACTATGGTTTTCTATTGATTTAATACTTTTTTTTATCCTTTTTGGATTTTGTGAGGACTAAAGGGTCTCGGGGTCCCTACTGAGTATCGTTATACTCACCCCTGCACGGGCTATGCCCACACATTGTTGTTTTGGATGCAGACAGTGCTGACTGAGGCCGAGAGTAATCGGACAGGACGGTACCTGGAGGTGGACCTTACAACGAGTCGGTAAATTGAGGAGACGGATGGATGAGGAGTGCTGAGGAGGTGATCTATACCTACCCTTTAGGTAGGAACCTTGAAGGATGACCCAGCGGTTGACTTTCCCTTTTATTCAGTTGTATTGTATCCCAGTTGTACTTGTACTTTCTAATTGGGCTTGTATTCTGCCCCCTTTTACTTACTGCACTCACTCTGTTTACAGTTCAGTTTACTTGTGTTCCTATCTTGTTATGTGCTTGGTTACGTGTGCTAACAGGTTATAAAGGCAATGCTTTACCAGTTTTAGGGAATATGCCTTCGGTGCTAGTCACCGGCCCCTGGCCTATAGATGGCAGGCTTGGGGTAGTCACGGAACGGACCCTGGGGGACGGGTTGTGACATATGTTATTATTTAACATATATGTTTATATTTTATATTATATATGTACGATTATATTCTATACATATATATATTATATCTATCTGTTTATATTTTATATTATATATATGTTTATATTTAAAATATATTATATGTTTATATTTTATATATATCATATGTTTATATTTTATGTATATTATATTTTTATATAAATATATATATTTTTATATTATATATATATATATATATGTGTGTGTGTTTATATATATGTGTGTGTATGTATGTACATGTATATGTTTATATATATATGGGTGTGTGTGTATAAATATATAAGTGTATGTACAAATATATATAATTATAAATATACATATACATATATAATTAGCCATGTTTTAAAACACCAGTAAAAATGCCACTAAAATAGCCATGAGTTGTTAAGAATGTGAGTAAATTTAAAATATATATGTGTTTATATATATAAATTTGTGTGTGTGTGTGTGTGTATTTATATATATGTGTGTGTGTTTGTGTTTTTTTATATATGTGTATGTGTTCATATATATTAATATATATTAATATATATATATATATTTATATGTCTAAATATATATTTACATCGATGTGGAAAGATGAGCTATATAAATATATATATTTTTAGCGACGTTTTGTGAAAAGCATCGCCAAATTAGACATATTTCGTGAAAATCATCGCTAAATTAGCGACGTTTCCTGAAAAGCGTCACTAAATTAATGACATTTCATGAAAATCATTGTTAAATTAGTAACATTTCCTGAAAATCATCAATAAATTAGCTACATTTCCTGATAATCATTGTTAAATTAGTGGAGTTCCCTTATAAGGACTGCTAAATTAGCGATGTTTCCTTAAAACATATCTAAATTAGTGATGTTTCCTAAAAAGTTCATTAAATTAATGACGTTTCCTGAAAAGTATCACTAAATTAGTAACATTTCATGAAAAGTATTGCAAAATTAGCAACATTTGCAGGAAATGTCGCATATTTAGAAACATTTTTAAGAAAACTTCACAAAATTATAGTTTTTTGTAGTGATTAGATGAATGAAAACATAGGGTACATTAGTCAATACAAATGGAATTACTGTAAAATCATACGGTCCATTCCTAGTTCGAAATTTTTTCTTTTCAATATCTTACTTACACACATAAAATTGATGATATCCAAATCAAAGGTAAATCTTTGAAAAATATTGACCTTCATCAAGTTGCTCAAATAAATCATCAATGCAAAGTAGAGGATACTTGTTCTCTGTTTTAATAGAATTTATTTATCTATAAAAAATGCACAACCTCATGGATCCATATTTATTCTTGAAAAAGAGAATAGGGTCTCCCCATGGATAAATATTAGGGTGAATAAATCCCTTGTCACTCAATTCCTCAAGTTGTTTCTTCAGCTCCACTAATTCCAGAGCGTCCATTCCATATGGATTCTTTGATATAGGTCTTTCACTAGGAATGAAATAAATAGAGAACTTAACTTCTATATCTAGAGGATTTCCAGGTAAATCGTATGGAAATACATCAATATATTCTTGGACATTTGGAACATCCTCAATTTGAGGATTACTTTCCCCATACCTAGATGTTGTTTGCTCTTCCACCCTAAGAATTTCATATAGTAGAGCTACTAGAGGTTGATCTAGATAAGTACTAGATGAAGATATTTCTTCTCTAAAGATAATGGATTCTACATATTCCTCACAAATTGTAAATTATTCTTGAAATAGATTTTCACATCATATTTTGAAATCTAGTCTATACTAAGGATTATATCAAAATCAACCATAGGTATGATAATAAGGTTTGAAACTAAAGCACATTTATGTGTCATAAAGGGGACTGACCGACACATATTTTTTGCAATGATATTCCCTTATGAGTTCTTACTAACAACTCCTTTATTAAATCAAAAGGTATATGTCTAATTTTCTTAGAAAATTGATAAGATATGAAAGAATGTGATGATCTAGAATCAAATAAAGCATTGGATAAGTTTTAGGAAATGATTAAGGTACTTACCACCACATCATTATGAACTTCAACCTCTGTAGTTATGACTTCATAATCTTAGACATCTCTCCTTGGCCACTTTTGTGGTAGATTCCCCTTATGCTTAGTACATTGATTTTAATAATGCCCCATTTCATTACAATTGAAGCATTAAACATCAATAATTTTTTTTCTTCCCCTTACAGTCATTAGCTCGATGACCCTTTTCTCCACACTTATAGAAAACTCCCATACCTTTCAATCATTTATTTGGATGATTATTTCCACAATTTATACATAATGGAAATTACTTCATTACCTTATTCTTATTTGACACTTAACCTTTTCCATGGTTATTAGAAGACTTATTCTTATCTTGATATCCTTTGAACATATATGATCTAGAAAATTCGTTCTCTTTTTTTTATGGAACTTAATACCATTTCATCATATAATGAAAACATTTGTGAAGTCAGTTCCCTTTAGAGACTTGGATTAATACCTTCAAAGAAATGATCAATCTTGTCTTCTGAAATGCGTTTGTAATCTATAGCATACCTGGATAGTCTTGTGAAGGTAGTCGCATACTCTACAACACTCTCTTATTACCTTTTATTTAAGATAAGGAATTTTATCTTCATTTTAATTCATTTCTCATGAGTGATGTATTTTTCAAATAATATTTCCTTAAAAGTTCTCAATTCTAGGTCCTATATTTCATCTCCACTTTAGTATTCTGGATCAAAGATAACCATTTATCAGGATCACCCTTGAGAAAATATACCACCAATAATACCATTTACTTTTAATTAAATCTAAATTTCATAAATATCTTTTCAATGGACATGATCCACTTATCAAATACCACTAGATTAGAAGTCCCACTAAAATATGGGGGCTTCTACCACATGAAATGATCCAACATAGGTATAGTATGGTTATTCGTCATAACCTGAGTAAGCTATCCTAATATGGTCATGATGTGATCAGCTCCAACACTAAATATGTTGAATTTATCAATGGATAAATCCCTAAATTGTTCATGGGTATTTATTCCTTTCCATCCTTTAGGAACTATTTCTGAACAATGGAATACACTAAATTAGATTATGAATCAGAATGCCTAATTTCAAACTAAAAAACATAAATTGCATAGCTAATCTCATAATAATAAACATGATTTATTTGGGGACATATTTAACTTTAAATTCTTCACAATATTTTTTAAAGAGTAATTGAATTATTATAAGCATATACTTTAAGAGTGTTAAACTAGGTGTGCAGTGAGGCCCATTTTTATGTACCGGGTTACCCCGAGTCACGTCTGGGACACCTTGTTGGAGTTGTTTCCCTTAGGTACATCTGTTCTAAAACCATGTCCACTTGTAGTATCTAGACATGGATTTAATTATAGGAATACCCACATAATATCTACCTTAATGAAATTCTAGGATTTTATTCTATTCTCATCCTCAAATTCTATCTTTGGGTTATGTTCCCTAAACTATGTTTTCTAAATCTAGTTCCCAAGGTTTTTGTTAAACTTTCTATGATACTAACTATAAAAACATGACCCCAGTATCCCATAGTCAGTGGTTGGTTTATTATAATTAAATACATACAAGAGATAACATAACTAAGAAATTATTGGTTTAGTATTCTTGAAGATACTATATTCATACATGATTCCTTTATTACATTTTTAATTAAACATAGTACATAACAAAAGAAAATAAAATTCTCCTTATCACTTCTTCAAAGATCTCATGTTCACAACATGGGGATGGAAAAAAAATAAATGGGCGAGCTCAAATGATCAATAAGGGTTATATATATTTTAATAATGAATCAATAATAAGTTAATCACAAATAATTATACATAATGAATATGGATTCTTGAATAACTGATAAACACATCCAATCAATAAACATAGAATGAAAATGCATCCATAGATTTTTCCATATTGAAAACTTCATGGAAAATAATAATTGAATACTTAATGAAGAAATTAATTTTTTATTGGGCATAAAGTATCTTAAACATGAAACATAATACCATCAAGATGGTTTAATCCTATGGGTAAAAATCATCTAATTCTTTCTGGAAACAAACACGAAGGGTTTGTCACCAACTGTTTTGTCTCATGAGACATGTGGATGAATCGAGGGTCTATAACAGGCCTCTCTCATCACTAAAAGTCCATATAATTATTTATAGATATATTTAATTCAATAAAAATATGACTTATCAATATTCAAATTGAGTATAGGATACAGATTTATAAATATTTCCACAGTTAAAACAATGTTTAAATTAACATCGTATATAAAAGGGAATATAGCTAAGAAAATAATCATATCCATGATAAAATAATATGAATATTTAATATAAATATAATATCAAATGAAAAATTATCTCAAATGGGAAGTATTTACACCACATAAAAATTATTAGGTGCACAATACCAATTAAGTCTCAATGAAATGTAAATTGAGATGAAGTCCCTTACCTTATGTCTGAATGTGTTCTGCACTTGATCTTAATGTCCTAGATAATTATATTGAATCCATTAATTATTTATTATTATCATTTTATGCATGTATTTGATTTATTATAATTTTATTAAGTTCATTTTAAGATTTTTTGATGATTTATAAAATGCAATTTTATCATTTGGGGGCGTTCATTTCCTTGGTTTTCATTATCGGTTTAATTATATATATGTACGGAAAATCATGTAAAATGAGAATAGTTGTCCATAATTAAAATAATATGTTATAATTTAAATTAAATAATATTTAATAGTTATATATTTCATTCTATTATATGGTATGAGTATGATTCATTTAGATAAAACGTTAGAGATAATCATTTAGATTATTTTCACATTTTTTTCGATCGTCACGAACTAGTTTTATCTCATGAATTCATATTATGTATATATAATGGTTCAAGAATATTAAATAAGTTATAAAAAATATATTATAGTATTTTTTTATCCATAAAAATGATTTATGACTAGACTTTAGGTGAAATTATAAAATGAACAATCATCATCTGCAAAGGTGGTGAATTGGCAACTCACGGATGGTGTTTTCATTTTTTGTACAAAAAAAGAGATGAAGAGAAATGATGATGGATTATTACATTAACATAATGAAAATATAGTATATATGTGATAATATAGTTATCATGAAACTTGTATTAGGGGTTATTAGGGTATAATAAGAAAAGAAATAAAATTGAAATGAAAATAAAAAAAAGAAAGATGAATTTTCCTCTTGAATTCTTCTCCTTGAGAACCTCCTCAAAAAACTTCCGATTGGTATTTTGGTGAGAGAAAAGGCTCTTGGATGTGGAGAATGGGATTGAAAATTGTATTGGGAATAAATTGTACAATTATCAAATCTTTAAAGGTTTGAAGAGAAGAGGTTGTGAGGGGTGGTTTTTATAGAGGAGCGGAGGGAGTTTTCTCATTATTTTATTAATTAGTTTATTATTTTTCCTCAAGAATATGAATAGTTTGAGAATATATAAATTAATATAACAAAATAGTTAATGATGGTTCATTATTATGGGCATAAATCATCCATAAATTTCATATGAATCAACCATTCATTTACTTAGCTTATATCGTAAATTACCATATTTCACTATTCACCAAAAATTCAACTATTTTAGAAAACTCCCAAAAATTAACCCTAACCATTTTTCAATATGTATAATTCAAAAATGAACTCCATTTAATGAAAAAAAAATCAAAATATGTGAAATTTAATTTTTAATTAAAATCATCATTTATTTAAAAAATACCAATTTTAAAATTATAACTGATTTTATAACACTTTGAAAAATTAACTAAGGTCTCATAAAATTATCTTATAATCATAAGACAAAAAAATATTTATTTATGATTATATTTTTTGAAAATAAATTTTCTTTTAAATAATTATATTAATTATAAAATTTTAAATAGACTTTTATGTTTTATAAAAATTTCAATACTTAATTAATAATTTCTAAAAAATTTATTTTCTTATACTCTGATATAATTATATCATATAACCATTTATAATATTCCTAAATTTTATTTATACTTTTTTAGGTGAGGTTACTCTTTCATTGGTCAAGTTACTATTCATAAGGGTCGCATTACTCTTCCAAAGGTCAAGTTACCATTTCATTTGTATATGTTCTTAATTTCTAGAAAAATACTATTATTTTATTAATTTTTTATTATTGAGTTTGTTTTGTGGTATCTATGTGATTCTATATGATTTATACTATATGAAATAATTCTTTGTGCAATGTGAGCTATTGAATGAATTGAATTTATTTAAGAGGATACATACTGTGAAATCTTCAGGTTTTGTATTTTTAAACCTCATACTCCATTATAATGATGTTATATTCACATAATTATGATTTTGATAAAATTATTTTACAATTATGTAACTCTAAACTTTTACTCATTCACTAGCATAGAACATTATTATTTGGGTCGATTCAACCACCTATATGAATGATGATATGCCAAATAACTATTTTTCACCATGAATAAGTATTCTGAAATTAATACCAGTGATATATGATATTATAAAGTAATATATTTCATTAATATAGTTCTTCAAGGATGAAATAAAAATGAATTGTTGTTATAAATTAATTTTTTTGATAGATAAATTACTTGAAACATACTCTCCATGGATTCCATGCTCATCGTAGATTTTATTTTCATGAACCAAACCCATAATTTCCATAAAAATAACATGGTAATAAATAAATAATTTGAAAATAACGACTCCATTACCTTTAATAAACTAGTAGTGATGAACTCGGTATCAAAGAACGAGGATTGACATCACTATTATGAAACATATATAGAACAATCAAAATTACTAACATCTGATGATGAAAATAAATAATAAATAACTAATGTGTGTATAGTAAATTATTATAATTAAAAAATATAAATAGTAGTATATATGAATAAGGTTCTAAAATAAGTAATTAAAATTATTATGTTTATTATACAGGAGGTTAAATCACTTTCATGGAAGTCGGGATTAATGGTAAGGGTGTATCATCTCAATTTTCTTTCATTGAGATATGTTCTATATTCACCACCTTATTTATTTATGTGGTTAATATATTTCCTAATGAGTTTATTTTACCATATTTATAATATTATACATGATATATTAAAATCCACGCAATTTTCTCTCTTTCAAGGTATTTTTATTCAAAGGCTACCAAATCCATAAGGGTTTTATTTACCAATCTCATTTTAAAATCAAGATTGTTTGTGTTTGAAATTAAATATAGATAGATTATATGTAATTATATTTCAAATACATATATTTTATTCTCTCCTAATTATTCATTGGTTTTACAATTCAACCAAATGGACATTTGTAAGTATAACCAACCTTATCTCTTATTTTTGGTTCAGATTCTTTCCCCTCCATGTCCATGTTCTATATGTCATATTATGGATGTAATTATCTACACATATATGATTTATTAAGTTTTTTCCAATATACTTGAACTTATTTATAAAATTAATCTTCTTTTAACATTTTTAGTATGGTTGTTTTCTGCAAACTTTGGTTGTCTTCACAAAAATGTGAAAAGAATCTTTCTTTTTGAACACTTTCTGAATGAATGAATTTTCCCACTTTTATAACCATTTTTCATAATTAATCTTTATATCCAAGTTTTCATGGCTCTAAAAAGAAATATCTACTTCTATTTTTTGTGAATTTTTTATTTTTTTTAAAAAATATCAAAAGAAAATGATATTTCTTATTATTTTTCAGAGAAATTTTCTATGGTTCTTATAAATAGATTTTTCATCAATACATAAATAATTTAATGTTTAATATAATTAATTGGGGGATATAATACAATGATATCATCCATATTATTTCTATGGATGGGTTATGGTTATATTTATGTTTAAGTATTCATGAAACCCATTTATTTATCATTGGTTTTAAATCTATGACAGGGTTATAAATGCTTTCATGTTGTGATGAATTTGTTTGGTTTATCATCATGTGATAAGTGGGTTAGTTAAATACCATCAATGAATTGAGTAATATTTTATACCTTATGATCTAAAAAGGTTTCATGAGTGGTCATCATAAGCCTAAGGGTACACGGGTAGTTAGCCCAATCCCAAGTGTATAGGAGTAGGCTTCCCAAGCTCAATGGTACAAAAGTGGTAAGATCAATCCCAATAAGACACACTGGTAGTCAGACCGACCTAACTATATTATAAACAATTGTACATCATATCCCTTTATGTGATGAATTTATCTATTATTTACCTTGATACATGTTAATAGTTTATTGCTCATATTTGTACTATATTATTATGTTACAGATTGTGCCTATATAATGATCGCATATTATTGATTCATATTTCCACACTTCCATGACACATGTTTTATGTTATATCCATATCATTATGTCAAGATCCATGATTTATGATTTATATTTAATTGTATATGATTTCTCTTAGAAAATGTTCATGTACTTTGATTATGTTATCATTCTTATATGATTATATTATGCTCAGTTATGATCTTTGATTGATGAAATTCATGTTTACCATTACCGAGAATCTAATCTCACCCTTTCTTATGTTTCCATTCCTCAATTTATAAATAATAATATTAATTATGATATTTCTATAATGGTACCTTTGTGAAGAGTATTTGTGAGAGATATTGAATAAAGTTTCTAAAATAAGTTGGTTGTGTATCTATTCACCAAAGACACTAAACCATTTTGTTTTAGGGTATGATTTATTATGATATGTAATGAATATTAATATAAAACTATTTATTATACACACATGTTATGTTTGGTTCATCTCACTTGGTATCAAATCATATGTGTAAAGAATGTGTTTGTAGCATCAGATTCAGGAGTGTAGGTCTGGGTTTCCTCAGTTGGTATTAAAGTGGGGGTTAGTTATTTTTGGGAATTGGGATATTAAGAATTATATGATAGAACATAAAACAACCTATTATGAATCAAAAGTGATGTATGATTCCTCCAAAGTTTTAGAATATTGGTTACACCTTTAAGGGGTCTTTTGGTAGGTCTCTGGTTAAATTCTCCCCATGTACTTTTAGGTGTGATAGATTTCTTCATTTCTTTGTATCCCTCTCCCCAAAATATTGTAAAAGTGATTTATAATGGACCTAAAATGTTACAGTTTGAAATTAATGAGTCATAATTTGGTATATTTTAGGATTTATTTTCTTTATCATATGATTTATTTATCTGATTATTATTGTTTGATCCTCATGCTACCAATTTTAGATTTAGTAAATGATAAAAGATAGATTCATTAAATTAGATTGGAAACATGTACACCCATTATTGAAAATGTATTATGTAAGACTACTTCTATAAATTCCTTTATATTTTTGAAAGCCTCTAATACTATTTATTTGTATCCAAAATGGCTAGATATTGAATTATCAATGAAAATTTCTAGTGGTATAATGATTCAACTAAAGTCTGTAACTTATCTTCTATAGATGTTTGTGGGAATCTGTTTCTTTTAAATCTTAATATTCTCTATTTAATAGAATTTAATGTGATATTGGTCATTTATTGGATCTATATACAAAGATATCATATTAATTTTTGACATAGTTAAGTCACATTTCATATACTGAATCAACTTATGATCATCTATCGATGCAAATTTAACAATAAACTCCCTATGTAAATTACATTCATTATATGAGTCTTAATACCTAATAATGAGGTTTATTTAACTCAAATGGTTAGGTAGAAACACAATATTGAGGACATTCCAATTATGAATGAATGTATTGACGTTTTTTCAAAAGAATTTCTGACTCTTCCCCCTAACTGTGAGGTTGATTTTTCTATAGAACTTATACATGGCATTGTGTTGATATCAAAAGCATTATATGTAATGGACTTTATTGAATTGAATTAATTAGAAAATAAATAAAATAAAATATATTTAAGGGTTTAATATGCCCATTTTCTTCATAATAGGGTGAACCAGTCCTATTTATTGAGAATAAATATGGATCAATGCATCTCTGCATTGATTATTTTAAACATAATAAAATAAAGATCAAGAAAAACTACGCTCAACCTCATATTGACGACTTTTTTATCAGTTTTAATGGGATAAACACTTCTCAAATATTAACCTCTGATATTGATATCATAAATTAATGATTAAAAGAGAGTATTTACATAATAAAACATTTTGTATAAGACATGAGCATTATGAATTTCTTATGGTGCCATTCGGAATGAAAATTAACCTTGTTATCTTCATGGATCCAATTAATAGAGTATTTGGAGATTAACTTGATCAATTTATTGCAGTATTTATAGATCATATTCTCATACAATAAAAAATTAGGTAATACCAGGAATACCATTTAAGAATAGTTTTATGAACCTTAAGAAAGGACAAATTTGATGCAAAATTTGGAAAGTTTGAATTATGGATGCAAAAAGTATCATTCTTAGTTTATCTAATCACAAGTAATGGTCTATTTATGGATCCTTAAAAGATATATGTGACTAAATAATGTCTCTAACTAACCATTAGAATAGATATCCATAGTTTTCTTGGATCAATTGGATATTATTGGCATTTTATGATAAATTTATCATGATTGTAAAATCCACTATCCAAGTTAACTCAGAATGGAATCAAGTTTCTCTAGAATGATGAATGTAAAAAAATCAATGATTTTAAGAGAAAGTTAGTCACTTCACCTGTAATCGTACTAATCTATAGTGGAGAAGTATTTTTGATATATGTATATATATTGATTCATAAAAGAAGGTATTGGGATGTGTTCTCACACAGAATTACATAGAGGTAGCTTATTCCTCTTTTCAATTAAATATTCATGATAAAAATTACCCTATGCATGATTTGGAGATAGTAGTGGTATTTTTTCATTGAATATATGGAGGCATTGTCTCTATGGTGAATAGTTTGAAATATATAATGATCATAAGATCTTAAAGTATATATCCACACATAAAGAGTTAAACATGTTCCAAATGGGATGATTAGTGTTGATCATGGACTATGACTACTCGATAAATTTCCACTCTATGAAGGAAAATGATTTGATTGATTCTATGATAAGTATTATGCAATCATATCTATGGTGAGGATTAAAATAGACCCATTACTCATCTATTTTTAGAGGATTGACCTTGAAATAATAAGGGAAGCAGAGAAATCCTATCTTTCTCAAATTATTGTTTAACCATCCATTCATTTAAAGATCAAGGAGGAGCATATGGAGGATATGAAGATATATAATAAGGTAGGGAATATTTTAGAGTTAAACTTTGACAGAGATATAATTATAAGATTTATAAAATGAATGTGTGTTCCATAAACACCAAAATTAAAGAAAAAGTTATTGGATGATTCATATAGATCATCATTATCTATCCATCCTAGAAGCAAAAATATGTATAGATATCTAAAGAATCATCCCAAGTGGGAAACAATGAAGATAGATATTGAAGAATGTGTATCTAGATGCTTATTATTATAGTAAGTTAAGGTGTAATGAAAAAATTCTAATGGGATGATGCAACCATTACCCATGCCTACATTTAAATTAGAGAACATCACCATCAATTTCAGGGTAGGTATTCCTAAGAACTCAAAAGGCCATAATTTCATTTGGGTTATTGTTTATCAGCCAAAAAAATCACCACATTTCATTTTTATTTGAGAAGATTTATAACTCGATCAACATTCCATGATATACATAAATGAAGTGGTAAGAATTCCTAGAGTTCCACTCTTAATTATATATTATCAAGATCTTGGGTTTACCTCAATGTTATAGAGAATTATTTAACAATAATTGGATTCTAAGATAAAATTTAAAATTCATTATCATCCTTAAATATATGTTTAATCTGAAAGGATCATTCAAACTTTTGATGATATATTGATATCATTTTCAATGGATATGAATGTTGGTTTGGATCATCACCTTACCTTGGTAGAGTGCTCATATAATAATAGTTTCCACTCTATTAATAAAATGGCACCATATGAGGCTCTTTATGGGAAGAGGTTAAAAACTATAACATGTTAGGAAAAATTTGGGGAGTGTGAAATGCTAAGACCATATCTTTTTCAAGAAATGGAAGGATTCAAACCATCTAATGACATATTAAAATACAAAAAGGTCGATAGGGTAGCTATGTTGATAATATTTAGTGAGATTTAGAGTTTAAATTTAGAGATAAAGTATTCCTCTAAATATCACCATGGAAGAGGGTTATGATTTTCATAAATAAGATAAATTTGATCCCTTGAAACATTTTCCCCTTCAAAATCCTTAATTGTTTAGGGGAGGTAACTTATTATCTTAAACTTCCATTTAACCTATCCCAAGTGCATGATGTGTTATATGATTCACTTTTGAGGAAATACATATCAGATCTATAAAATTTACAAAACTCAGAATTTTTCTTATTTTAACATGATCTTTTTCACGAGGAATAACTTATATAAATCTTGAACCATAATGATAAAGAACTATGAAACAAGACCACTCACCTATTTAAAGTTTTATAGAGGAACTTAAGTTCAAGGAAGCAACGTGGGAACCCAAATATGTAATGAGGTATAATTATCCTCATTTTCTCATTAGAGTAACTAAATTTTGAGGGGAATTTATTTTAAGGGGGTAAAATGTAACACCCCACTATTTTACTATATATTTTTCCTTTAAATAAATTTTATGTTGAATAGATTGTTGCAAATGAAACATTTAACTAAAAAAACACATGATATATTTTATTTAGATAAAATATTACAATTCAAGATAAACATTAATACATTGTTATAATTCAATATGAAACATCATTAAGAAAATTATTAGTGGAATAAATATGTAACTAAATAAAAATACGATGAATATTAAATCTTTATCCTAATGGTTTTTTCATAAGATCAACAAAAAAATTGAAACTATATAAATATGATATTGAATTGGAAATATTATAGTAATATTTATATAAATTAATGGGTTGAGTGATTTAAATAATATATTTTAAAACTATATATAAGAATGAAATATGATCGTTTTATATATGGTTGTTGAAAATATGACCATTGGATATGTGTTCATTGTAAATATAGTCATCATATATATAGTCATTGGGTATATATAATGGGTAGGTTGTTTAATTGAAAATAATATAATTAATAATAATAAATAATGAAAAAAATATATTACTTAATTGAATATTTTATTTAAAAAAAATATTTTTTATGTGTTACATATTACGATTATTATTATTATTATTATTATTAAAAAATGATTTGATGTATTTATAAAATTAAAAGTAATATTTTAATACCAATTTATTGAAAAAATTAAATAGTAAAAATATTAAAAAATAAATTTAATAGGATTTGGTTAAAATTATTTAATATTAAAAAATGATATTTTTTAGAGAAATATTTTTTTAAGTATTGTGTATTTTTATCTTGATTAATTAGAGGAATCGGTTTTAAATAATGAATCATTTGTAATGTTTCAATGTATAATAAATAGGTTAACTCTTATTTTATTAGTAATTGATATGAAATATTATTAAAAACACTTAAAGTTTAAAAAAATAATTTTTATATAAATATTGATTCTCTATATATATTATGTTTTCATTTAAAATTTTAATTTATCATATTTATCATTTTATATTTTAGTAAAAAAATAATTACCATGGTAAATAATAAAATAAGGTAAAGGGGGTAAAAAGAGGTAAGTTAAAGTGGAATTATTTTTTTATCATTAAAATTATATTTGTACATTATAAAAGTATTTTTTAGGTGTGAGAGTCAAATATAAAAGTCTTACCAATATTTCTTCACCAAACATAACTAACTCCCATGTGATTCTATCATTACCCTTCACCTCACTCAGGTTTCCAAAGAAATTTCCCTCATTTTACAATATAAAATGATATCTTATATACCAATTGTATAATACTATATTCTTGATCATTTTCCATCTATTATATCCTTTTGAGATGTTGGGTATCTTTTGGTTCTGATAAGGAATTTTAAATCCTTCATTCTGATAGAACTTTTGTCCAGAAGGGGATAATTCAACAAGTGTCTAAGTTATTATCTTACTTTATCAATTAACTTCTCATCTACACTCTTTATAAAACTCATATTAAATTGTAAAAATTTCATATCTACATCATTATGATTCTAATAAAATGATACTACTATTAAAAAAGTCTAAACTCTTATTGATTCACTAGTATAGCATGTTCTTGTTTGGGTCGGTTCAACCACCTACATGAATGATGTTATACTAGAATAACCATTTTTCATCATGAATAAGTATCAATACATTAATAATGTTAATACATGATATTAATAATTAATATATGTCATCAATATGGTTCTATAATGATGACATAAAATTGAATAGTCAATATAAAGTAAGTTGTTGTAATTGGTAAATTACCCAAAACATGCTTGTCATGGATTCCATTATCATGAACCATGCCCATAATCTCCATAAAATACAAATGATTTTGAATAAATAATTTTAAAATAATACTTCTATTACCTTAACTAATTTATTAATGATGTATTTTTTATCAAATAATTAGAATTGACATTTCTATTATGAAACTTGTGCAAAATAATCAAAATTACAAACATATGATGATGAAAATATACAATAAATTAAGAACATATGTGTAATAAATTATTATAACTAAATAATATAAAAGTTAATAGATATTAATAAGGTTTTTAGAAAAATTATTAATATTATTATGTTTATTAAACATGACATTAAATCTCTTTCATGGAATTCAGGAGTAATGAAAGGGTTTATCACCTCGATTTTATTTCATTAAGATAGGTTATATATTTACCAACTTTTTTATTTAGGTGATGTACATACTACCTTGTGAATGTATTTTATTATATTTCTAATGTTATCTAGTGTATATTTAAATCTTTATGATTTTTTTTTCTTTCAAAGGATTTTGATTCAAAAGTTACTGAATTTCCCATGGAATTATTGAAGAAGTTGTATTTGTGGTCAAAAATTTTCTTGAGGTAAAAGATATTGATGTAAAATATATTTGAAGTGTTTTTAGGTATTTGAGGTTATATAAAACATTTGGAATAATTTCATAAATATGACTGAAATATAGAATTGAAAAAAATTCCTAAGTCGTGGTTTTTTATGAGTCATTTTACTATATATAAGAATTATTTCATGATTTGTGTATAATTAATTATCATTATGTATAAGATTAATTTTAACTATGCATATTATTCACTCTCACTCTGCATATGTATCATCTGAACCTTGTGTGTGAGTCTGGTAAATGTTTGTATTATTCTTTCGACTCTACGTATGCATTAAGTTTTGTATATATCCTTTAAGAGTTTTATATGAGTCATTGAAGTATTATAAGAATCAATTAAGGATATATATATATATATATGTGAGTCATTAAATACTATGTAAAATTCATTTGTAGGTTGTGTAAGCATGAGTATTCTACTACATAAGATTCTATTACTTTGTGAAAATTCAGGAAACTGAGGAAAATCATTCAATGATTTGTTGTTTGATTAATTAAAAAATATTATATACTCAGTCAATAACCATGATTAAAGCTAGTTTTTGGGATAGATTTAATAAATTAAATCATTTGAGGTACTTTGAGGAATTTAAATTAAAATTTCAATTCATTATGTCCAATAATGTCATGACCCAACCCCGTAGGGCCCCACCTAAACTGGTGGTAATCCAAGTGTAACACCCCCATCCCACCTCTAATAGGCAAGGAGTTAGAAACTAACACTAAATATAAATATCAACATATAGGTATCCTTATAATAATATTCTTATGGAAAAATACATACACCGCTAACCAATAAAATGAAGCACAACCATGCATGATATACATAACCAGCTAAAAAGGAAAATATTTTTGTGTGCCTTATAAGGGACTGGGAGAAAAATTCCACCACATTGTGTCATCTCCAGTCTGAAATATACCATATTCTGAGTCTATTTAGCTCTACCAATCTCGAACTTCATATTACTAGTTCTAAGAGGCCACCAATATTTACATCATTTTCACAAACACACCATGTGTGAGGTACAAGACCCATACAAGGGTGAGTATTAAAATACCCATTGTGGCTCCCTAAAAAAAGAAGGGGAATAGAGTGGTAGGTCAACACACAAGTAGGTTCAAAATATATGACCACCCAACCTATTATAATAGTTAACAAACCATAGTAATAGGTTACCTATATCTATGGTTTTCTGGAACAATAGTTATAGGAATATATTGATGAAGGTATTTTCCACCATTGGGTAAACCATGGATATAACAAATAACCACAATTTTGGGAGTTATATCCATAGTTCTAAACTATGTATGTATACTATATTTTTATCAGTGTATAGTTACATAAAAATAAATTCTCTTGAATATCCTTCTTTTTTACACACTTTATAAGATATCCTAATAGAAATTATCTCTTCAATAGACAGCTAGATTCCTTTAGTTGATAGATAAAGTCATCAATAATTAGTAGATGATATTTATTCATCATTTTAACTTGATTAAACCAATAATAATCGATACACAATCTAAACACACCATCATCTTTATTATAAAATAATATTGAGGCAACCCATGGAGGAATAATTGGGTAAATAAAACCCCTCTACAACAGATCATTAATCTGGATCCATAAGTTTCAAATATTTTTAGGTTTCATTCGATATGAAACCATTGATATCATATATGTACCTAGATATAACTCAATTACAAACTCTATTTCTCAAATCAATGGTGATATGATACTCTCCTCTTGGAATACATCAATAAAATTCCTTACCATCCTCAAAATCTCCTTCACCTCCACTTCATATGAACAAATCATTAAACATGAAAGTTGCGATATAATTCTTTGAGGTTTAATATACCATAATAAATTTCCCTAATCACTTTTCCAAGTTTATACCACATGATTTCCATCCATATTATAATAAATCACCTTCATATGATAGCAACAACAATAGTCTTATATAAAATGAAATTAGTTTCTAATAAGTATGATATTGTATGGTTGTATATGTAATATGAATAGATCTCACTTTATATTTTCATATCTTAACACCAAACTAATCCCACAAACCAATTCATTTAACATCAACTAGTTTTTCATTGAATTTGATAACTCAAGAGTTTTAAAATACCTCTCTATGGATAATTCTAGTCCTCTTAGATCAAGGAATAGTAAAGTAATAATATATACCAAAATCAAATAAAATAGAGGTTGGTGGTCAGAGTGAGTATCTCAAGAGGGGGTGAATTTAGTACCCAATAAAATTTTGGTTAAAATAAGTTTATATAAAATCCCCCATTTTAATTGAATGTTCTCGATTAATCAAAATAGTATATCAATATAAGTTTTGATATTTTAAAATATTTCTCAAAGAGTTATTAAGACTCTGTTAAAATGATATATGAAAATTACTCTAAATTTTTAAACTGATTTACTTAATCAAAACTTTATATAACCAATAAGTTAAGATTAACTATAAATGTAGTGTTTTTTACAGTTTAAAACAAATTTAGTTTAAATATTAGAAAAGAAAAAAACACACAACAGAATTAAAATAAGAGATTTTATCTCAATCCAATACCTAATCCTCTCCACCTAGAAATCACCCAATACTAAAAATATTATATAAATAAAATATTGATCCACAACTTGGATCAGGTATATATACAACATCTATAAGCTATCTAGACTACATAGGGACCTCTTCCATAATAACCATGGGAATAAAACAAACATAGGCCACATAGAGACCTTTTCCACAACACCATGGGCAAAAAAATATAAAGGGAGTGAAAAATATATCTTGTATCTTCAAATTATAGATTAAGAGATAGTTTTTGTTGATAAACAAGACAAAACAACACACTACTTGAAGTTAAATATAATAAACTGAAAGAGAAAGTATAAAGATGTTGAAAATATAGATTTTCTCAGTCTGATGTGATATGAAAGCTTAAGTCACATCACACGTAGCTTGGATAGGATATCAAGTAATTTCTCTAAAAACATAGTAAAATATAGTGTTGTAATATCTCTTTGTCATGACTACTTGAAGGGAATCATACATTCGATATGATCTACTCTTCCACAGTTGGTTATAGGTAAGAATGTTTTGTATAAAGTTCTTTAGTAACTGAAACACTTTATCATGTGTTTTTACTCAACCAGGATGTTTTCATATTAGGAACAATGGTAACTTATTTGAATATATAACACTATAGGATGGAGATACCATTCGAGAAACAATCATTTAGGTATTATTAATCCTTGTACTAATTTCTGACAACATTTAATATTACCTGCAATAGTTTATGGTTAACCATTAAAATAAAAATTAACATTAAATTTGATAATATATCCATTATAATTATTTAATTCAAATATACCATTATAAAAATGATGGGTCATTCTAACTGTGACTCATATCTAGTAGTGAGTTGGGCCAATGGTGAGTCAGGCTGGCGGTAGGACATTTGATGGTAGGTCAGGTTTGGTGGTGACACATGTTTAGCAGTGACTCATATCAATGGTGACTCATCTCAATGGTGACTCATATCAATGGTGAACTGTATCAATGATTACTCTTTTTATGGTAGTTCATACTCAATGATGACTCCATTCTAGTAGTAGGAAAATTTTTGTGGTCACTCAATCTTTATGGTGACTCTTTTCTAGCGGTGATACATTATTGGGGATGAATCATCTTCAATACTGAGTCTTTCCTAATAGTGACTTATCCTCAACATTGAGTCTTTTCTGGTGGTGACTCATCTTTAATGGTGGGTATTTTTTAGTGGTGAATCATCTTCAATAGTGAGTCAAATTCAATGGTGAATGGTGTTTGGCAGTGGGTATTTTCAATACTTAGCTAAAATTTCCCAAACTTCCTTATATTAAAAAATACAATAATAAAATAGTGAAACCATTAAACACATAATAAACATGATTTTGTGATCATTAAAATAAGGGTTCCAATAAAATCCCCCTTTTGATTATCACAAATCAATCATGGAATTTTATAAACAATGTATTGAATAAACTTTTGCTTAAAATAGATCTACTCACAAGTCAGGGAATTTTATATAACATGTATAGAATAAAATTTGGCTTCAGATAGATATTCTCACAAATTTCTAAATCAAAATTCTATCACAATTATTAATTAGAAAACAATATAAAAGGTATGGAAATTGTATGGTATGAAAGAATAACACAAATATTAAATACCCAAAATTAATAAATATTATATTAAAGGTATAAGTTAAATACATATGGAATCAACGATATGGGATCAATAAATAACATAAATGATGGTCTCAAAGATATGAAAAATTAATGCAAAAGACAAGATAAAAAATGTAAAAACATTAAATAAATTCCATAATCATTCCCCCCATTTTTTGATTATCAAAAAGTGAAAATATTAAATTTAAAGAATAATAATATGAATAATAAGATAATTTCCATTTAAGGACAAAATTAATTGTATTAAATCCAAAAAAAGATATAACAATAATTTTACAAAATTTCCTATCAAAACAAAGCCTAATTTCAACACTTATGATCCTAGGTAGTTGTAACAACATGTTTCTTTCCCTTTTTAGAGGTAGAGAGCATAGAAGTAGAGGTTGGGGTTGAGGTAACTATGGTGGAGGCTATAAGAACAGTAGGTAGAGAAAGAGTACCACATATTATAATTGACTATAGATATTGGATAGCGTCCTTGGGATTTATACATAATTGATAGAACTGAGTATGTAAAGGTGCATGTGGATCTTAGGTAATAGTAACTCTAAAGAACTTTGGGTCAGTGGAAAGAGGCGACAAATATGTAGTCACTAGAATGACCTCTTGAGATACCACTATTGTGCTAGAAAAATGGAGAAATGGATTCACCAAATTGATGATGTACATGATGATATTTCCTCCCTACTCCATGGAACTAAAAAAGTTTTTTCTCCTCTATAAACAACTTAAGAATAGGGGTATTCACTTTTATATGTTTATCTTTCTCCTTAAAGGCTTGAGTAACTAGAGCCATCTTGAGGTTCTGAGTAAGAAACTTGAAGTGTGTTTTGCGATCATGCTTAGTGTATATCCTCAAAAGGAAATACTTGATTTCCTTTGTAATAGTATTTCTATCATCTCTTGATCAATTTAGGAATTCCCTAATCATCTTATAAACATGTTCATTTATATTCTTAATCTTCATCAAACTCTCATAAGGGATACCAGGGACATCTCTTGAAATAGCTCAAATCTATTCCCTAACCACTAATCGGATCATATCAACATCCAAGGGAGGAGTGGGGGTTGGATCAATGGAAGTAGAAGTCATAGAAGGCAATGACTCCAACCTATCTAATAAGGAATCCATATTGGCAGAAAAATAGGTCTACATTCCCTCCATCACTGGTCTCAAAGACTCCAACTAATTGGAAAGTCTTCTATTTTCTATCTCCACTTCTTGAATATGATGCATCATCTTAGGATGGATGTGGTGTGTCTCAATATTAATCTAATATATTGAATCTATCTCACTAAGATTTTTGATATGATGTGTTTTATTCCTCAACATCATACCAAAATTAGAAAAAAAATACTTTCATAAAAAGACTAAAGGTCAGCTCTAGAAACAAAATCAATAGGCATAGGGGAAATAGCTAGAGAAGGTGCAGACACTCTCTTAGTAGAAGTATTTTCTGGATCTAGTATATCATTAACATCTAAAAAACTATGTATCTCCCAAATATCATGAATATATTCTACCAATTATCCCTTAGGATTCATCTCAATTCAAACTAGGATTATAGGTCCACCATTATTTGGTGGAATGATCTCATTATCAAATTCAGTGTAGTCCAATCCAAGTCCCACATAAACTGATATTTATCCCATTATTCAATAGATAAAACACCTACTCTGGAAGAGGATATATCATTAGGTTCAAAAACTATCTGCTCATCAATTTTAGACTCAAAATGGTCTTTATCAACAGGATAAACAAGGTGACTAACAAGGATCAAGGATTCCTCCCCCTCAACAGATGTTCCCAACGCATATCAAGTAGCTCTATCAACATCCCAAACTATGGTTAGTCTCTCCTATGATCTAGAAGCAATATAAAATCCTGGAGAATAAACAAGTTACTAGGGTATCTCATGATCATTAGTTATATCGTGGTCAAAACTATTTTTATTTTCACTACCATCTCCATAACTATCTCCCTCATATTTTCTATCTTTATATTCCTTATCTTTTACTTCTTCTTTATTATAATCTCCTTATTTTCAATTATCTTCTTATTTTTTAACATTTTATTCTTCATATACATTCTCATCATCTTCTATATTAATTTCATTTTCATCTCTATTTTCATCATCAGAAATAGCTAAAACCTCTTCATAAAATCTAGAAGAACTCTTATGTTTTTATTCTTCAGAAACCTTAGTTTCTTCTTCTTCATCACTTACTTCACTCAAAATAGTCTCTCTAATAGGGAGAGACCTAGGATAAATGTTTGGATCGAAATTTATATTATGAGTTATCTTGAGTAGGTCAGGATCACTAACTTCATTAAATAAAAAATATTCTTCATTAACAGAAGTAGCAGCCTCCTCTACTTACTTCTCTTCGTCATAATACACAACCACCTCATCTGGTTCCAACCCATGATCCATAATATTCTTCCACCTTTTTCGGTGATAAAAATGATTTAAATCCTCAAAAAAAAATTCAACATAATCAACCCATTTTCTCTTCCATGGGTTCCAATTAATCTTCATCCTCAAAAACCAAACATTTGGCCTTTAGCATGGTCAAAATGAACATAGGGTAAATAAGAGAGTTTAAACTAAAAATGTCTTGCACATATCCATCATATAAACCATCAAATATAGACATATGTTGATTTTATCTCCACTTTACATAATTTATAGTAGATATACATCCTTTATCACATTTTACTAAAATCTCATTTTCTTGGGATTAGCATGTGATGAATAAACTTGGAAAGTAGATGACACTCACCATCAAACTCGATTATAGTTGGTCTTCTAAGAGTTCCATCTCTAGTAATATCTTATAAGGAATTATCATATTTAAAATAAATTATTTCTCATATAATCAATCCCTTATAATCATTTTAGACTCCATCATGAGGACCTTTAATACATCTTTCCCATTCTCTTGAAGAGAAAACAACATTCTTCCCATTTATCCTGCTTTTTACCTAGTATTTATCTTCCGCATATCTAAACACAAAAATTTTATATAACTAGTTCACTAACCTAGGATAAAATGGCCTCCCTAGCCTTTGATTATTTTAAACACCAATGATCTTCTCAACATCAACCACTCAAAATTTACTTCCTTATTAGGTACTACTGTATGCTTTGTGAGTTGTGAGTTTCATGGATTGATAGCTAGTTAGATAGATTCTCCACTATGATTCTTCGAATGGTATGACTCATCAGGAGATTAAAATATTTCTTGCTTCACTCTACCCACTAAAAATGGCTTGGCGGTTTTGGACAAGGTTGAGAGAAGGATAATATTTAATAGATATAGGGTTGCGGAGAAGGTTTGGGTGCAAGGATGAGAGCGTCTAAATTATAATAAGGGCCTAATTTATATCATGTACGAATTTTGAAAACATGAAATCAAAAAACGAAATAAAAATTAACCCATAAAAATTTATAAATAGTGACTCAAAATAAATGGTGGTTCATTTTCAATGGTGGGTTATTCTAATGGTGGTTAAACACCAACGGTGGGTAAATACCAATGATGGGTAACACCAATAGTGGGTAAACCCCGATGGTGGTTCCCAATAAATTATGTGTAACCAAAATTAATAATGTCTAATTCATGTTTGATATAGTTTATTCTCTCATAATTCAATGGATTAGTAAAAATATAAGCAATATGATATTCATTTACATTGTATTCAAGAGTTATATCACCCTTTTGAAAATGATCACTCAAAAAGTGATGTCTTAAATCAATGTGTCTTGTTATAGAGTGAGATATAGGATTCTTATAAATTTTTATAGAACTTTTTTTTCATAATTTATAGGGAAATTCCAGAATTGATAACCATAGTCTAGTAAAGCATGTTTCATCTATATAATTTGAGCACTGCAGCTACCAACATCTATGTATTCATATTTAGCAATAGACAGTGTAACTGAATTTTGTTTCTTACTACTCCAAGAAACTAGAGACTTTCCCAAAAGGTGACATGTTCTAGTGGTGATTTTTCTATCTAACTTACAACCACCAAAATCATCATTTTAATAGCTCACTAAGTCAAATGTTTATCCTTTGGTGTAGAATTATCCTAAATTGGTTGTATACTTGAGGTATTTAAAAATACTTTTAACAATAAGTAAATGTGAATATTTTGGGTTTTTTTAAATGAGAACACATATACACAATAGTGTGAAGGTTTCCTCATGGTATGTACCCTCTTCTTGACTATACCCTTATTCAACTAGTCTAGCCTTATTCCTTACTATTGTGTCAGATTTATCAACCTTGTTTATAAACACCCATTTAGTGCTTGTAGTTAAAGTGTTTTAGGATTATAAAAAATATCCAAAAATTTATTTCTTTTAGATTGATTAAGTTATTATTGAATATCCATTACCCATAATTCATCATTAATAGCATCAGTGATGTTCTTAGGTTCAAGTTGTGATAAGAATTCTTGATGTTCAACTTAGTTTCTTAGAGAATATCTAGTCTTTATACCCCTATATAAGTATCTAATTATAAAATCTAAAGAAGTGTATTTAAGAGTCCTAACAAATCTAGAAAAATAATGGTTCTTCACCTCATGGTATTCTATAGGTTCTGGTTCTGGTTCTAAAATTTCTTTAGAACTGGAGGATTTTTTTCATGCATTATAGTAGTATCAATAGGTTTTTTATTTATGTTCCAAGTTGAAAAATCATCATCAAGGTTTTCTAAAGAGTTTTTAGGCTCATGTGGATCCATCTCATCAAACTTTACATGAACATATGCTTCCACAGTCTTAGTTATTTTTTTAAACACTCTATAGGACTTACTAGAAGTTTAATATCCAATGAAAATTCTTTCATCACTCTTGGAGGAAAACTTGTCAATATTGTCCTTAGTGTTAAGAATAAATACTTTGAAACCAAAAACTATAAAGTAATTAACCTTATGATTCTTATAATTTAAAAGTTCATAAGGAGTTTTATTTAAGATAGTTATAACTAGAAATCTATTAATTATATAGTAAGGTTGTATTCACTACCTATTCCCAAAAGTATATAGGTGTGTCATGTTCATTAATAATTCTCTATGATATATATTGAAGTGTTCTAATTATTTTTTCTACAACTCAATTTTGATGGGGGTCCTAGGAGAATAAAATTTAAGACTATATACATTTTGGGATAAAAAGGATTCAAAGTATTGATATTCAAACTCATTACCATTGTCACTTCTTAAGGTATTAATTTTAAGTCCTATTAGGTTTTCTGTAAATTTTTCATACTTGGTAAAGTGAGAGAAAGCTTTACTTTTTAGAGATAAAAATAATACCCAAGTATACCTAGAATACTAATCTATAAGGACATAGAAATAGTGATTCCCATTTAAACTAGAAACTCTATATGGTACAAGAAAATACTTTTAAAAAATTCTAGGGATTGAGAAGTAGAAACTTCTTTCTCTGGTCTGAAAGATACTTGATGATGTTATCCTTTTTTATAGGGGTTACAGACTTTATAATTTGGGAATTGAAGTTTGGGTTGATCCTTGAATAACCCTTTCCTAGTAATATTTCTAAGTGATTTAATATTATAGTGTCTTAGTATTATATTCCAAAGCTAAGATTCCCTGTGAAACGCACTTAAGAAAGAAACATTTTTTGAAATTAAAGAATTTATATTAACAGAATACACATTTCTGTTTCTGAAATAAATAAATAGTAAATAATATTTAGAATTAAAAATATTATAAGCATTGTTTTAATATTTTAATTTAAGACCCTCATCACATAGTTATGAGATGCTAAGTAATTTATATTTTAAACCATCAATAAAAATTACTTTAGAAATGAAAACTGAGTTAGAGTTGTCGTTTTATCCATGACCAATTATTTTTCCTTTCGAATTGTCACCAAAGGTGACATGTTCACCATCAACCATTGTTAGGTTTTTGAATCTTGAGTAATATTATATCATATGTCTGGAATAGCCATTGTCTAGGTTCCATATAATTCTATTGGATCTCATCAAGCAAGTTCCCTATAAAAAAAATATACCAAAAATGATTTTGGTACCCAAGATTTATTGGGTTCAGAAATGTTAGTGATGAGAGCTTTAGAGACCCACATTATTGGTTTCCTATAAGTATATTGGAAATTCTTTGAGGTAAAAACATTATTATTTATACTTTAATAATAAGTAGCATGATAATTGTCATAATTTTATTTAGAAACAAAGTTCTCTTGAATACTCTCTTATGTCCTGGATGATAACCTAATCCAGTAATATACTTAAGTATAAATTGTTTTCTTATTATTTGAGTGAGATTTTATCTACCATTAGTAAACATCTCTAACTATTTATTTAATTTATAAATAGACAACTTCAGTTTAGTATTTTCTTTACAAAAATTACAATTATTTTCTATTTTGACAGGAAAATAAAATTTTATGTTAGCATATAAAGAATGGTGTTTCTTTAAAATTTTGTATTTATCTTTAATCTCATTAAAGGTATCCTCAAGAATATTATAGAATTAAAAAATTTCTTTCTTAGACATATTTTAATCATTATGTTCATCTCTAGAATGATTTTAATTATGTATATGAGATACAAGAGGTACCTCATATATGTTTTTCATGAAGCACATATTTTTTCTATCATGTTTTTCTTCATGAGTTGAGTATGAGTCACTAGACTTGTCCAAATAGGCAATACAGGTGGATTTCATTAAATTTTTATATTTTCCATCCTTATCATCATACTTATTTTTGTACTTTACCTTGTAAAATTAATCATTAACATGTCCATTTCTTTTACACTCATAACAGGTAATATCATTTGGATTATCATCTCTTTTATAGTATTTCTTAAAATTACCTATATTATCATACTTTCCATTATATATTAGTTTCCTGAAGAATTTATTCTTCTTATATAATGTCTTAAACCTTCTATCCAAAATGATTCATCTCCTCATCACTATCATCTAGTGATTCCTCATCACTGGATATTTTACCATGTACTTTTTTTATGAAGTAGTATTGAAGGATACTAACTTCCTATTAGGTTTATCATCCTCTTATCAATTAACTCTAAGCTCTTACTAATACATAATTATATTCCTAATCAATTCCTTGATAGGTAGTTTTCTAATATCACATTATTATCTTATTTAAACTGATGTTCTTCTCCATATTTCAGAAAGGCATCTCAACAGTCGTACTATTTGATCTTTGTCTGAAACTATATTTCCCAAGGATCTCATTGTATTTACTATTTTATTGAACCTGAGATGCATATCATAAATTAGATCATCAGGTTTTATCTTGAATATATCATATTTAACTATATAATTATTCAATATTATTTATTTCATATTAGTTTTTCCTTCATGATAAATAGCTAATGTGTCCCATATTTCATAAGCAGTTTTACTAGAAGCTATCTTGTTAAACTATTTTCCACCTAAATCATAGTAAAGAGAATTCAAGGATTTTTAGTTTTTTTATAATCATTTTTAGTTGCATCATTCCATGTATTCTTGGTGGTTTTAGGTAATTTAGTTTTACCTTCTATAGAAGACCATATTTCAAAACCCTTGATATCAATATTCATTTTCATATTGGTTTTCCATTGAGTATAGTTATTTACATTAAATAAAAGAAGTATGTTGGTATCAGAAACTTCTTGATTATTATACATTTAAAGAACTAAATTTAGAACAAATAGAAATTTAATATCTTTAAAACATAACTAAAATCACTGTTGAAAATATTTTAAAAACCCCTGATGCCAAATTTTGGTCAGAATGAGTATCACAAGAGGGGGGTGAATTGACTAATCATTAAAAAATTTGTTAAAAAAAGTTTAAATAAAATCACTCAGTTTAACTGGAAGTTCCTAGTTAATAAAAATTGTAGATTTATATATGTTTTGATCTTTTAAAATATTTCTCAATGAGTGATTAAGTCTCATTTAAAACAATATATGAAAATTAATTTTAACTTTTGAAATCAATTTACTTAATCAAAAAATTATGTAAAAAATAGTTTAGACTAGCTATCAAGGTAGTGGTTTTTTATAGTTTAAAAAAATCAATTTAAATATTAGAAAAGAAACAAAAAAACATACAGTGGAATTAAAATAATGCGTTTAGTCTCAAGTCGATACCTAATCCTCTCCAGTTATAAATCACCCTCTTCCAAGAATATTATATAAATATAATCTTCACCCACAACCTGAATCAGGTATAAATACAATAATTATAATATTTTTAGGCCATACAGGGACCTCTTCCACAAAAACCATGGGAATAAAACAAAAACATGCCACATAGGGACCTCTTCCACAACATTTTGGGTAAAAAATTTAATGATAGTGAATAATATATCTTTTATCTTCCATTTATAGATCATGAGATAGAGTGTGTTCATAAACAAGACAAAGAAACACACTACTTGAAATTAAATGCATCAAACATAAATAAAAATTATAAATATGTTGAAGGGATAGAGTTTATTGGTCTAATTCTCTCTCAAAGATTGAGTCTCCTTGGATATAGCTTGGAGAGTCTCTTCAGTAGTTTCTCAAAAAAATGTAACAAAATAGAGCATTGTAATCTCTATTTTCCCTGAAAATTTAAATAGAATCATATGTTCAATATGATACTTTCTTCCGTAGTTAGTTACAGGTAAAAATGATGCATATAGATATCTTTAGTAAGTGGAAAAATTGATCAAGTGTTCGTACTTGGCCATAATGCATGCATCTTGTGCATGAGGGTTACTTATTTGAATATATTGCACTTTAGGATAAAGAGACTATTTGAGGAACAATTATCTAGGTATTTTGCATCCAAAAAGTAAGTTATAAAATCATTTAATATTAGCTAAAATATTTTATGATTAACCATTAAAATAATTCTCATTATTAAATTTGATAATATATTCATTAGAACTATTGAATTCAAATTTCCTAGAATAGAGATGGTGTCTCATTTTGATAGTGACACATATCTAGTGGTGAGTCAGAGCAATAGTGAGTTAGACTAGCATTAGGTCATATAATGATAGGTTAGTTCTAGCAGTGACTTGTGTTTAGTGGTGAATCATCTCAATAGTAACTCATATCAATAATGACACATCTCAATGGTGACTTATCTGATGTTAGGTCACCATCAGTGGTCACTCATTTCTAGTGGTATGCAAAGTCTGACAGTGACTCAATCTTGATGGTGACTCTTTTCCAGTGGTGAGACATTCATGGTGGTGAATCATATTCAACAGAGAGTTTTTTCTGGTGGTGAATTGTCCTAAATGGAGAGTCTTTTCTAGAAGTGAATCATCTTCAATGGTGATTCTTTTTTTGAAATGAATAATCTTCAACAATGAGTCAAATTCAACAGTGATGCAAGTCTAGCGGTGGTTCATTTAAATACTTATCCAAAATTTCCTATAATAACTTATATTATAAAATGCTATCATAAAATATTTAAACCATTAAACACATAATAAACATGATTTTGTGATAATTAAAATAAGTGTTCCAACATAAGTAAAATTAAAAAATATATATATCATATCTTACACAACCACAGGTCCTCCCAACCCATCAATATCCACTGCATAAATTTTTCCATGGCCAACACCTCTATCACACTAAACTTCTTGTGTGCCTTAAGATTTTCAATAATCATTTTCTTCTAACTAAGGATTATGTATATTCTTGGGTTTAACTCTACTACCACAAATCTATATTTTAGTTCTACCGGGTTACGGATGTTTCTACTACTAGAAAGGTATGGGTGGATATTTCCATTTATATAGTGGAATTTTCACCATCACACTACACTTTGGTTCACATTTACCATCTTGATTTAAGGGGAAAATAAATTATTGATGGCCTCTACCTATATAGGAATAAAAAGACACATCACTACTTTGGTATAAGTTTATAGAGTAAATGGACTACCCTATTATGGATCTTAGTTCATAACCCTCTCTCAAATTTTCAATTTATCCACACCTCACCAAGAATAAAATATAGATAATATGAAAAAAATCTCATGATATTCCCTACATAATCATTAATAGTATAACTTTCTTATTGGATGGAAAATATCTCATACTAATGCTCTGATCAAAGTGAAAAAGTCAAAATCTCCTTGAAAATTAGTCACAAAACTATCTCTACTAAACCATATCTATATTATAATCTCTAAGGTATAACATCCACTATTATTGTGAATACCCATGAAACAATCTATGTATTAATTAGATCCAATTCTCTTAAATTTCCAAAATAATCAAGAAGGTTATCTCCACGTCATTTTCTTCTTATCAGAAACATAAGCCTCATAATATGGTAGTTTCTACCAATTGAACTCTCATAAGGTAACACTTTATGCCCCATAATAACTGAGGCTTCCCTTTGACAAATATCTATAGGTTTATTCTATATCTTCATCAATCTATCTCACAAATTTAATGCACAAGTGATATAACTATATGTAAAAAAGATATTTGTGTACAAGGAAAATGTATATGTCTTAACTTTCTATACCAAAAGACCAATCAAAATAATAATTCAATGTAAAACACACATAATCGTCATGATCTGATACTATATAATTCATAAACTCATACCTATATAACTACCCTACTAAAAATACACCACTCCTCTAGTAACAATAGATAAAGAATTAGAGTCTATACTAAGAATCATAGAGTCCCTATGTATATATATCTAGTTTTCTTGGACTACTTCACACACTATGTGCAATAAATACATCAGCCTTACTAACCCATGCAATACTCACCATTTACTATTTCAAAATCCAACCTATAATAATCAACCTAACACTATTTTTTCACATACCAGCCTCTATAACTTCTTATGAGATAGAAATGAGATCGAGAGTGACCCTAAAATCCCCCTATAAAAGGTCATAGGTTTTAAGCTAGAACCAAGGGTATAAAATAATATTTATGGGAGGAATTGTCCTTATTTATTTTAAAATAACAACCACAATCACTATAAACTAGATCTAATGTCAAATAAATGAACATGTTCATAAATATGTCACACACAAAACAAAATTATCCAATAAAATCAGAGGAAAACACTAACTTGTGACTAATTCTACTCCCAACTATGCCACCTAGTACTATAACTAACATCATCTAACACAACCTTCAATATACTTTTGTAAGTATGGTAATCAATAGATAATAATAGGGTGAGTATACAAGTATACATGGTGGGTTCCTCCTCTAACCACTCATGCGTCAAGTGAATATTAATAGTAAATTCAAATTGAATGACATGTATAAAAACTAATAAATTATATATAATAGTAATGAGAAATAATATCACAATAAAACATATATGGGTTATTCAGCATACCCTCCACATCAACTATGATGGTTTTTATTTTTTGGTATTCCACTTTTATATGATTGGTATTTTAGAGGATGAAAATCATTTGAGATGTATCTAATATAGATTGTTTTATTTTTTATATATTTTTCTTTGTGTGTTTTATGGGTCTTGGTGATAGAAGAGGAAGATGAAGAGTTTAATTAAATGAGAAATTCAACCTAATATGAAAACCACATCATGATGTATTAAAACATATCTTCATTAGTATCAGTGATGGGAAAATTCAGTAAAGTGTTCATGGATTAAGAGAGATGAGTTTGGAAAAGCTATTATTGTTCATGACTTATGAAACATGTCATGGTTTTTGAGATTATTTCCTATTTTAAGTAGAAAAATTTTCATTTCAAGAAATGTCTTAAATAATATTAGGTGGATCTATTAAAATTTTGGTCAAGGAAAACATGACATTTTGAATGAAATCATTTTTGTTATATTATGATGTGATTTTAGTGATTTTTCTAGTGAATACAAGGAAGGTGATCATTTCATAGTCTTGAGTTGTGTTTTTTGGGAAGTTTTTAAGATAGATCATAATTTTATTAACCACGTAATTTTTAAATGAAAATATACATTGATTTAAATAGGAGATTAGTTTTAGAATATAAGAGATAAAAATAAACTATCTTATTATTTTCAGACCAAGATTTAACTAAATGAAATGTGATGTATTTTAAGTGAACATGTCATGGTTTTAGAAAAAATATATTAAAATTGTGGGTAAATCATCAAAACCTGATTCTTTGCTCTCAAAACATTGATGTGGCCTTCAGGTAGAACAAAGGGTGATTTATGTGATGTTTTTTAGGTTTTTTGGAATCAATTTATGGATTTATTCATGATAGTGACCTAATTAAATATTAAATTGATGATAAGTGATACATGTGATAAACATATTTGTGCACTTTTTATTCTTAGTTTCTCTTGGGATTAGTATTTGGATGAATGATTCATAGTATTTCATATCATGGATAGAGATTTATACTTTTGGAGACACATATTGATGGATGATCAATTAAATGATCTATATTTGATGAGGTAGGGGACTATAACATCTCTCTTATAAATATTTAATTAATATTTATAGTTTGGTTAATTTGGTGGTGTGTAATTATGTTGAAATATATGAAACTAATGATAACAAAATTGATGGGGTATATGTGTTAATGGAACTGTTAATGACATTGAATGCTAAATTTAATATAAATATAGTAATTTTGGTAAAACATTCAGAAATAAATTGGTTTATCTTATAATTAGACTAAGAAGATAGTGAATGTAGGATGATAAAAAAAGGGGAAGTAAAGAAAATTGATTTATTTTTTTAAATTATTATGAGATTTATCTAAGTGGTTTGATATTTTTATGTTGTTGTGTATAATAGTGGTCATGGTAGATTGTGTGTGGTGAATTGTTAGAAATCATAAGGATTAAGGGTGTTCTATATGGATATGAGGTGAAAAGATAGAAATAATAGAGTACTATCTAAGTGTGGATCACTGAGGAAGATTTCCCAGTGACATGTGGATGTTATAGAAGATATGGGATAAATAAATGGGGGATAGTGAAGGTTGTTTTGGTTGATGTGTTGTGGTTTTTATTGAGCTATAAATTATGGTTATTTGTTGTGGTTTTTTTTGTGAATTGATTTGTGTGGTCAATTATATGATGGTGTTGATATATTTTAGAATTTTGTTAACCATATTTGGTAATATCATGAAGTCATTATTTAAGGGATGTGGGTTTCCCTTATACTGATGTGATGTGAGGGATATTTTATTCCTTATTGATGATATGAAAAATGGATATAGTATTCCCATAATAAATGTAGTTATTATTTTTGTATTTATATCACTCTATAGTTGTTTGTGTTTTTATTATATTTTCCTCATTATAGAGACAAATGGTTGGTGTGGTTGTAGAAACTACCTTTATAGGTGTGAATAAAAAGAGGTGGTGATTGATGTCATGATTGTGGTGTTGTGATTTTGGTGATATAGATAAGGTAGTGTATGATATATAATGGTGGATTGTTTATACTATTTTTTTCTTAATTATAAATATATATATATGTATTATTTACATTTATATATGTCATTCAGTTAGTTTTTTCTATTCTTATTCACTTGACATAGGAAAGGTTGAAGGAGGAACCTTTTAGGTATATTTTTTTACCCACCCTATCATTTTTTATTAATTTTCTAATTTTCAGGATCATGTTGAGGGTGGTGTCGTGAAATTCTAGTTTGATCACATAGTGTTTTAGCCAAGAGTAGAAGGATTGATTAATTAGAGTTCCCTTTATATTAATATTGATTTGATTATTTATTTTTATTGAAATTACTCATGCATATATTTATTTGATTATCCAAGTTTGATTAGTTTTTTTCATGGTTGATATAGTGTTTACTTGTATAAAATACAGGTAATTCCTCATATATTCATGATTTATACCCTTGGTGATAGTCTCCACCCCATGAACTATTGGAAGTCAGCTTAAAGATTCACTCTCAGTATCATTGGTGAGTTATTATGAGTTATGATGGGATTTGGATGTGATAGAATGGTGTCATATATTTTCACTAATGGAAAATAGCCTATAATAATGGTTTGGAACAATTGGTATAGGTCCCCAAACCATTGGTATAGCCTATACCATGGTTTGGGAAGCCATTGGGTGATTTCTAATGGGGATAGACCTATCCGAGTGGTTTTAAAACTATTGGTATAGGTCTATACCAACGGTTTTACCCAAACCCTTAGGATAGGTAAATATTAAAAAAACATTACAGCAGAGGTTTGAACCCACAACCTGCATGTTATATATCAAATACTTTACCAATATTCTACAGTTACCTTTGGTAATATATTTGGATATATATATGTGTGTGTGTGTGTGTGTGTGTGTTTAATTTATATATTGATTTATTTGATGATATTCGACATAAGAATTCATAAAAAATAAGGATACATAACCCAAAAGTTCTGGGAACCATTGGGATAGGTACCAACCCTATCCCAATGGTTTTCCAAAACCATTGGGAAAGGTTTTATCAAAATGGTCTATCCTAACGATTTTAGAAAACTGTTGGGATAGCCATACCCTTTCCCAAAAATTTTCCAAAAATGTTGGGAAAAGTGGTGTCAAAGTGGCCTATCCTAATGGTTTTGGAAAACTGCAAGAATAGCCATACCCTTTCCCAAAGGTTTTCCAAAACCGTTGGGAAAAGTGGTTTCAAAGTGGACTATCCTAATAGTTTTGTAAAACCATTGGGATAGCCATTACCTTTACCAACGTTTTTCCAAAACCATTGGAAAATGTGGTGTCAAAGTGGTCTATCCTAAAGGTTTTTGAAAATTGTTCAGAAAGGGGTCCCATACCAATGGTTTTTACAAACCGTTGGTATAGGTTCATTGGTATAGGTTGGATTTATATTATTTTTTATTCTATAAAGAAATATTAAGTAGGAATTGGTGAGGATTGAATGGGTGGTCAAGTTATCAAAATACTTAGACATAGTATGTGAAGTATATTAAGATAGTCGAATCAATGTGTTTAAGGCCCCTTTGAATCTAATTATGGTATTTTATTTTTTAAGAATCATTGCTAGAGGGATAGTTTACAATCAATAGGGTAATTATATTGGTGTGAGTTTAGGAATCCTATAGTCACTGGATATTATGGTTTCTTGTGTTGTGCATTGAACAATTATTTTTTATTGATTTTAAGGTAGTTTATCTAGGTACATACACATTTTAATTAGGGTGAGATGTTTTTTTACTTGTAATTATGCCACCTATTCTTTATAATCATGAAGTATATGGAGAGATGGTGTAAGAGGAACATGTGCTTTATGATATGTGGAGGATCCTATATGAGTGGAAGCATGGAGAGTCACTTAGCAAGAGTTACAATGATATAACTACCAATGAATTTGGAATCTCATTAGTAAAAAAATTGTTGAAAATGATGACTTTATAATATTTATTATTTATAACACACTTTATAAATGATTTCTTATATTTATTATTTTATAAATGATATAAAAATCCATTAATAGAAGTTTCTTATAACGGTTATTAAATAATTGATGTTAAAAAAATTACATCAGTTATGTAACAACCTATATAAAGAAAATTATTTTTGATATTGGTTATAATAATAATCTATGTAGAAAATCACCCAAAAAAGTTAAAATGTCACACCTGATATTTATTTTCATTTCAATCATTCACCCCAGTTAACTCTTCCTCAAACCAAACCCTAAACCCTATGTCATTGAACCTTTATGCCACCAATTCCCTTAATCCACTATTATCCACCACCCTTGACCACTCTCCACCATCCTTTTCTATTTTTCATCACTCTTTTCTATATTTCATTGTCCCTCAGGTTATACAATTTCTATTATTTTAGTTTTTTTAATTGTCTTATTTTTCTCCAATTTGTGTGAATGAATTATGTCTTGTAGAAAATTTTTTTGGTTGATAAATTTTTCCTATCACTACTATAAAATGACCTTATACCCATAGTTTTGGAAAAAAACATGGGTATAAGTCACCCATATACCCACAATTTTCAAAAAACCGTGGGTATAGGGATGGAATGGGAACCTATACCCATGGTTTTTTCAAGTCCTATACCCACGGTTTTTTCAAAAACTATGGGTATAGGATTTTTTTAAATACATATACTCATGGTTCTCCAAAAACCATGGGTATAGGTAATTTTTATACCCATAGTTTTCCAAAACCATGGGTATGGCTTTTCCGCATTAAGGTGGGAAAAAATTCTTCAGGAACACCTATCGCCATGGTTTTCCACCTATATTCACAATTTAGATAAATATATATAAGTAGATATATATTTATATACCTATAATACAATGTGGTGTAGTGTTTGGGTGCGTGAATTGTACATATGAAGTCTAGGGATCGAAACTTGTGGCCGAAAATTTTTTAAAACCTATAGCCACAATTTCAAAATCGTGGGTATATGGTTAATTACATGTTTGAATACACCTATTCCAAAATTTTTAAAACCAAGGGTATAGAATTTTGAACTTTGGGTATAGATTATATCTATACCAATAGCTTAACAGGACACGGTTTTTTTAACTATGGGTATAGGCGCCTTTTCTAGTAGTGTAGGGGCCATTATCTTCATGTTGGTTCCAAGATTTTGATTTAATTGTAAATTTTAGGGTTTTAGATCAAAGAAAATGATTATGTTTCTACATTTTTTTTATTTTATATTTCATTGTTTTAAAATTTGATATCACACCAATATTATGATATTTTATTATTATTTCATTTGGGAAATATTTGTTCATTGGTAAAGTTATAACTCTATAAGTTTAATCTTTAGAATGATATGTTGTGGTCATGGTATCCCATTACTTCTAGTGTTTATTTTGAAAATTTTTGTTTAATTTTTAGTCTATTTAATGATATATCTATTGTTTTATTACTATTTTTTCTATTTTTACATTTAGTCATTCAATCAATTTCTATATATTTAGAACAATCTTTATTATGTCACGGACTATCTATTATGCTTCTTGTATTCTATGATTGTGATTTTTAGTTTACCCCAGTAACATTTCACCTTTATTTTGTTTTAATTTTGATATAATTTGTAAATAAATATATTCAAGTTCAACTCTTTACCTAAAGTTTCTCATATCTATATGCCCCCTCGATTTCATCATTTTTTTCCTTTTAATGATTTTTTTTATTTGTTTCTCGAATTTTTCTTCTTGGAAATTCATATACAGCATAATCATTTTTAATGAATAATGAATATTTAATGGGTAATGATTCCATTTATCTATGGGTTATTTTTAAATAATGAATTTCTTTTATTATATATATTAGATATATGGGGTGAAATTACAAATACATACACACACACCACACACCCATTGGCCTAATGAGAAGGTCATATTCTCCCCCACCCAGAAAGAAACCCATCCTATTTATACCTTATTATATAGTCCATGAAGACCTTTTTTTATTTTTATAATGATCACAAACCCTTTATTATAAGGAACAATGACCCGCAATTCTCAGATAACCATCACAGTAAACACTTCAATTGCAGCCCCAATCATGACCAGCCTCTACCATCAAGAAAAAGTTCTCTTATAGTAATAGATGTGGCCCTCCATCACAAAATACTATCCCAAAAAGGCTTGTTCCAATGGATGATAGTTTCATAACAGCCTCTCAAAGCTTGATGAAGGAACATTAACTGAGATAGTGTCATTTTTCTATCATTGTTGACGCCACTAGCATACTCCCTGCACTGCTCACAGTTGGGTCTGTATAAATCTCATTGCACCACTTATGGATAAAAGGTTTCCACCTTATTTTTTATCCTTACATCCCTATCATAGGTCCACCCTTCTTATTTTCCCGGTATCACTACTACTCGACATCTTTTATGGCCTTATGGTCATCAGAGGTGGATATACCTACAACATCGTCAAACTGAAGTCCTTTTTCTACCTATACACACGGTTTCCATAATCACCCTCCATGGTTAGTCATCCCCATTCATTAGTCTCTCTCCTATATCCAAACAATGTTGCTGCCATCATATTTTTTTATCATCTGTTACTCTCATGGTCAGCATACACCACCCACCTGGTGTCCTCATTCCATGATTTCATAAAATATGTTTTTAAATTTTTTAAATATATAATATATTTAATATTTATAATAGTTTTTTTAGTTTTTCTACCATTATTCTTATTATTATTTTGAAAAAAATATTAATTTTTATTGTTATTTATGAAAGTAAGATTTAATTTATAATTTCAAAGTATAGTAACTTATGCTCAATACTTAAATTTTTTTATAATTAATAATAAATCATAGTATTATTACTACATGGTGAATATATAGAAGGGGTTGATGCTTTTTTGGAATTATAAAGATAAATATTCCAAACAATGACATGTTTTTCTAGCCAAGTATAAAATATTTAAATATGAGAATTTTATAAAGAAAATAAATATAAGATCATTTAATTTGAAATAGTTTTAATCTGAGTCACCATACTTGGATTTGTAATGGTGAAATTTGGAAAAATCAAGATCTAATGATGAAATATATTTTCAAGATGATAATTCTGATCAAATTAAACAAATGACATGTGATAATGAGTTGAGAGTAATTAAGAAAACACCAATGATTAAGTGCTTATATTGTTATTCTAAAAACCAATTGTATTCAAGTTTTATGAAGTTTTTGGTTTTATCATAATATTTGTAAAATTGAAATCCATAAATGAATGGAGTCAATAAATTTTTGTATAATTTAAATAGATTTTGAAATACATTCTTTCTAAAGATAACGAACTACTATATTAAAATTATAATTCAAAAAAAAATTATGGTCGATAGAAATAGGTTACAAGGTGATACATGTCTACCTCAATGACTTGAGTTATATCAAAAAGAATGTGTATTTCGATTATAATATTCTAAATATAGGTCATCGTTGTATAAGTTTAAATAGAAATCATAGGTTGATTTATCTATTATGTTATGTATTAAAACTCATACTATGAAATATTTTTATCTTACTATAATTTCTTTTTTTAAAATATTTATTTGATAATTCAAATGATTCAAAAAGGTTAATATGGAATGGAAATGAGTTAATATTTAATGTAAATTTACATTAACCAACTAATTGTCTATAATGGAAGAAAATTGATAAAAAAATTCCCATATTTGGAAATGATGTTAAAAATATGAAACTGATACTATGAAAAGATGGATTGAATTCATATCAAAGACTTATAGCAAACAAATTTCATGTATTATTTTATTGGTAATTTAAAACTTATCTTCTTAATTTTATATTAAGATAAAATATATCATGTTGAGTTTAATGATTTCTAGACCAAAAAAGACTAGAAATTATAATGATGTTTACTTATAACCATTAATTTATGATTTAAAATGATATTAATGTTTACTTCCTAGAATATGGAAATTTATTTGGATAAATTTTTAAATAGTATAAATCTTGTCCAATTTGTGAAAAGGTACTTCATGTTATCGACTGCAACAAGGGATAAAAAAATTGTACATGAGTCATTAATGGTTTTTATCTTTGGATCACTCTTATCAATGGTAAGAAACTCAATATATCATATGAATTTTATATTAATTCAAATCTTTTTTCAACTTATTAGTATTTAGATAGGGTTAAAAACATTGATGTTGCATTAAGAAAGTCACACAGATCTTGTAATGACAAAAATATATGGAATAAACTGTCAATATTTTTTAATCTTTCATACTATATATATCATGAGGCTAAAAATATCATTGATTTGATACATTTTTAGAATAATATATATGATAGTTTTTTTATAACATTATTATATATTAAAGGAGAGACTAGGGTTGGTTTAAATGTAAGATTGGAATTTTTTTCAATGACAACATGTTGGGAGTTAGATCCCACTACTAAAGGAAAACAAACATACTTGTCCCTAGATTTTCAAAAATTATCCAAGAGGGAGAAAATATAATTTTTACAATTACTCTATGGTATCAAAGTTCCTCAAGTTTATTCTTCAAATATAAAAAAATCTTTAAAAGATTTGATAAAAATAGGTATGAAATCACATTACTTTCATGTTATGATGAAACAACTCATACCAGTTTCATTATGTGGAATACTACCCATCATTGTAATATTGGTTATCGTCATGTTGAGTTATTTTTTTATTTCCATTTTTTAACAATTTGAGGGATCTGAATTCATTGAAAATTTTAGATAATGATGTATTAAATATACATTGTCAACTAAAAAATATATTTTCTTTTTATTTTTGATATCATGGTGCATTTAATGGTTTATTTTTGTGTGAGAAATAAATATTTATAGCCATGTATACTTATGTTGGATACATCCTTGTGAAAGGTATATGAGTATATTCATAGTCTGTGATAAGAATCCATATAAACCAAAAACCTTAATTATTAAGAAGTTTATTTCAAACAAGATGGCAGAGCTTTGGGAAATTAATTATCTATAGTGGAGCACATCAGTTTTATTATATATTTCTAATAAATTGTTATTTTAATTGTAAATGGGGTATATGGATTGAAAATAAAGTTACTAATGGGTGAACAAATAATGCAGACACATTTATAAATCTTGAATAATACAAAGTATGCTCATCCATATATAACATTTCATATTTTTCATGAACCAAATCGAATACACTGGTACACCAGTACCCGAGTCAATCATGTCATATCCCAAATGGATTTTCTGATTCCTATAGGTTGGAGAATAACACCTTGCATTATATTAATCATCAAAAGGTACAATTTTTCCATAATAACAAAGCATTCATACATAATAGAAGAAGATATAACAATACACATTCGGTATTCCAAACACTCCTCAAGTAGAAATTAACATAAATAGATAGATATGTCCCAAATTAAAACATCATCCAACAAACATCACATCAACATAAATAAAATATCCCACAATCCCCATGTGACAAGTGGACCATAACTCTTCCAGTCAACATCATGAATCTAGGGTCCCATGAATCAAGTACACCCTCTACCTCCCAGTGGCACTTTCTCTTTTCCTGGACTTGGCATAACAGAATCTACAAATTACCAAAGAAAAAGGTAGGGTGTGAGAAAAACAGCCTAGTAGGGTCTCACCAATTTTTCAATAAGAAGTTTTAATAAAAATAAACCATATCTTCTTCAATATAAATTAATATAATTCATGGTAAATTATAAACACATTTTCAACCAAAAACATGATTTAAAATCAAGTAGATGGAAAATATATCAAAGATAGACTTAATTTAAAAAATTTCATAAAAATAGAAAGGATATGGAAGAAGAAATTTCATAATCACTATGATATAATAATTATATCAAAACCTAGTAACATGTTCATAATACTTTAGATAAGTTAGTTTTTGGTTATAGGATACTCACACTACTCAGTTGATCATCATGACTCAAAGTGTGTGGACACATCCCTAAGTCTCAATCCATCAGGTTAATCACTCAACACCCCATCTAAGGGAAATCATGTTGAACTTAGTTTAGTTATATTTTTCATTATCAATTAAATACTAAGAATTTAGTGTCATGGAATACATGTCCTAATCACCAACTAACTACTCATGCTCACATGTTCTTTTAATCAATTAATCATGGGAAAATCAATTCAATTAAATTAAAATCATCATTCATAGTATAATTTCCCAAACTCAAGTTTCAAAATTACATTTAAATTTTAAAACCAAATCAAAGGTTTTCATAAAGTCCATTCCTTTAAAATTAATCTTTCATTTAAATCTATTTTTATCAATAATCAACCACAAATTATTTCTCATTTCAACCCATATATTCTCAAAATCACAAAAAAAATTCCAATACCATTAAAAATATGTTTGATTAAAAAAATCATTTACCTTTGAAATTAATCATAAAAATAATCAAAATTAAAATTTATAAAATAATTGAAACTTTAATTTCAATTAAAAAAGAAATAAAGGTTTCAACTGTTGGAAAAATCGTTACAAAACCACCTACCTTTTTATTACACAATAAAACAATCAATCAAATACATAGTATGGATCCCTAAAAGCTAGAAATGGGATGTTAAAATATTAATGTGTTAAAAAATATTTTCCAAATAAGAAATATATGTGGGTATTGAGTGAGCATAAGAAAGAATCATAGTTTAAAGAGACCATACATGGTAGATCTGATGCATAAAAAAATTACATGGTCAGTGGATGATCCAAGTTTAAATGTGATAAAAT
The DNA here is from genome assembly GCA_963277665.1 of Viscum album. Taxonomy (NCBI): domain Eukaryota; kingdom Viridiplantae; phylum Streptophyta; class Magnoliopsida; order Santalales; family Viscaceae; genus Viscum; species Viscum album. The sequence continues at coordinate 218,549,803 of OY728147.1, forward strand.
TTTCAAGGTATGATATTAATGGAAATTCATTTTATACCAAAGATTAAGACAATATAGTGGTGTTCATAATTTTGTTTTATTGGTATTCACTAAAGCAATTAATTTTTCAATTGAAAATTTCAAAAACTCAATATTTATATTAATTGTATAATATAAATTTATTAAATATATATGGGAAATTGATCATATTAAATTTTGAGTTCCTATGTTCAATTGTAAATGGGTTTTTTATTACATTTGTGTTAAGGATGATGAATTCTGAATGACATTAGTATATTTTAATTGATCAGAATACACATATATCTGTTTTATCATGGAAACACATGAAAACATATTGTTTATGTTCTCAATCCATCAAATGTGTAGTGGTATATCATTTTTCAAGGAAAATGGTATTTTAGTAATGAAAAAGTTATCGGTGATGATGAATTAGGTGATATTCCTACAGCCATGTAAATATTATTAGATTATATTGATGACCATCGAATATACATGGTTTTCTTCATATATAATGATCAGGAATAAGGAATATAGGAAAATAATCCTTTAGTAATCCCCTAATATAATAGATACTATATACCTATTTTTTGTTTAAATTTTTAAATTTTAAGAAAAATGAGATATATTATTTACAATTTTATTGTTTATTTAAGTCATATATTTTAACAAATATGATAAATTGTTTGTTTAGTACTCAAAAATTAATTTCATATAAATATCGATTTTCTTTGATATTTTTAGGATTTTAAATATTACTTAAGTTTATTTTATTATATCAATATCATTTCATATCTCATAAATGTTATTAGAATTTATTAGCATTTTATTTAACTTTTTTAATTAATATGATAAAAAATTGTGTTTTGTTTTGTTTTGTTTTTTTTTTGAATCACTTTCTTATTGTTTATCAGTTTTTTATGTAATATCAAGATATGTATGATCTTTTAATAATTTCTTGTTAATTTTATTTATAGTAATGAATCAGATAAAATAGTTAAGTCATATCGATGTTATAGGGAGGACCCCCCCCCCCCCCCGACATACTTCTGGTGTGGAGCCTCCTCATTCCTTTTTATAAGAGCATATTGATTCTATAGAGAAATAGAAGGTTTATAAAGTTGTTAAAAGTGGTATCACATGTTTACCAAAATTATCACTTGCTCATAGAAAGGAGTAGAGAATATCTATTGAGTTTGATAGTAAATGAAATCATATAGGTACAAATTCAAATAATTTATAATTTTTATATCTATGAAATCTTGAGAAAAAATAAACATTTTTATTTATTATTAGAGAAGTGTTGACCAAAAGACACTATCTCGGCTATGGGAGACCATTTTGGTAGGTTTCTTTATTATTATTTTATTTGTCATGAAATGTTTTTAGTAATATAGATTATTTTTTTCTTCTCACTTACAAATTACATGTGATTTACCTAACACTAATGAAGTTAGGAAGAGATGGTTATCATATATTAAAAGAAGATTGAGGGGTTTTAAATTAACACAACCTTTGGATTTCATTTTTAGTCGAGGAAAAAATTAAAATCCATGTAAAATATATGGTTGTTTATTTGAAGATACATAAAAGAAGTTTGTTGAAATTAGATTTCCAGAATCATTTTTGGTAGGTGAAATTTCAACTATTTGAAGTGATTTTTTTATAATCACTAAAAATTATCATATGAATGATTTGTTCTTCCTTTATTAATAGTAAATGAGGAGATATAATCTTGATATAGAATAAAATAACATGTACCCTCATACATTATCTTGGGGAGGGTATTTTTTACTTAAAGAAAAAATGGATACTGAAAATTTTAAAAATTTATAGTTGAGTCTTCAGGCTCTTCGAAGATTTTCTCTCCTCCCCCATATATAGACATAAAAATTACAAAGTATATATGAATAAAATGGGAAAATATATTACAGAAGAGTAAAATTTTATAGCTAAAAATATTTTTAGAAGTAATTTAAGTTATTTATAAAATATTTATATGTTGTAACTCTGATAAATTTTTAAAAAAAATATTCAGAGGAATCCCTTGAAGAGTGTATCACATAGGGGGCCATCATACCTAAGAGTAGGGAAGATATTTTGGATATTTTATTAGGAAAGTTTAAAACTTATGCGGTATATGTGGATTCATGGTTAGTATATCTATTAAAAATTATTCAGCAATTTTGGTACTTCTTTGAAGGTGGATGTATATAAGAAAAAATAGACTCTTTAAAAGTTAATGTTATAGATATTAATGAGATGATAGGGTATGAGATTAGATCATTGGTACAATAAATGTTTACCGGCATAGATATATTCAATCTATATATCCCACTCATTCGCCTCTACCTTCTTATATAACTTCTCCACCTCCCCCTTCATAGTTTCTCATCTACTATGAGTTATATATTTAACATCTCTAGTATCATATTGTAGCATATTGGATCATAAATTATATTTTGGATACCTTACATCATCAGTATATGAATATGTAATGACTTAGGGTAATGGTACTTGATATTATAGATGCATCATTTAGAGTATTTTTCCCTACTAATGTGGTTTCTACAATTGGAAAGAATGCCAAAAAATTACTTTTTTCATATATACTTGTACAAAAACTTACCATTGAGTTATGAATAGATTATATAATTTATTTAATATTATTTTTAAATTTATTTTAATATTTTAATATATAAATATATATTCTAAGAACACGTTAAATTTAAATATGTATTGTATCAAACGTAACAACATGTTGAGGCCCCATAGACTTCACATACTATTTTTTATAAAGTTATTTCTACATTATCATCATATGTATTTATTTTGTTGGATGTTTATTTAGATGAAAATGACTGATGACATTTTTTGCCATGATTGTCTATTTATGATTTGTAATAAAGATATCTTGGATCTTGGAGTTGTACATATGTTGGGCCTTGCAAAGATGCAAGTCTTTTATATATAAGTCGATTATCATATTTCTTTCAATTATATCAAATTGATCTAATTTAAAAACTATTTTTTATTAGGTGTCTTCATACACATTTTTTTCACTATGATATTATGTCAGCGTATATATTCATGTACTCGCAATTTATTTCTCTAGTAATGAAAACAATTCAGGATGAATAAAGAACATAATATTTTTTCTAAAATATTTCATAATGAATCAATTAAGTGTTAGATGATTCTTTATCTTGATGGGTATGAAATATAAATTTCATTATAGGAAAATTTCTATTAACTAGATAAATATTCACATAATTTTTTGTATATTAATGGATATTGGAAGTTTTGTGTTTTGTGTTTTGTGGCCATAAGAAAACACCACTTACTAGTTATGATCTATACATGGTGACATTCAAAAAAATATTGAAGAAGCTTTATAGAAGTAATCTTGATTATTTTAATGATTTTATATTATAATAAATTTTTATTTTATTTCATATTTATCATTTTCAAGTGGGGAATGGAAGTATTATTATTGATTAGAAAAGAAAATGTAAAAAGAGATGTATTATGTGTGGACAAAGTTAAGTTATTTTATAATAAATTTTATTTTATAGATACTTAAAATATTATTTTCAATTGAAAAAATATTTTTAAATATAATTTCCATTATCAAAAAAGAGTATTTAAATGTTTGTATTATGTTCTGATATTTATGTATGACATAATTACAATTGGGATTGTTATACATTTTGACAAGGTTAGGTTATATTATCAATTTTCCTTATATTTATCATATCATTATGTTGATAATAAATATTGAATAGTTTCCTTATAATATTTATCTTTTTTATAATCATAAAATATCTAATAGGAATGATCTAAATCATATATGAGAAGTATGTGATGATAATTTTACAATATTGATTCAGATTTAGTTTATCTATTTATATTTTTAATGTATATTTTTATATTCTAACTATAAAATAGTAAATCTGTATTAATTGTAACCAAGTTGTGATATAAATAGTTATTATATAATTATACTAGATGTTATGATGCTATAATTTTTTGTTATTTGCAATAGTTTTCTTATATTACCAATTTGGGTATTACATTTTAAAATAATTGTTAAACAAATATATTGTTTTTTATATTGGTAATTTTTATAATAAATGTAATAAATATATTTCACATCAGTTATAAAATATCCAATATGTAATTTAGTTTTCAATATTAGTTTTTCTAAATTAATGGTTTTAAAAATTATCTTCCATATTGGTTATTTTATAACTGGTGTTGAAATTTCCTTGATTTTGCATTTTAGATGGTTTTTCAATGTCTGTTATGATAATAAATGATGTGGATGGTAGTTTTAAAAATTATTTAAAATAAACAATGTAAAATAACTTGCTTAAAATATCACTAATAAAGACACTTCATGTTAATTGATGTTAAAAACCATTTTATATTTGTGTGTATTTGAAACAAATAAATTCATATATGGTAGTAGGAAGTGGAGATAACAATTCAATTGATCCAGGTAGTTGAGGAACACTCGATTCCACTGGTAGTGAGCTTATCACATGGAGTAACATGGTGGTAGTAGAAATTGTATATAAAAGATCGTTATATATATACAATTAAGTGGAGACGATTTTGAGATCAACTCTATGAGTAGTTCTTGGTTTGAATGTTTTTATTAGAGTGGAAGAAGGATATACTGTCTACACAATAGAAAATATCAAATATTTGGAAGTATGGGGTGTATTTTATGAGTTTTTTTAGTATTCTCATTGTTTTTATGTTAATAAGGATTGGATAGCTCTAAGACCTGAGATATAGTGGTAGGATAGTCCATTTATCTATATAGAGGTGTTTAGGAAAATAAAGGTCATTGGGGGGACTTTGGTTAAGATCAGTGGTGTTTACAGTGGAGGGTGACAAATCTTGATGTTCGGTTGAGAATAAAGGAGGCACCCTTCACCATTAGGGTGGTTAAACCATCAAAATAGTCCCCCTCCTTCATGATTATTGGGAAAGATTAGTTCATACCCCTTGATTTTTGGAAGTGTAGTGATTTTTTAATCTTATGGAGGTGAAAGAAATCAACAATTCATGTACCATTCATATCATGGAGGTCAATATAAAATAGAGTATTTTGTAATGGTATATGGGTAACCCTGTAAACCATAGTAGTAACCCTGAATGTTTATTTTCATAAAGCACTAATGACCAGATATACTACAAATAGAGGGTGGTGGTGGTAAGATTTAGCACTAAAATATTCCTTATCTTAGGGATAGTGGAATGATCAAAGGCTAGGGTAGTAAATAAGGGATGACAATGTGGTAGATGAGTTGGTCATGTGAAACTACATATAGTATAAGTTAATGATATAGGATGTTTTTAAGTATTTGGAGGTAAAATATGTGTCTTTTTTAACTCTTAAATCTATTTTATTTGATTCTAGTGCATCACATTCATTTATTACCCATGTATTATTAAGAACATTATAGTTTCCTGTATAGTGTCACTATTAACCTATAAATTTATCTACTCGAGTGGGAAATCAATCGAGGATATTTGAGATGGTTCATGGGTGTGAGTTCATGATGGGAGGTGAATATACAAAGTAGGATCTATTCATATTTCGTATGAAATAATATGATATTATACATTGAATGGATAGGTTTAATTTTGTATGGGATAGTTTTAATTACTAAATAAGTAAAGTGATTTCTTATAACATAAGTTAAGATCATGTGGTGGACATCAACGGAATGGATTTTATCATAGTAAAACTCATTTTATTACATATCATCTTAGAATTTTAATACTTTTGGCACCTAAAGTGTAAGTAAAGGAGATTCTAGGGGTAGTAATAAATTTTATTGATGACTTCCCTGATGAGATTATGACTTTTTCACCAATGTGAGGGACTAAGTTTGATATAGAACTATATTCAGTTACATCCCTAATTTTTATGATTACTTATTTGATAACACCTACTAAGATTTGGGTTATATGAATTAAAATTTACTATATATTTAAAAGGGGTTTTATTTACCCTAGTGTATCTACATGGGGGCCCTAATATTTTTTTCCAAGAAATTTGATTGTATTTTGATGTTATTTAGTGATTATTAGGTATTGAACTAAGTTATTGTATAAAATCAGTATACTCTATTGTGGAATTATGAATTATTTGATCAATTAGAATAAAATAGTTAGTTCTCAAAGATATAATTATGGTTGTGATATGATCAGATGAGGTTAAAGGATGATAACATTCAGAGGACATTTTTTGGCATCTATATGGACATTTTTAGTTCCTAATGATTCCCATCAGAGTAATAAATACACTAATGTTAATTATAGGATTGGTTCATTGGGTTTATAAGACTTGTCTTGATCGATTAGTTGTGGTATTTGTCAATATTTTCTTGGATTACTCAAGGACTAAGTATGATAAGGTTAATCCTTCTCATTTAATTTTAGAGCTTCTTTGACTGTATTGGTTGTATAAGAAGATGTCAAAGTGAAATTTTTGGGTGTGAGAAATTCATCTTCTTAAGAATTTTGTTTCTCATTGATGAATTTTTATGGATCTATCTATCACTGAAGTTAACATTTCATGAAAATTATCAAAGAATGCCTATAAATTGAATAGATTTCTTGACTTAATTGAATATTATAAGAGGTTTTATTTTATTATCTTATATTTCAATTCCATTTTCAACTTTAACTATGATACGCCCCCACCCCCTCGGGTCATATGTATACTTTATTTTGAGATTAGTTTATACTTTGGTTCATTATAGATGTTTCTAAAAGTTGGTAATTGAAAATTTTATATTTTTTAGAGAAAAATGATAGGCACATAGTTTGTACTAACCATATAGTATGAAACTTTGTGGATCTACTTTCATTTTTCATGGTTCCAAAATGTTTATTCAAACTATGAATCTGGCCAATGAAACCATGAGATTGTCTTGGTGTTTTTATAGAGGTTTCTCAGGGCTTGATCATGTCTTTCCCAAACCATGCGTCTCTTTCTAGGTATCCATTTACCTCTATTTTTTAATAGACCGAGGCCATCCATGGTTAGCACATGGCTTTTTAAATCATGCGGCCTAACCATGCACCCTGATTCAAACCAATAAAATGTTAGAATTTACCTCTTCACCCTTTATCATTTTTATATCTAATCACATCCTAATCTCCATTTGGATCAAATTAAACTTCCCCCACTTCCCTAAAGGCTTCTCTAATTGCATCCTTAGTGATATTACTTCATTATTAATGGATCTCTTCAAGTTATGTTCCATTTTTTATATAGTGTTTTATTTTCTACTTAGATCCTCACTTGATCTCTTCTCACATTGTCTTATTAGAACCTTATTTAGTTGTGGTTGAAAATTATAGGGATTTTATTAAGAATTATTTGTTTTTATTATGGATCTTGACTCATGAGGACCCAATCTACTTATTTATTATCTTTATTCTTAATTTAAGAGTCTCTATAAAAAGGTTTTAGCTCGTTAATTACATAAAATTATTATGAATTTCTTTGGTTTGTTTAAGAAATTGTTTAATTTGAATCAAAGTGGAATTGTTTCACGAAATGAATGTTTTTAAAGGGTTAATAATTTAAAAAAATACTTTTCACACTATGTGTTCAATCAAATTTCTTAATGGTGATTTTAACTCAGAAATGTATTTTTAAGTATGGGAGTGGTGATGATTTAGTGAAAAAAAATTTATAAATTGTGATAATGGTTTTCAAAGGGTTTTGGGAAAATATAGCACATTAATAACTTTGGTTTCATTGAGAAATGTATATATACGACCTTATTATATGACACCACTAAGGTTTATTTTTTTAATATCAATAGACTGTGGAAGGACTCAATATCATTAGGATTTACATTATGCCTAGATTAGTTTTTAGTGGTCCTCTATGTGTTTGAGTATGTATTCTCATAGGCTAGATCCCAACTTGTTCTTGGTTTTATAAATGATGGTACATTTCATGTTTGGTTACTCACATGTTTATATTATAGTGTATCCATAAATGGTTTTACTTATGATTTCATGTTTTCTCACATTTAATTTCTATATTCCTAGTTTATATGAATATGAGATGTTTTTATGAAAACCAAAAGGATATTTTATTAAAATGTTTTTGATAAGTGTATTTCATGCATATATTTTATAGTGTTTTATGTATTTTATTGTGTATTTAAATTATTAATCACTCCAATTTGGGATCATATTGATTTTTTTTATGTTTTATGCCATGAAATAATATATATTTGAAAGAGGAATGAAAAGTGGAGAAAATATGAGAAAAAGATACACTTCGCACCATGAGCGACGTCAAGCAGCATGACACCAGATTTTTGAGAGAGAAACAAAGCTAGAAACTGAAGCCAACTAATTACACAACATGTAATCTAATTAAATTTCATGAAATGTTTAAATGGATTTTAGCACATAGGATAGGTCGTGACATGAAGGCACACTATGAAAGACAATTACATGTCATGAGTGAAGATTTTAGTTTGTGAAGTGATTCAAAGTTCCAAACAAGATTCGTATGGGATTCATGCATGCATAGGAAAACCTGGAGGTATTAAATGATGTGAAACCCCAGTTCACATCATGGCGATGGTGACATGTTGAAAAATAAAGACACTATGGCCATAGGTTTCGATTGAATTTTCCTATAAATACCACCCTCATCCGCCCTTTGAAGGTACTCTAGGACCAAAGGAGGCCTAGAAACACCGCCTAGAGGAGTTGCATGCACGGAGTGATGATTCAGAGCTATTCTTTACCTCCATTCTACCTCAGGTACCCAAGCTTCTCGTTATCACTATGAGCAAGTAGTCTACTTAGTATTGGGTGATGTGATTATAGGGGGATTTGATGCTTATGGGTTATTTTCATTATTTTATTCATGTTTTGGATTATTGAAACTTTGTTTATTCAATTCCAAATCTCTTTATTTTACAATCACATGACCATTGCTTTTGAATTAAGGAGTTCTATTTTCATTACATCAATTGATCATCTTACTTTGTGTATGACCATTATGAAAACTAGTACGGTTATGCTTAACCAAGGTTTTGGGTCACCTATACCTATAATTGAATCTAGTACATTACCATTATAATGGTGAAATAATAGGAATAGGGCAGGATACCAAGACCAAGGATTCCTACTGACCTAATTCCGACACCAAAACTGAATAAACCCTTGTTAATAGAATCCCTAGCACATGAACCTAAGAATCACTAAACCTTTCATGTCTCCCATATTGAATTTCAACCCAATAAATCCTACTATTTCATTCTACTTCTAAACAAATTATACATTTTCAATTTTTTTTTCCTTAATTAATTTAAAACATACACACTTTCCCTGTAGATTTGAAACTCGAATTGACTAGATACTACATTTTTAGTTAGGTTTTATAAATCGGTATACATTACTAAATTTGGTTATCCCCTTAGGATTAAACGATGCCCCACGGGCCATCAGTTTTCCTGCAAAATTGATTTATAAATTGGATTTTCCTTTAAGCTAGAACTAATCACTTAATGGTGTTATACTTTTTATAGATTCTTTGGTGAAATTGTACTAGGATTTATGCTCACACCCTATTTTTTACTTTGGTAATTTGTAGAAGTATATTTTTAGAATACATGTAAATGGAAGGATGTCTTGTAGTTTTTAAACTTCTCTTGGTTATTGTCACATTTTTAGTAAGATATATTGGTAGTGATGGGTGGTCACATGGAGAATCACATTTTATCTTGTCTTGTTTTACTTTTAGTTTTAGCCTTTTTGGATTGATGTTGTGTTTCTCATGGATGTAAACTCTTCTTCTGCATGGTACTCTGTTAGTTTATTTCCTTTTGGTTTTTCATGAGTCTTGTTTGGTTGTTTTCTTTCTCTCAACCTTGTAGTGGGGCATCTTGATTGATATATCATGTCAACCTAGGTTGGATCATTGAAAAATATTATTAGAGGGATTACCCATATATAAGTGTTAAGACACTACCTATTTTTGGTTCTGGGTCTGTGGTAGATAGGATTTAGGACCACCAAAATTCAGGTATTAAGTGTCATAGGGTGCCTTTAAATCTCACTTATGTGTCTAAAATCAATTTTTCATGGGTGGTCGGGGATTTTTTCCAATCTTGATTCATGCTGTTTAATGTTATTTAAATAAACTTTATTTGGGGTTTATTTAAATTATCCTTCTCCTTTTGAATGTTTTTTATTTCATTAGATAAAACTAGGGTTTCATTAAATCCTTGTCATTTAAAGGATTAAATTTTGGATTCTTGAAGTTGGTATCTTGGTATGGGAAGTTTATCTTGAGTAAAAAAATTATTTATTTTTTATTTATTAGAAAATTATCTCTAGGAGAGATCTTCCTAGTCCAGGAGAGGAAAGTGTGAGACGTGTTCCACAGGAAAATCCTCCAGGCTGCCCTTATTTTGTGGAAAATATTATCTACATTATAAAAACTCTAAGTCAAGTCCGTGTTTGAAACAAAGGAAAAATGGTGGATCATGGCTTAATATTTACCAATAAAAATCCATCTATCTTTTATGGTGTAAAAGGACCCTTGGAATCTGAATAGTGGCTTGAGTAGATTGAAAGGATCTTCCATTTTCTAAAAACTTCGTAGGACTCTAACGTGGGTTTTTTCACTTACATACTTGAAGGACCCGGAATAAAATTCTGGGAATACATTATGTAAGATAAGTTACATGAGTATATTACATAGACTTCTTTAAAGAAGATATTTAACTATCAATTCTGCCCTAAAACATTTGGAGTGGAAAATTCTCAGTATTTGTGACCTTAGAGACAAGGGAACATTTGATTTTGGAGTATTACACACATTTCCCTGAGTTGGTTTACCTAACACCAGATATTATTAATAATTATTACCTTAAATATCATAAGTTCAAGATAGTTCTGAGGGATGATATTTGATTTATGTTAATCCTCTTGTTCCTACAGACCTTTATGGAGGTATTCAATAAATTGGTTATGAATGAGGTAGACATGTCTAGGAAAATGAGTTTAGGTAGAGCTTATATTTTTATAGGTGGTAGATAGGTTTTTTCTTCCAGATAGAAAAGGAAGCATAAGGGTGCTCATTTTACATTGGGACCAATTTTTTGGACTTAATTAAGATAGAAGTTGGAAGTTTTCTATTACTATGGAAGGCTTGGTCATTCCAAACATAACTGTATGAAATATTTCAGGATAAGTCACAGTTTTGGAAAATTTGGTCATCTTAGGCATTTTTGTGGAATGGTTTATTAAGGTAATAGAGATTCATACACTCTTAGCAAGGGTTTACAGGTTTATTTTGATGCTTTCAAGGGTGGTGAGTCTCATAATCATGCTAAGGAGGATATTATTATGGTGAATAAGTACTATGTAGGAACTGAGACCAGACTTATTTATATATCGGAGTATGCACCATAGAAGTATAAAGCAGGGTCGGTTACTATTAGAGGTATGATGTTTATTTCAACCTTTATGGATATGGTGTTTTTTTATAAAAGTTCAATAAATTATTTTATATATTATAATTTAATTGAAATGTTGAGCTAACATTTTAAGCTTATTTCATTTCTTATGGACCTTTCCATGCCTTTGGGAAATAATTTAGAGAAATGTTTCAAATCTTCTACTTTTTAGGGGATAATTGATGATTTTGAAGTGGTATGTGATTTCTTGGTTTTTGATCATGATATCAATAACCTTATTATTTTCTTAGATTGGATGATCAGTGTTAAGTTCCAGATTAATTTTTCTCATCTTCAAGTTCAATTTTTATCTCCCAATATAGTCATTAATATCTTTCAGGGTGAGTGGGATTATATATCAAGTAGATAGGGTCATGTTGTTCCTTATGTTGTATTAATCTTGTGTCATTTTTCGGAGTTGTTCTATAATTTCATTGACTCTTTATTTATTATCCAACTTCCTAAAGTGGTGAGTGCATACCCCAAGGTCCTTCTTAATTCTTTTTATGGGTTATCGCCATAGTTAGAGGTCGATCTCGCTATTTACTTATTCCCTAGTATGATACCCATTTCTATTCCATCTTATCGCATGACATTTTTTGAGTTAATTGAACTTAAATTTCAACTTGAAAATCTTGAGACCAAGGGATTAATTCATCCTAGAATGTGACCATGGCCTTCGCCTATTCTCTTCTCTAAGATGGTAGATTGGAGTCTCAAACATTATGTTGATTATTGAAATATTAATCAAGTGATTGTTAAGAATAAGTATCACTTTATAAAAATTGATGACCTCTTTTATTAACATAGAGGGGTTTGCTAGTTTTAAAAAATTGATATGTGGTTGAGGTACCACCAATTGAGAGTTTGAGAAGAGGATATACCTAAAATATTGTTTACAAGATGATATGAGAATTATGATTTTTTGGTTATTCCATTTAGTCTCATTAATGTTCCTTCAGTATTTATATCATTAATGAACTTGATTTTTCATCAGTTCTTGGACTCTTTCATGGTAATGTTTGTGGATAATATTTTGGTGTACTCTAAGTCAAAGCAGGGGCATAAGGATCATTTGGATATCATCCTTATAATCATGAATGAACATCACTTATACAATAATCTTTCTAAATGAGAAATTTAATTTCAAGAAGTGTTTTTTTTTGGGCTACATTATTCCTAAATGGTAATATCAATGGATCCTAAAAATATTTGGGTGGTAATGTCATGGTAATAACCCATAAATGTGTTTTATATTCAAATATTCTTGGGATTACCTGGTTATTATAGGGTTTTTTCAAGTCTTATTCAATATTACATCTCTAACGATAGCTTTAACCCGCAAGGGTGTTAAGTCTAAGTGGAATAAAATATTTCATATGTATTCTAAATAATTAAATAAGAGGTTAACATTAGCACCAGTTTTGATTCTTCCAAACTTTATTTTGGGTTATGTTGTTTTCTGTGATACTTCAGGTATGGATTGGAGTGTGTCTTGATACAGGGAAAGAAGGTGGTCACCTATGGATCTTGAAAATAATTCCCTTATGAGAATAAATAATCTACTCATGACCTTGAGCTGAAAACTATTAGGCGCACTTTCAAAACATGGAACCACTATCTATTTGGGGAGTGTTTTATGGTATATTCTGATTGTAATAGGATAAAGTATATTTTTACTTAGAGGGGCCTTAATTTGTGAAAAAGATGGTGGGTTGAGTCTCTTTTTACATTTTATTGTGATATTTAATATACTCTTTGGAAAGGGAATTTATTCAATGATTTCTTGAGTAGGAAATTACCAAATCAAGTATTAAAGGAATTAATTAAGGAGTGGTCTTTAATTATTTTGTTCACTAAGATGGGATTGTGAGTAGAAGAGTCTAGTGGGTAGGTTTTCCTAGCTTTTGTGAGGTCTGACCCATCATTTTGTAATTTTATTCAGCACAAATAGGTATTTGAAACCTATTTCCAATGTTTTAGTAAAATTATAAATGGTGGGGAAACCTTAAGAGATTGGTATCAGTGTCCCATTGATGATTTGAATTCCCAAGGAAGGTTAGTTGTTCTTATTTCTATGAGGTAATAATTTATAGAAATTTAACACTAGTCTTGTTATTCCATACACCCTAAGACTACCAAGATGTATCAAGATCTGAGATTTCAATATTGGTGTCCGAGGATGAGGTATTAAATTGCATATTTTTCCTTCTAGTTACTTGTATGATAATTAAGGTGGATCACTAGATACCTACTAGTTTGTTATAACCCTTTCCTATTCTATTATATAACTATGATGATATTTCTATAGACTTTGTCAGTAGTTTATAGTGGACTATCAATGGGAAGGATATGATTTGGATAATCATTGATTGACTTATGAAATTAGTTCATTTACTCCCTATCAAGAAGATGATGAAGGTGGAGTAGCTCATGAACTAGTATTTCTAAGAGGTTGTAAGGATCAATTAGTTCCCTCTATAATTTTTTATGATAGGGACCAATGTTTTAAATCTAGGTTTTGTAAAGGTTTTAAGAGGAGATGGATTCCCAGTTGAAATTAATCCTGGAATATCATCTACAGACAAATGGGAAGACTGGTTGATCTATTCAAATCCTTGTGGATATTCCTTAGGCTTGAATGTTAAATTTTGGTGGTTTGTGGGGAAATCATATGCCTCGGGTCAAATTTAATTATAAAAATAGTTATCAATATTTGATTAAAATGTAACCCTTCAAATCATTGCATGGGTTACCAGGTAACTATCCCTTATTCTGGATAGAGTTCACAGAGCAATCATTGGATGGACCAAACCTTGTTAAATAGATGAATAAGAAAGTGCAATTGATCTATAAGAGGTTATTGACTTCTTAGAATTGTTATGAATCCTTTATAAACTATACTCATCCCCTATTAGACATTTATTTTAGTGATGAGGTATTTCTCAAAGTTTCCCCTTGCTTGGGATACCATCGACTGTGTAAGTAGGGTAATTTGGCTCTAAGATTTGTTGGATGATTTGATATTGTTGAATAACTTGAAATGGTGGCTTATTGGTTGGAATTTTCAACATTCTTGACATTGATTCATGACATGTTTCATTTTTTCCAACTGAGGAGGTATCAAAAAGATCCTTCCCTTGTGATTGAATGGGAAGATATTTATTTTAATCCCAAAACCTCTATGGTTGAATACCAATTTAGATTATTGATCGCCAAGATAAGGTACTATGTGGTAAAATAATTCCTCTGGTCTGTGTTCTATGATATTGTAGATGGTAGATCTATTATATATGATATATCCATGAGATATGGGAGTAATAATCATTAATGAAGCAGGAGTGGTCTTCTCTTTCTGAAATTTTGTAATCTTAAAAACTTTATGGAGATATAAATATTTTATGGTGGGGATAATTGTGATGCACTATAGGTCACATGCATGATTTATTTTGAACTTGGTTTAACCTTTGGGTCGTTCTAGTGGTTTCTGGGGGTCTGGGGTTGAAAAAAATGGATTTTTTGGAGAAATCGGGTCAAGTATTTGGTTTATGTGCATGGTAAGTACTAACCATGTGGTAACCATGTGCATAGAACTATGAGGTGCCAGTGGTTTTTTGCATATTCTGATTATGGTTAGTCAAAATGCATATATCTCCAAGGAAATCATGTAGTTGTATGGGTATTTTTTAGAGGTTTCACATGGATTGAGCATGGTTTACCTAAACCATGAATCTCCTACCAGAAAATTTTCTGCCTTTATTTTTAAATGGACAGATTCAATGCATGGTTGGCATATAGTTTTTTAAACTGTGTAGACTAACTATGTTCACCGATCTGAACCTCTGAAAAGTTATAATTTACCTTTTTTCACTTGAACAATTATATATTTAATTACCAACTAATCTCTATATAGATCAAACTAAACTTTCCCTATCACTCAAGAGGATTATACCTTTTCTTACATAGTGATATTCCTTCATTATTTGTGGATATATTCAATGTATTCTTATTTTCTATCCTCTTCTTAGATCCTCACTTGATATCCTCTCCTCTTGACTCATTCGAACCTATTTGGGTTGTGTTTGTCAGATATAATAGGTTTTATTAAGAATTGATAATATTTATTATGGATCATGGCTCATTAGTACCAGATCTACTTGTTTTTAATTTTCATTATCAAAGTTGAATTGTTTCCCTCCATTCATGAGGTAGCTGTATCTATACAAAGGTTCTAACTCATGAATTACTTAAAGTTATTTTTAATTCATTTGGTTTGTATAATGAAGTTGTTTTATTTGATATCAAAGTATAATTGTTTCATTAAATTCATATTTTTTAAAGGGGTTATGCTTCAAAAATATATTTTTCACACTATGTGTTCAGTGAAATTCCTTAATAGCGATTTTTACTCAAAAATGGATTTTCAAACATGGGATAAGTGATGCTTCTCTATGAAGATGTTTTATAAATATGAGCATTCTTCTTTAAGGTTTTTTGAAAAATATATCACATTTATAACCTTGGGTGCATTGGTAAATGGATATATGAATCCTTAGTGTGTGAAACCACTGTGGGTTATTTTGTTGATATCGATATCCTGTATAAATACTCAATATTGTTAGGATTTACATTATGTATATATTACTTATTAGTGTTCCTTTGTGTGTTTGAGTATTTATTCCCATAAGCTAGATCCCAACTTGTGCGTGGTTTTATAAATTATGGTACAATTCTTGTTTGATTTCTCACATGTTTATATTATAGTGTATTCATGAATGTTTTTTCTTATACTTTCATTCTATCTCACATGTACAAGTCATATTCATGGTTTTTATGAAAATGATATTTTTTATGAAAACCAAAGGATGTTTTAAAAAAATCTCTTATGAAATTTCTTTATAAACTAGATTTGTTTTAAATCTATAACTAATAGTTCTATGTTGTTAGACTTTGTATATATTATTTGGTGAAATCCTATAGTTCTCGATGTTCACACCCTAATTTTACCTTTTTGGGAATTTATAGATGGTTTATTATAGGATACATGTAAAGGGATGAGTTTTTTTAGTTTGTTTTCTTCTCTTGGTTGTTATCACCTTCACAGTGAGATAGATTGGTGGCGATGGACAGTCACATGGAGACTCAAATTTTGACTTGACTTGTTTAATTTTCAAGTTTATTCTTTTTTATTGAATTTTTATTTCTCTTGGATGTATACTCTTGTTTTACATTTTAATCGATTGGTTTTTTTCATTTTGGTCATTTATAAATATTTTTTGGTTGTTTGGTTGACCTCCACCTTGTGGTATGCCTTCTTGGGTATGTGACATGTCAATCCATGTTGGTTTGTTACAGAAAAATAAGGTTCAAGACTTTATTTAGATGTAAAAGTGTCAATCAATATTTCAATACTTATAGGAGAAGTTTACTAACACCTCTACCATTTTCTTACCTGAGGAAGTACTGATGTTTGAGGTTATCTTTTATTTTTCACATCATGGCTCTAGGTGTGTGTTAATGTGGAAAGGGGGAGTTATATATTATAATTAGTGGAATTTTTTACCCTAAAAATACAATTATGTGACACATGATCTCAAGTTAACAATTTTAGTGTTTGATTAGAAACTATGGAGAAAATACCTACTTAATAAATTATTTTTATTCTTCACTAACTATAAGAGTTTATGGTATATATTATCATGTACAGATCTGAACCTTCTTCAATGGTTATGGATGTAATTACTTTAATAATATGATTTCAAGATCTTATATACTCTGCCAAAGGTTAATGTGGTAGATTATGTGTTGATAAGGAAGACATAGGGTGATGTTTCTTGGGAAGAAAGTGATGAATAAAGGAATATATAATAACTTATAACTTTGAATTTATGTTTAGATGAGGTTATTGGTAAAAAAAATGTGTTATATTTCATTAAATTTCCACTTTTTTTATAAGTATAGGAGTCTCAATTGATATTACTTTAGTTATAAGTGTATAAGGATCAAATATTCAATAGATATTCTCTTGATAATTAAATAAAATATAAGAATAATAGAGTGATGTTTTATGAGATTTTGTACATTCCTAGGGGTGTATGGGAGTTAATTTTACAAGAGTTTCATGGATTACTACTTACAATACATCTGAGTATCAAAATGATATGTCATTTTATAAGTAATTGATTTTGGTGGAATGAGATAATGAATTAAGTAGTAGAATTTTTACCAAGATGTCTTATATATAAACTATTAAATACCAGGAATCAAATTAAAGTAGGTTTTTTGTATCTATTTAATGTTCTACATTGGATTTAGGAGATGTATCTATGTTTTTTTACCAACTTGCCTTATTCCTTAAATGGGGAATGACATCATTTGGATTACTATTTATGGGTAAATGAAATTATATCATTTTTTTATAGTCTAGGAATTGGGTTTGGTGGATGTTTTGAAAATAATTTATGAGAAGGAAATATTAGAGATTTAGGGATTTCTGAGGGTGATTATTTCAAATAGTGATCCTTAGTTTACATCATATATGTGAAGAAGATTATAGTGTGTATTTAGTGTTGGAGTTGGTGAACTAGAATCAACTAACTTTTTACTTTATAACAAAAAAAATATTAATTAATATATTATCACATGATGACGGTTATTCTATATAACATTAATGTGATAATATCCTTATATTATTTGGCCCATCGAAAGGTTATAGTATTTCCCTGCTAAAATAAGAACCTTGAAATCTTATGATATAATTATTAAACATATGTACTATGCTCTATATAACATCCATCTTATGGTATACAAATGATGTTTGACTATCAATTATTGGGAGCTCATAATACATTGAGACTTCTTCTCATGAATTTCATAGTTGGTAATCTCTAAGAAGAGAGGTTATGAGGAAAAAATTTCTAATAAGAATTCCACATGTTATATATGTTATTAGATATTCCTATATATAAATGTGTTTATCGGTTCTTAGACTTAAGATTATTATTAATTTATATCATGAGTCATGTACTTTAACATATTCAAGTAAACTTTGATGTCATATTCTCATGAAAAGGTAGGATATGTTGGGTGTGTCATAAGTGATATGGCATTAATTGAATAAGTCAAGAAAGGATTTGTCCCTTATGAGTTAATGGAATAAAATATCTTTATCCATTTGATTGAAATAGAACTATTTGATTAAATCCATGGCCATGGTAATTCATTGAAAATTTCATTTCAGATATTTAAAGAAAATAATTCAAGAATATTGGTTTGTGATACAGTTATGTAACCTATTTGATGATATATCAAGAAAAAGTAATTATATTATACAATAAGCATTCATATGAGGTTATTTATATTGTGCTATTAACTTCTTTATCTATGGGTTCCTTGACGTGTTTCTAGATAAAAATCTTAGAATTTAAAAAAATCTTCCCAATGCCACTGATAAAGAGGTTTGTGGGTTATACACTAAGTAAATTCAAAATCTCAGTTAAATTTTATTTGAATTTAATATTAAGAATAAATATTATTTCAAGTGTGTGGAATAATAATTATTCAGGTTAAGTAGATCATATATATTAAATTACCACTTATTCAAGTTAAAAATATATGTGAGTTAAATATTAAATAAATATTTATTCATGAGTTAGTGAATATAATATTTATTTATCTCTTATTAATTATTCATAAGTTAATAAATAAATATTTAATATAAATATTTATTTAGTTTTTGGAATATCAAAATAAATATTTATTTATAAGTTTAGTGAATATGATATTTATTTATTTAAATAAATATTTATTATTCAAGGTTCGATAAGTATTAAGGGGGATTGATAAGATAAGACAAAATACCCCAATGGAGATGAAATATTAATCTTTTATTTTAATGAATATCATGAGAATATAAAAATAATATTATTATTATTATTATTTTACATCAGGTTTTCTTAGAATAAAAAATTATGCAAACAACTTTTTCATAATTACTAATTATTTGACCCTAAGTATATAATCTAGTTTATATCATTTTAGAGAAGGGATTTGTTTTCCACAATGGATTATCTCAAGATAATTCTATTAAATCCAAAGAGATAAATTGTAAAAAAACTCTCTCAATAATGAGAGATAATATTTATCCTCCATCTTAAAGGTAAGAGAGAATTCTCTCAAGACTGAGAGATTTCTTATTGTGACCAATGACGAATAGAAAAAGGAACTTTGTTCCTTCACTCTAGCACCCAGAATATAAAAACCCTCACTTCTCATATATATATATATATATATATATATTACATCTTAATAGATGAATATTAATTATATAACATAACAATCTATGCCATAATTTTATAGTTCTCGTTCCTTTGGAAACATAGATATATAAAAACCGGTTCATAGGTGAACTAAATCATCTCCCACTAAGTTATTTATAACTATCACCCTTCTTAGAAATATCATATATAATACCTTTCAACATAACCTAGGAAAAATAAACATAGTAAAGGGTGAGCTCATATGCTCAGTAAGGGTAAATAAGGGATATATCAGCATAAAATGAGCTTAAGGGTATGAGAACAAGAGAAAAACATTTGAAAACCATACCCTTCATATCATAGATCATAAAAATGATTCGTGGAATAAATCTTGGTAGTTTTTAATACATAAATAATAATGGAATCAAATAACACGAGGCATGAGAGCATTACATTGGCCTAATACATATATTTTTGGTAAACATGTAATTATATAAAATCATTTCCTTAGTAGTCATGGATGATTTCTAAAACTATCATATTGGAATGGGTTCCCTCTTCAAACCATCATAGTATTCAAGGTTCACTCCCAAGACTATCATAGTGGATAAAGTCCCTTATATAACTAGGTTTGATCCCCATTCTATTCTTATTTATCTCATGTGATATCAATATTCACCCAATTCATTGGAGGGAGATATATATCCTACCCGTCACATAATCCCTACATTTTTGTTCCACAAGATCACAAAATATTCACCATAAAATACCCAATATAAAGGAAATGGGTCACGTAAACATTTCATCATATCATAACCCATAGAAAGGAAATGGTTTTCATAATAATCTCATAAATTCATTATATAATAACCCATGGAAAAGGAATGGGTTTCATAAACATCTCTTCATTATAATCATAATACATAAAAATAAATAATAACTATGGTGTCTTTGTATAATATCCCCAATATCTCTTAAGTAACATCAAATGATTTCATCTGAGAGGGAAAATGATTTTGGATGAACACATGGAAAATTAATTGAGAAAAATAAAATTTTCACTTTGTAAATCGGCTTTCTAACTAAGATTTCACAAAACTTTGTGAGAATACTTTTCTATGAAAAAAATATCTGAAACTTATAATGTAATATTTAAAAAATTCAGTGTTCATGGTGGCAGAAAATACCATCCATGTCGTACAAGTTAAAACAAAGATTCATTTCACATTTTTTATAAAAATTCAAAAAGTACCTCATTCAGAAAACAAGAAGAAGATTAATTTTAAAAAAATAAAAAATATATCATGGGTAAAAATTTATTTAGTCAATCATTATAGATCAAAAAATAAGGACATGGAAGAAAAATTATTTAGAACCGAAGAGGGAAATAAATTTTGTTTTACTTAAAAACTGTTTTTGGACTCTTAAGTACATAAAGAGTGGAAAATGAAGGTAAAATCTGTACTTACATGAAATAACCATATTATAAGAACATTATTGTGTTTATTGAGTGGTGGATCAAAATATATAATCATTGTAAGCATAATCATAAACAATCCTAATAAACAAAATGATTATAAAATAAAGTCATTTCCACTTTAAAATCTTTTGAATCCTAAGCTCCCTGAAAGAAATAAAATTATATAGATATTAATTTCCCATAATTATAATTATAATATTCATAAAATACATTCATTCATAATATATACCCCAAACAAAATAAATAAGTGGTGAATATGGCATATGTCCCACAAAAATAAATGTGGGATGAAAATCCATTAACTTGAGTCTCGACATCCTTCATACACATTAAAACCTCATGTATGATAAATATATGTTTACAAAACATATATTATAGAATCATAATTATATATATCATACCATATATGATTTACTTATGACCTTTATTACCCATTTATCAACAATTCCTTGTTAAAATCATGTTTCGGGTAATAATTGCTTTGTATTCCATGTATGTTTTGATTTGGTATTTTTGGTACATTTAATTTTATCATAATTTAATAATATAAAAAAATATAAACCATGATATAAATATAATATATATTCATTCCATATGTAGTTATATTAAACCATAAAAGTTATAGGTAGAAAATGAATTACACCGTTCAAAGAGACGGTAGGTTGTACGTATGCATGAATGATGTTTCCATTTTTTCAAAAGAATGAAATCAAGTAAAGTATATATTATATAAAATTTAAATATTTATTATTATTTCATATATATCATATATTTCCATTAAATATATCCTTATTACCTTCCATGTAAATCGTAATTGAAAAATGAATCAATTCACTTCGTGTGGCGGTAGTCCTCCGTACACATGAACAATTATCATATTCCCAAGGAGTGGAAAGTAAGAAGATATATGTGATATTATAATTCTAGAAGTATAATTACTTCATTAATATAATATAAATATTTTAAATCCTTCATTATATTCATCCTTGAGAGGCGGTGATGGAAAACAAAATGCATCGGTTCGTGAGGCGGTAGTTCGTCGTACACACGATCAACTGTTTCATTTCCCATTTGATGGAAGAGGATGTGGATATAGGTTATGTAATTAACATAATAAAATGTAATTATATGTTATATAATGGTTTTTTTATATCATCCTAGTTGAACAATATTTTAAGGAGTTGGAAGAAGAAATAATAAAAAAACATAAGTTTAAGAATTTTACCTCTTCTTTAGAGAACCTCTTTAGGTTTATACCTAAAGCCTTCTCAGGAGGGTTTCCTAATAAAATAAGGAATATAGGATGTGGGTAGGGAATTTATTTATTTATTTGGTTATTTATTAACTAAACCAAAGTGTTTTTTAATTTCTAATAGGAGAGGATAGGGGGTTCCCTTTTATAAGTGGGGGAGAGGCCACACTTGGAATTTTTGAAAAGAAAAAGGTGTGCCCACATTTTAATCCTGTAAAAACGATCCAAAATGGTTAATTATCCAACCTTATAGGTTATAAGGTAAAAATATATTTATAAAATGTTATTTTTAAAAGTTTTTATGTCATTTATTCCCTTATATTTTTAGTTTAACCCACAAGTAAACCCATTTTAACCTTAACTACGATAATTAATTTTTATTCTTTTTAGTATTCATTTTGACCAAAAATTAAGTTTAAATTATTATATAATATTAATTATTATTATTAAAAATATGGAATCAATTTTTCCAAATTACATTCACATAATTGTAAGATTTTAATTTAAAATGAAACACACAGACGTGACGAAAATGCGGTTTTCCAAAGAGAAAATGTTCATAAGTATATAAAGTTTTAATATAAAAGGTAAACATGAATTTTATTCCAATGAACTAAATAGGTTTAATAATAACATAATTAAACTAATTATACATATAAAATATTTTTAAACAGTATTTAACTTTGTAAATTCTTTAAACAAAAAGTCAGTTTTTAATAAAAAACAATATTTTTCACTATTCATTGAAAAATTAATATTTTCATAAAATTATCCAAAATTTACCCTAATATAATTTTTACATGTTAATTCAAAAAATTAATTTAGTTTTTTTTAAATTAAAATTTTCAAGAATGAATTCTATTATTTGTTCACAAAAAGTAATACAATTCATTTTTTGAGAAAAAAAGTCTTTTTAAAGCATATAATGACTTTACTAAAAATTAATTAATTATTTATAAATATATTTTCATTATCTAAAAACTTTATAATTAATTATAAAATTTTATTTATTCCTATTCATACTACTAAATTTAATATCTAGGTTATAATGGTCAAGTTTAAATAATATTATTGATATTATATCGTGGTTCGTTAAAACTCTGTGTAGCATGTAACACAAGACATCAAAGAAAATAAATTTATTTCAAAAAATAATTATTTCATAAATTATAAATTTGTTACATTTTTCCCCCTTAAAATTAATTTTACCCTTTAATTTTCATCAATTTTCTATAAAAATCTGAGAATACTTCTTCCTCATTATATCCACAGGTTCCCATGTAGCTTTCTTAAGATGATAGTTTTTTCAAAAAACTTTGATGTGGTGAGTGGTCTTATTTCATAGAACTTTATTTGTATGATATAGAATCTCCATAGGTTATTCATCATATGAAAGATCATGCTTCAGCGATATTACCTATGATTTTATTAAATGTGATGTATTATGGATGTACTTTTTTAGGAGAGTTAAACAGAACACATCGTGAACTTTAGAGTGGTTTGGTGGAAGCACCAAGCGATAAGATACGGTCCTGATTGGATCAATAATTTTAAATAGAACAATATAATTAGGTCTTAGTTTTCCCTTATTTATAAATATCATAACCTTATTCCATGGTGAAATTCATATAAACACTTTCTCAAAAACTTCAAATTTCAAATCACGTCAGTGATTATCAGCATAACATTTCAATCAAATTTGTGTTGACCTTATTTGTTGCTAAATTTATTGAACCTTATTTTTCATTTCTTTTGATAGATTTATCCCCAATATATTTATTTCTCTAAATTATTTTTATAAAATTTTAGTTCTACACCTCTATCCATATAGATCTTTATAAGGTGTTTTCGGAATGGTCGATTGAAAGTTGTTATTGTAATAAAACTCAACTAGAGGATGGTGTTGATCCTAACCACCTTTGAAATCCATAAAACAAGATATCAATATATACTCTATGGTTTTAATGGTTCTCTCATATTTACCATATATTTGATTAATATACATAGTTTTAAGAATCAACTTCATATCAAGATCTTACTAAATCTGTCTCTAGAACTTTGAGGTAAACCTAGGATCCTGATTAGATACAATTGAATGTGGTACTCCATGAAAACTTACCTCTTCCTTAATATATATTATGGAAATGTGATCCAAAGATAAATATTTTCTAATATAGATTAAGTGTGATAACTTTATAAGGATAATTACTATAACACATATATAATTATTCCCTTTCTATGGTTTGGGGAGTCCAATGAAAAAATCTATAGTGATATTTTTCAATTTCTTTTCCGGTATGTGTAGTGGTTGTAACATCCCATTATAATTTTGTCTCTCAGAATTAACTTACTAACATACCAAGCACATAGATACTAACTCTGCAATATCTCTCTTCATTACATCACACTATAAATACTCTTTCATATCTCCATATATCTTTCTACCTCCATGACGAATAGAGAATGAAGGACTATGAGCATCTTTTAACAGCTCTTTCTTTAAATATGGCCTGGATAGAACACATACATGATTCCTAAATATTATCATTCCATCATGATAAAGGTTAAACTTAGGAACATTTATCACCTTATTTCTCATCTCCATACCATCCCTTTACACCTCTTTTATCCTCACATGGATAGATGTTTAAACACTTATTTGGGAAATATAAAATTTCCCCTCTTCTTTCATGATTTCAATATCTATCCTTTTCAAATCCATAAATATTGGATATTTTGGAATCATCATCATAAATAAGCTAGTATGATAATTTTGAATCAAAACATCATCCCCCTTATTCACTTTCATAGGGTCTTGATGTATTGATCATTCATAACATTTAATCAAATCTAACCATCTACTCTGGAACATATTCAACTCTTTCTGTGTGAATATATACTTTAAAATTATTTGATCAGTATATATATTACACTTTTCTCTACAGAGATAATTTATCTAGGTATTTAATGAAAAATTTACTATATCTAACTCCAAATCATGATTTGGGTAAATTTCTTATGAACCATCAATTTTTATAAGGCATGAGCTATAACCATGTCATTCTACATAAGAATTCATCCCAATCCCTTATTTTATGCATCGATATAGATTAAAAATCCTTCTCTATTGTAGGGTAATGTAAGCACAGATGAAATTAATAACCTTGTCTTTAATTCATTGAAATTTTCCTAATATTCATCTGTTCAAAGGAACATGGCTCCCTTCTGAGTTAACTTAGTGAGTGGATTATACAATCATGTGAAATTATCTACAAACCATTGATAATATCCAGCTAAAATAAGAAACATATGGAACTCGGTCATAGTGTTTGGTATGGGATAATGTTCAATAGCCTCTTTCATTTATGGATCCACTGATATACCTTCTCTTGAGATTATATGACCCAAAAATGAAACCTTTTATTGAAAAATTTAACATTTTATAAATTTTTCATACAATTTATCTTTCCTTAGGGTCTTTAGTACCATTCCCAAGTTGTCTTCAAGCTCTTCATTCCTCTTTAAATAAATGAGAATATCGTATATAAAGACTATCAAAAACTGATCAAGGAAACCTATAAAGACTTTATTCAAATAAATCCATGAAGATAGATGGGGAATTAGTAAGACCAAATGTTATCACTATATACTCATAGTTTCCATACCTTGTATGGAATGCTATATTGGGTATATCCTCCATCTTAACCCCAAATTTATGATATAAATAACAAAGTTAAATCTTGTAAAATGTATTAATCTCCATATATTTTATCAAATAATTCATCAATACAAGTTATATGATACTTATTATTGATTGTGATCTTGTTGAGCTCTTAATAATAAATATAGAGTCATATCAATCCATCTTTCTTTTTAGAAAAAAATAATAGGTTCAACTTAAGGTGACACACTTAGATAAATGAATCCCTAATTAAGGTTCTACTATAGTTTCTTCTTTAATTACTACAACTCAATTAGGTCTACTATATAAAGATTATTTTAAATAAGTGTGGCATTATTTATGAGTCCTATTGAGAACTCAACTTCGCATTTCGGTGGAAGACTAGGAAATTATTTCAGAAAGACATCAAAAGACTCCTATAAATAGGAATATCATTGTTGTTGAGTTTCTCCTCAACCATCTGAGATAAACACTCCTTTTTAATGTGAATAAAGACCCATACAATGGGTTCAATTTCTATTAGAAGTTCATATTTATCATTACATTGGTATAAAATCATAGGTTGGTTCAGAATATCAAATTTGAGTTCTCTTCCTTGGAAATTGATGTGGTCTTTATGTAGATAAATTCAATCCATGTCTAAGATAAAATAAAATTCAACTAGATAGAGAATAAAAATATTTTCAGGAAGCACATTCCCATAAATTTCAATTGGAGAATAATCATAGACATGAGATGTGATCATCGTGTTATTGGGGGTTTTTATTGCTAATTAAACATCTAATTATTGAGGTGGTATTTTGATACCATTATAAAATTCTTTAGATATAAAAGAGTGGATAGATATAGAATAAAATAAGACATTAATAGTTCTAGAGTGGTTGGTAATTGTACCTTTCAACACATAGTTATCGCTGCCCTCATAAAAAATAATGATCAGATGAGATTCCCCTTTGTCTCTCAGCTTAAGAGGTTACTAACATTGATCATAATAATTAACCTTTGGATTTGGATATGGGTTAGCATAATTCCCATACTCCTTTTACTTGGAAAATTAGAGTGTGGTTGGTACATTCTGTGGATCTTTCAATCTATTCACATCATTAGCTAACTTCTTCCCATAACATCAGTAATTGATTGCCTGATGAACTTTTGTTCCATAATTAGAACATTTACCAGCCACCTTAAGACAATTTACTCCATGTTTCCTTATACACTTTGAGCATAAAGAAAATATCAACTTATTTTCTCTATGTTTTTTAAAGTTTACATTGAATTCTATATTTATTTTCTTATCAAACCCATGTGATTGATGGGTAACTCAATCCCCATTTCTACCTTGATAGTACAAAAATTATTTAATCATAGCTATTGAAGTCCCTTATGGTCAAAACCCTTTAGAGACTTGGTTTTAAGCCACTGAAGAATTGATCAACCTTAATTTCATGCTGGGTTATGATACCAAAAGCATACCAATCAGGTCTTGTAAATTCACCTCATAGGTACCAATAGATTCCTCCACTTATTCATTAACTCTAGAAAAACCTTATCCATTTTCATGAGAAGAATACAAAGAAATATCTTATTGAAAAATAAGTTCTTAAAATCATCCCATTCTATGGAGTCAATTTCATCTTATTGACTCATATTCTTGATAAGAGTCTAAAATTTATCTTCTTCACCTTCCAAATGATAGATAGCCAAAATGACATTTTCATTCTCTAAATACTGAAGAATAATAAATATCTTTTTAGTGGTACTGATCCATTGAACAGATTTTATTGGATTAGTGGAACCACTAAAATAATTTTTTTCCTCATGAAGGGCTCAACACAATGTTTTCCCTCCTTTGATTGTTTGAAAGTTTAGCGTGATTCATAGCTTGGGAAATTGTGTGATAATGGAAATGATATTTTTCATTCTAGATCCCATAACATTTGGTTTCTTAGGAGGACAATTATTGAATTATCAGTCACACTTAGCATTAACATGGTTCTTTCAAGTTCTAACCATTTACAAAAAACAAAAATCATTGAGCATGTAACAAAAATCGTAGTGGGGAACAAAATAATCATGAAAACTCGCTTGTAAGATATCTAAATCATGACACCTTTTTTCAATATAATATTCCTTAGGCTTAACCAAGGTTATTCATGGTCATTTTTCAAATCCTTCATGATAGTTTGTAAAGAGTTTGTGGAGTTACAAAACATATCCCCAAGAAGTGTTAAACCTGGTGTGCAGTAAGGCTTATTTTCATGCCCGAAGTGATGATCGAATATAAATTATTGTTCCATTTTTGAGTTATTACCCCTAGTTATTACTATGTAAAATCTATATCCACTTGTAGTGTCTAAAGAGGGATATAATTTTTCAAAAACTACTTTCTCTATCCTTCACCAAAATTCTAGGATATTTTCCTTTACTTAGACTTATCCTTATGCTTCTCACTAAATTTTTATCATTCTATTATATAAAGTCTAAACTAAAATTTACTATGATACCAAATATAATTACTTTCACTTTTCATACATATATATTACATTTTGATATATGAATATTCATTAAATAGCATAATGATCCAAGATATAATCATTTAGATCTGTTGCCTTTAGAAACATCGGTAAATAAATAACGAGTTCATAGTTTAACTGCATTATGTACCACTAAGTTCGTAATAACAGGAACCCTTATTAGAAATATCATACTTCATAC
Organism: Viscum album; assembly: GCA_963277665.1. Classification (NCBI taxonomy): domain Eukaryota; kingdom Viridiplantae; phylum Streptophyta; class Magnoliopsida; order Santalales; family Viscaceae; genus Viscum; species Viscum album. The sequence continues at coordinate 218,578,709 of OY728147.1, forward strand.
CTTTCTTTATAACATTGGAAAAATAAACATAAGAAATGGTGATCTTAGATTCTCAATAAGGGTAAACAAGGGAGATATCAACATAACCTGAGAATATGGGTATGATAATAAGAGAATAAAATTTTAAAACCGTACCCTTTATATCATAGATCATAAACATGATTCATGTAATAAATCTTGGTAGTTCATAACACATGAAAAATAATGAAATCAAAGAACATGAGCCATGATTCTATAACATTGTCATAAGACATAGATTTTTGGAATACTCATAAGAATAGAAAATAATTTCCTTAATAGTTAAGGATCATTTCCAAGAATATTATAGTTTGATGGGTTCACTCCTCAAACCATTATAGTATTCAGGTTTCACTCCCAATACTATTATAGTTTAAAAATTCCTTCAATGAACTAGGTTAACTCCCTATTCTAGTCTTGTTTATCTCATGAGATTTCTATATTTACAAAATTAATTATATGGAGATATAGGTCTAACCCATCACATAATCTATACATTTTTGTGCCACAATATCATAAAACATTCATCATATCATAACCTATAAAAATTAAATGGGTCTTCTAAACAATTCTCTATCGCATAACCCATAGAAAGGAAATGGGTTTTATAATCATTCCATATTTTCATCATAGCATAACTCAGGGAAAAGCAATAAGTTTCATAAAAAACACTTAATCATAATCATATACCATCTATTTAAATAATAAGGATGACATCCTTAAGTCAAATCCATAGTAAAGATTAAGTAACATCAAAGTATTTCATATTAGATGGAAAATGATTTTGAATGATCACTTGGAACATTTCTTGAGGAAGCTAAACTTTTCACTTTGAAAATAAATTTTTTAAAGATAAAAAATCATGAAACATCATGAAAATAGTTTTATTTTAAAAAAATATTTGAAACTTATAAATAAATCTATAAAAAAAAATTGGTCATGATTTTGTAAAATATCATTCATGTCATACACGTTAAAACAAATATTCCTTTCACATTTTCAGTAAAACATCCAAAAGAACCACATTCAGAAAATGACAAGAAGATTTATTTTAAAAAAAAAATTAAAAATTCAAACATGGGTAAAAAAATTATTTAATAAATCAATTTTTATTAGTAAAAAATTTCTTTAAAAATTTTTTAGAAAACATGGTCATGGATGAAAAATAATTTTCGACCGAAAAGAGAAATAAAGACAGTTTTTTTTAATTCTTTTATACTATTGATTACACAAACATAAGAAAATGAAATTAAAAAAAAATTATTTAACTAAATAATAATAGGATAATAAAATTTATTTTTTATTGAGAGTTATATCATAATATCTCATCATTGGAAGCATAATCATAAACAATCTTGATAAACAAAGAGATTGTATCAGAAAGTTGTTACCACTTTGGTATGTTTTGAATCATAAGACCCATTAAATAAATAAAATTATATGGATATTTATATCTCATAATTTTCATTATAATAATCATAAAATACATTCATGTTCATTATATACACCGTGTAAAAGAAACAAGTGGTGAATATGGCATGTGTCCCATGAAAATACAAGTGAGATGAAAATTCCTTACCTTAAGTCTCAACTTCCTTCATACACATTAAAACCTCATATATAATAAATATAGTTTTATTATAAAAAAATTAAATAAACATACTTATATATATAATACAATATATGTTTTATTTATGACCTTTTATTATCCATTTATTAACAATTCCTTGTTAAAGTTATGTTTCAAGTAATAAATGCTTTTTTTCATAAATGTTTTGATTTAGTATTTTCAGTCCATTTAATTTGATCATGTTTCAATAATATCCATTATTTTATCCATGATATAAATATCATATATATTCATTAAATATATATTTATATTAATCCATAAAATTCAGAGATAAAAAATGAATTACATTGTTCATGGAAAAAGTAGGTCGTATGTACCCATTAACGTTGTTTCCATTTTATTGATGGAATAAAAGAAAGGAAGATGAATAGTAAGTAAAATTTATAGTAATTATTATTTCACATATATAACATATTTTCATTAATTTTATCCTTATTCATATCAAAGTAAAGTGCATGTGATAAATGAATCACATCGCTTTGCAAGGTGGTAGTTTGTTGTACACATGAGTGACATTATCATATTCCCAAGGAATAGAAATGTGATATAATAATAATAAAAGTATAATTATTTCATAAAAATCATATACATATATTAAATCTACCATTATAACCAGATTTGAGATGTGTTTTTGGAAAACAAAATACATCAATTAGCGAGGTGGTAGTTTGTTGTACACATGATTGACAATTTCATTTCCCATTTATTGTAAAGGAAGATGGATATAAGCTATTCTATTAACATAATAACATATGATTATATGGGATATACTTTTGTTTTTATATCATCATGTTTTAATAATATTTTAAGGACATGTAAGAAGAAATAAAATGAAAACACAAGTTTAAGAATTTTACCTCTTCTTCGGAGAACCTCTTTAGGTTTATACCTAAAGAATTTTTAGGATGGTTTATTAATAAAAATAACGAATATAGGATATTTTTCTGGAATTAATTAATTTATTTGGGAATTTCTTATTCAAACTAAAATATTTCTGAACTATGAAGATGAGAGGAGAGGGGGTTTCCTTTTATAAGTGGGTGAGGACACAGTTGGAATTTTTGAAAATAAAAAGATGTAGCTACATTTTAAACATGTTATAGGGATAAAATATTGGTAATTATTGACCCTTATAGGTTATAAGGTAGAAATATTTCCATAAAATGGGATTTTTAAAAGTTTTTAGGTTATTTTATCCCTTATATTTTTATTTTAACCCCTCAGTAAACCAATTTTAACCTTAACCACAGAAATAAATTTTTTTATTTCTTCTATTAATTTTAACCAAAAAATAAGTTAACCTTATTATATAATATTAATTATGATTATTATAAATATGGAATCCATTTTTATAAAATTCTATTCACAGAAGTAGAAAATTTAAATTTAAAATTAAACCTGTAGATGTTACAAAAAAGTAGCTTTCCAAAGAAAAGATTTTCATAACTATAGAAAGTTTTAATATCAAATAGAAACATGAACATTATTAAAATTAACTAAATTGATTTAATATTAACATAATTAAACTAATTTTACTTTTAAAACATTTTTAAACAATATTTAACTCTCTAATTTCTTTAAATGACAATGTGTTTTTAATAAAAATCAATATTTTTCACTATTCACCAAAAAAATAATCTTTTCAGAAAATTATAAAAAAATCACCCTAAGATAATTTTGAAAAATTTCTTGAAGAAATGAAGTAAATTTTTTAAAATAAATTTTTTAAAAGTGTTAGATTTTAATTTTATCATTTATTCTCAAAAAGAAATACAAATCATTTTTTGATAAAAAGGTATTTTCAAACCATATAAACACTTCACTAAAAATTAACTTCTTATTTATAAATATAATTTATTTTTTAAAAAACTTTATACATAATTTAAAAAAAATTATTCCTATTCATACTTCCAAATTTAATTTCTAGGTTATAATGGTCAATTTTAAATAATAATATTAATAGTATATCACGGTTCATTAAAACTCGATGTTGTGTGTAATTCAAGCTATCAAATAAAATAAATTTATTTGAAAATATATATTTCATAAAATATAAGGGTGTTACATGGAACACCAAATAAATTGTTTTGAGATTCATAAAGAATTTATAGATACATCTATAGGGATCCTGGTTTTCATTCTCAATCACAATGATTAGACTATGAGAGAAACTACCAAATTAATCAACAATAAGATGAATTATCAAGATGATATAAATATTGTTTTAAATTAATTATAAATTATATTTTAAAATATCTTCTTTATGAAGATTAAGTGATTTATTAGTAAATTTCTTGAGATTTAATCTATTTAAAATAATAAAAAAAACATTGTTGATGCTCACCAATGTGCTTTCATTGCCCCCTAAAAGCATAAAGTGGTATCAAAGCAGTCACACTAAAATTTATAATTATTTATTATTTCATTGGTCAATTTTCAGTTTTGTTAAAGGAGTTTAATTTTTTTATTCTTAAATAAAAAAGTAGATATGATGCATCTTTTTCAATTTATATAACCAAGAATGTGCCAAGAATAGATAAAGAATAATCAAATATCTTATCTAAAGGTGTTGAGAATGTTGGCTATAGGTTTCAGTTATACATAATGTAATAGAAATTATATATTGTGTAACCTTGGTCAACCATATAAGTGTGGGTCATGAAAATCATGGAACTCCATGTGTGGTTTGGTATTTAGTGTCATTACATGTCATGTATTGACCACCAGTTGGTAAATGGTTTGACAGTTTGTACATGGCATGTAACTGGGGTATGCACCATCTAACCCCACATGGTTTTGACCTCATGGAAATCACAGAATTCAAGTGTTCATAGTACACCATTTCATTACACACCATTTATTGACTTCCATCTGAGTGACATAGCATCACATGAAGTATATAGCATTTAGATGGTTGTAGAAGTTGTGTAAAACATGTTAACCCATGTGAGTTCTTAGACATGTAGTGTGGGTGGCCGGTAATGGATTATATGATGTGAATATAGTTTTACATAGAAATTAACTTGACCCAACTCATGTGAGAATCATTTCATGATAGGCATGCCATGTGAGTCAACACATGGAAAAATTAATTCAAAACTAAACTACATGGAATATAGCTAATTGTACACGCTATCTGACAGGTTTTTTCTACACCGAGTACATGTTGAGTGATTTTTTATGGGTATTATGGAATTAAATGATTTAATAATTATTTTACACATAATTTTAATAATACACATTATGTATAATCATCATACACATCGTGTATTTCATAGAAATTTCCAACTATACACATCATTCATATTCAATACATGTTGTGTGGTCATAAATGTCATAAACACTACATAACATAACCTATAGAACAACACACTATTTATATCATGATACACCATGTAGGAATGTATGCTTTCTAAGTACACATTATATGACATGGACTATAGAGAGTTTGAATTACATTTTATGACATGTTATAGTACACACCATTTAATGCCTACATTTCATAAATAAAATTAATTATACATAGAAGAGAACATTTTGTATTTCCTATAGTGGATGTCATATATATTAAATTATAGAATGAATTTAATATAGTGAAAAGGGTACATTTCATGTAATTGGTCGGTACACACTATGTGCATGAGAATTTTAAATTTAAATAATTTTTTTTTATTTCTTTAAAAATAAAAAAATGGGAATCTCGGAGACTGTTTGGACCGATAATTATGATAAAAATATAAATTAATTATTAAGATGATTAATTTATTAATTTGATAAATTTATCTCAATAAAGAATTAATTTAAATAAATTCTATAAATTTTAATGCATATTAATTTCATGTTACAAATAATCATGAGTTTTACCAACCTATGTATGTTTTGGGTTTATATTTAATTCAATTATTTATTACATGGGTTTTTGTGATTGATATATTATTGAATTAAATATTATGATCTTTGAATCATCCCTTCCTTCTTTATTATGTGAGATCTTGCATGTCCAGGGTTTATTTTATCTAATCCCAAACCCCTGGTTCCCCTCTCTTATGAGTGAATAAGCACATGTAAAGGATGGAGCTCCTGGTGTGTAATTCCCTAACTCATCTCACTCCATGGTAACTATATTGAAGTGTGCCCCATGACCTTAGGTGTACGTACCTATATTCCAAATACTTCCAACTATCAGTGAGGGTCTATGGGGTGATTGTGGGGAGACTATATCCATTAATAATAAATAATAATAATATTAATAATATCATAGATGAAATAATTTAAATAACACAAAACACAAGACAAAATAAGCATACAATTACTCTTCTATATATTTACCATACCATGAGAGTCATATAGAGTAACCAAGATCACCCATGGGATGATAACATATATACATGAACAAAATAACCAAAAATTACTATCAGCCAAGCACCGAGGAACCACCCAAGCCATCTATAAAATTCTATATCTAGCCCATGCACCATCTGTAAATCATTTCCCACTAAAATCCATATTTCATGACTTTTCCATTTCCTAAACCAATAACTATAAATTCAACATGTCTCGTACGGCTAATAAGGGGTGTGAGTGTGAAATCAATAAGACACCACCAATGGTGTTTGTAGATTATATCCATGGGTATACCAGTTTATGAAAAATGTAATAAAATGCAATCAAATATAATACACAACCCACACCACTCGGGGTCATCCAATATTGATTGAGTCTTTACTTACTTAGGCCAGTGTCTGAGTGGAATGAATCATCCATGGTCTATCATACGAAAATTTCCCTCAGCCTCCCAACTAAATCCATACTACATAGAACTGAATACCAATATAACCACATAACCATTCTAACTCATCCTAATACCCAAAATTATTTATAGAAATCATATCACAAGTCCCAAGGACTTCCACATTTTTTTACAACCACCAGATCAATAGCCTGATGAACTAAAGGCATAGTGATACTGTTATTTCCATAGTATTATCTCATCATCCCCATCATAAATTTTGAGTATTAATTCCCCATCCTCTAGCACTCCCTCAGGCTGAATATCACCTTAACCCACCAATATTTGAAGTAGAAATCACTCAAAATTGAAAGTGTGGGGACAGAGACATTGTTAGGAAGACCTCTATTTAAATGTGGGTAAGAAATAAAGGGTTTAGGATTTTGAAAAATAATAGGGGTAGTTTATTAATTTTAAAATTTTAAGTAACTGGGTAGTCTGTATGTTTTTCTAAACCATGCACCAATCGTGTGCCACCCATTGTTAAGGGAATACAAACCCCAAATGGTTTGGTAAATCATAAACCAATTCTATAACTGTATATGAAATAATTTTAGGATTAACACATTTTCTCCTAAAACCCTTCATGGTTTTTTATAACCATATGGCTATGAAAAAACTCTCATTTTCATGATTTTTGAACTCTTCCTCCTGGAAAACCTTCGATATAGCCCCTATTTCCTCTCCCACACCTCAATAATATATAAATAGAGGGATAAAAACAAGGTCTAAAAAAATTAAACATTTTTGTAACTTAATAAGGTTTGGATTTTTATAACCTCATCACCGTATAATGGCTCATATATGATCTATCTCAACCATACACAAACCAAACTCTCTAAAACCTGAGCATCTTGGTCACCATATTCCCAAATACTAAGATGAAATTGAAGACATCTATCTCATATCAAATATCATATACTACACAAACCACCAACTAAAATAGGTAAATTACTTTTATAGTCACTCTCTTTCATAGGAATTACTTACCCAATCTCATCTTGACCCAAATTACTAACACAATAATGGATTCACACTCATTTATTCTGTATATACTGACTATATATATATACATAGAAAATGATCATCATCCATCATCATGATACCCACATCTCATCCTATATCATATATGATTCCCACGTTTATCTTATATCTTACCCAAATCCCACTTTTATCCTATATCATACTCAATTACCACTTTTATCCTATATAATATGTCAATTCCAACATATCCAACATTTAAAATGCATTGTATCTGATGATCATATATTAACCAACACCCAGTTAATCCTTTTATCATATACACACCACATGTAACAATATCTATCATACAAAAACAAAAACCATCATCACATGCTCACTATATACCTATGACTATTATCATCTCTCTAGCATGATTTAAAAATGTCATCCCAACAATTTGTAACTAGACCAAATCCTTACTGGATGATACCTATCCTTCATGTAGGTTTTTACTCCTTGATAGAAATTTTTTTCACTCTTGGGTATCTAACCCACTTCTACATCCCACATGTGTAGTTGTGTCCTAGCTACCTGCTCTTATTACAACTTATATTCCTACCTCAAATGCATATGTCTACCCAAATCTATGAATCCCAATTATTAGTGATATAACATATAATTACACACTTTTAGGTATTTCTCATATCTCTTTTCATTTCCCTCTTTATTTGGGTGTGTTTTGGGACTTTCAAGGATGGAGATAATTTTATAGGTAAAATGACCTAAAGTTCAGGTATGTGTTTTTTTTTTTTGAATTAACAGATTCTAGGTATAAACATGTTAAAGGGTTTGTGGGGTTTTCTATGAGTTTGAAGAATACTAGTGGTGGTTTGGGATTTCGATTAGAAATTGGGATTTTCGCTATCTTTAAGAGAAATATATTTCTTGTAAAGTGTTTATATGTTGTGTAAATATTACACACCATATATTGGTCACCATGTAGATGTTGTGATTTTGGTTCAAAACATGAAAATGTTACACATCATGAGAAGTTTACATGTCATAAAATATATATTCACATCATGTAATGGGTGTCAAGAAGATGCCACGAACCGGTACAATGTGTGAAAGGTTTACTCATCATGAAAATATTACATTTCATATAATAGTAAAAATTGGGATTTTTAACCCGAGGTGATGGGGTTTTTAGCATATTTGGGTTTCATGGATTACACACCGTGAAAAGGGATTACACACCATGTAATCCTCACTGCTTGTGTTTTTAAAGAACTATGTGGAAAATTTGTTTTTTTATTCATCCACATCCTCTTCCCCCTAAACCTAGGATATCTCCCATGTGATTTTAGAGACCTCTACTCCGAGACAATTTTTTCAAGGATTGATTATTGTTACGGTTGTGGTGTTTTTATCTAGGTGATAATACTTATATTTCTTCATTGTTGTTGATCACAATAGCACCATTTGATTGTATTATTGGATCTACTAATCTATGATGATAATCTTTTTGATTCTTTCTATATCAGTTGTGTGATCTTCTTCTAGAGGCTAACCCTTTTCATGGTTGTGGTGCGTTGTGTGAGTTTCTTTGAAGTATGTTGTATTTTTTCTTCTTCTTTGACCACTTTTCTTATTGAATTGATTATGAAATGTGAGGAATGATTCTAATACCTTCGTTTTTATCTTTTATTTATTCCTTGTTGGTGGATTCCATTGTGGGGATGTGCGAGCTAAGATTGAGGTATGTGGTTTCATCTCTAGCCTATGTTGGATGAACAGTATTTATCAAGTTTTTTATAAATTTTTTATAAATGAAATGACATGATTGATTGATTAATTTGTGTGTGTGGAAATGGGTTTTTGAGAAAATATGGTTTTCCCCATGTTTTGGTAAAAGGAAAAGCCATTTCAAATCATTTTAAAAATGGATTTGCAAAATAGTTTTCAAATCCTAATTGTGATGAAATGGTTTGTAAAACATAGCACATGGGAAGCCTTGGGTACTTAGATGGAAGGTTTATCTTAGCACAATAATCCATGTATTGTTAGTGGGTTCACTATTGGTGTGTTCCCATTCTCCCTGGGATCATTTTTATAGGGACTCAATTGAAATTTTGGGTTCTCTCATAGGGTGTTCTTCTATTCTTAGGCTTGTGTTCTAAGGAATTGACTACACAATAGTCATTTATTATGGTACAAGTAGTATAATAGCCTGAATTATAGTGATACTTGGATTGATGTTACCTATGATTTGGCTTGTACTATTTTAGATTATACTGGCATGGATTTAGTAGAATATGTGATACATGATTATTTTTATTTGACTACTTTTATGAATATGAAATGATTTGAAACTCTTTTACCAAAATTATTTTGGAAATGTGTAAAAATGAGAAATTACATGTTTTTTCATTCTTTTAGTATAAAAATGTTTAAATATTTATCATACCTTGTTTTATTTAATGTTGATCATGTTTAGATTATTGTATAAAGACTTATTATGGAACACATGGGTGGGAACCTATTGAGCCTATTATCTCACACCCTATTCACCCCTTCAGTGGTATGTATACCTTTGTATTTATTTCGATGTAGGGGAATAAAAGGTGTCATAATGAGGTAGTGAGGTTTTTGTTATCTGAGTTTGGGTAGCTAGTGGTGAGATGGTGGGAGTTTTCCCACAATATCTCATAGAGTAGTCAGTTTTCTATTTTAGTTGTCCTTCAATGTTGGACTTGAAATTTGTGATGTTTTGACTACTTTTGAGTTGGTTCATTTATGATATCTTCTTTTAGTTATGTCATATGTTTATTACTTCTGATATTTATCCCTTATATATATATATATTCTATTTTTTCTTTATTTTCTATGAAATCATTCTTTATGGTAGTTTTTTTATGCCTGAGTGATATTTTTCATCCCATGGGGGTCAGGAATGCCCTTTGGGTATGTGCCAATTCGGGTCGGGTACTAGTTTTAGAGGGTATCCGAGTTGTTTTCACCACATTTTTGTATCATAGGAGGTTTTCTTCCAATATTACTTATCTTGGGACATTTGTTAGACTAGAAATAGGAATTTTGGGACTTGACAGGTAGACTACGATGAGTTCCTGGCTTGCTCTTACCATAATGAGACTCAAGTTACCCTGGAATGTTGGGATATGTGACACCTTTTCTGATTTTCTGACTTTAATCTCAATTTTTTTTATATATTTTTTGTTTGAAATGATATTATTCTATTTTTAGATAATTTCTTATGTTTTTGTGTGCATTGGTATGCCTTTGAGACATCTTCTGTGATTTCCTCAAGAGGGTGAAATAAATACTCCTCAAGGAAATCCACCTATAGATTATAATCTCATTAAGTTTATCAAGTGGACATTTTGTTTTTTTATCAAAATGTGATATAAGTCCAAAACATAGTTGTTGAGGTACAACCAAAAGCTAGAGGAGAAAGGGATCATTCATGGGAGTTCTTACATGAAAATCTATTATCCTTTAAGGGTATGAATGAACCTCAAGAGGTGGAGGACTAGCTTAAGATAATAAATCAAATGGTTGAATTCCCAGATACACCTGAGAGTCTCAAGGTGGAGTGTGTGTTCTTCAGAGACTAGGTTCCTATCAAGTGTTGGTGGGATTCATGGTACTGGTGGATAGGAATGTGGGCTTGGACTAAAAGGGTTTCAAGAATCTCTTATTCTAGTAGCTTTGTCTAGATACACTGATCATGGTGAAGTATTTAGAGTTCCTCTCTTTGAAGCAATGAGATTATTCAGTGTCAGAGTGCACCAATCAGTTTACTTAAATTGTTTGTTTTTCTCTAATGGTAGTAAATAATGACCAGTTGAAGGCTCAGAAGTACCTGTAAGGTTTTCAACTAGAAATCAGATCGCATGTATTTATGTGGAATATTTTGACCTATACGGAGATGGTAGACAAGGAAATTATGGTAGATATGAATATGGAAGTGAAGGTCGGTAATTATGCCCCTACTCTTTTACCTATTGAAAACTTCAGTGGTGTGTAAGTTAAAAGGAGGAAGTGAAAAGATCATCACAAGAGTGGTGGAGGTGGTTCTCAGTGACTGGTATCCTTTACACCTTCATCCACAGCTAGTATTGTGCCTGTGACTTGTTATCAGCGTGGTAGGGTTAGATACACCTGACATTCTTGTCCTGCACCTACAAATATTTGTAATATTTTTGGACGTTATGGTCATTTGTAGCATTTCTATCAGGATATGTCTATGCCTCGATATGTTCATGGATCAATGGCTCCAAAGGCTAGTATGGCATAGTCAGATGTGTCAAACACTATAAGGATCTAGCCACAAGCCTCAAAAGTGAATCACCTTCATATCTTAGATGGGTTTCTGGCAGAGGTAGATGCAGGTCTATAAATAGTGAGAGGTACCATCTTTATTACATATTCTCTAGAAATTAATTTATTTGATATGGGTTATTCCCACTCATTTATATCTAGACATTTTTTGATATGCTTAAACTTTCAATGGAACTCTCTTCCTTTGTTATGGAGTTAGAGACACCTCTTGTAAAGAATAAAGGGTGGGGGTTTCAATGTCCTTTTTTTCTATTTATAGCTAATTTAGAGTTAGTCTAGAATGTCCTTGTTCTTTATTTGGATCTATTTGACGTCATAATTGGTGTGGATTGGATTGATCCTCATCATGATTAGGTCAATTTTTATCATCGTTGTGTCTCGTTTAATTCCTTTATCAGAGCTCATGGGTGTTTCAAGGGGAGTGGGATATGAGTTATGGTTGTACATGACCTTCCCATCCATAGTTTTGGAGTATGCTGTCAACTATATCAGTTGATCTTGATGACGTTTCTTATGTTATTGACCTTCCCACTATTGTTTGGTACTTTCCTAAGGTTTTCCCACATGATTTCTCTAGACTTTCTATACAGAGGGAGGTATAGTTTACAATTGACTTGGTTCTAGGTACGCAGTTGATTTCAATACCCTCTTATCATATGGTCGAGTAGAGCTAAAAAATCTAAAGATTTAGTTAGATGATTTGATGGTAAAAGGTTTTTGTTTACCCTAGTGTTTCACCTAGGGTATCCCCAATTCTCTTTTCAAGTCATTTTGGGCCTTGTGCCTTGGGCTTACAGGTCATGTGTTCCCCTTCAACCCTTAAAATGGGGATTATCCATAATAAAATAAAAAAGAAGGCCTTCGGTCCATTTAGTAAAAGTTCAAGAGTATTATATACAAAATATAGATTTTAGGAATAGTTATGGAAATTAAAAATATCTTTTTATGTCATTTTCTCTATCTAAGGATCCTTTCGTTTTCATGGATTTGATTAATCAGATATTCCATTGGTATCTTAAAAGTTTTGTGGTAGTGTTTTTGGATGATATGTTGGTTTATTTGAGATCTGATCACAAGTATGAGAACAATTTAATTTGGTTTTGGAAATATTGAAGAGTCACAACTTATATGGAAATATTTCAAAATGAAATATTAGGATCAAAGAAGTGAAGTTATTTGAGAATAGGGTTTCTAAGCATTGTTAATCAGTTGATTCTGAGAAGGTTAAGGTTTTTTTTATGGTAAGAACCTTGTAATGACCTTGAGATTTAGAGCTTCCTTGGTCTCTCTGGATATTATTGATTGTTCTTAATGGATTTATCAATTTTATTATCACCTTTATCTTCTCTTACTATGAAAGGGGTGAAATTAATATGGGATGAAAAGTGTCAGTCTTCTTTCAATGATCTAAAATGAATTCTAACATTGGCTCCCATTTTAATCTTATCTAATATCAATAAGGGGTATATGGATTTATTTAATACTTCCAAAACTAGGTTGGGTTATGTTATTATTTAGTATTATCATATAGTTTCTTGCGGCTCTCATCATATTTGACTATATTATAAGAATTACCCCACTCATGATTTAGATCTTGTCGTGGTTATGTATGAACTTAAGTGTTGAAGGTACTATATTTTTGGAGTGTTATTCATAGTCTTTTTTGAAAATTAGAATCTGAGCTATATCTTCTCTCATAAATACTTGAATCTTAGAAAGAGGTAGTGGATTGAATACCTTCAGACGTTTTACTTCAACAAAACCTACATCCTAGGGAAGTGGAATGTTGTTCCAGATGCTCTCAATAGGAAAGTACCATCATAGCCTATTTTTCAATCAAAGAAAGAGTGTAACCAGGTAAATCTCTTCACTCAGTTTCACCTGGATTCTCAAGAGTATGTTATAGGTATAGTTCTAACTAGTGTTCAGTTATCATCACCCCCTCTCGAATCTATTCTCTATGTTTAGAAACATGATGACTAGTTAAGAGGAATTCAGAAAACCCTATATAGTGGGGAGACCATTTCTGGTTAGTCTATCTCTTCATATGGTATTCTCCATTTTGGGGATCATTTTTTCATCCCATAATCTATGATGATCTTAGTTTATTTTTAATATCATAGTTCTTTGTGGACCATTCATCTGGGAACTACAAAGAAGTATTATGACATGAAATGGTGATTCTGGTGGCTGGTTATGAAGTGTGTGACATTTTAGATTATGTGTCCCACTGTTACACCTACCAATAGAAAAAGTAAGAAAATATTAAACCTTTTGGTTTAATTAAGCCTCTTCGAGTGCTGATTTGAAAATGGGATGAGGTGTATATAAACTTTATTGTTGGATTGTCCCAAACTCATTGAGGGAAGAATTCTATTTGGATGGTGATTGATCGATTGACAAAGTAAACTCATTTCATTATGATCAAGGACACCACTATAGTTAAAGATATGGGTATTTCATATGTGTAGGAGATCATGAGGTAGCATGGGGTTTCTTCTGTAAAAATTTTAGATAGGGATTATAGGTTTACTTCAAGATTCTATAGGAGTCACCAAGAGGTGATGGGGACTCAGGTCAGGTTGAGTACAACTTACTATCCCTAAACATATTGTCATATGGATCATGCTCTTCAGATCCTATAGGATATGCTCTATGTCTACAACTTGGATTTTGGTGGATCATTGGGTATCCATCTAGGACCAGTAGAGTTTACTTATAACTATTATCAGTTTCTGATCAAAATGGATCCCTTTAAGGATTTTTATGCTCACTTGTGTAGGTCACCTCTTTGTTGGGTAGAGGTTGTTGAAGCCTCTTTTTTGGGATTGAGTCATGTTTAAGATATGTCAGTTATTATTTATGATATACGTCGTCATTTGGATATATATTAGATTTTATAGAAATGTTATATTGATTTTTGGTGTCATAATTTGGAGTTTTAAATTGGTGAATGGGTTTTATTGAATGTTTCACCATAGTTGGTTAATTTTCATCTTGGAGAATAGGGAAATTTGGATCCAAAATATGTTCGACCATTTTAGGTCACTAAGATGCTTGGGCAGGTTACTTATTAGTTGTAATTACCAGTTCAGTTGACAGGAATTCATGATGTTTTCCATATATCACAACTCGGGAAAAACCATCTTGATCCCTCTCAAGTTTTTAGTTAAGAATAGATTGAGTTAAATCCATAAATTTCTATTGTAGAGATTCTAGTGGATATCTTTGACTCTCAAGTTAAGTTATTGTGTGGTTATTTGATTCCATTAGTTAGAGTGTTATGGTGACATGGATCATATTCTCTTGAGACTTGGGAGCATGAGTTGTTGATGAGGGATTAGTGGTCTCACCTCTTTTCTAGACATCATTATTTTACATGGCTTCCCAAGTATATAAATTCTTATGGTGGGGAATTTATAATATCATGTTACACACTTTCACATATTTCTCATCTCTATTTTCATTTCCCTCTTTATTTGGGTGTGTTTTGGGACTTATAAGTATATAGATCATTTTCTAAGAAAATTAACAAAATTTTGGGGACGTATGTTAGTTTGAATTAATGGATTCTGAGTATAAATATGTTAAAGGCTTTGCGGGGTTCTCCTTATGTTTGTAGAATACTGGTTGTAGTTTGGACTTTCGAGTAGAAACTAGGATTTCAGGAGAAATGTACATCATGTAAATTGTTTTCATGCCACATAAAGTATATATTCCATGTATTGGTCACTGAGAAAATGTCATGAGTTTGGATCGGAGTTTAAAAATTTTACACATCATGAGAATTTTACACATAGTGAAAATATATTTATGTTGTGTAATGGGTTTCAAGCAGATGTTGTGAATCGGTATAAGGTGTTAATGGTTTACATAATGTGAAAATATCACATGTTGTGTAATGGTAAAAATAAGGATTTTTACCCCAAGGTGATGTTTTTTTAGTGTATTTAGGTTTCATGGATTATATGATGTGAAATAGGATTACACACTATGTAATCCTCATATATTTTTTTAGGAAATTGCATGGATGAATTGTTTTTTTATTCAATAACAGCCTCTTCCCCCTTAACCCAAAAGCTCTCCCAAGTGATTTTAGAGACCTTTACTCCTTCCATATAATTTTTTAAGTGATTGATCATCATTTTGTTATGGTGTGTTTCTCCAGGTTAGTAATACTTCTATTTATTCATGTCATTGATCACGGTATCATTTTGTGTTTGCATTATTGGATTCATATATCTTTGGTGATAATCTTCTTGAACCTTTCTAGATTTTTTGTGTGGTATTCCTTCATATGTTAACCCTTATCTTGATTATAGTGAGTCATGCAAGTTTCTTCAAGGTATGTTGTGTTATGTCTTCTCCACTAATCAATTTACTTGTTGAATTGATTCTGATATGTGAGGATTGATTCTAGTACCTTCGTTGTTTTCTTTTCATTATTACTTGTTGGTGTATTCTATTATGGGCATGTGTGACCTGAGTTTGAGTTAGGTGGTTCCATATCAATCCTATGTTTAATGAAGTGAATTGATCTAGTTTTTTTATAAAAAAAATTATAAATGAAATGGAATTATTGATTGATTGATTTTTGTGTGTGGAAATGGGTTTTTGAGAAAATATGGATTTCCTATTGTTTTGGTAAAAGGAAAAGGTATTTAAAAACATTGAAAAAATGGATTTAAAAAAGGTTTTAAAAGAATGATTTTGATAAAATGGTTTGGAAAATGTATCACATGGGAAGCCTTGGTTTCTTAGGTGAAAGGGGTGTCTTAGGGCCATCATCCATGTATTGTTTGTGGGTTTACTCATGGAGTGTTCCTTTGCTCCCTAGGCCCATTATTCTGGGGACTCAATTGTAATTTGTGGGATTAATCATGGGGTCTTCCTCTGTTCTTAGGCCTATGTTCTAAGGAATTTATTGTGCACTAATCATTGATTGTGGTATGATTAGTTTCATGGGTTGACCTATAGTGATCTCTATAGTGGTATTACCTATGCTTTAGCTTGTATCATTTTATCTTTTACTATAATGGATTCGGTATGATATGTGATACATGATTTTCTTTTTATTTGATTTCTTTGATAAATATGAAATACTTTGAAACTATTTTAAATGTATTATTTTGGAAATGTGCAAAATGGAGAAAATAATTTTTTTCCCATGCTTTTTATATAAAAACTGTTTAAATGTTTATCATGCATTTTTTTATTAAATTTGAGCATTTTTAGATTATTTTATAGATACTTGCTATGAAACTCCCACGTGGGATACAATTGAGAGTATTATCTCACACCATATTCACCTATTTAGTGGTATGTATAACTTTGTATGTATTTCAATACAAGGAAATTCAAGACATAACAGTGATGCAGTGATGTTTTTGTTATATAAATTTGGGTAGTTTGTGGTGAGATAGTGTATGTTTGCCTGCTCTATCACATGGAATAGTTATTTTTTGTATTAGTTATCCTTTGATGTTGGACTTTTAATTTGGGATGTTCTAACTTCTTTTGAGTAGTATCATTTTAATTGTATTATTTTAGTTATGGAAAATGATTATCTCTTCTATTGTTTCTCTTTATTGTGTATATATACATATATATATTACATGTTGTTGCTTTTAGTTGGGAGAAATCATTAGCTCTGGTTGTTTTTTGATTCTCTGGTGCTAGTCACCGGCCCATGGGGATTAGGAACACCCTTCAGGTATATGGAAATTTGGTTCGAGTACCAGTTTGAGAGGGTGTCTAGGTCAGGTTTACCATAGGAGAGGTCCTCTATAAAAACCTCTCTAGATTCCACATCTAGCCACATTCCCAGCATATGACAACCCATATCTTTTATATACTTTATTTAATAATTTATTACTTAAAGACACACATAATACAATCCAAAAAGATTAATAGGCCTAGTGTATTTGGATAATCATATACATATTACAATAAATTAAAATATTGATATAGTGATATTATTTTAAAAACATCATAATATTCCCTTAAATTCACTTGATCTTCTAATATTGCACGGTATAACCTAGGGGAATACATAAGAGAAGGGGTGAGTATAAAGCCTAGTAAGGTAATAATCAAAGCATTACATGAAAAAATTAATACATTTTAGTCTACAAGTATATCAAGGTTAAATAAAATGTTTATAATCATAAACATAAACATCAAATCATTTTATAAGATGATAACATCAAGGAAACATAAGAATGTAGAAAAAATATAAAACATGGAATTATAAACATAATTCTAAGATTATCGTCGATACATCATAACATAGTGTGCTAAGGATAACCTATCATGAACCATAAATGTCACACCCCAACTTCACACATCGATAATGATTCTAATATTTACCTTTATCTGATAATTTAATTTGATTTAATTGTTTTGTCGAGGTGCACGCCAGGCCCGATGAGATATTTTGCATTTTTCTGATAAATGAAAATTTGGATTAGCAGCGCTTGACACATGGGCATGACTCAGTCGAATCTGTGTCGCTTCTCTAAAGAGATATGCACCCTGACCGACGCTTTATTTTATTTTCATTATTTTGGGTTTCACTTCTGAGTCGTGAGTTGATCTGGTTTTAATTTAAATGATTTTTGTGTTATACACAGGTTCAAGGATGTACGCGCGATTGTGTGTAGTGCCCATCCTTAATTAGAGAGCATTTTATTATTAAATGTGTTATTATTTGGGAGCACGACCTTGCACACGATAGTGCACGTGGTCCGGCCTCAATAATAATATTATCACTAGTTTGGCTATTTGTATTATTCTGGTTTTATTATTTTTAGTATTATTATTAGTATTAAAAAAATTGTTATTAATTTGATTTTTTTTATTCTTTTATTTTTATATTATTTTTATTTTTTCTTTCTCTTCGTCTTTTCTTTTCTTTTCTTTTTTTCCTTCTCTCTCTTTTTTCTTTCTTCTCCTCTCTTGCACACCACCCTCCCACCGCGGACCCCCCTCTCCTCTCCTAACCCTACCCAAGACAAAATCCCCCCTCCCCTTTCCTTCCTCCTCCGATGTGGCCTCTATCGGTGCGGCCTCCATCGGCGCAGCCTCCTTCGGCGCGATCTCCTCTGACCTGGCCTACTCCAGCACGACTTCCTCCGATGCACCGAAACCCTCACACACAGCACATCTCCCATTCTGGTTCAGTATCTCTGCATGGTCCCCCCCCCCCACCCAGCTCGGAACCCTCCTCTTCGGCATCCAACAGGTCCGGCGCACCCCTTCCTTGGCTTGAATGAAGACCTATCAGCCCCTCCTTTAGTCGCACACCCCTTTTTTCCAGCAGGAGTTCCGGTGACATCTATTTTCCGGTGCAGCTCAATTCTGGCACCCCCACCCATCTTACTCAGTTGGCTTCCCGAACCCTCATCACAGGTGCATTTTACTTTGGTGGTTTGTTTTATATGTTTGTAGTATATCGATTTAGGGTTTAGTGTTGTAATTGGTTCGGTTTTGATTTTTTTGGTTTGAAGTATTGATTTTAGGGGTCGCCGGGTTCCATCGAGGAAAGTTCTAGCCACTTCCATCAAGGGCAGTGGTTTTTCCATGGTTTTCAAGTAAGGATTTTCGAATTTCTTCTTTATGGCTTAATTTTGATTTAGGGGTTTTATGATTTTTTAGTTTTCATCAACTTATTTTAGGTCCGAAAGATGTTTTGGAAATATATTAACTTGTGTTTAATTTTTAGATGGTATTCTTGTGTGAAATGGGTTGCGTTCTGGATATAAATATATTTTTGTATTGTATGGTTGTATTTTGTAACTTTTTCACTTGATTTATTAGATAATTCAAGGGTTGCAGATTATGTTTTAGTATGGTATTGGTGTGTTTCGGTTCACCGTTAATGTTTTGGGGCAATGTTCTCCTTTCATTTATTGTTTCTCACCTCTATTATTAGGGTTTATGAATGTTGTTTACTTTTTTTTAATTAATTAGTAGGGTTTTGGGAGGTGTCGTGTGATTTTGGGGTGTCATTTCCATTCATGCACGTTGAACTCTGCTTTATGGTTTCAAGTTACGGGTGTCAAGAACTCCTAATTGTGCATGCATAAGGTAAGGCATATATATATAAATGCCCTCTTTGTACATATTCCTTCATGGTGCAGGGAATATGTGAAATGTAGCTATGGGTATTTATATATATATATGTACAAATTCATGTGCATGGAAGTGCGCAGGGTCAGTTCGAGTGGTCGTCGACAAATAACGGCATGTTTGAGGTAGGTCCCCTATGCCTATGCCTTAAATTTGAATTCCATAAATTATTTAGTTATTTAAAAGTGTTTTCAAGATAAAATAGTATATACATGGTATGAAAACTGTTAGCGATGCTTAGCACTGGACATCCCTTTATATTTAATGGTTCACTTTTACGATTTAAAATGTGTAGCCTTCTTTTAGATATGTTTTCTAGCCTGACAAACTGAATGCTTAGAAGTGTTTTTGAAAAATGGTTCTTCATTCTCTATGAATAATTTATGGAGTTTCCTACGTGTGTTTTTCATGTTGATATACAATCCTGACCATTCTTGGAAAATGTAATACCCTTTTTATGCTAAATTGGTTTTGAAATGCAAATATTTAAAGTGGTTTTTCCTAAGTCGCTCGAATGTGTGTTGTGAAGGGTTGATTTTTTGAATAAAGATAGATTAGGGAAAGACTATAAAAACAAGGAAGATCACGTTTTGGTTAGTTTGTAAGAATTCATGAGTTTTGGAATAAATCTGCGGTTAATTTGTAATTTTTCATTTTCTTCAATGGTTTGATTTATTTTAAGCATGTTTTTAGAAGTGTTGTGCCTTGGTTGAGAAAAATGGATTTTTAATAAGATTTTTTTGGAACTTAAAGATGTATAGAAACATTTTTCTTATGATTGGTAATGTTCTTTGTAAAGTAATGGGGCTCGTTTGGAACTTTGAAAATGGTTTACAAAATTGGAAAAACCCATGTTGAGGCATCCCCCCTAGTTTGAGAAATGTAATGCAATGGTTAAAATTTGATTTGTGATATATGCCTAGTGTTGATAATTATTCTTTGTGTGGCATGAAAGAGGGGGAATACGCTTAAGGAGGGAGAATAGTTGTGAGAAGTTGTCTGTGTTTTGGATAAAGAAAGTGTTGTGTATATATATGTTTGCTTGATAAAAACTCACCACCACTTGAAACAGAGCACAATGGGAAACCTGGGTATCTAGGTGGGTGAACTAGGACTTGTGGGCTAGTGGTCCGGAGATGACTTGACTTGGTATCACTACAGGTTTGACAATTGCAACACTAACTAAAAATATGAATGATTGGGGTTCGTGGCTTTCTAAGCCACGGTTTCTGAGGGTTGTGGTCTTTTAATCCACGTTTTCTGAGGGTTGTGGTCTCCTAAGCCACATTTTCTAGGTTTGTGGTTTCTAAGCTACATTTCACCGAGACACGAAGATCTGTAGGTCTCCAACTAACATTATCTTCTTAGGGACTTCCCATGGTGCTTGTGATACGATTTTAAATCTAGTTGTTTCATGCTTGTTCCCTTTTTTTTGAAAAGCATGTTTTAATCTCAATTGGTCTCCTTTAATTTTTTAATGTTAATGCATGCTCAAGACCTATTTTGAAAAGGGAATAGAAATGTTTTTTTCTTGGAAATTAAAGCTTGTTATTTGAATTTGAAAAGAGAAAAAAAACATTATTTTATTATGCCTTATTTTCAAACTAGAATGATTTGGAATTCTTATTGAAGGAAGTGGAAAAGAGTGTTGTTGTATATTGGCTTTCCTACTGAGCATCTTGGTGCTCACGCCTAGTTTATCTTTTCAGTTCCAGGTTCTATTTTTGGATCTCTCTTGTAGTAAGCTTGTTTCTATGCTTGGTGGTGACCCATGGGGTCACTTCAAGGTATGTTCAATGGTCCATCCTTGTTCTATTTTCAGTTTCAAGTATTTAACTACCTTGCTTAGTTTATGTCGATTGTTTATATGCCTTTTATAGGCTAAATCCTTCCCAAATTCCCCATTGTGGTACCCAGCACTAGTTGCCAGCCCATGGGGATCGGGAACGCCCTTCGGGCCATGTCGCGGACTGGGTCAGGCATCGGGTCGTATGACGATCCGACCTGGTTTGTGACAAAATGGTATCAGGGGAGGATTGTTCTTGTTATTTGGGGTGTCAGGTAGATTGTATATAGGACTTTCGGTACTCGAGTGGTAGGTGGGGGAAGAGCTTCACGAACTCTTGTTCCGATCCTCGAGTAACTAGGGGTAGTCTGGGATTTAAGATTTTGGATTTGCTCTTTGTGGATAGGGGATGACAATAGGAGTAAACCAATATTTTTCACGGTCTCACATGGAGTAGTGACGCATGTGATGAATGAGAGTACATTTCAACACTCCTAGTGGTTGGTGCTTGTCTAGGGAATGGTCTGCTAAAACATGTAGCTGGGTTAGACACAACCACTAGTTCTCCGTCTAGGTGCTTTAATGTTCATGATGTCTTGCTTCAGT
Organism: Viscum album; assembly: GCA_963277665.1. Classification (NCBI taxonomy): domain Eukaryota; kingdom Viridiplantae; phylum Streptophyta; class Magnoliopsida; order Santalales; family Viscaceae; genus Viscum; species Viscum album. The sequence continues at coordinate 218,600,993 of OY728147.1, forward strand.
TTTGGGTTGGTACAAAATTGTTTTATTTTAGAAGCAAAGCGAACCTTGGGTTTGCTCTTATTTTTCTCTTGTTGTGAGTTTGACTTGATTTTTGGGTTGTGTTCTTTTGAATCTTTTTTCTGGAAATTGGTGTCTGATTTTTCGAAGTCAAATTTCTAAAATAACGTCTTGGGTTATCTAAAATTGAAGTTGGATGTTTTAGAAATGAAAATTATTTTGGAAATTTGTCTTGAGTTTTTTAAATAGTATTGGAAAAATGTATTTTTGGAATATTGGGAATGTTTTGTTATGAAATCGTATAAGCCTTGTTTCTTTTCCAGTGGTATTCCTATGAGTGATCGCATGTGCATGTGGAAGTGATTAATGGATAGTTGGTGGATCATGTGTATGGGTGCCTGAGTGGCACAAAGATGCATATTTGTGAGGAATCATGGAATATCAGTGGTGAGTGATTGATTTTTAAGGTTGCTTCTTATTTCCTAAAAAGTGGGATTTTTTCTCAAATGTGTTTTTTTTTGTGCTCACATGGTTTTGGAAATTGGAAAATGACATTGAGTTGAGAGTAAGTATGGCTTTTTCAAAAGATCTTTTGGGCTTTTTGTACAGTGCTTAGTTTTTCAAGCGAGTGTTTTTCTTTAAGAATGAATTGATGTTTTAAATTGGAATTACTGAAATTGTATCTAAGGGATGGATGTTTGTTTTGTGATGTGTTTGGATTTTTGGAATGTTTTTTTGTGTTTCTTTTTTGGGATATACCCCCTAGAAATGTCACATGGGTTCCAGCAGGTCTCTCTTAGTTCTTGGCTCGACCTAGACTCTTAGTGGAGTGGCAGAGTTGGGTTCTTCTCGATTGTGTCATCTTTTTGTAGATGTTTAGGTCAAGTGAGTATTGTTGAATGCTTTGCGAAGTTGGGAGTGTATGAAGTTTTTTAGGAACTCTGAAAGTTGCGTGGGTCTAAGTTGTATCAAGTATGCCTGGTGGAGCGTCACTACACTAGTAAATGATGATAAAACCATTTTTGTTGAGAATAAGGATGTCTTGAGAGATCCTTAAGACTAACCTCATCCCACGGTTGTACCTAAGGAAGTGAAGGTTCCTCATCCGATGAGGAGTGTGAACTGAAGGGGCCTGTTATTGGAGTGATCCTTCCATCAGTTCATGTTTCTTATCAGATAGACCACTTAATCTCTTATCTCTAGTGTGGTTAGTCAGACACTCTAAGTTGTTCATTGCAATTATCAGTTGGTATGTTGGCGGAGTTTTTTCTTGGTACATGAGGAGAAGTATGCAGGTTGATTTTTCAGTAGAGTAATTTCTAGTTAGATGTGGTTATCTTATGACTATGAGGTGGTAGATGTTTCAGATATCACGGACCCATCCATAGGTCTCGGGGTGAATCTTGCATGCAGTCAAAAACTCATCAAACGTGGGATGGGATTGATCCAACTTAACCCCACAGTGAAATGATGGGGACAACTTAAATTTCCCTATTTTGGTATTGCCTATGAAGTATTCATTCTTGTTTTGAGGGGCATGGATCCCTTGTCTCCTTGTCATGGTCTTAATTTATGGGAGTTCCTCTTGGGCCTTAAAGAGGTTTGTAAAAATCCATATTCTTGTAAATCCAGTGGGCATGCTCTGTGAACCTTTTTATGGTTGGTTATGGATCGAAATTGTAATCATCTTGTAGATACTCATGTCATGTGGAATTGAAGCGCACCTGTCTAGGCTGCCTCCTGGTTGGGGGTTTCTACTATCAAATCCATATCTTGTGGTGGAGTTTTTTCCAGTGTAGGAGTCATCCATGCATGTCAGCCTGTGTTGGTGGATTCGTGATGAAGATTTCATTATGTATCGCTCAAAGTAAACTGGGAATACCTACATGGGTGTCGTGATGTTAGGAAATTTTTAAAATGGTGGGGAGACCCACTATGGGTCTCGCTGATGTCTCCTATTATGTTGGCTTGGTTAAACTTAGGGAACTTGGAGGGAAAATCCAGTGTTAGAGGTTGTCTAGGTTTGTGAGTTTTTTTGGTTTGAAGAACCAATGTTTGATGAGAACCCTAATGTGGTGGTAAGACCACCATGGAACGAACTTGTGGAAGACTCTGTTTTCAAAGTGCACTTGGAAGAGGAACCCCTTACTTCTACTCCGCCCAACCTTGATCATGGTAATTGGATAGCTTGAGTAGTGGGTTTCCTGATGAGCATTCTTGGAGATCTCGAGCAGCCCTGGTGATTCTTAAGTTAGGGTTCTGGGTGTTCTATGTTTTAGTTATGTTTGGAGTTGAATTCCTTACTGTTGGTTATTTTTCTTGATGATTCTGGTTTTGAGATATTTGATGTTTCAGGACATGGTTTTTTTCAATGCCCGATCTTCAGGTGATTGAGTTTTGTTTTTGGTATCTTCGCGGTATTTCTTTTAATCTTTTCTTGGTTAAGTATTTTTGGACTTTTGGGGGCATAAAGTGTCATGGTGAGGAGAATTTTCACACCCTGACTTCGCACATCAGTAATTATTCTAATTTTTTCCTTTATCTGATAATTTCCTTTGATTTAATTGTTTTGTCAAGGTGCATTTCGTGCCTGACGAGAGCTTTTGCGTTTTTCTGATAAATGAACATTTGGATTAGCCATGCTCGACACACGGGCATGACTCAGTCGAAGCCATGTCTCTTCGCTAAAGTGATATGTGCCCTGACCGACACTTTATTTTATTTTAATTATTTTGGGTTTCAATTTTGAGCCGCGAGTTGATCCGGTTTTAATTTAAATGATTTTGGTGTCATACATGGGTGAAAAGTTGTACGCACGATTGTGTGTAGTTCCCATCCTTAATTAGAGAACATTGTATTATTAAATGTGTTATTATTTGGGAGTGTGACCTTGCAAATGACAGTGCATGTGGTCCGGCCTAAATAATAATATTATCACTAGTTTGGTTGTTTATATTATTCTGGGTTTATTATTTTTAGTTTTATTATTAGTATTTAAAAAAAATTTAATTTTAATTTTTTTATACTTTTATTTTTATTTTATTTTTATTTTTTCTCTCTCTCCCTCTTTTCTTTTCTTTTATTTTTTTCCTTCTTTCTCTTTTTTCTTTCTTCTCCTCTCTTGCACTCCACCCTCCCTGTGCAGACCCCCCCCCCCCCTCTCCCTTCCAAACCCAACCCAATCTGCAAGCCCCCCTCCCCTTTCCTTCATCTTATGGCGCAACCTCCTTCAGTGCGGCCTCCATCAGCGCGGCCTCCTCCGGCGCGCTCTCCTCCATAGCGGCCTACTCAGGCACGACCTCCTCCGACACACTGAAACCCTCGTGTGCAGCACCTCTCCCCTTTCGGTTCGGCATTTCCGTACGGTCCCCCCAACTCAGAACCCTCCTCACTGGCGTCTAGCAGGTCTGTCTCACCCCTTCCTTGGCTCTAATGAAGACTTGTCAACCCCTCCTTTATCCACACACCCCTTGTTTGTCCGGCCGGAGTTCCGAAGACATCATTTTTTCGTTGTGGCTCAATTCTGGAACCCCCCCATCTTACTCGGTTGGCTTCAAAAACCCTCGCCGCAGGTGTGTTTTACTTTGGTGGGTTGTTTCATATGTTGGTAGTATATCGAGTTAGGGTTTCATGTGGTAATTGGTTCGGTTTTGATGTTTTTGGTTTGATGTATTGATTTTGGGGTTCGTCGGGTTCCGTCGAGGTCAGTTCTAGCCACTTCCATCAAGGGCAGTGGGTTCACCATGGTTTTCAGGTAAGGATTTTAGAATTTCTTCTTTGTGGCTTAATTGTGACTTAGGGGTTTTATGATTTTTGAGTTTTCATCAACTTATTTTGGGTGAAAAAGATGTTTTGGAAATATATTAACTTGTGTCTAATTTTTATATGGTATTATTGTGTGAAACGGGGTGCATTTTGGATATAAATAAATTTTTTTATTTCATGGTTGTATTTTGTAACTTGTGAAGTTGATTTATTAGATCATGCAAGGGTTTCAGATTATGTTTTAGTATGGTGTTGGTGTGTTTCGGCTCCCCGTCAATGTTTTGGGGTAATGTTCTCCTTTAGTTTGTTGTTTTGCACCTCTATTATTAGGGTTTCTGGATTTTGTTTACTTTTTTTTAATTAATCGGTAGGGTGTTGGGCGGTGTCATGTGATTTTGGGGTGTCATTTCCATTCAAGCACGCTGAACTCTGCTTTAAGGTTTCAAGTTTCAGGTGTCAAGAATGCCTACTTTTTCATGAATAAGGTAGAGCATATATATATATATATAAATGCCCTCTTTGTACATATTCCCTCATGGTGTGGGGAATATGTGAAATGTAGCTAGGGGTATTTATATATATATGTACAAATACATGTGCATGGAAGTGTGAAAGGTCAGTTTGAGTGGTTGTCGATAAATAACGGCATGTTTGAGGTAGGTCCCCTATTCCTATGCCTTCAATTTGAATTTTATAAATGATTTAGTTCTTTAAAAGTGTTTTCAAGATTAAATAGTATATACGTGCTATGAAAAGTGTTATCAATGCTTAGCGCTGGACATCTCTTTATATTTAATGGTTCACTTTTACGATTTAAAATGTGTATCCTTATTTTAGATATGTTTTCTAGCTTGAAAAACTGAATTCTTAGAAGTGTTTTTGAAAAATAGTTCTTCATTCTCTATGCATAAGTTATAAAGTTTCCAACGTGTGTTTTTCATGTTGATATATGATCCCGACCATGCTTGGAAAATGTAATACCCTATTTATTCTAAATTGGTTTTGAAATGATAAATCCTTAAAGTGGTTTTTCCTAAGTGGCTAGCATGTGTGTTGTGAAGGGTTGATTTTTTTAATAAAGATATATTATTGCAAGACTTTAAAAAGAAGGAATTTCATGTTTTGGTTATTTTGTAAGAATTCATGAGTTTTGGAATAAATCTGGGGTTAATTAGTAATTTGTCTTTCTTCAATGGTTTGATTTATTTTAAGCATTTTTTTAGAAGTGTTGTGCCTCGGTTATGCAAAATTTATTTTTAAGATGATTTTTTTGGAACTTAAAGATGTTGAGAAACATTGTTCTTCTTATTGGTAATGTTCTTTTTAAAGTAATGGGGCTCGTTTGGCACTTTGAAAATGGTTTAAAAATTTAGAAAACCCCCTTTTGAGGCACCCCCCCTAATTTAAGAAATGTAATGCAAGGGTTAAAATGTGATTTGTGATATGTGCCTAGAGTTGATGCTTATGCTTTGTGTGGCGTGAAGGACGGGGAATGCGCTTAAGGAGGGATAACAGTGGTGAGAAGTTGTATGTGTTTTGGATAAATAAAGTGTTTTGTATATATATTTTTTCTTGATAAAAACTCACCACTACTTGAAACAGATCACAATGGGAAACCTGGGTATCTAGGTGGGGGAACTAGGACTCGTGGGATAGTGGTTCGGAGATGACTTAACCTGGTATCACTGTAGGTTTGATGATTGCAACACTAACTAAACATATGAATGACTGAGGTTTGTGGCCTTCTAAGCCATGTTTTCTGAGGTTCGTGGTCTCCTAAGCCATGTTTTCTGAGGTTCATGGTCTTCTAAGCCACATTTTATGAGGTTCATGGTTTCTAAGCCATGTTTCACCAAGACACGAAGATCCATAGGTCCCCAACTAACACTAGCTGCTTAGGGACTTTCCATGGTGGTTGTGATACGATTTTCAATCCAGTTGTTTCATGTTTGTTCCCTTTTTTTGAAAATCATATTTTAATCTAAATTGGACTCCTTTAATTTTGAAATGTTAATGCATGCTCAAAAGTTATTTTTAAAAGGGAAGAGAAATGTTTTTTTCCTTATAAATGAAATCTTGTTATTTGAATTTGAAAAGTGTGAAAAACATTATTTTATTATGCCTTATTTTCAATCTAGCATGATTTTGATTTCTTATTAAAGGCAGTGGAATAGGGCGTTGTTGTATATTGGATTTCCTACTAAGCATCTCGGTGTTCATTCCTACTTTATCTTTTCAGTTTCAGGTTCTAGTTTTGGATATCTCTTGTAGTAAGCTTGTTTCTATGCTTGGTGGTGACCCATGAGGTCACTTGGAGGTATGTTCAACAGTCCATCCTTGTTCTATTTTCAGTTTCAAGTATTTAACTACCTTTCTTAGTTTATGTAGATTGTATATATGTATTTTCTAGGCTAAATCATTCACAACTGCCTCATTGTGGTACCTGACACTAGTTGTCAGCCCGTGGGGATCGGGAACGCCCTTCAGGCCATGTCGCGAACCAAGTCGAGCACCGGGTCGGATGACGACCCAACCCAGTTCGTGACAATAAATGTTATAACATTAGATAAAAACATTACCCAATGAATTATAGGGATATATAATTCAAGAGTGACCCATCACATTCATATCATGTATATGTATTTGTGTTCCACACAGATCATACAACATAAGAATGTCATTTATAACTTTTAATCCCATGATTAAGGATTGTGGGTTATATAAATGTAATTCCTTAATCAATAAAGGATATCTAAATCTAATTGAATACCCTTGAATAGAAATGGGTATGGCTATTCACAACACAAAAGTTTGGCATGGAAAACCATGAGATAATTTCGAAAGAATAATGATTATACACAAAGGTTCATAGAAGGGTTTAATGAGAGTTAAAGGTGGTATCTAATTACTTTAGAATTATAAGGACAGTGAATGTATGTGTTAGAACACATTACAACATGATAAACTGGAAATTAAAAAGGCTTAATACAAAGAAAATTCTATACATAAAAAGGAAGAGAAGAGGATCCCTTACCTTGAGATGGAACTTCTAAAAGCTTTGGAGGGGCTTCTTAAGATCTTGGAAACACCTTGGGATGGATTTAGAGGGGTATAGGGAGATAAATTATTGCTAAATGGTTTTTTAGTGAATAAGAGTGGGAGGTTGGGTGGGTATTTATAGAAAAAGAGGTGGAAATTATTTATTGATTTATAAACTTAGGTTTGGGACTCTATATGTTAAAATAATCAAAACCAAAATCTTTATCATGGTTTTTTACCATGGATTCTACCAAATAAGAGTTTTTTCAATATTTTATATGTCCAAGAACCAGTCATATTAAAATAATACCATTGGTTATGTGAAAGTGAGTCATGTTCGTAAAGAATTGATTTTAAAACCCTAAAATAAAATAGAGATTTGGGAGGATCCATTAAAAGTTTATAAAATTAATCGAATAAATTAAAAACCATGTTATTTTAAAGGTTAAATATATATTTTGTCGTGGTTTTATTTTGTACCATTTATTACATTAATTTTTGTCTATTATGATGTCATAATACAAACCATATATTTATATCATATTTAATATTTAACTAAAAAAATCTAATCTCTCATAAAATTATGAAAAATTAACAATTATCTAATTTTTAAATTATGATTTCAAAAATAATATTTATTTTACCAAAATAATTTTCAGAATGTGTGAATTTTTACTTTGAAATAAAAAACATTTTTTACTGTAAAATACTATTGTTTACAACATTAAAAACTTTTTGACCCTTATAAAAATTACATTCAACGTCATTAAATTATATTATTATTTATATTTAAATAAATTTTATTTAATGAGAATATTTTATTAAAATAACATTTATTTCAAAATTTCTTGAATTTATCAAAAAGGGACACTTAATTGAAACTATATATTTCACAAAATATAATTTTAATCTATTTGTATCAAAATAATTTTATAACAATTTATAAAGTAATAAAAAACTGGTTAAATATAATCATTATTTTATTAAAAATATAATATAAAAATCATATTACTAGAGTCCAGATACATAGCCCCTTATTACACCAATGTACGCCCTAAAGGTAAGGTATGTGATGGTGGTGTGTTCTTCGGGTGGTTCGGAGCATGGTTTGGTACATGATCTCAATAAGCTTGAAATTATCCCATAAATGGTTTCTCACATGTTTCATTTGCTAAATCTCATCTTGGGATTGGCATGGTGTGATCCTATTAGTAAAGGTCATTACTTATTCTATCTGTGTCAATTAGACTTTTTCATAACCCTTAATATATACTAATCTTAATGGTCACTATAAAATGGCTATATTTTCAATATTTATGATTCTTAATTAAATTTTAAATAAAATAGGAAATATTTTATAATGTTAAAAAATAACCAAAGTAGTACATGTGTTTTCTATAACTACATTATTTAATAAGGCATTTATTCATTCAAAAAGGGAGCTTGATTTATGAAATTTTTGGTCATTACATTTTTTCCCCTTCAAACATTTCACTCCTAAAATTCCATTTCATACACTAAAATAGATGAGGGTGATTATGTTTCATTACCTATTTTGGTTCCCATTTCACCTCCTCAAACTTCTGGTTTTTTTAGAGTACTTTGACCAGGTGAGTTGTCCTATTTTTTAGTACTTTGTCTCTATGATCTAAGATATTCACCAGATTATCCTTGTATGAAATATCATTATCCAAATGTACCACCTATGGGTTTAGTACATGTGAGGGTTCTGTTTTGTACTTATTCAACAGGGATACATGGAACACTTCATGTACATGAGATAGGTTAAGTAGGAGTGCTAGTCAATATTCCACAACTCTAATGTGATCAAGGATCTAAAAGGGGTCGATGTATCTAGGACTAAGCATTCCATTCTTCCCAAACCTCATGACTTTATTCCATGGTAATATATAAAAGAACACCTTATCTCTAACCTCAAACTTCAGGTCCTATCGATGATTGTATACATAACTTTTCTATAAAATTTGTGTGGATTTTATATATCATTGAATATTTTGAACCTTATTTGTAATATCTTAGATAATATTAGTTCTCATAAACTTCCACTCTCCAACTTCATCCCAACATGTTTGATTGGGAAGCATTTTCCCAAAAAATACCTCATAAGGTGTCATTTAAATGATATAATGGAAATTTTTGTTATATAAGAACTCTACTCTGGGAATGTGTAGATCTTAATATCCTTGGAAATACATTGAACATGATATCATCATATCCTCTAGAGTTTAAATGATTCTATCAGAGTGACTGTACATCTTAGGGTGATAATAAGTACTGAAACATATCTCTATATTCAACACTTTCTAAAGACTTCTCCAAAGTCTCAAGGTAAACCTTATATATTGACCAGATAAAATGAAGATTGTAACTCCATATAGTCCTACCCCTTCCTTTATGTATATCTTATTGAGTTTGTAAAGAGATAAATCTTGAGGGTAATGAAATGTGTTGACTTTGTAAGTTGATTGACTACCATCTAGATGTTGTTACTATATTTAGATATCATGGGGAATCCTATAATGAAATCCATGGTTATGTTTACCTATTTTCATACTAGTATAGGAAATGGTTTAATCATAACCTTAGACTTATGTCATTTGGCTTTGACCTGTTGGAATACCAAGCATCATGATGAAAATTTTATAATCTTCCTCTTCATGTTATCCCACTAGAAGTTTTTCTTCAAATATCTATACATATTAGTGATTCTTAGATGAATAGAGAAGAATGATTTATGCACATCATCCAGATGTTCCCTATTTAGTTATATTTTTTATAGGGTATATATTCAGGTTCCAAACCTTATAACTCTATAATTATTAAAGTTGAACTCTAGAATATTCAATACCCTTTTTTGAATCTCTTTATAATCTTTTTGGGAATCCTCAATAAAAAGTAATTATATTGTAGTGAAAGTTTTTGTATGGGGTTATTTTATTACAAAATTAACTTATTTCTATATGGGTGCCTTGATTTGTTTCTATATGGTGATCTTGGACTCAAATAAAGTTCACCTAATGCCATTGAGAAATATACAACAAGGGTTATACACTAAGTGTACCTATAATCTCAGTTAAATTATTTTTGAATTTCATATGAATAATAAATATTATTCCCAGTTTGTAGGATAAAAATTATTCAGGTTAATTTGATCACCTAAATTCAATAACTGGCTATTAGAGTTTAAAACATATATCAGTTGGGTATTAAATAAATATTTATTCATGAGCTACTAAAAATAATATTTATTTATCTCTTGTTAATAAAAATATTTATTTAGTTATGTTAATATTAAAATAAATATTTATTTGAAAGTTTAGTGGATATAATATTTACTTATTTATTGACTGAATAAGGTGATGATATTTATATATTTAAATAAATGTTTATTATTCAAGGTTTGATAAATATAAAGGAGGATTAACGAGTTGGTAAAAAAGGGTCTAATGAAAATGATATATTAATTTTTGAGTTTAGTGCATGTCATGAAAATATATTATTATTATTACTATTTGACACAGGGTTTAAATATAATAAATAATTTAGCAAAGGTTATTTCTGTAATTAATAATTGTTTAAACCTAAGCATGTAATCAAATTTATATCATTTTATAGAAGGGATTTGTTGTTTACAATAGATTCCCCTAAGATAATTCTCTCAAATATCTATAAATAACATCTCAAAAACTCTCTTAATAACAAGACATAATTCTTCACGTCTCTCTCGAGAACAAGTGATAATAAGAGATACTTCTCTCAATAACAAGATATTTATTATTGTGACCAATGATTAATGATTCAAGGCACTTGGTTCCTCCACACAAGCACCTGAAATACCAAAACCAGCATTCTAAGATACATGGATCAAATTTTGATACAACTAAATGGATCCTAGTTCAGATCCTTTATCGTAACTACAAGACTATGAGAGTAGCTACTAAATTGATCAATGAAAATAAGAATTATCAAGTCAAGGTAATTATTATTTTAAATTAATTATAAATTAAATGTGAAAAGATACTATTTATAGATATTTTTGAGTTTCTTCATCAAGTTCCCTGGATTTTATCTATTGAAACTTATGATAACCATTGTTAGTCACCACTGGACTTGCTTCCATTGTGCCAAAAAACCTTAATTTAATACTCAGTTGCATATTAGTACTACATTACACCCATAGATTAATAGTAAAACTAAGTGAATGATTCATATGTTGGAAGATATATTGATTCCATGTATTCCTGATTTTTGTGGATCATGGTCTAAACATTTATCATGGGTTGAGTTTTCCTATAATAATAATTTTCATTTGTCTATTATAATGGTACCATTTGAAACATTATAAGTGTATCCTTATAGAACAACTAGGTATTGAATTGATATTGGTGAGATATTAATTATTGGATCAAACTTTTTTTAGGGTATAACGTAGAGGGTATAAATGATTTGAGAGTGGATGAAGTCTTTCCATTATCATTATAAGTTATATATTTATTGGAAGAGTATAATATAAAATTTTAATGTTTGAAACTATATGTTCTTGAAATTTTCACTCTAAAATGGAAAAAATATAATTATATGAGGTGATATAATTTCTCCAAGGTTTTATATCCCTTCAAGGTATTGGTCATGAAGGTGAAGTGAAATTTCTGTTAACACCTCCATGATATCTTCCATGTATCATTACTTAGGTGGTATCATCATGATGACTCCCATATGATTTATTTGGGTGAGGTTGACATTTAGGAATATGTTTAGATACAATATCATTGGGATAATATGTCATGTGGATTGTTCATACCATTTTAAAGTGTTATATAGAGGCGTGGTAGTTTGGAAGAAATTACATGGGAGTGAGAGTCACAAATGAGAGTTCAATATTCAGAGTTGTTTTAAACTGTATTCCTTATTATGAAAAGTATAAGTTTTAACATTAATTTAAATATGGGTTTTTCAAATATTCTAAGTTATGTGATATATATGGTATTTTTTAAGAAAAAATGTATTTGATAGGTATTAAATATTATGGTTTGAATTTTGGGTAATTTTCCTTATTTATAAATCTTATATTTTCAAAAAACATTAAAGGGGTATCTAATCTAAAGGTACATATTTTCTATGTATTTTACTATGTTTGTTATATAATTCTTAGAGAAGAAATATAAAGGTGAAGAATTTATTTTGGGTATAAAATTCATTTGATATTAAAACCATGTCATGATGTAATAAAACTCTTCATGGTTAGTTTTGGTGATGATTAAATTCAGTAAAGGTACCATGGATTAAAGGAGATGATTTTGGAGAAGTTTTTGGTCAATAAGGATTATATAAAACATAATGGTTTTAGATATTACATCATGGTTTAAGAATAAATTTCATGATTTATAGGTGTGTTTTGAATAATATTTGTTTAATTTATTAGAAGTTTAGGTGAGGAGAACATAACATGTTGAGTTATAAATAAGTTATGATTTATTATGATAGGTTTTTTATAATTTGGTTGGTCTACATGAGGATCGTGAGCACTTCATATCCATAATTCATGGTTTTGAAGGAGTTTATAAAAACACCATAGTTTTATTAACCATGTTATATTATAATTTAGATATACACATATATAAATGGGAATGATATTGTAGGATATAAGGGATAAAAATAAATTGAATCATTATTTTTTATCAAGATTTTGTTAGAGGAAAATGATATAGTTTAGGTAAGCACTCCATGGTTTTTTGTAAAAACATATTAAAAATATGGTAAAACCTCCCATACCTCATTAAATTCTCTTAAAACTTATCTAAAATATAAAGGTGGATTATAGGTGTATTTTAGTGATATGTTTTAGAATCCATGGAATCCATTTATATATTTATTCATGGGAGTGTTTGGATTGAATATTGTATCATCAATAAGTGAGATCTATGATCCATCTCTTTAAGGTTTCTTGGTGAAAACGTTTTTTTATTTGTTTCTCTTGTGAATTGGTGTGAAAATGGATGATTCATGGGATTTATTATCTTGTATAGGAATTTATATATTATAGTATTTATATTGATGTACAATCATTGAAAGGATTGATCTTTAATGTGGTAGGGGATTATAACTTCTCTTTTATGTGTTTTTAGTAAATTTATATATTTTATTTGAAGTGTTAATGAGTAATTGTAGCGAGATACATAAAACTAATAACAAATTAAAAAAAAATATATGGTATATGTGGTAGTATAATTTTAATTGACATAGATTAACTAATTTAATCAAAAATGATAATCGTTATAAGGCATTATAAAGGCTATTAGGTTATCTTATAATGCAAGTAAAAAGAGGAGAAAATAGGGATAGTGAAAAGGGGTAATAGAAATTGATTGATTTATTTTAATTATTATGGGGTGTGTTTAAGGGGATATGAACTTTTTTGTTATTATTTTAAGTAGCAATTGAGGTAAATATTGTGTATTGAATTTTTTGGAAATTGTGAGGAGTAAGGGGTATTATGTGGTTATGAGATAATAATTAGAAAATGTGGAGTGAAATTTGAGTGTGGATAACTATGGTAGATTTCCCAGGGACATATAGATGTTGAGGTAGATGTTAGATGTGTAAATGGGAGATAAAGGAGGTTGTTTTAGTTGATGGGTTGTTATTATTATCATGAAGTGAATTATGGTTATAAGATGTAGTTGAGGTTGTGACTTAATATATGTATTAGATTATATGATGTTATTAATATTTTATGAAATTGTGACAACCCTGTCTATAAAGATCATGAATCAGTTATTAGAGGCATTTGGTATTCCCTTATATTGATATGATTCAATGGATGTTGTATTCCCATATGATATTGTTGAGGAGGGATGCAGTATTTCATTATTAATGTAGTTTTTGTTGTTTTTTATGTTTTGGTATCATAATACATTTTTTTATAGTTATATGGTCCTATTTATGGAAAAAATTGGTTATTATGTTTTAGTGTGATAACTATTTTTTAGGTTAAGTGTTGAGATTTATAAAAGACATATTTCAAAAGATACACTTGATGGAGACCAGATTGAGATGGTACACTAGCACCATGTGTGTTTATAATCAATTCAGTGAAAGGATTTATTTGGAAATTGTATTAACATAATTGAATATAAGATTTTAATGTGATCCTCATTCAACATCTTAGCATAAGATATTTGAACAGGTGTTGAATAAAAATTAGCTTCATAAAAGTAAACAACACAACATGGTGGTGACTTAGTGGGGGAAGGTGTAGGAGGACAATCGGATGCATACACTCAAAATTTGGTCATGTTATAGAGGAATGAGTAATTTAGATGGAAGGTGTGGCTTCCAAATGTATCATGGAGTTCTAGAGATAGGGATGAAAAGTGTGAAATTTATATCTTACATGAAGTCACTCGTGATAATATGTAGAATAGTTTTCTCATGGACCATTAATAAAAGAAATGTTTTTTAAGAGTCATAAGCATGGATTGTAAAATTTTCATGCATTATTCATTGAGAATTAGTAGTCAAGGTAGTATACATTATAGGGAAATAGATGTTTCCAATGTCAATGGAGGGACTACCACAAAATTCAATAAGTAAGAGAACAAAAGGAATAGTCAGGATCCACTATAAAGTTGGTACTGGTCCACATATGAAAGTAGGCTAACATTAGAACTGATAGAGGTTAATATTTCCTTAAAGGGGACAACTAGGTTTCATCCTAGTGTATTCTAACACTGAGTAGGAATACTAAACTATCAAAGTTCTTAGGGTTAAAGGTTAGAGATAGTATCTGGAAGGATGAAAATATAAAAGTAGCAGTGCTAGAATATGTGACTATTAGAGGAATTAGTATATCTTATTTTGGTAGTTTGGGTAGGTTTTCAGAACTTGTTTTCCTTATATATTTGGTGAAAATTACCATAAATCAAAGATACAAAGTCATTATCCCCTGAATATAGGATACAATGTCTGAACCACATAATCCCTTATGTCATACATGTTCTGTTTTCATGTCACATGCTTGTTTGTTTATTAATTATCTAGAAGGAAGGTCTTGAATGCATACTAGGAATGGGTGAAACTAATTAAGGGAGGAGAATTATAGTAGTTAGGGTACTTAATTTTCCTAGTTACTAATGGAAGAGTTCTTGGGGAATATTATGATCATTGGAGGTACCAAAGTTATGTTTTAAAATTTGTATCTTCTGGTGTGAAACTTCTGATAGTTGGTGTTTTCAATTCACAACAAGTGGTATAAAATCTTGGTTATAGATCATTTTGTGAGACTTTTAATCAAGTACTCATTGGGATGTCACTCAGGTGATAGAATTAGTACTAGGGGTTTCTAGGAATATCAAAAGTTCTCATAAATGGTGTTTTCCTTGAGGTATATTATATTATTAAGGTGAAAATTCAAGCTTATTCAGAAGACTTTTGGGTTCCCATAGGGAATAAATGTGATGAGTTTTATAGAAAAAGTTTATTTGTGTAGATGGAGGTGGTACCAAATAGTCTGGGTTTACTAAAATACTTTTCCTGTCCATTGTGAGTCTGGAGGTGTGTTCCATTCAATGGGGTGGCATTAAAAACTTATTGAGATACTGTTGAAGAATTCGATAGATATCCCATTATCCCACAATTTATTCAGTGTTAGTGAGAGTTTACTATTTATTGAGGATAACATTCTAATAGGTTAGGCCCAATTTTATGATTTGATAGTGGAAGTTATAGATATTGGAGTACATTATTGTTACTAATATTGTGAGGTTTTTACATTTTTTCGGATAATGATTCATCCAAAAGTGAGGATTTTCATAGAATATAAGGTTTTGAAAACAAACATGGGGATTATTTTGAAATTGTATAGTCTAGTGAAATATGATTTATGTTCTTAGAATAAGTATTTTGTAGTCAAGTTGAGGGAAATTTTTTTAATCTGTTTTAGTAGTTGTAATCGAGTTGAGACAATCATATAGTACTAGAAGGTATATTCCTAAAAGGTTCAATTCCTAGAGGTTTCATAGATCATATAGCTAAGAGGGGGTGGTTCTTATGTTACCAAATGTTTTTCAATCTCACTATGAGTTAGGATAATTGATTACAACATCTAAGAGGGAGTAGGTGTATATTTTAGATGACTCAAGGATGTAATTGTTTCATAAATTCAAGCATTGGAAGGTGTGTAACATGGTCCCAATGAAATCATAAGATGATTATTTAGAAATTAAGTGGAATTGTGAAAGGCATGGGATTCATGTTGTGGGATTCATGGTTATGGTTGGATGTGTACAAGGTTTCTATCTTCATATGAATACATTTGAAATGATACTGGCATGATATATGAGAAGACTACCAAACAATGGAGTCTTTAGCATAGTATTTATGAGTTTATGTAAGTGATAAGGGAGATAAGATCTTATCAAAGAAATATTGGTATTAAATAATCAGAACTTTTAATTTTTTGGTGATCTTACAGGATCCATTTTACCAATATACCTTCATCTATGGAGATTTACATAAGTGTAGATTTTGCTCCTCATATCACAAATTTTAGGAGTATTCAAATCCTTTTACATGAAGAATCATGAAGGTTGAGGTAGAATAAATGATGTTCCAGTAGATGATAGTTCATTGAAGAAAAATAGGGGTTCTGAAATATAGTGTCACTGGTGTTTTTCTATAGTTTGAGGAGACTAGATTGGAATACTATAAATTGGTGTCATGGAGTGAATTTTTAAACCTATTTTTTAGGGAGTTCTAAAATCATGTGGTGCATCTATAAATAATTTATTACATTGAAAGTATTCTTAGTGGTGTTGTCAGATGGTGGATTCTATAAATGATGGTACAAGATGTTTTGGTCTAGTATTCTATATAAGACTTCTCTTAAGGATTAAGGGAATTTATTTTTTCTTGGGAAGTATATTCTGAAGATACTCCAAAGTCTATAAGATGTAAATTTTTTATTTTCTTATCTATAAAGTCTTTAGATAATTTAACCTTGTCCATGATAAATCTAGAATATGGGAAACATAAGTTTAGGGTGATTGTTCTCTTATAATGAGTGAAAAAGAAGACTTTTGTGGCTTCTAAATTAGTGAAATGGTTAATATATGGTCTTCATATTATTGAGAGTTCCTTCATAAAGGAATATTATCCTAAAATGATTGGTATGAAGGTTGGATACAGTGGGTAAAAAAGGTCCATGAAAGTTTTGGTTACATCAAAGGATGTTTTCAATAGGAGTTCATCATCCAATGATATCAAACCTTCTAGAAGATAGAGTTCTATATGGATGCTAGTTATGATGGAATTGTTGGAGATTAATGTTCCAGATATCACTTAGTAATTATATAAGTTGTGCGGTTGATTATTTGAAATAATAAGTTCCATGAAGAGTGCGGCCATGGATATGATACATGGAAAAAAATCATGGGAATTCAATGTGACTTAGACAAGAGCTTAGAACTATTTTATTTGGAGGGTTTCATGGAGGAAATCAGGGTGTTTCATGGTTTTTTGAAGTGGATTATTTTTTTCTTAAGGGTTAAAATGAAAATTTATTTAGTAGTTGTAAGATCCAGTTTCTATATGAGTTGAAAATTTCAGAAGAAATTTGAATTTTCAAATACTAGATGGTTCAAATTTTGATTGGAGATTTGGAATGGAATTTTAAGAGTTGTAACACATAAAATTGTTTCTTTTAGATGTTTAATGAGTCTCATAAGATATATCTGGTATTCAGGTTATACTTGGAGGTTTCAGGTAAAGACTTGAGTGTTTTGGGGAACTTTGGTTAGGGTGCATGGTTTGGTGTACACAGTTTATAAGAAACTTTGCGAAACTCTAAAGCTCAGAGATTTTTTACTTCATTTGGAATATTGAATGGTTTTCTATCAAGGTTAGGGAATGGTTTATAGGAAACCATGTGTGTGTTATTGTAAATCATGAAACTCATTTTGGACTTAAAAACATGCTACACAGTTGTAGAAAAACCATGTGCATTGTTGTATGGGTGTTTGCCCAGTCAGCGCATGGTTTGGAAAATTATGTGAACCCACCATTTGAAGTGTTTCCTTAGAAAGTTAGGGTTTCATGGTCGGAACATGTTTTTTCTAACCATGTATCCAAATAGTGATACTCCTTTAAAGAGGTTTAATTATAACTTTTCCTTCCTGGGTTTTTGAGAGGGAAGCCTGGTCTTTTCCATCCCTCTCTTGTTCATGGGAAAGGGGAACCTCCCCTTTGTTTTCCTCTTACCCCTTAGTTTTGGGTTGTTTTATAAGATGTTTTTATGAAGATTTGAGGTGATTATTTGACTCTGGTAAGATTTGTTACTATTTGTATCCCTCCCATTTGAATTTTTAGTTTCATGATTCATGGATTTGAAGGTGATTCTACTGGATCATGGAGGAATCATCTAAGCATGATAAGGATTTTACTCTGCCTAGGAAGAGGGTGACCTAGGACATCACATGCATGTAGTGGATCATCATTTTGTTTGAGGTTTAGGGATGTGATATGGAGTCGTGGGGTGTTGTTAGTGGTTGTTCTAGTGTGATGTGACAACCCAAAGTATGGGTTACTGAGACAGGACCAGTTGATTGAGGATGAGGCTAGTTAGGCTTGGAAGAACCTTGGAAACTACATATATCCCCTTGTAAATAAAATTGAAAATATTAATTGAGGTAGGTGGTCTCACGTACTAGCCCTATGGATTTATGATTTTGTTATGTTTCTTGTGAATTCTTGGGATCTCCACTGAGGGAAGCACCCCAAGTTAAATTAATTAAATGAAATTTTTTAAATAAATTAAATTTACTAATTAAAATTAACAAGTTACAAGGGTTACGAACAACCATAGTGTGCTAGATAGTGTCCTTGGATGCCAATGGAAGAGGTAGGGAATTTTGGAACACTGGGTGGCCTCCAAAACTCTTGAGAGGTGAGTTCATATCTGACAATATTGATTAGCCTATTCTTAGGGTCTTGTATCACCTCCAATATAGAGGTGAGGGTGGATATAGGGACTATAGTCTATATAGGACTTATAGTACCTCTTTTGGACTTAAATTCATTTGGGATCATTGAGGTTAGCGCAAGATGATTGATTCTCTTCTGATTGATGTGATAAGTCCTAGGTAGATATACTTTAGGAAGATTATGTTTGGGTAGGGTGAGTGGACTAACCTAGAGTGACCTTGAGGAATGAGATAGGTCATGGTTAATCAGTTTATTTCTACCTTGTGGTGAGATCCATATAGTCAAAAAATCATTCCATCTAGACGATGATGTCAAGAGACATGGTATCCCCCAGGTATCAAGTAATGACCCAAGACCCAGCTGAGACTGAGGACCTGCATGAGGGGGCCTCTATTGTAATGAGACTTAGGGGACCCAGTGTGTGTCTTGTGGATAGGAAAACTCTAAGATGGTATATATGTCTATGGGTAGAGACAATCATAGGTGTTGATTTGGAAACTAGATCAATATTTGAGCTTGTTTAGGATGTGACAATCTAGGTCTCACTCTAAGGATTCTGACGTAGGTTTCCTTGTGGGTTGGTAATATGGCCACCCTTGTTTATAATTTTTTTATAATAATTTATAATATGGTATACATCATAGGTCATCATGATGTTTGGATGGAAACACTCATAGAAGATGTTACTGAAATTCTTATAGGGTGTATTCCCAAAATTAATAAACTACCATAGGGTAGGTTAGATCAAATTTTATAGGGAAGATTCCCTAGCTGAGAAACTCCCATAGGTAAGGTATGTGATATTGTTTGGGATTCCATGGATTTGGATCTAGATATGGGTAGAGTTTCAACATAGTTGGAACTCATATATGGTTGGGATTCCATGGATTTGGAGTTGGTTTGATCAAGTGGCTCGTCAGGTGTTATCCTAACATGGGTCTTTTGGTGGGGATTCATAGCCTAGGATCTGTCAGTAGCCTTCTATCTACTGATTCATGTCTGTTCTGGTATATTGGGGTGTGATTGGATCCATATTTATGAATCTATTAGGATCTACCTAGATGAGAAAACATTAATAGGGGAGGTATGTGATGACTATGGAAACTCTCATAGTTTGTGATGCCTTATGGAATAATTCACCTGATGAGTGGTTGTGGTATTTTTGTTGTAATGATTTCATGATGTGCTCAGAGACACACTGAAACTAGCCAAATCAAGTAGTATAGTGGTTTATTCTTCATGGTTTATTTATTTATTTCAACTGAGAATGTCACATGCACATATTACAACATTTATGGTTAATATATGACCATGTTGGTGGTAACCTACTAAGTTTTATACTCAAAACCTACTCATTGCACCACTACACTTGGTTAGACAAGTATATTTTCACTTGGTTGTAGCTTCAGGTTGGGGATGAGGCATGGGGTTGATCGAGCAGGGTGGATCAGATGGGTAATGGAGCTTGAGATGAGGTATGGCTCAGGGATGTTGTGGATCTAGAATATTTTATTTTTATTTTATTTTATTTTTTATATATAATTGAACCAATGGTTAGTAAGATGTATGTATGGAATGGTTGTTTAGGCCTTTATGGAATTTCATGCATTGTTCTATTTTGTTTACATTTTTTATTTTTTATTTCTAATTATTTACTATTTTGGATAGTATTTGGTTGTTTTATATTTATGTATCACTATGGTATATGGGTATATTCTCCCCAAAATACTAACTTATATTCCCACTATTAGTTGGTGGCCTCTAGAATATGGAGAGGCATGCCTAAGGTATAATGGTGACTGTCAGTCCGAGCACTGGCCAGTGGTCTGAAGAGGTGGGATGTTACAAAGTGGTATTATAGAATTCACTTTTTTTTTCTTTTTCTTTTTATGATATGTTAGTTGGAGATTTAGGAATTTGTTTATAACTTATTATGAATATTAGTATTGTGGATAGATAACACTTATTTCAGTTGGAATTATAGGTTTTTAGGGAATGGGATTACTATTTTTTATTGAGTTTTTATATTTGAATATTATTTTCACCTTGCGTGGCTCTCATAGATGTTTTAGGTTCTTTATTAATTATGGTTTCTGTATCTTGTACAATTAGTAATAGGTCAATGATTGATTTTTACTCTTTTTTGGTAGAGGTGAGAGGTTTCTCATGTATTATGTGAGTCATGTAGACTTCACAATACATATAAACCTGTTAGTGTGCATTTTCACTAATTACTAAGCCTAAAATGTTTAAAGTATCAAAAAATTATCATACAGAGTTTCCCCATATAATTACTTGGATGAATTTTACTTAGTTAAGATGAATTGTATAGGGGTTTACTTCTAAAGGAAGTTCATGTGGATCTACGGTTATATTATCATTGATGATGAGGATGATGATGCATTACTCATTCATAGGGGATGTAGTGACCCTATTAGGTTAGTATGGGTAGCTAATTCATAATAGTTAGGCCCCTGGTGGGTTATTCATGTTTAGGTTTTATTATTTAAAGTTTCAGTAACAAAAAATATAATTTTTTCCAGTATATATTAGAATTAAATTCTACTTAACTAAACCATGTAACTATGATCCGCTAAATATGGATCATCTAGGATAATACCATTGTATATGTGAGTATAACCTTGACTTTTGATATGTGATTCTCCAAAGATCGGTCCCATTGGTGGATTCTCATGGGGATGGGTAACCTAATTGTGGGCAGTCATCAACATGTGATGTCATCATATGTGAACCATGTGAGTGGGTGTTTAGCATATTGATGTCGCGGGTTGATACTAGAGCATGTATAACATCCCATGAGACAGGAAAATTTTCAGATACATGAACAGTAGGGATATATGGGAGACCAAGAGGCCCTTAGTTTTGATTTGGACCCTAATGGGTTGGTGATGATATTATTAGGGGTGACCCCTCAGAGGGTTTAACCTGGATTTATAGTTTCCTTATAGATAGAAGAATGGGTGGGTTCTTCAAGGTATGGAACTAATTCACAGGGGGTGTTTAGGTTCTGTAACATAAGAAATATGATTCCCCTGATTTCTGAGGAAGCACCTAGAGTTATTGGGTATTGAGATTGTCTTTGATGGGAAGGACTTTTAGGGTGCCTAACTTGTTGGCCAGTGGGTGTGCTTATAGCACCATGTTCATAGCACAGATGGACACTCATAACAGGTACTATGATGGATGGTGGATAAGATCATGGATGAGACATAAATTATTTTGAATGAGGATGATCACTTATAGTTCTAGAATGATTTTGTGAGATGGGTGGTCATTTGAGTGTACATGGAACTAGTAAGGTGCCTAGTTTTGAAGATGAGTTCTAGGAGAGATCCTGGTGTGATAAGACCGATGTTTTATGGAGCACATTCAGTATGGTCTCAATAATGAATGAATCGTGGGATTATGAGTTGGGAAATGGATCGAGTATCATGGAATAGTTGAACCAAGGATATACCTTGATTTGCATCCTTAGGGAGATGCGGTGTTAGCAGTTGGAAGTAGATGAGCATATCTTATGAGGAATGTCACGAATTTAGTGATGGAACTTTTTTGAGTTAACAATTAGTGAGAGGGTTTTTTCATACAATTCATTATTCCTGGTAATAAATAAGGCATGGGTTTTGGTGATCTGGATATTATTGAAGTAGTGTGAAGATAAGGATTTTTCTAAGGTGGAGAATGGAATTTCGGCCATGAACAATTTTCTTTCATGTGATAAGGGTCATGGGAGTGAAACTATTCATTGGATGGTTATTTTGGTATTTTTATTTCAGTGGATAAATGGACACAAGTACTATTTTATTCCTCATTGAATGCTAGGATAATGTTTAAATATAGTGTTGATTGGAGTTTGAGCATGAGAATAGATCTTGGGGTGGCTTGTGATGATATGTATGTGTTGAATCAAAGGTGAATTAAGGATCAGGTCATAGCATGATGTTTGAAATGGATAGAATATGGTTCACCAAAGAAACATCACGAAAAGTTGGGTACGGGATTCAATGAGTGTACTTGGATGATCATGGGATGCCTATATAGATTAAGGCATCATGATTGAGTTTTGGTGATGTGTCTATTGCTAGAGTTGGGTGATTTTGAGGAAAGCTATCTAGAGGTGGGTTGTCTTGTGTTCTTGCATGTAATTGGATGTAGAAAGTTAGGAATTTTATCAGGCACATAACAAGTAATATGATGCATGCATTTGGAGGATCACTTAGATATCTTCAAGGAAAATCTAGCGCAGTCAGGTTTTGAACATGTTCGATTGGAGTTTGACCAATTCAAATTGAAATAGAGAACTGAAAACACTATTCTCATATGTAATTGGATTTTGTGGTTATTTACCCTTTATGGAGAATCATTATAATTCTAGAGTCTTGTTTTAAAAGTAAATTCATATGGTGGTTAGTGTTGTGGATCAGAATTATCCTTTTCATGATAAGTCATATGGTGGGGAACACCATGAGAAAGGTGATAAAACATATGAAAATGTTTTCATTTATCAATTTAGATAGTATTAGGTAATCATTGTCTCAGTGTTTTGGTATTGGTTATGATAATTACCTCAAGTTTTGGAAGTTTAATATTTATATGTTCAATTGGTGATTTGGAAGTGAGTTGTGTGATCAGAGGTGGAATGTGACCATTTTAGTGATAATTCGCAACTAAGGAGGGTTAGTATATTATGTTTAGAAGTTTATAAGAATTTTTAGGGAAAATAAGTAATATGGTGTGGAGTTTATAAGATCATGTGTCTGTATGAGTTGAAAATTTCAGAATAAATTTTAATTTTCAATTACTGGATGGGTTGAATTTTGATCAGTTATTTGAAATATAATTTTGAGAGTTGTAATGACTCAAAGTGATTATTTAGATGTGGAACAAGGATTAGAAGATATCATGGGCGTTTGAGTGAGCCTAAAAGTATTTTTATTAATTCTTGTGTGTTTTGGATAACTCTAGACAAGGTACATAGTTGGGTTTTCATGGTTTAGGATAAACTATGTGACACATTGAAGGTCAAGCATTTTTTAGTTCATTTTTTATATTTAATTGTTTTCTAACATGGTTAGTTCATAGTTTGGGGGAAACTGTGATGATATAATTGTAAACTATTCAACTTAGTTTGGAATTGGGGTCTTGGTGCATGGTTTTCATACAATTGTAGAAAAACTGTGCACATTTTGGAAAATGTTTTTTCATGGTCTGTGCATGGTTTGGAAAACCATGTGAACCAGCCATGTGAGGTACTCTCTTGGATAGTAAAGACTGCATGGTTGGAACACGATTTAGGAACTATGAATCCAAACCAAGTGACTCATTTAAAGATGGAAAATTACAAATTTTTCCTCCTAATTTTTTAAGAAGGTGGACCCCTCTTTTCCATCCCTCTCTCGTGCATGGTCAAGAGGATCCTCCCCCTTGGTTTGGGGTGGTTTTTGAAGTTGTTTTCGTCAATTTAAGGTGAATATCCAACTATGGTAAGCTCTATTTAACTTATTCTCCCTCCCATTCATATTTTTTGTTTTATGGTTTATGGATTTGATTTCAATCCCACTAAATCATGGTGTAATTGGCCAAGAATGATAGGGATCTTTTTCTCCCTAGGAAAAGGGTGACCTAGGAAATCATCTGCACATGGTGTCTTATCATTTTGGTTGAGGTTCAAGTATATGATATGGACTCATGGGGTGTCATTTGAGGTTGTTCCAATGTGATGTGACAACTTGAATATCAGGTTGCTTATATAATCTTGGTTGATTGTGTACAAGGCTGGATGGGCTTGGGTGGGCCTTGGTAGCTAATTTTGGCCCCTTGGAGATAAAAATAGAAAGATCAATTAAGGTAGATGATATCATGTACTTTCCTTATGGATTTATAATTTTATTACATTATGTGTGAATGCTTAGTATTTCCACTAAGTATGATTCCCCACGTCAAATTATTTAAATGGAATATTTTAAATAAATTAAATTGCCTAATTAAAATGAACAAGCACTAAGGGTCATGAACAAACCTACAAATCTAGGTGGTAGCCTTAGTCTCTGATGGACACAGATAGGACTGTTGGAATATTAGGTGGAATCCAAACCTCTTTAGAGGTTAATTCATATATTATGAGATTGAATATCCCATTCTTAAGGGCTTATGTCACCTCCAGGATAGAGGTGAGGGTGTTTATAGGGACTATAGGCAGTGTAAGACTTAGAGGACCCATTTTGGATTTTGATCCATTCAGTATCATTAATATGAGGTCAAGGTGAGTGATTCCATCCTATTATATGTGACTAAGCCTAGGTGGATATACTTTAGGAATACTGGGATTGGGTTGGGTGAGAAAATTGACCTAGAGTGACCTTGAGTACTAATATAAGTCATGGTCCATCTCTTAACTACTACCATGTGGTGATACTCAAGTATTATACAAGTCCATACTAACTCGATTATGATTCTAAGAGGCATGGTATCCCTCGGTCATCAAGTAATAACCCAACACCCAGCTGTAACCAAGGACCCCCTGTGAGGGTGCCTCTATTATACTAAGACCAGGGGGGCCTAGTGGGTGTCCCATGGATAGGCTGACCCTGAGCGGGTATATATAGCTATGGGTCGTGGGTGTCACCTTAAAACCCAGATTGACTTTTTATCCTATTTAGGTCATGAAAAGATAGGTCACGCTCTAGGGAGTTTGACCATGGGTTTCTTGTTGGATTGGGAAAATGGCCACCCATGTTTATAATTTTTTATATTGATGTCTGATTTAGTATACACCATAGGGTATCATGATGTTTGGATGGAAAATATCATAGAGCATTTTGATAAAATTATTATATTTTATATTCCTCATATGTGTAATCTCCCATAGGGGGTGTTAGCTAGAATTTTATAGGGCTTATGCCCTAGCTAAGAAAACTCTCATAGGGGAGGTATGTGATACTAGTTAGGATGACATGGAGTTTGAGTTAGATATGGATGGAGATACCACATAATTAGAGCTTGTATGTGGTTTGGATTCCATGGTTTTGGATCCTATATGATCAAGTGGACCATCACATACTATCCTGGTGGTGGTATTTTAGTGGGGGCTTGTAGCATGCAATCTATCGGGGGCCTACTATCTATTGAGGCATGTATGTTCTAGTATATTAGGGTGTTCTTGGCTCCAATTATATGATACTATTGGAATATTCTTGGATGATAAAACTATCATAGGGTATTTCTATGATGACTATGGTAAACTCTTATATGGGATGTTTTATATACCTTATGGAAAAACACACTTGATGAGTGGTTGTAGTCCTATGTTTGACATGATTTCATGACAAGATAAGAGACACCTTGGTACTAGCCGAAGTAGGTGGTATGGTGGTTTATTTTCTACATTTAATTTATTTATTTTAGTTGAGAATATCACATGAACATATCATGTAATTATTGTTAGTTCCTTACTAAGTTTTTTACTCACACCCTACTTGGGCCACCACTGCACTTGGGTACCCAAATAGATTTTCACTTGGTTGTAGGTTCAGGTTTGGGTTAAGGCCTAGGGTTGATCGAGTGGGATGGCTTGGAAAGGTACATGGATCTTGGGATGAGGTATGAATCAGGGATTTTATAGAGACAACGTATTTTATTTTTATTTTATTTATAAATATATATGTAATTGGACCAGTGGGAGATCAGATGTATGTATGGAATGGTTCTTTAGGCCTTTATGGAATTTTTTGTATTATTGAGTTTAGTTGCATTTATTGTTTCTTGTTTCAGATTATTTACTGTGATGGGTGGTATTTGATCATTATATATTTATGGAGAACTCTAATATTGAGGTATTAGTCTCCCTATAGTACCACCACATACCCCTTATACTAGTCAAATGCCTATGGTGTACGGGGAGGTGTGCCTGAGGTACAGTAGCAATCATCGGTCCAGGCACTAATCAGTGGTTTGGGGTAGCAGAAAATTTAGTAGGGGAATTATTTGATTGGAATCAACATGAGAATATCCATGTAGTATTTTTAAGGGTGAATGGAAGTTGATCGGTGGGACTTTTCTGGAAGCATAATAACAGTATTTGAGTGGATGATTTTTGGACTTAAATAATGAAAAAAACTCTCAAGTAAGATATTGTAATGTCTTGATGTGATAACTGTTTTTTTATTAAGTGTTGAGATTTCTTGAAGATATTTTTGAAAATATATACTTGGAAAATACTAGATAAAGATAGTACACTAGCACCATGTGTGTCCAAAATTAGGTTAGTGGAAGGAGTTAATTGGAAATTTCAATATCGTGGTTAAACTAAAGATATTCAATGAGAGCCCCATTCAGTGGATCAGTGGAAAATGATTGAAAGGGTGATGAATAGAAATTTTCTTAGTAAAAGAAAGAAACAAAACAAAATAGTGACCAACTGTGGGAATGAAAAGGCAGAATATATGACACATACACTCAGAAGTTAATTATATTCTAAAGGATGAAGTGATGGAAATAAAAGGTGAGGCTTCCAAATATAGAATAAAGTTTTGTAGGTGGTGATGGAAATTATAGAATTTGTGTCTTATGTGAAATCTCTAGTGATGATATGAGTAATTCTTTCCTCATGGTTCAGTAATAATGGAAATGTTTCATAAGATATATCAATTTGGATCATAAAATTGATGTGCACTATTCATCGGGCATTGTCATTCAAGGCATTATACGCTATAAGTAAACAGAGGTTTCCAATTTCAATAGAGGGGATACTATGAAATTCAAAACATGGTGGAACTAGATGACCTATTGGGACCCAATATAAAGGTGTTACTAGTCCACATGTGCAAGTAGACTGACATTGGAGTTAATAGTGGCTAGGGTGGACTATAAGGGTCTAAACAGAATGCATCCAAGCATGTTCCAACCTAGATCTGACACACTCAATTATCTAATTCTTTATTACCAAAGGTTGGAGGTTGTAATTAGAAGGGTGTGATACTAAAAAAAGAATTTCTGGAAGATGCAACTGCTAGAGGTGTTGGTATATCTTATTCTAGTGGTCTAAGTAAGGTTTTAGAACTCGTTTCCCACATAAATCAGGTGAATATCTCCTTCGATCAAATAGATGCAGATGTTCTCCTATGGATATAGGATACAATGTCTGAACTATGTAATCCCTTATACCTTTATTATTGCATATTCCATTTTCAAGTCTCATGGTTTTTTGTTTGTTCATTATTATGAATGAAGTTCTTGAATGCATACCATGAGGGGGAGTCAGGACTAGAGATGGGAGACTCAGTGCGGTGGTTGGGGTGACTAGTCTTCCTATTTCTGTTCACTGATTCTGTAGGGGGTCTTTTGATTTCATGACATACAAAGGCTAGGTTCTGTATGTTGGAGCTTTTGGTGGGTAACTTTCAATGGAAAATCGTGTTGATTCCCAATATTTATATTTATAAATGTTTTTGGTAAAGGTGTAGATAGTGATGTGTTGTGGTTGATGTGCCTACAGTGGATTTTTTTTTGTAGTGTCATGGATGAGGCAATAGATAACATGTGGTGGGGGATTTCTTTGTAACACCCCACAATATTATTATTCATTTTTATTTTAAATAAATATTATGTTGAATATAATATTTCACACATAAAACCAAACTAAAACAAATAGAGATACATTTCATTAAGATAAAATATTATAATATAAGATAAACATTAATACCTTATGATAATTCAATATCAAACATCATTAATAAAAGTACAAGTTGAATAGATCCATAAGTGAATATTAATGCCCAGAAAAAAGAAACTTTATCCTATTGGTTTTATATGAAGTCCATCACCCTAATTGAAACTATGAAAATAATGAAAAAAATTATAAATATTATTTACATATTGAGAGTGAAATAAATTAATAGGGTTAATGATTCTAAGAATGTACATAAAACTATAAATAGGATCGAAATATAGACATTATATATAGCCATTGGGTATATGATCATTATAAATGTAGTTATTAGATAAATTTTCATTAGGTATATCCAATGGGTAAGTTGTGTAATTGAAAATAATACAATTTACAATAATAAATAATGAAACAAAAATATAATATTTACTTAAAATATTTTATAATAAAAATATATCTTATGCATTATATGTTATTATCATTATTAAATAATTATTTGATGTATTTATAAAATTAAAACAAAAATTTTAATACCAATTTATTCATAAAATTAAATTTTTATAATATAAATAATTAAATTCAATAGGGAGTGGTTAAAATTGTTTATTGTTAAAAAATGATATTTTTAATGAACTTTTTTTTAACTATTGTGTATTTTTATCTTAATATATTAAATTAATAACTTTTTAATGTTGAATGTAATGTAATTTTTTAATGTATGAAAAATATTTTAACACTTATTTAATTATAAACTATTATGTAATATGATTAAGAACACTTAAACTTTAAAAATGTCATTTTTCTATAAATATTATTTTTCTATATATATAATAATTTAATTTA
The DNA here is from genome assembly GCA_963277665.1 of Viscum album. Classification (NCBI taxonomy): domain Eukaryota; kingdom Viridiplantae; phylum Streptophyta; class Magnoliopsida; order Santalales; family Viscaceae; genus Viscum; species Viscum album. Next base: position 218,630,322 of record OY728147.1, read on the forward strand.
AAAGTTAAATTTATAATAAATAGAAGTTAAATTATAATAAATAGATTCAAAATTTTGAATCATAGCATCAAAATTGTCTAAGAGGGTCATTTTATATTTTTAGAAAAAAAAATAATTACCATGGTAAATAATTAAACAAGGTAAAAATTGGTTAAAAGAAAAAGTTAAAGTGGATATAATTTTTTATAATTAAAATGATATTTATATATTATATAATTCATTTCATAGGTGTGAGTATAAAACTTAAATTTATTACTATCATTTTCTCACCTAACTTACCTAACTCCCATGTGATTCCATCTTTACCCTTCACCTAACATATGTTTCCAAAGAAATGTCTCTAATTTAACCTATAAAAGGAGCTCACATATACCCATTCCAAACCAATATATTCCATTAAAAATATATTGAATACCTATCCATTTTCCATATCCTAAATTCTTCTGATATTTTAGGTAGAATTTGATTCCAATAATGAATCCAAAATCCTTAATTTTGAAGGAATCCGTGTTGAGGAGTGAATTCATTAGGTATCTAAGTTCTTCTCATAACTTTATAATTACTATACATTACACTATTTATAAAACTCATAATCCATTTTTATGATGTTATTTTTTCATAATTATGCTTCTAAGAAAAGTATATTACAATTATGTAACTCTAAACTCTTACTCATTCACTAGCATAAAATGTTCTTGTTTGAGTCTGTTCACCCACCTACATGAATGATGTTTTGCCAAAATCACCATTTTTCACCATGAATAAATATTTGTACATTAATAACATAATTTATTATATTATTTAGTAATATATTTCATTAATATGGTTCTTTAAGGATGAAATAAAAATTAATGGTTGTTATAAAGTAGTTTGGTGTGATCGATAAATTACATGAAACATGCTCATCAAAGATTCTATAGTCCTCATGGATTCTATTCTCATAAACCATAACCATAATTCCTATCAAAATAACATGGGACTAAATAAATAGTTGGAAAATAATGAATTCATTACCTTTAATAAACTAGAAATTATTAACTTGGTAAAGAACAAGGACCAACATCGCCATTATGAAACTTATATGAAACAATCAAAATTAATAACATGTGATGATGGAAATAAATAATAACTAACTAATGTATGTGTAATAAATTATTATAATTGAATAATATAAAAGGTACTAGATATTTATAAGGTTCTAAAATAATTTATTACAATTATTATGTTTATTATACATGAGGTTAAATCTATTTCAAGGATGTTGGGAGTAATGGTAAGGGTTTATCACCTCAATTTTATTTCATTGAGATATGTTCTATATTCATCACCTTATTTATTTATGTGGTTAATATAATACATCATGAATATATTTTACCATATCTATCAAATTATATATGGGGTATTAAAATCCATATGAAGTTATTTTTTTCAATGGATTTCGATTCAAAGGTTACCAAATCCAAAAGGGTTTTCTTTACCAATATCATTTTAAATTCAATATTGTTTATATTTGAACTTTAATGTAGGGAAATTATATGATATTATATTTAAAAAACATATATTTTAGTTTATTCTAGTTATTAATTGGTTCTAAATCTCTTCTTATCATTTATTCTTCATTTGGTTCACAATTCGACCAAAAGGACATTTATATGTAGAGTCAAACTTATCTCTTCTTTTTGGTTGGGATTATTTCTCCTCTATGTTAATATTCTATATATATTTTTATGGATGTAATTATATATGATTATATAATTTCTCTTATTCCTAATAAAATTGAATTTATTTAAAAAATTAATATTCTTTTAACATTTTTTGTATGGTTTTTTCCCACTAACATAACTCTCTTCACAAAAATGTGAAAATAATATTTTTTTAACACTTTAAACTTGAAAACCTTTTCCCACTTTTTTAACCATTTTTCATAATGAATATTTTTCTCCAATTTTTCATGGTTTTAAAAATTAATATATATTCCTTTATTAATTTTTCATTTTAAAATAAAATTTATCAAAATAAAATTATATTTCTTATCATTTTTCAAAGTAATTTTCTAATGCTCTTATAAAAGGGTTTTCATCAATGAATACATCCATTAATGTTTCTTAGGATTCACTAGGAAATATTCTACAAAGTTTTCATTGATATTCTTTCTCTAGATGTATTATGATTATATTTTTTTTAAATATTCATGAAACCCGTTTATTTTAAGCTATGGTGGAGTTATGAATGATTCCAAGTTGCAACACATTTATATGGTTTATCATCACGTAATGGGTGGGTTTTTTATATACCTCCAATGCATTGAGTAATTTTTTATACCCTATGAGTTAAATATTGTACATGGTTGGTTTGACCAAGCCTAAGGGTACACGGGTAGTCATCACAATCCTAAGGGTACATGAGTAGCCAGCCCAAGCTCAAGGGTGCACGAGTAGTGATATCAATCCCAATAAGTTGAACTAGAGTTTAGCCTAATCCTACTATATTATAAACAGGTGGATATTCTAGTCTTTTTTGTGATGAATTTTTTTATGGTTTACCCTGATATATGTTATTATCTCCATTCTCATATTCATGCCATATTATTATGTTAAAAATTGTCCCTATGTCATGATCAAATATTATTAACTCATATTTCCACACTACCATGACTCGTTTTTTATGTTATGTACAAATACTTATATTATAAACCATGATTTATGATCTATGTTTAATTAAATTTAATTTATCTTATGGTATTTTTATGAACTTTGATTATGTTCTCATGCCTAAATGCTTTTATTATGCTCATGTATGATCTTCAATTGATGAAATTCATGTTTACCCTTACTAAGAATCTAAGATCACTCTTCTTATGTTTCCATTCCTTGGTTTTTGAAGAAGAATATTAAGTATGATATGTCTAGAAGGGTACCTTTGTGAATAGTATTTTTAGGAGATGTTGAAGAAAGTTTGTAAAATAAGTTGGTTGTGTATCTAGTTACCAAAGAAATTTAACCTATATGTTTGAGGGTGTGATTTATTGTGATATTTAATGAATATTTATATAAAAAAAATTATTATATATAAATGTTATGTTTGGGTCATCTCACTTGGTATCAAATCATATGTGTAAAGTATGTGTTTTTAGCACCAGATTCGGGAGTGTGGGTTTGGGTTGTCTTGGTTGGTATTAGAGTTGGGTTTGGTTATTTTTTAGAGTTGGGATACTAATAATTATAGGATAGAATCTAAAACAACCTATGATGGATAAAAAGTGATATGAGATGGACCTAAAATTTTATATGTTGAAATGAAGGTGTCATAATTTAGAAAATATTAGGATTAATTTTCTTTATCAAATGATTTCTTTCTTTGGTTATTATTTCTTGATCTTCACACTATCCATTTTGGCTTTAGTAATAGATAAAAGATAGATTCATTAAATTTGAGTGGTGATGTGTACGCCCATTATTGAAAACATCTTATTTAAGACTGTATCTATAAATTCTGTCATATTTTAAAAAGTATCCAAGACTATATATTTGAATATCCAATGGATATATATTGAATTATTTGTGAAAAATTATAGTTGTGAGATAATTTCATCTCAATTATATAACTTTTATTCAATAACATTTTGTGGTAATGTACTTCCTATAAATATTACTATTCTCCCTTTAATAAAATTTTCTGTGATCTTGGTCATGGATTGGATCTCTCTATATAGATCTCATATTGATTATTGAGATAGGGAAGTCACATTTCATATTAAAAATCAACCTATGATCATCTATCAATGAAAATATAACCATGAACTCTATATGTAAATTACATCCATTATATGAGTCTTAATACCTAATCATGAAGGGTATTTAGCTCAAATGGTTGGGGAGAAACTCAACATTGAGTATATTTCAATTGTGAATGGATGTGTTAATGTTTTTTCTAAAGAGTTAACTACTCTTCCCACAAATCATGAGGTTTAGTTTTCTATAGAACTCATACCCAATGTTTTGTTGATATCAAAGACTCTGTATAGAATGGCCCTGATTGAATTGGAGGAATTAAAGATGAAACAAAAGAGAATCTGGATAAGGGTTCCATATTCCCAATATCTTAAATATGGGGTGCATAAGTCCTAATTATCAATAAGAAAGATGGATCATTGGGTCTCTACATTGATTATCATGAACATGATAAAATCAAGATCAAGAAAAAGTACACTCTACACCATATTTATAACTTATTTGATCAGTTGTAAGGCGGAAAATACTTCTCAAAGATTGACCATCAATCTGGATATCATCAATTAATGATGAAAATATAGGATGTTCCAAAAAAAACCTTTTGTATAATACATGAGCATCATTAATTCATAGTGAGTCCATTCAAACTCAAAAATTCACCTTCTATATTCATGGATCCAATTAATAGAGTATTTAGATATTACCATGATGAATTTGTGGTAGTATTTATAGATCATATTCTTATATATTCTAATATAATATAATATCTTGAATATTATTTTAAGATTGTGTTACAAATCTTGAAAAGGGATAAATTGTATAAAAAAATTGGAAACTATGAATTTTGGATGCATAAAGTATCATTATTATGTCATGTAATCATAAATGATGATATATTTGTGGATCCTTAAAAGATAAAGGTTATTGATAAATGGCCTCAACCAACCACTGTAATGGATATCCATAGTTTTCTTGGATTGGTATGATATAATTTACACTTTGTGAGAACTTTATCATGACTATCAAATCCACTAACTAACTTAACTTTTAAGAGAGTCAAGTTTCTCTAAATTGATTAATGTGAAAAAAAATTCACGGTTTTTAAGAGAAGTTTATTCATTTCACTTGTACACACACTACTCTATAGTGGATAAGGATTTGTGATATAAAGTGATTCATCAAGTGAGGGATTAGTATGTGTTATCATATATAATTAAATGGTGGTATCTTATACCTCATTTAAATTAATTATTCATGATAAAAATGACCCTACACATGATTTAGTGATTGCAGCAATAATATTTTCATTGAATATATAGAGACATTATCTATAAAGTGAAAAGTGTGAAATATATACTGATCATAAGATCTTAAAGTATATATTCACACAAAATACATTGAACATGTTCCAAAAGAGATGATTAGAGTAGATCATGGGCTATGACTACTCAATACATTACCACTCTAGGAAGGAAAATAGTTTTTCTAATTCTTTGATAATAATCATTAAAATTTATCTATGATGAGGATTAAAAGAGACCCATTACTCATGGATTTCCAAATAATGGACCTTAAAATCATAAGGGGAGGGGATAAATCCTATCTTTCCCAAATGATTTCTCAACCATCCATTCATGTAAAGATCAAGAAGGAATATATGGAGGATGTTAATATATAGAAGAATTTAAGGAATATTTCAGGGTTCAAATATGATATTGATAGAAATATAAGATTCAAAAAAATAATATGTGTACCATCAATAACATAATTGAATAAAAAATTATTGGTTGATGTGTATATCTCATCATTCTCTATCCCTCTTGGAAGCATAAATATGCATGGAGATCTCAAGAACAATTTCAAGTGGGACAATATGAAGAGATATATTTTAGAATATGTATCTAGATGATTGTTATGCCAGTAATTTAAGTTTTAAAAAAAAAAATATATAGGTATGATGAAACCATTACCCATGCCTATATAGAAATCAGAGAAAATCACCATGGATTTTGTGGTAGGTCTTCCTAAGATCTCTAAAGGTCATAATTCCATTTGGGTTATAGTTGATCTCCCCATAAATTCAACACAATTCATTATTATTAGAGAATATTTATCACTCGATCAACATTCTATGATATAAATAAAGGATATGGTAAGACCTAATAGAGTGCCAATAACAATTTTATATGATTGAGATTTGAGGTTTACATCAACGTTCTAGAGAAGTCTTTAACAAGAATTGGTTATGGAGATGAAAATTATAACTGCTTATCATCCTAAAAGTAATGTTCAATATGAAATGATCATTTAAAATTTAGATGATATATTGATTTAATGATAAATGTATTTAAAAGTAGGTTGGTATCAACACCTTCCCCTGGTAGAGTTATCATATAGAAACAATTTCTGCTCTAGAAATCAAATGGAACTATATGAGGGTATGTATGGGAATAGGTTCAAAACTCCAACATGTTAGGATAAAGTTGAATAGTGTAAACTTCTAGGACCATATCATGATCAATAAATGGAAAAAATAATTCAAACCATCCAACGACATATTAAAACTTCACTGAGTCAATAGAAGAGCTATGTTGATAATATTTGGTGATATTTAGAGTTTGAAGTAGGATAAAAATTATTCTTTTGAATATCACTATAGAAGAGGTTTATGAGATTCATAAATAATGTAAATTTTATCCCTAGATACATTGTCCCCTTTAACATCCTTAATTGTGTAGGGGAGGTAGCATACTTTCTCTCACTTCCATTAAACCTCTCCCAAGTGAATGATGTGTTTTTAAGAAGTACATAGAAGATCCATCACATGTAATAAACTAAAGATTTTTGTAATTGGAACATGATATTTCTTATGAGGAATAACCGATTGAAATCTTGGACCATAGAGATAAAGTAATATGAAATAAGATCACTCACCTGGTTAAAATTCTATGGAGGAATCCTAAGTTTGAGGGAGCAGCATGAGAACCCAAAGATGTGATGAGGTATAATTAACCTCATTTGTTTCATTAGTTTACAGAAATTTCAAGGGTGAAATTCTTTTAAGGGGGTAGAATGTAACACCCCACTATTTTAATATGGTTTTTCATTTAAATAAGTAATTTTTTGAATAGATTGTTTCACATGAAACACTTAACTAAAATAAACTATGATAAATGTTATTTAGATAATATACTATAATTCAAGATAAATATTAATACATTGTGATAATGTAATTTGAAACTTCATTAAGAAAAGTAAAAGTTGAATAAATCTCTAAGTAAATAAAAATACCATGAATATAAAATATTTATCCTTTGGGTTTTTCATGAAGATAAACACCCAAATTACCACTATATAAATACGGTAGAGAATTGTAAATATTATATAAATATTGAGAGATAAGTAAATGAATGGGATGAATTATTCTAAGAATGTATGTAAGACTTCATATAGGAATGAAATATGATCGTTATAAATATAGTCATTGAAAATATGATCATTGGATATATGGTCATTATAAATATAATTGTTAGACATATAGTCATTGGTTATATCAAATGGGTAGGTTGTGTAATTGAAAATAATATAATTCATAATAATAAATAATGAAACAAAAATATAATATTTAATTAAAATATTTTACAATGAAAATATATTCTTTATGATTTACATATTATTATTATTATTATTATTAAATAATGATTTTAAGTATTTATAAAATTCAAAGAAATATTTTAATACTAATGTATTTATAAAATTAAATGGTTAAAAAGATAAATAATTAAATTTAATGGGATGTGGTTAAAATTATTTAATATTAAAAAAATGATATTTTTTAAAGAACTATATTTACAAGTATTGTGAATTTTTATCTTAATAAATTAAATTGTTCAGATTTAAATGGTGAATAAAATTTAATGTTTTAATATATAACAAATTGGTTAACTCTTATTTAATTAGTCATTGATATGAAATATTAATAAAAACACTTAAAGTTTAAAATTTTCATTTTTCTATAAATATTTCTTTTCTATATATATTATGTTTTCATTTAAAATTTAAATTTATCATTTTATATTTTTAGTAAAAAAAATTAACATGTTAATTAATTAAATAAGGAAATAATGTAAAAAGAGGTAAGTTGAAGTGGATTGAATTTTTTATCATTAAAATTATATTTATACATTCTATAATTCCTTTGTTATGTGTGAGAGTCAAATATAAATGTATTTCCAATATTTCTTCACCAAACTTACCTAACTCTTATGTGATTCCATCTTTATCCTTCACCCAACTCATGTTTCCAAAGAAATGTCCCTCATTTTCTGATATAAAAGGATTTATCCTCTACCCATTCCAAAACGCTCTATTCCTGACCATTTTACATATCTTAAAGCCTTATATGATGTTGGTTAGATTTTGTTTCTAATGAGGAATCATAAATCCTTCACTCTTAAGGAACTTGTGTCGAGAAGGAGAGAATTCAACAAGTGTCTAAATTATTCTCTTAATTTTAAATTACTTTCTTATCAAGACACTTTTAAAAATAATAATCTATTATAATGATGTTATATTTACATCATCATGATTCTAATAAAATGATAATGCTATTAAATAACTCTAAACTCTTACTCATTCATTAGTATAGCATGTTCTTGTTTGGGTCGGTTCGACCACCTACATGAACGATGTTATACCAACATAACCATTTTTCACCATGAATAAGTATAAATACATTAATAATGGTAATATATGATATTAATAAGTAATATATGTCAAGAATATGGTTATGTAAGTATGAAATAAAAAATTAATGGTAATTATAAAGTAACTTGTTTTAAGCCGTAAATTACCTGAAACATGCTCGTCGTGGATTCCATTCTAAAAAATCATACCCATACATTCTATAAAAAAATAGAAGATTGAATAAATAATTGCAACATAATAATTAAATTTCCTTAAATAATTTATAAATGATGAAATTTTTATCAAATAACAAGGATTGGAATTTCCATTATGAAACTTGTAAAAAACAATCAAAATTACTAACATCTGATGATGAAAATAAATAATAACTGACTACTATATACGTAATAAATTATTATAATTAAAAATATAAAAGGTAATATATATGAATAAGGTTATGAAATAATTTATTATGATGATTATGTTTATTATACATGATATTAAAGTGCTTTCATGTATATTGGGAGTAAGGGTAAGGGTTTATCATCTCAATTTTCTTTCATTAAGATATGTTATATCTTCACCAAATTATTATTTTTTTGTGATTAATATACTACATTATGAATTTTTTTTACCATATTTATCATGTTATATATGGGATATTAAAATCTATATTATTTTTTTCTTTCAATGGATTTTGATTCAAAGGTTGTTGAAATGATCTTGGAATTATTGGAGAAGTTATTTTTGTTTTCAACCATTTTTTAGAGGTAGAAGAAAATGTTGGAGAATATATTGGTAGTTTTTTGAGGTATTTGGATTTTAATGAACCAGATGGAATAATTTATGAAATATGACTGAAATATATAATTTAAAAAATTCCTAAGTCCTAGTTGTGTATGAGTCATTTTACTCTGCATAAGAATTATTTCATGATTCATGTATGATTCATTCTCACTCTACATAAGTATCATTTGGACCATGAATATGAGTAATTATCACTCTTCCTAACTATCATTTAAACCCTACATGTGAGTCGTGAGAATGTGTGTATGAGTCTTTCGACTCTTTGTAAGTATCATTCAAGTCGTGTATGTATCATTGCAGAGTTGTGTATGAGTCATTAAAGTTGTATAAGCATCAATTGAGAATATCTATATGAGTCATTATAGACTACATATAAATCATTTTTAGGTTTTGTAAACATGATTTTTCTTCTTCATCAGATTCAATTACTTTTCAAAAAATCTGGAAGCTAAGGAAAAACAGTTGATTCTTTATTGTTCGATTAATTTCAAAATATCATAGGCTCAGCCAATAACCATGATTCAAGATAATTTTTGTAGAGGATTTAATAAAGGATATCATGTGAGAAAATTTGAGGAATTTAAATTAAAATTATAATTAAATGTGTTAAATAATTTCATGACCCGACCCCCTAGGGCCCTACCTAGATCTATGGTAAATCAAGTGTAACACCCCAAGCTCGCCTCCAATAGTCTAGGGGATGGTGACTAATGCCAGGTGGGCATATCAACATATATTCATCATTATCCTAATCATACTATCTAAAAATACATATTACACCTACCATTTAATAGACACATAACCACACATGATATACATAACTAGTTAAAAAGGAAAAATATTCTTACATGCCTCATAAGTGACTCAGAGAAAAGGGCCACCACATCGCGTCATCTCCAGACTAAAACTTTCCAGCTCCTGAGTCCCACTAGCTTTACCAAGCACTAGCTCCATAGTACTAGGTATAAGAGGCAACCAATCTATACTTCATCTACACAAAAACACCAAGTGTGGGGTACAAGACCCATATAATGGTGAGTATAAAAATACCTAGTAGGATTCCCTAAAAAATGGGTGATAGGTACGTAGGTCATCACACAAGTAGGGTCAAACTATATGACCACCCAACATAACACAAGGTAAAATCAATCATCCAAATAAATCATCATGGAACTCCCTAACATTAATCCATCCTATTTAGCATGATTTCCGATGAAAACTATAATTTTTAACTCATTTTCACCATGGGAACACACCAAAAAGGTCCCATGTCTCAGAGAAAGACACCTCCCTGCTCAACGCCCACCATAAAAGACCAACTCAATTAGTCTAAGAAAAGGTAAACACCATAAAATTTCATTAAAACTTCTAAGGGAATATAATTATATCCACTGTCAATGAAGGTACCTCAAGAAATGAATCATATAGTCCTCGGTAGATCCACCAATGTCATGTAGAAAGAGAAACTGAATCTCTAGACACATCATTGCTCCCTGAACGAGGCCCTACATAGCACCGAGCTCACCAAAGTACACAACCCATAACACCCCATGATCTCAGTACATCAAATAGAATAAAAAAAATTAAAAATCATGAATGAAAGGATTCCATCAGCCAAATGAATCCCAAATTAGGAACTCAGTATCCCAGATTCACTCTAGGGTTAAAGAAAAGTAGTCTTCAAAAGAGTAACCACCTCTATTAATCTCTCGTCTTTAGAAAGAGAACTGTGAGGGAATGAATTGAAGCACCCTACTCTCCACAATCCTATCTATGAATGAACTATCCATAAATTAAAACCGACATTTTTACTAAGCCATGAAGTCTAAGAAGAACCCCAAGTGATCCTTACCTCACTGGTGCATGAAACCCAGTGAGGGGCTACCAACCCCAGACACCGATCCATTTTTATTGATCAACCACTACTAACATTGCTGTTATGTCAGGGGTCTCATGACATACCCAAGGCTAATACTATACTTTAAATAAGAGTAATATTGTCTCCATGGATAGAGTATCATGTGCCTCATAATCATAGGGGAGATAATGACCTTATCTAATACATAGGTAGAGGATCCCACACCCCGTACACATGGGAGATATTAACCCTATTTAGGGATGCTGAGAGGGAACTGTGCTCTGATGAAACCCTACTTTTTGGTAAGACTGTCATGATCTTCTAAAATAAATGTGAAAACATTAAAATTACCGAGTGTTTTATCATGATTACTCCACCACATACCACTTCTCTGAAATAAGGATATAGATCCCCATACCAACATTGATAATATAATAAGGAAATCAAAACTATCATCCCACTATAAGGGGGATGCAAATATTTATTTATAATACTTCTCCTTCTCCCTCATCTGTAACTCTAGATATGATGTAGTAGAGGGAAGACTACTAGCGTCTAAAAAAATACTAACCAGGAAGGCCATCAAGATTAAGGATAAAATATTTATCTCCTTCATCATCCAAATCCAAGACACAAGATCCAACACCAAATCTAGGGTGCATGGGGGTTGTGGGATTCCTCCAAGAGTCCTACATCTAACTAATTACTTTCAATCTCCTCTACCTTAAAGAGGGTACTGTAACGACCCGAAATTTTATAAATAAAATTCCCTTTGTGATTGAATTAAATGCCCTATTATGTATTATGGTTATAGAAAACACATGAAATTATTTTGTTTTATTATATCCTATCTTATTTAAAAGAAAATTAAGCATCATTACTATTGATAAAATAGTCATTAAATAGTGATCATTTGATTAGAATAATTATAGGTTTATGATAAATCCAATTGATATAGATAAGAGAATCAATGGCCTCAATCCGTAGGATTGTACCCTATAAATCCCATTTACCAGAGATTCTAAGGGAGATAGCATCACTAGGATTTACCCTTGACCAATTAAAATCTGAGATCCAACAACTAAATCATGAGAAAAATCATTTACAGGATAAGTTAAATCTCATCAAGATCACATCCCATAACATGTACTCAAAACCACCCCATGAAAATCTCACCATCACACCTTACCCTTAGGAATTTTTCTGGTGAAATAAAGGTCTATTTATCATGAACCTAATAATATAAATATGTATATTTTATTTTTAATAGAATGATGGTTATATTTAATTATTATTATTTACTTTATAAATGATTTTTATTTTGATATGATAAAACACAAATTGTATTTTTGGGTAATATGAAATTTCAATTAAGACATTCATTTTGATGAATTAATGTATTTTTTATTGACTGAAAATTAACTTTTTATTATTCAAATCACTTATAAGGAAAAGGGGGGGAACCTATCCAGTTTAAGAAAATAAATTAACCAATATAAAAAGAGATTACTGAATTATTAGAATCAATTTTTATTCTATTATAAACCTTACATATTTAATTAATACAATACAAAGTAGGTGCCTATGTATATGGATCTTCCATGATAAGGTCTTCAAAATAATATTCCATTTTCTCCCACACTTATATAAATTATTCCACACCAATATTCATCTCATTAAATCCATGCACCAAAATTTTATTTTTATTATCGATCCAAACACATTTTTCTGTATTTAGGTTCACTATAATCATTATCTCAACCATCCTTTCATAATACTCATGAGTGTTTTTGAACTCAAATTCCTCCTCTAACATCTCTTCATTAGAATGATGGATGGGATCCCATGTTTCCCTCTCTTCTCAAATCTCATCATGTGTTGCTCTGACCAAAGCCTTATCTCCCACCTACTCCTAAATCTGATTATCCTTCTTATTATCACCTTATTTTGGATCCTTGACCTCACCACAATCCATATTCTATTTTTCATTTTGATTAACTGAGTACTCCTTGCCTACCTAAATATAGTCCATGGGATCAATTTCCACCTCCTTATTCTTTTTGGTAGACCTAGTTTCCATCGGCTTTGATAAATGAGAATATAACTTACAGCCTTTAGTCTTATTTCATTTTAGAACAATGCAGCTTCCTACATCCCATATTTCTTTCCTCCCTTTATTCCTCTTTGGACTGTGAAGACCTCTTCCAAGCCCTTAATAAACACTTTCCATTGAGACATGGATATAAACCTCATACTCTGATCTAGCCCCACTGAAACTATGATTATATGAGAGATTCTTTGTTGGAATTATGGTTTGGATATTTGCTGATATTACATCCCCTTGATCATGGTCTGAATAGTTGACCTCTGGGTTCTCAAATAGATTGTAAACCATAATGTTCAGGTTGGTCCCTCTCGACCTCTCCCTTCTTGTAACCTTAATCTAGTTCCCACTACCCCCATATAAACTTTGAAGGCTTCCTCCCCCATATCTTCTTCTTGAGACACCATCTTATCTTTTTCACTATTGTGAGCTTCCACTATCTCCACATTGAAAAGTATTGGATTTGTGTTCTTTTGGGTAACCACAAGACCTATTGCAGATCCAACCTTCAAGTCACATTTTAATCTTCCAAATACATCAGCTACCTTTGGATCTAGAGTCAATCCCTATTCCTACTTCTCGTTGATAACATCATTTGCTGCATCATTGGAATTAAATTGTTTGGCTGAAATTCCCATAGCAAATTCAGTCCCCTACGACTCTCGATCCATGAGTAATCCAACTCACACAGCCTCCAAATTCCTGAATCAATCACATGAATCACCAAATATAACTATTTCCTTCAAATCTACACCAATAATAGACACTCCTCTTTCTAGTTTTACATCTATATTTTGAAACTCATTCCTACCCCCATGCCTACACACTATCTTCGAATGTCACATTTTCTTATATAAAGAATAGAAATCCACCCATGTTTCAAAGAAAACCAATTGTTTGTACCGAAACTCTTCTCCAAAATAAATTCATACAGAACTCTCGAAACATTTATTAAAAATAAATTATAATATAATTTTTAGGAAGTAAAATATAATTTTTTAAGGGTTCAAGAACTCTTATAGTCAAAAAACCCAGCATTTCTCAATAATAAATTATTGTTTTAAAAGTGAAAATTCAATTATTAATAAAATTATTTTGATAAAATAAATATTATTTTTTAATCATCATTTCAATATTATCCAACAGTTAATTTTTTATAATTTTCTGAGACATTTGAATTTTTGGGTAAAAAATGAATATGGTATAAATATATGGTGAGTATTATAACATCATAATGACCCAAAAGTGATATAATAAATGATATAAAGGGTATCCAAGACAAAATATATTTTTATACTTTAAAATAATGTGTTTTTGAGGTTATTTTATTAATTTTATAAATCCTTTATGAATCCTCCAAAACCTATATCATACTTTCAGGTTTTAAAATCATTTCTTTATGAACATGACTCACTTCCACATCACCAAGGGTAATATTTTAATGATTTCAGACCTTATATTTATAAAATAATGAAAAACAAATTCCTATTTTTCAAAATTCATGGTTTAAAACTATGGTAAGATTTGTGGTTTTGATTACTTTACTATATAGAGTCCAAAACCTAAGTTTGGGAAAAGAATAAAGAACTTCCCTCTCTTTTACTATATAAACCTACCCAATATCTCATTTTTCTTCACTTAAAAACATTTTATAGCTTCCTTAATCTTAAATCACCTCTATATATTCCTACCATGGTTCCCCCAACCTCTCAATAAGCTCCTACCAAACTTTTGGTATCACCCTCTCAAGGTATGGGACCACCCTCTCTTCTTTTCCATTCAATCACCTTCTTTGTAATTATCCTTTTGATTCTCAATTGGTGATGTTGTAATGAATTTATAAATATCCCTATACTATTGAATTTATTTACTAATAATTATAGATCATTTATCCCCTCTCATTATAACATTTACCGATTTCATTGTTATGCTGAAATTTAGTAAGTGGTCCTCTATTTATCCTCTTTATTCAAGCACCTTATTTAGGTAATGCAATTTTCCTTCCAATTCATATTGATGTTATATGATCTTACACATACCTATTACAGAAATTATTATATCCAAGTGATAATTTTCCCCTTTCACTCTCATTAATACCTCCCATGATTTATTATGTACCCCCATTACATTGTCGAAACTATCCTATGATTTTTCCATGCCAAGTTTTTATTCGAAACCCCTCCTTACCTTGTGCCTATTAATTCCAAAATTTTCAGGTTGGATTATGTTATTACATCTCCATAATATTTTTATTTTTACTACCAAGTTATGAGAGACCCATTTCTATCTCATTGAACCATTTTATGAATCTTCATATAATGTTGTTATGCTGTGGAAATGCCACTATGATTTTCCATGCTAAAAATTTGTGAGGTGTATAACTGTACCCATTTTCACTCAAGCGTATACACCTATTTATATCTATAATTCATTGATTAGGTAATTTTATGTATATAACCTAAAATCCGTAATCATGGTATTAAATGTGATGAAATGTGTTCTCATGTTATATGATCTATGTGGCACACTAATGCTTTCACATGATACGATTATAATGGGTGCGGCCATATTTTTTTTAAAAATTGTTCATTTTTGTGATTCTTACCCATTTTATGTCCCATTAAAGTTCATATTTTATAACATTTAATACCTTATTCATGTTATTATTTGTTTATTCCTTTTTTGTCCTTTATAGATTACTATTTTATTATGTATGTCCCCAAGTTATCCCATGTAGTTTTATGTACAATGGAATATTATGAGTATGTTAAGAAAGATTTCAATAATTTTGACATACCACCTATTTTAATTTGTTATGTAATATACCAAATTACCCAAATAATCTTTAATTATTTATCTTATTGGTTTTATTATGTGTATTATTATGTAATAAATCATGAATTAATGTGTAATAAAGACAAGGGATGTCATAGTTGGTATCAGAAGAAATTTTAGTTATTTGGGGTTAGGATTATAAAATATTAGAGAAAGATTTATGGATAACACTAAACATAAGAATACATTCCTAAATTTTGTTAAAGTATACAGTAAGTGGTTTCCAATCAAATACATCCATTTCTGGATACTATAAGTGGATTTGTCTCTAGCACTAATGTACCTAGGGGTAACACCTAAAAACACTGTATTAAGCTAGACTCGATTTGGAATGGGTGCACAATAATGGGCCTTAATCCATACCTAGTTTGTCACTCCCAATAGATATGATTTGGTAAATTCATAATCTTGTTACAAATTTTTATTAATGGAACAAAAATTTTATAAGAGTTTAGGTTTGGAAATAGATCATGGATATCATAGATTGAAGCCTAGAAATTCATAAGTTAAGGAAAGACATTTCATTTATAAATTATCCCATTAATGTTATTTGATTCTCGTTTGTGAGTTTAATAGTTTAAAATTAATTATACTTAATTTTACCTTTATTCTAGACAATGTATAGAAATATAAGGAACCAATTAAACAACCAATGTGAAGGGAAATGTGATGAATTTCCAAATGAAATGCCTAACCCGATAGGAGCAGAAATTGTGAAGTTTTTTATGATACTCT
Organism: Viscum album; assembly: GCA_963277665.1. Lineage (NCBI taxonomy): Eukaryota > Viridiplantae > Streptophyta > Magnoliopsida > Santalales > Viscaceae > Viscum > Viscum album. The sequence goes on from OY728147.1 coordinate 218,647,078, forward strand.
CTTAGTTGAATTGGATTTTGAATAAAAACTTGAATTAGGAGGAATCCCCAAAATCCCATTAATAATTAACAAGCTTTAATTAAAACCTTTATGCAATAAATACCTCCATCTTTCAATGATTCATCTAATCCATTAATAGAAAAATAATGGATCAACTCCATTAAGAAGATATTATACATCCTTAAATGTTCTGATCTAGAGAAGGTTATAATATCTATTTATCATATGGAGGGATAATCTAAAAATTTGTGGATATTGATCAAGAATAAAATTCATAAATAATATATCTAAGCAATGGTATGGAAGAAATTCTATAAAATTTTTCTTATAAATATTTTCCTAACACTGTATGACTTAAAATGGAAATATATTTCCCTTCCCTTAAGAAAAATTCCAATGAATCCATCAAGGTGTGTGGAAAACTTCACAAGACATGCATGATACACCTCTGGCTTTGTCATTAACCCCAAATTCAAAGTTTAACACTTATTTGGTGGTTTAAAAATGAGTCTATGAAAAGACCTAGTGATTTGGGACTTTGAAAACTATGAGGAAATTTTCTGATGTGCCCGTAAATTCAAAAAGGATATCAGTGAATATCATGGGTCTCATGAGGATAAGAAAAGGAAGGTGAAGTTTAATTTTAGTCATGCGATGGAGAAATCTAACTGTGGTAATAAATTTCAGCATCCCACTTTAAAAAATCATGGAAAGAAGCACCCCAGAAATTTATTAATGGGGATGAAGAAATGCTTTAGGTGTGAAAAGAAAGGGAACCTAGGTAGCAGTTTCTGAAAGGAGAAACCCACCAATGTAATGGAAGAGATTAATGATCTAGTCAACCCTAATATTATTATCCAATGTTTCAACTATAAGGAACAAGGACACTATCGGAACCACTACCCTAATTCAATGGCTGTTGGAGACAATCAATGCCAACAACCTCCAAGGCAGTAAGGGAAAGAATATTCCATCACAACTAATAAGGTAGATCCCAACAATGAAGTGGTGATAGGTACACTATTTATTTACTCAATAATAGTGAACATACTTTTTGAGTGTGGTTTTACCCATTATTTCAAATCAAAAAGCTTTAGTAGAACTATTTAAACACCACCACAAATCATGTAAGTAGAGTTGCCAGTGAAAACAGTAAATGGGTAAATTATTGCATCCCAAGTATAAAACTTCTCCCTTATCAAAATTTGTGTGTTGAACTTCTCAGAAAACCTTTTTATACTCCTTTTATTGTAATTTCATGAAATTATAGGTATGTATTGGGTTTCATTATATATAGCCAATATAAATTTCCATGTGAAGGTAATCACTCTCTATATTTTGAATCATCCTCCAATTCTATACAAGTGAAAGGTGGAGGATGAATCTTCTTTAAAACCAACATATCAAGAATGGATATTATTTCCCTATTAGAAATAATATCAATCTTAAATTTTTGAGTATAAGGAAAAGATAATCCTTGAAGACATTCTCATTGTGAGGTAATACTCTAATGTGTTTCTCAAAGACTCTTCCTCCTAGATGAGAGGTTGAATTTTTAATTGAGATTATACCTGGGGAATTTCCTATATCCAAGACTCCATATAGAATGGTTATTATAGAACTTTAGGAGCTTAAGAAGAAACTATAAAAGAATCTATATAAATGGTTTATATTCCCAATTTCTTCACCGTGGGGTGCACTAGTTCTCTTCATCAAGAAGAATGATGGGTCAAACTACCTTTGCATTGATTATCGTGAACTCAAAAAATCATGATAAAGAACAAGTATCATATACCATGTATTTATGACTTATTTAATTAGATACATGGATCCTAATACTTCTCTAAGTTGGATCTTCATTTAGGGTATTATCAAGTAAGGGTGAAGAAGGAGGATATCCCTAAGACTACTTTCTGTACAAGGTACGGGCACTATGAGTTCATTGTAATGTCATTAAGAGTCATTAATTCTCTAGAAATATTCATGGAATTGATGAATAGAGTATTTTTAGATTACTTCAACAAATTTGTGGTAGTATTTATAGATTATATTCTAATGTAATCCAAAATCAAAGAGGATCATGAGGACAATCTGATCACTATTCTAAAGACTTTATGAAATGAGAATATTTATGAAAAGTATAGAAATTTTGAGTTTTAGTTGAAGGAAGTCTCATTCTTGGGGAATGTTATCACCAGAAAAGGGATATCTCTAGACCCTTCAAAAATATAGTCAATTAAAAGATGGCCAAGACCAACCACTTTGACATAAATCTGTAGTTTTCTTGGATTATCAGGGTACTATCATCAAATTATTATAAATTTCTCACTATTATCAAACACTATAACCAAGTTAACTTGAAAGGGAGTCAAGTTTGTTTAGAATAATTAATGTGAAGATATATTTAAGGAGTTTAAAAGGAGGCTTATCATTGTACCTATAATTATGATTCCCATAAGTGGGGAAATTTTCATGGTATATAGAAATGATTTAAAGAAGGGATTGGGTTGTGTATTAATATAGAATAAAAAATTTATAGTCTATGCCTCAAAGAAATTGAAATTTCATGAATTGAACTACCTAATTTATGGTCTAATTTTGCTTATAGTAATATTTATGTTGAAAATATGGTGTCATTATCACTTTGGGGAGAATTGTGAAATATATATGGATCATAAGAGCCTCAGGTATATATTCACATAGAAATAGCTAAATATGTCCCAGTGAATATGGTTAGAGTAGATTAGGAACTATGAGTTCTCAATACACTACCATCCTAGGAAATAAAATAAAGTGCAGACACTCTAAGTAGAAAGGATTTGGAAATTTTATCATTGACGAGAATTGGGAAGGATCTGATCTTCTTAAACTTGAAAACAATGTACATGAGAATCATAAAGTAAGGAACATCATCAATCCTTTCACAAATTATTTCTCAAACATCCCTTTGGGAGAAGTTAAAGGGTAGATAAATAGACGGTGTGGAAATTCAAAACAAGTTGGGAGCTATAAGAAAAAGGAAATCAGTGGAGTTCAAAATTAATGAAGAAGGAGTTGTATGATTTGGGTCAATACTATGTGTACCATTAGATTTTGGGTTAAGTAAGGATTTTTTGGATGATTCAAATAGATCTACCTTATCCATCTATCCATGGATCATGAAGATGTATCGATATCTCCAAGAACACTATTGGTGGGACAATATAAAGAGAAAGATCACAAGTAATACATCAAGGTGTCTTGTATGTCAACAAGTGAAGTTTTAAAAGAAAAAATACAAGGGGATGATGAAACCATTACCCCATACCTATATAAAACTTGGAAAACATAACCATGTAATTTTTCATTGGTCTTATGAATACATAAAGAGGAAATAATTTTATATGGGTTGTGGTGTATTTTCTTACAAAGATTGTTCACTTCATTTAAATTTGAGAGGACTTCTCACTCAATCAACTTGCAAGGATAAACATTAAAGAAGTGGTGAAGCTACATGACTGAAAATTAATTTTTTATTATTCGAACACTTTTGAGGAAAAAGTTAGAAACTGGACATGACTTTAATGACTTAAAACAACCAAAACACCACGATACAAAAGTTTAAGGCCAAACAACTCATTCAAACTTCACGCAAGATCCCCTGCCTAGCATAAAAATAATAAGATTAGTTTCCTCCTACTCCTCGCAACACGACAAGAAAACTCGTGCATGATTGTAAGATCATGGTACCGATGGAAAAGTAATACCCTCTCAAACATCCAAATTAAAAAATCAAGGACCAGAAGAAAACCACTACTCTGAACCCCGTCTGGAGAAACCCCTTATAAGAGAATAGTTGCATCTACCCTCAAAATGATGGCCAATATAATCAGACTATCCATAAACTTAATGATATGATATCATACTCTATAGACTTCAAAGAAGGATGGGATCAATATATTCCTTTAGAATATTTCTAATAAAATAATAGTTTCCACTAAATCATCCAAATATATCCCTATGAATCCTTTTTTGGTAATAGATGAAGAACACCTGTATGCTAGGATGAGGTTGGTGAATGCAAATTGTTGGGTCCTAAAATGGTCAAGGATTCAGAAGCACATCAGGGCTAATAAGATTCGATTGAAGAAATATGTTTCAATAATCAATGATACCTAGAGTTTGATGTTGGAGATAAGGTATCCTACATATTTCTCTATGGAATAAATTCGTGAGATTTGGGAAGAAGGGAAATCTTAGTCCAAGATACTTGAGTCCCTTTGAGATCCTTGGTCACATCAGAGTGGTGGCCTATCAAATAGAACTCCCACCTAACCTATATCATGTATAATATGTGTTCCATCTATCACTATTACAAAATTATATACTAGAACCCTCACATGTGATGAATCTAGAGGTGGTACTATTGGATAATGATCTTTCATATGAATATCATCTGGTGAAGATATTATATCATAGAGACAAAGTTCTATGAAATAAGATAATACACCTAGTCAAAGTGCTATGGAGAAACCACATGTTTTAATAAGCGATGTGGGAACCAAAGTAGGTGACAGAATAGAATTACCCTCATCTATTTTAGGTTATTAAATGAAAATTTTTTGGGTGAAATTTATGAAGGGGGGATATTGTAATGACTCAAACAATTATAAATAAAATTCCCTTTGTGATTGAATTAAATTCCCTATTATGTATTATGGTTATAGAAAACGCATTCACTTATTTTTTTATTATATCCTATAGGATTTAAAATATTTATAATAATAATTACCATTGATAAAATATCCATTTAACAATGATCATATTATTATTATAAATATAGGGTTATGATAAATATGAATGACACAAACAAGAGAAGCAATGGCCTCAAACAGCAATATTTTACCCTATGAAAACCATTTAGTAGAGATTCGTAGGGATATAACATCACTGGGATTTTACCTTCACCAATACCAAGATAAGATCCAACAACTAAAGTATTATTGAAACCATTTACAAGATAAGTTTGATCTCATAAAGATTATGGCCTAAACTGTGTACATTGAACCACCCCATGAAAATATCATCACCTCACACCTTACCCTTAGGGAGTTTTCTAGTGTATTCAAGGTATATATATCAAGACCCTGATAATATGAATATTTATATTTTATTTTTAATATAATATTGGTTTTATTTATTTCTTATTTATTTCTAATTTATTAATGATTTTTATTTTTATACAATAAAACACAAATTGTATTTTTGGGTAATATGAAATTGCAATTATGAAATTCCTTTTGATGGATTAATGGAATTTTTAAATAAATTATATTTTAATAAAATATTATTATTAAACATTTGTATTAAATATAAATGATAATATAATTTTTAAGAAATAAAATATAATTTTTATAAGGGTTCGAAAACTATTATTGTCAACAAACCCAGCATTTCTCAATCAATGTCAATTCATATTTTAAAATTGAAAATTTAAATATTTAGAAAATTATTTTGATAAAATAAATATTATTTTTTGAATCATCACATTGAAATTATCCAATAGTTAATATTTTATAATTTTTCTAGATAGTATAATTTTCGAGTAAAAATTAAATATGATATAAATATATTGTGTGTATTATGAAATTATAATGACCCAAAAGTTATATAATAAATGTTATAAAGGGTATAAATGAAAAATATATTTTTACCCATTAAAATAATGTATTTTTAATGTTATTTGATTAATTTTATAAATCCTTTATGAATCCTCTAAAACCTATATCATATTTTAAGGTTGTAAAATCGTTTCTTTATGAAAATGACTCACTTCCACATCACTAAGGGTAATATTTTAATGAGTTAAGACCTTATACTTATAAAATAATTAAAATAATCCTATTTGGTAGAAACCATGGGAAGGTTTTTGGTTCTAAGTAATTTATTATATAGAGTCCAAAACCTATGTTTGGGAAATGATAAAGACCTCCCCTCTCTTTTCCTATATAGACACACCTAAGCTCCAAATTCTCTTCACAAAAAAACCTTGGATAACTTAATTATTATTCCATCTCTTATTTATATTACTCTCAATTTTCCCTATATATCTTAAGAATCCCCTACCAAGCTTTTGGAATCACCCTCTCATGGTAAGGGACATCCCTCTCTTCTTTTCAATTAAAGCACATTATTCGTAATTAGCCTTTTGAATATCAATTGGTTATATTGTCATGAACTTATAAAGATAAATGTACAATAAAATTTATATAATAACAATGATATATCATTTATCCCTTCTCATTATATCATTTTCTGATGTTGTTACTATGCTGAAATTTAGTCAGGGATCCTCTCTTTCTTCTATTTATTCAAGCACCTTATTTATGTAATGCACTTTGTATTCAAATTAATATTGATGGGATATGATATTACATATCCATATTAATAAATTTATGATTTTAAATTTATTATTTACCCTTTTAACTTTCATTAATCCCTCCCATTATTCATTATGTACCCCCATTATGCTAACAAGTTTATCCTGTGATTTTTTAATGCCAAGTTTTTATTCAAGCACCCTTCTTGTCTTATGCCCATTGATTACAAAATTTTCATGTTGTATTATGTTATTAAATATAAATCATACTTTAATTTTTAATACCAAGTTATGGTAGACCCCTTTCCTTCTCATTTAACCATCTTATGAATCTTCATGTAATGTTGTTACACTGTCAAAGTGTCACTGTGATTTTCCATGTCGAACATTTGTGAAGTGTATACCCATACCCATTTATGCTCAAGGGTATTCACCTAGTTATACCTATACTTAATTTATTGGGTACTTATATTTATTTAAATCAAAATCCTTAATCATGGGAATAAATATGATGAAATAAGTTCTTATGTTATATGATATATGTGGCACACTTATGTGTGCACATGATATGATTATGATGGGTGTGCCTAGATAACGCTCCAATGAATTGGGTAATGTTTTAGTCTCATGAGATTCCATGTATGGGGTATGGTAGGTTATCTTAAACACACTATGTTATAATTTATTGGTGTTTAACCTTGACTTATCTTTATTATGTAATGTTTAAAGTTATTGTCACATTCCCATGTTGCCTTTATGTTCTCATGCTATATCATGCCTCATTATTCATGTTTATGATTATCACCCATTTTATGTGACATTGAAATTCATATTGTCTAACATGTAATACCTTATTCATGTTATGCTTTGTATATTCCATTACTAGGATTTATATCTCACCCATTTCTTATTTATGTCCCCAGGTTACCCCATGCAAGTTTAAGTATGATGGAATATTATGATCATGTTAATGAATTTTTCAATAATTTCAATGTAATACCTATTTTAAGTTATTGCTTAATGTAAAAAATTACCCAAATACACTATAATTATCAATATTCTAGGTTTTATTATGTGTATTATTTTGTAATAAATCATGAATTAATGTGTAATAAATATGAGGGTTGTCATAGGTACTAATCATGCCTAGCCAAACACAGACATATTTGACCCTCCATCCTATAAGGTAACACTTATGCCAAAAATACTTAGAGTGAATCTATCTATGAATACATGTGATGTTCCCATTAATTGTATCTAATTGTGTCATAGGAAATGTCCACAGCCTTATCACCTACTATACTCCAGCATATGAATCCCTCTATTGTCGTCTCTCAAGGATTAAGATCCACTAATAACCTTGAATCATCTCAAAAATGACCTCTGATAGAAAAGAGGATCCCACTATCATGTTATACATGTAAATATACTCATAATGGTCTCCTATAATGTCCAAATCTAGTTATAGGTTTAGTTAAAGTGAAAACCCAAAACAAAAGGGTGGTAAATAGTGTGTATTAGGGGTACACAATGTGCACACCCAAATGCCCAACCTTGGGTGTATATCCAATACAACCTATCATTTTCTTCCTTATTACATGGTGTGTCCCTAAAATACATGGGGTGTGGGCTACATGCATTCCTATATGTGTACCTTAACCCAACCTATTTTTTTCCGGCATGTTTTTTACTTGTATACACCATGTGTTGTGAATGGGTGTTTGGTTGTGTGTAGGGATTAACCCCAAATTATATACCCTAGGGTTCTATACGGAATGTCTACATAAACAACACAACATATTGACATCATCTCCAACCTGAGATAAACTGATCAACTACATGGTGTGTGTTCTTCAGAACACATGGCATGTGTTCTTGAGAACAAGTGACATATATGTAGGATTTCTAGATGCATTCCACATGTGATCTACCTAATTCATCCAAAACACCCAAAAATAAATTCAAAAAAATCATGGGATAAACAAAAGGAAAATTAATTCCCAAAAAAATATAGGAATATAATCAAAATCAAAATGAGGTGAAATTCGAAATAATGATTCCTTTCTCATATAGGATTGTCATAGCTTCATAATCACGCATCACTAATCTAAGATCCATGGTCAATGCACCCCAATCCATGCTCTAATCATCCCAAGATGAATATCCCCTCTTGAATCACCTCCAATTGGCTCGAAATACTCAATAGGAAAGTTGTATAAGTGATTAATGTGAAAAAATGGGGAGAGATATATGGGGTTAGGGTAATTAAAACTGTAATTAATTAAAAAATAAATCAAATTAAATGGGCCCGACCCAAACACTAAACCTGAATGAAGATTATACCTTCTTGGGTAAAATCTCATTCTAGAATCATCCATGAAATTATAATTCTAATATGAATCATTATTTAGGAGATAACAACATTTGAACCTGTGGAATATAATTAATATTTATTTAATAAATATTAATTATCCCAATTTAATCACTCGGCTCGAAATATCACTGAATTTATTCCCTATGGTAAATTCCAAATTTTGGAGTTAATAAAACCAATATATTTTTTTGATATTTTTTCTAGGATAAAAATAATAATTTTACCATTTACAAGGTTCAATGCTCTGAAACTCCAAAAACTGCTAAGGATTTCACTTGGGAAAACCTATATCATTAAATTTTCCCCACCTTAAGGATATTCATCCTCTAAAAGGAACAACCACAATGATTCTATGAGAAGATACCAAACTAACCTCATGTGGGAGATAATCACACAACCACACAAGCTCCTCTAGATTTAGAATTTCATCTCATGAAGGTATCCCAAGAAGATCCCAACCAGGAATGGATCTCAACCTAAAAACTCATATTAGGGATGATACTTCTAATATTTTTTATCTCCATTGGTAACCAACCTCAACCCATCACAAGAGAAGGTTTTAACCCATACATAAATTTTCTTTCAAAAACATACCAAGTTTTCCCACTCAAAATCTTTTGTTTTCCTATGGTGTGGCCATAAATAAACCAATGTGAAGTAATTCTACAAACCATAAACATAATATAGATATGGTTAATTTACCAAGGCACCTTTCAAGGGTTTCACACTCCCTATCTTAAAGGGGGAAACCCAAATACTATCTTTCATATACAATCAAACCACATCAAAAACCGCTCTTGGGAATCTCAATAAGAGCATCACACTACACTATAAGATCCCACCACCACTTCTTCTAAAAAAAGTTAAGCACATACATCAATGTCGAATGGTTTAGAGAACTGGGGTAATATCATCCCTCTTATCCTGCTATCGTGAATGGTTGTAGGTATAATACATATGTACCACAAACCCCTCTAATACATCATCCCCCATAGGTGAACTGATATATTCACCCTGAAACATAAGTTCAACATCTTTTTACTTAAAAACATTCATAAATGATGCTATGAAATGGCTAGCCACACCCCTATAAAAAATTTTCCACCAGGAAACTCCACCAAAAATGCACACCACACCACCAGAGAGGGCAGATAAACAAGTTTAATTACTACTAGTCTGCTAAATACTCGTGAAAACTAAACTTCGATGGTCTAATATGTCTTCATATAAGTATATTTGGGCCTAGTGTTAAGGGAATCATAAGGAATTATGTGCAAGGATTCATTCATTAAAAACCTTGAAATAGAATCATAGACCAACCTCTACCTCATCATCTCAAGAACCCACATAGTAGGATATTTCCAAGGATTCAGTAATTGGTTCCTTCCACACATCATAAACATCACTAAGGAACAAAGTACATTCCATTTTCCTCTAATTGTAGGTCTGGCTCTCTATAAATCACATTGCATAAAGCCATGATCACCAGCCCATCATGGAACTAGTTAAAACCTCTAAGGATGGTATCATTCACTAGTTAGGTCCCACTCTAGATGAAACGGGCTGTGATTTGTCTTCTTGATCACCAAAAAGCCTCATAAAACTAGCCACATTCCTGAACCTGATTCAAGGGTGATCACCCATCTACCTAACAAGACTATTAGGTCTCACCTTAGTATAAAGTAATTCCTAAGGGGATTATTTCCCACATATATTCTCATCACTGAGAGAAATGAGGATAAATTTCCACCTCCAAGAGATGCCTCTCACCACATTGCACAGGGCGATAGGCCCTATGAGGATCTCTAGTACCTTGATCAACAATACAACATTGATAAGAAAGAACATGTGGTTAAAAATGAAAACAAAAAATCCAAAAAAATGTTATAAATAACACCTAAGTCATGTCAATCATTTCTTGGTATGTCCATTCATATCCCATAGCAAGTGGAATTCATTATAGAGATCGTCATTTGGCACCTACATACCATTTTTAAGATAATATATCGGTATGAAGGATCCTCCACATGAATGATGGGAAACATATATATATCAAGGGTTCCCAATATTAACATATGGTTTTTCACACTATTCAATATCTATAAAAAGGAAATAGGCATACAGTACCAACCAAAACCAATAATAACCCTAAGAATCACACTCAATCAATTAATCATAACTAAACCATATGCATCATCCAACTCCAGAAAATCATAGATATAGGTGGGGGGTATTGACCATCACTGGGTTTCAAAGTTCTGGTTATGTAGTACCCACTTTATTAGAGGTTTATGGGAAATTCATAAAACCTTTAATTAATTGGAAAATTAATTATATTCCTTACTATAAAATTCCTCAAAAGAAGGAGTATCACCCATAAATAGAGTATTTCACACCTTGGTGAATGAGAGGGATACCAGACCCTAACCTTAAGTCATGATAGAGGATCAATTGACTCTATAATTGAGGTGTATACCAACCAAAAATGTTGTTCAAGATAGAGGATCTCATGTCCAAGGTGATTGGGGGGATACTTATGTTGGGATTGTGTGAAGTCTATTTTGGTTGATCAAAGTATTTATATCAAAAATAGTTGTTTTGGTATATTTAGTTCTATAAATTTGTGGTGGAAGTGGTTTTTCCTTTAGTATTTTCATAAGGAGGTTGGTTTGGAAGGAGGTTATTTGATGTTTTCACTGACTGTTGGTATTATTCTAGAATACTATATGGTACTTCCAGAAGATGGTGGATGTTCATTTTTTTAGAGGTTTTTGGTTTACTAGAGGTGGTAGCCATTATCAGGATTTATATAAGAGCCCAATAGTTATAATAATGGAATGGATAAAATCTTATGTTTCTAGGAGGTAAATGCAACTAGATTGTAGGGATCCATAGCTTGACGTACATGGACATTACATTACTTTTGCAGAATACTTAATAAATAACTAAAACAAACACTCAAGTATCGTGATAGTTTAGTGTATTTGGAAACTCGGAACAAAATCTTCTAATCATTGTGAAAGATCTTCAACATCTCCCATAAATATATTCCTTTTTTTCTTACCTAAAACCTTTCTTTATATCCTGGGGAAAAGAAAACATAAAAATGGTGAGCTCAAATTCCCAGTAAGGGAAAACATAGAGGACATAAAACAATCCATAAACATTTGAAAGAAAAAACTTGAACATAAAATTTAAACATCAAAATCTTGAGCAAATTCATAAATCTTAGAAGTACGTAAGGCATATATCATAATGGAAAATCAATCATGATAAAATATAATGGGAATAAAACATGTAATTGTGGCAAAAATCAAGCACATGTTATGATCTCCATAGTAGCCAAGGCATTCCTGCCAAGACCATCTTAGTGGACAAAGTCCCTTTCTGAATCGAGTTCACTCCTCATTTCAATCTTGTAACACTGAAACAGATTAACTTACCATTCCAGCCATGTCTATCTCATGAGATATAAATCTTTACCCAATGCATTGGAGTTAGATATAGGTCCCACCCATCTCATAATGAAATCATTCTTACTTGTGCCACAACATAACTTAAATCATTCATCATTACGCAAAGTATAAAATGGGTTTCATAAACATCATCCCATCATAACATAATCCATACAAAAAAATGGATATCATTTCATCATAAGAAAAGTGAAACAATGTAAATCATAGATACATTATACTTGAAACATTCACATGTTAAATAATATCATCTTAGATGGAAAATGGTTTTGATAAAACACTTGAAATGAATTCTTGAGGAAAATATCCTTTCATCTTCAAAATCATTTTATTTTCATAAAATGCCATGAAATTTTAAAAGAAAAGTATTTTGTTGAAAATTTTCATAAAATATTTTAGAGTAAGATTAATTAAAATAAGGCGTTATAAAACCGTAAAAATCTTTTCATGCCGTATAAGTTAAAAAAACATTCTCCTCGTACTTTTGTCAGAAAAGTCAAAAAGTACCACGTATGATAAACAAAAGAAAGATTCCTTACATAACACAAAGTAAAAGTCAAAGAGTGGTAAACATGACTTTAAACATACATGGAAGAATATTCAACACTTTATGACAAACATTTTTATGGACATGGATGAAAAATATAACCCCAGTAAATACTTACGAATAAACAATCTCGGATAAAAATGAGATTGGAATAATTATCCATTACCTTACGTCTGATATGCTTCGTACGTATCTAAACCTCCTGTATAATGATTTAAATAATGTCATTTAATTATTAAAGAATCATATTAATTGTTATGATATCATATATGGTTCAATTATGACTTTATAATACCCGTTCTTTTATAAATTCCATGTTAAAGCTGCGTTTTGGGTAAAATCGTTTCATTTATCGTACGTGTTTCGATTTGTTGTTCTTGATATTATTATTAATTATATCATGATTTACTTACTTCAATAATTTAAATCATGATTTTTATATCATATATATTCATTATATACATATATATAATAGATAGATGAATTAAATGAAATACACCGTTCATGGAGACGGTAGGTCGTACGTACGCATGAGCGCTGTTTTCCTTTCCTTATTGACTTGAATGAAATTAAGTAGATGACATAAATATATATACACATAAATACAGTATCATTATTATGTAATATATTTCATGATTACTTATTATATATACTTTATAATCATTCTTGAATGGTTAACATGGAGAATGAATCTCATCGCGTCATGGAGACGGTAATCCATACGTACGCACGAGTGATGATATCATTCCCATAATTATTGAATTGAATTGGGGTGGATGATAAAATATATCATAATTAGTATGATTTTATAATAACTATATATAGTAATTATTCACACCATTATACCCATCCAAGTAAGGTGGTGGTGGAAAAACATATTACACCACGGCTTGGAGACGGTATTCCGTACGTATGCACGCGCGGTGATTTTGTTTTCCATAGTATGGATAGAAGGTGAAATAGGGTTGTTTCATATTTATAATAACATATAATTATATAATTAATACTTATGTTATTACTTTATAATTAAAAAACTAAAGAAGAATAATTTGAAGAGCAAAGAAACTTGAAAGAATCGATAGAAGAGGTTACCTCTTCCTCGACGCACCTCCTTTAAACTTCTTCTTAGGGAACTAGAGTTCGTATTTTGAGAAGACCAGAACCTCTATGATGTAACTAGAGAGGTTGAGAAGAGGAATTTTTAGGTTTTGTCCGAGATTAAAGGCTCAAAAGGTTGTGAAGAGAAGAGGGAAGGGGTGCCCTTTTTATAAGGGAGGAGAGGGGCACCTTAGGAAAACATAAAATATTATTTTATAATAAAGTCATATTTGGTTTTTAATAGCTCCAAATTGATTTATTTTGAAAATAAGGTGGGTATGGGTCTAAATACTCTCAACAAATATGTTCTATACAAGTTTAGGTTACTATTTTATCTTTATCATTTAGATTTAACTATAAGTTAAATAATTTAACTTTTACCATGTCTTTTTGTTTTCTTACACTATATCGTTAATAAACATACTATAACAAGTCCAACGAACCCCAAGTGGTTCATTATTAATATATATATCCTTATCTAAGTTATTTGTCCAAACCTTAGATTTTTAAGAATAAAATAACAATTAATAATATAATATTTGTTTTAAAAAACTATTTTATGTCAATTTTGACACTATTTGGTACTTGATTTTTGTGAAAACCATAACAGCATGATTAGTTCGAAAAAAGTTAATTAAATAAATACTAGCATGTAATATTAACCTATAAAATTAGTGTAATTCATAAAAAGTCTAAAATTACATTTATTTGGGTATTTATAACATCAATTATGTTAATATTTCATTAATGAGGTAATTACTGCATCATCATTGTGTAATAAATAAATTAAATTATATAATGACTAAAAATTATAAATAAAATACCATTTTGTAGGAAATCTTTTTATATTTCTAATGAATATTTATAGTTGAATTTATCTAATTTATAACCCTTTATTAAAAATGTTTTAGTTATTAAACTTTGATTTTAACTATTTTAATTTTTCTTTAAATAAAATAATAATAAATGTCCTAATCTAATCCAAGTGGACCTAAATGGTCATATTTTATTCCTTAGGTTGTTTTTGGTCTAATTAAACTTATCTAATAGAATTAAGACATGTTTTAGTGTAATAATAATATCATTTTTACTTTTAATTACCCTATTTACTTTTAACCGTGGTAAAAAAAGTAAAAAGATACTATTCACCAAAAATTATTTTTATCTTATTCAACCACATTTTACTCCTTGATATTAACCGTGTATCTCGGATTTTCGAAATTCCACTCACAGAAGCGATAAAATTAAGTTTTATGTAAATTTTCAAATTCTCCTAGGAGGTGGGTAAAAGACGATGAAAAGTTTAATAAAATTTTTATATGTCTAAAATTATTATAAAATGACTCCAATGAATTACATTGAACTTATATAGGTATTATGTATCAATTTTGACCTAAAATAAATTTAAATAAAATAAATGATTATTTATATAAGAAGTCGGTTTTTAAATAGTAACCCAGTGTTTTCACTATTCATCAAAAATTGAATGTTTTCAGAAAAAATACCAAAAATTCACCCTAGGATAATTTCGATATTCCAAATCCAAAAATGAAGTCCATTTTGAAAAATAAAATTTCAAAAAGTGGGTATTACTATTCATAACGGCTAGTTCATAATAATATTATAATAATATCTTGTTTAGTGAAACTCAGTATTGCGTACTACACACGCTATCGAGGAAGGTCGTGATTGCGTGTAATGCAAGACAAGTCAGGGTTGTGTGTAGTGAAATATCCCTTTGGTGTTGCGTATATCATAATCAAAACTTATTTCATTTATAAATTAAAAAAAATCTATACCTAATGTCACGTAGAATAATTCCCACAAAACGAAATTGAAATTGTGTATAACACAAGCCAAGAATAGTGTTGCGTATACTAAAAGCTAATACGGTGTTGCGTATAGGATAATCTAATTTTGGTGTAGCATACAACACAAGACATCAAAGTAATTAAAAATAATATTTCTCAAAAAATCTCTGGCTATTACATTCTACCCCTCTTAAAATGAATTTCTCCCTCAAAATTCATCGGGGTTATAAATGGTTTACTACTCGAAAGTTTATTTAATAGAAACCCACATCGTAAAAAGAAATACCAAAACTTATCTTTAAAAACTAAGGTATGAAACGTAATGGTTACCAAAATTAACTAATCACTGGGTTTCCACATAGAAGAACATAGGTGACAATATGGATATGGAAGAAAAATATAACCATCAAGTTCTGATGGAGAGTGGTAGAAAACATGGCTATGAAAAAGCCAATAATCACAAATCCATAAATTTGTGATGATCTAAGGTACCATCTGATTCATTGGATATAAGGGCACTAGGACAACATTTTTTGTTTTCAAGATCATTTCACTAAACTTGAAGAATTCGAATTAGAAGAAATACTTACTTTATTTCGGTATAATCAAACCTTTGTTCGTGCCTTGAACAATTTCCACTTCATCTCTTAAAGAAATGAAGTTGAATTTTTCATTCTTGATGTGTCAGCAGATCATGTGACAGAATGATGGGTCATTCCATATGTCTCAAACAAAAGGTTAGCAAAAGTTTTCAAATATACATAAGTCTATATATGGCGATATTAAATGTATATGGTTCCAAAAATGGACTTTTACTTCATCTATCATACCTCTTAATAAAATAAAACCAGTTTATACTAATCAGGGACTTTCTGTAGGCCAGTGGTAGGTGATAAAGTCATGTCGCACTTTAGTTGTGGGTTCGATTCCCACAGCCTTTTCCAACGCGACGGGTTGTAGCCCGTCCTGCAGGTTGTCCTTTTTCTAAAACTACATTATAATATTGAAAAAAAGTTCTAGCCTTAAACAATACTGACTAATGTCCAACATAATCCATTCCAATCTTTTGGCTTATCCAAAATACTTATGTCCAAGCTTATAGTATAAAGAAAACAATTACTAGAAATGTCCTCTGCTGAGCATGTGATTACCATCATTTATCCCCCATATATCATAAGATATATCTTATTGTGAATACCTTAATCATGTATTCTCTTGAAAAAATGAATACCCATTGAACCTTAGTGATAACATGAATGCTGTCAAAAGTTAACTCTTTCCACATACCAAAATCCCAAAAAATTTATATACTCAAACCATAATATCACTTAGTCCTTATATCAGTCATGAGCTCATGAATACTATCAAACATCTCATTATCTTCTTATCCTATCATTATGCGCATATCATCTACTTTTCAAAAATATCTGAATAAACTTTCATGGTTACCGGTACCATTCATCATATACTTTCAAAAACTCAAGGAAAGACAACAATGTAGCAATCCTTAGATTTTTCTTTATTCCATAGTACCATACATTATTCTTGATAAACATACAATCATTCCACAACCTTCTTAAACCACTGACTGAGCCTCATCATTTCTTTCATCTCATATATCATTTGTAGTCTCTTCATCATCATCAACATAAATACTACCCATATGACCATGCTGATTCTCTTCATGAAAATTTTCCTAAGAGAATTGGTTTGCATAATGCTCGTACATTCCACATTTAAAACATTTAATCATTGTTGATGTCATAGCAGTACCATTATCCTTGTCCATGGTGTTAACTGAACATTTCCCTTTGCACTTACTAGATTTGTCTCCTTCTTTTCCACACCCAAAGCATCTTCCAGTTCCTTTGAAACATTCTCCCTGATGCCTCTTCCCACATGATTTACATGAGGGAAATTTAACTTTCTTTCCTCTATGATCATCATGAAACTCCAACTTTATCTTATTAGATGAGTCAGGAAACTTACCAAAGTTGAGATTATTGATCATATTATGATATTTCTTATTAGTCATATTAACGATTTTTGGACTTCCAAATCCTGTTTCATTTGGAGGCTCATGAAGAATTTCATTCCATTGTCCATCATATCCTCCATTATCGTGAATCTTCCTGTTTCCAGCCATTTTCTAAAACCCAAAAAGAATAGTGTGAGAGGCCTAAATCAATATCAAAGGGGAGTAACTTCAATATCAAACATCTTAGGTTTAATTCTAATATCATTACCGTAATTCTAGGACTACAACCTATACTTATAAGTAACCTTAGGGACATCCCTAGACATACCTTAGAAATATCTCTAGGGATCTCACTAAAGTTCTCACATCCTAGTTTCCAAAGGTTGACTAAAGATTTCCTATGATACCAACTTTAGGGACCCATATCTTGACATACATGGACATTACATTACTTTTTCGGAATACTTAATACATAACAAAAACCAACACTCAAGGATCTAAATATTTTAGTGTCTTTGGAAACTCGGAACAAAATCTTCAAATCGTTGTGAAATATCTTCAACATCTCCCATAAAGATCTTCCTTTTTTTTCTTACCTAAAACATTTCTTTATATAATTGGGAAAAGAAAACATAAAAGGGTGAGATCAAATACTCAGTAAGGTAAAACATAGAGAACATAAAACAATCCATAAAAATTTGAAAGCAAAAACTTGAACATAAAATTTAAACATCAAAATCTTGAGCAAAGTCATAAATCTTGGAAGTACGTAAGGCATATATCATAATGGAACATAAATCATGATAAAATATAATGGGAATAAAACATGTAATTTTGGAAACCATCAAGTACATGTTATGATTTCCATAGTAGCCAAGGCATTGCTACCAAGACCATCCTAATGGACAAAGTCCCTTTCTGAATCGAGTTCACTCATCGTTTCAGTCCTGTAACACTAAAATGGATTAACTTACCGTTCCATCCATGTCTGTCTCATGAGATATAAATCTTTACCCAATGAATTAGAGGGAGATATAAGTCTCACCCATCTCATAATGAAATCATTCTTACTTGTGCCACAACATAAACATAAATCATTCATCATTAACCAAAGTATAAAATGGGTTTCATAAACATCATCCCATCATAACATAATCCATACAAAAAAATGGATATCATTTCATCATAAGAAAAGTGAAACAATGTAAATCATAGAGACATTATACTTGAAACATGCACATATGAAATAATTTTATCTTAGATGGAAAATGGTTTTGATAAAACACTTGAAATGAATTCTTCAGGAAAATATCCTTTCTTCTTCAAAATCATTTTATTTTCACAAAATTCCATGAAATTTTAAAAGAAAAGTATTTTGTTGAAAATTTTCATAATATATTGTAGAGTAATCTTCATTAAAATAAGTTTTTATAAAACCGTAAAAATATGTTCATCCCGTATAAGTTAAAAAACATTCTCCTCGTACTTTTTTCAAAAATCTCAAAAAGTACCACGTATGATAAACAAAAGAAAGATTCCTTACATAACACAAAGTAAAAGTCAAAGAGTGGTAAACATGACTTTAAACATACATGGAAGAATATTAAACACTTTATGAAAAATATTTTTATGGACATGGATGAAAAATATAACCCCAGTAAATACTTACGAGTAAACAATCTCGGATAAAAATGAGATTGGAATAATTATCCCTTACCTTAGGTCCGATATGCTTTGTACGTATCTGAACCTCCTATATAATGATTTAAATAATGTCATTGACTTATTACAGAATCATATTCATTGTTATGATATCATATATTGTTCAATTATGACTTTATAATACCCGTTCTTTTATAAATTCCATGTTAAAGCTGTGTTTTGGGTAAAATCGTTTCATTTATCGTACGTGTTTTGATTTGTTGTTCTTGATATTATTATTACTTATATGATGATTTAATTACTTATAGAATGTAAATAATGATTTATATATCATATATATTCAGTATATACATATATATAATAGATATATG
This sequence comes from Viscum album, assembly GCA_963277665.1. Lineage (NCBI taxonomy): Eukaryota > Viridiplantae > Streptophyta > Magnoliopsida > Santalales > Viscaceae > Viscum > Viscum album. The sequence continues at coordinate 218,666,750 of OY728147.1, forward strand.
AATGAAATGAAATACACTGTTCATGGAGACGGTAGGCCGTACGTACGCATGAACGTTGTTTTCCTTTCCTTATTGACTTGAATGAAATTAAGTAGATGACACATATATATATATACATAAATCCAGTATCATTATTATGTCATATATTTCATTATTACTTATTATATATACTTTATAACCATTCTTGAATGGTTAACATGGAGAATGAATCTCATCGCGTTGTGGAGACGGTAATCCGTACGTATGCACGAGCGATGATATCATTCCCATAATTATTGAATTGAATTGGGGTGGATGATATAATATCTCAGAATTATTATGATGTTATAATAACTATATATAGTAATTATTCACACCATTATACCCATCTAAGTAAGGTGGTGGTGTAAAAACAGATTACACCACGGCGTTGAGACGGTATTCCGTACGTACGCACGCGCGGTGATTTCGTTTTCCGTAGGATGGATAGAAGGTGAAATAGAGTTTTTTAATATTTATAATAATATATAAGTATATAATTAATACTAATGTTATTAATTTATAATGAAAAAACTAAAGAATAAGAAGTTTAAGAAGAAATAAACTTGAAAGAATCGGTAGAAGAGATTACCTCTTCCTCGATGCACCTCATTTAAACTTCTTCTTAGGGCACTAGAGTTGATCTTTTGAGAAGAATAGAACCTATATGATGTAACTATAGAGGTTTAGAAGAGGAATTTTCAGGTTTTTTCTGAGCTTCAAGGCTCAAAATGGTGTGAAGAGAAGAGGGAAGGGGTGCCCTTTTTATAAGGGAGGAGAGGGGCACCTTAGGAAAACATAAAATATTATTTTATAATAAAGTCATATTCGGTTATTAATAGATTCAAGTTGATTTATTTCAAAGATAAGGTGGTTATGGGTCTAAATACTTTCAAACAACAGGTTTTAGGCAAGTTTAGGTTACTATTTTATCCTTATCATTTAGATTTAACTCTAAGTTAAATAATTTAACTTTTACCGTGTCTTTTTGTTTTCTTACACTATATGGTTAATAAACTTACTATAACAAGCCAAACGAACCCCAAGTGGTTCATTATTAATATATATATCCTTATCTAAGTCATTTTTCCAAACTTTAGATTTTTAGGAATAAAATAACAATTAATAATATAATATTTGTTTTAAAAAACTATTTTATGTCAATTTTGACACTATTTGGTACTTGATTTTTGTGAAAATCATAACAGTCTGATTAGTTCAAAAAAGTTAATTAAATCAATACTAACATGTAATATTAACCTATAAAATTAGTGGAATTCATAAAAAGTCTAAAATTACATTTATTTGGGTATTTTTAACATCAATTATGTTAATATTTCATTAATGTGGTAATTACTGCATCATCATTGTGTAATAAATAAATTAAATTATTTAATGTCTAAAAATTATAAATAAAATAAAATTATGTAGGAAATATTTTTAGCTTTCTAATTAATATTTATAGTATAATTTAACTTATGTATAACCCTATATTAAAAATATGTTAGTTATTAAACTTTGATTTTAACTATTTTAATTCTTCTTTAAATAAAATAATAATAAATGTCCTAATCTAATCCAAGTGGACCTAAATGGTCATATTTTATTCCTAAGGTTGTTTTTGGTCGAATTAAACTTATAAAATATAATTAGGACATGTTTTAGGGTAATAATAATATCATTTTTACCCTTAATTACCCTATTTACTTTTAACCGTGGTAAAAAAAGTAAGAAGTTACTATTCACAAAAAATTATTTTTATCTTATTGAACCACATTTTACTCCTTTATATTAATCGTGTCTCTCTTATTTTTGAAATTCCACTCACAGAAGCGGTAAAATTAAGTTTTATGTAAATTTTCAAATTCTCCTAGGAGGTGGGTAAAAGACGGTGAAACGTTCAATGAAATTTTTATATGTCTAAAATTATTATAAAATGACTCCAATGAATTACATTAAACTTATATAGTTATTATGTATCAATTTTTACCAAAAATAAAATTAAATAAAATAAATAATTATTTATATAAAAAGTCGGTTTTTAAATAGTAACCCAGTGTTTTCACTATTCATCAAAAATTGAAAGTTTTCAGAAAAATACCAAAAATTCACCCTAGGATAATTTCGATATTTCGAATCCAAAAATGAAGTCCATTTTGAAAAATAAAATTTCAAAAATTGGATATTACTATTCATAACAGCTAGTTCATAATAATATTATAATAATATCTCATTTAGTGAAACTCAGCATTGCGTACTACACACGCTATCGAGGAAGGTCGCGATTGCATTTAATGCAAGTCAAGTCAAGGCTACATGTAGTGAAATCTCCCTTTGGTGTTGCATATATCATAATAAAAACTTATTTCATTTATACATTAAACAAAATCTATACCTAATGTCACGTAGAATAATTCCCACAAAATGAACTTGAAATTGTGTATGACACAAGACAAGAATAGTGTTGTGTATACTGCAAGCTAATACGGTGTTGCGTATAGCACAAGCTAATTTTGGTGTAGCGTACAACACAAGACATAAAAGTAATTAAAAATAATATTTCTTAAAAAATCTCAGGCTGTTACATAGATGACCTCCTGGAACTCCATATAAATATTAGGGTGGGGACACCCTTATTAATGTGTATTGGGATTAATTGTTAAGTTATCAACATGGATTTCTTATCTCAAGTTATAATCTTTTTCTTTCTAGTGAAATGAAATGTTGTAGTATTTCTCCCATGGGTGTAGGACTTTCAGTCTAAACTATATAAAATAAAAGTGTTATTTGTCTTACCTTTTTCTTTCATTGTATGATTGTCTTATATATGTTAGAGCAAATAGGGATAAAATTGGCTCAACTTACTATGGTTATTTGGGAGAATTTTTTTCTTATAAGTTTAGGATCACTAAATTCCAAAGATCTCTATTTCGTAATATGATTCCACCTAGAAGATTCTTGATTGACTGTTTCCATATTATGGAAGGACAATGGGAGGAATTTCTCAAAAATTAGTATCAAAGGGTGGTTCTTAAGAGGTTCATCAGTTCACTTTTCAGTTCTGGTAACAATCTCTTACTCATGTGATTTTTTAATTTTAGTGGGAGTCATTGTCTTTTAGAAGGATAGTGTTAGAATATGTAAAGGTTTAGATCAAAAGATTCAATAGGATAAACTTGATTTTCTAGTGAATACATATGGAGTATTATATCATTCAAAAAGATCTATATATTTTATTAAAGGGTTTCAAATAAAAAGAAATAAAATAAATTTTAATGTGGAAATCTAGATCAGAAGTCACTTAGTGTGATACTAATGTCATCAGTCTGGAATATGTATTTGAAAATTAAATAGAAGAAGACCATAGTGTATTTTATTAAAACCCTTTTAGATGTATATGAGAAACCTACGACACTAAATAAAGTATAATTGATGTGGAGGTTACTCAATATGAAGCTATCATAAGGAAAATCTATATCAGATCATGTGAATAACTAAAACTTGATATGGATCCAACTCAAGTCTATGAAGGTTACATTCATATATGATGTTTGGGTGAATTTTTTTTCATCTATACCAAAATCATGTCAATTTTTGGTTATGTTTGTGAGTATTTTATATGGAAAGAATGACCCGGTGTTCACTAATGTTCAAAACTTGATTCTCAATGAAGAGATCTGAAGGAGAGAGATTTTATCTTCTTATAATGATGTATTGAATATAGAAGGAAGGGGATGATCACATCATTGTAAGAATCAAACTAAATTTGAAAGTAAATCAATGGAAAGGAGTAGAGGTAAGTCTTTTAGAACTGGTCATATTTATTTTCATTGTAGAAAGAAAGGTCACCTAATGAAATATCATCGTGACAAGAAGAAAAAATCTGTAAGGATTGTATCTAGAGAACTAATTTTAGTAGTAGAGAGTGGTTTAAATATACGTTTAGTGTTTCAACTCAAGTGGAATCTTGGATCATAAATTTTGGAGATTCTTTCCATTCCATAGGTAAAAAAGGATGCATGCTAAATTTTTTATCCAAAAATTTTGGTAGAGTGAATATCACTGATAATTAAACTCTTGAAATTATAGAGAAAGGATAAATGAAAGTTTAGTTAAAAATGGAATTTTCCTTACATTGAAGGAAGTGTGTCATGTTCTGAGTCTCTGGAAAACCTAATTTTAGTTTTTCATCTGGATGAGGCAAGTTTTAGAACCAATTTTTCAAAAGGAGTGTGGAAAACAACATGAGGATATCATTTCATAGCTAGAGGTGTAAAAAATGGGTCATTATACATAACCAGATGGGTAATAGTAGTTACACTTTTCATAACATCATCTTCTAGAAGTTCAGGAATTTAGAATAATTGATTTGGGAACTTTATTAAGAAGATTGAGAATATTCTAGTAGATATAGGCATACTAAATATAGATCATTGAGACTTCATAATATGTGAGATTTGTATACTCAGTAAGTGGAGAAAGATGTATTTCAATCATTCCATAATAACACTAAAAAAACTAGAAATAGGATTTAGTACATATATATGATTAGGTACTAGCCCTAGTTAATTATCACTAATGTTCAAGGTATTTTGTATCCTTAATTGATGATTCTACATGAAATGTGTGGGTATACTTTATGAAACATAAAAGTTATGTGTTTATAATCTTTGTTCAGTGGAAGGCTATGGTGGAAAGATAAACTATAAGAAAACTAAAATTTATGATGTAATACAATGGTGATGAGTTTACAAGAAGGATTTTATAGAATTACTATACACATAGAGGAACTCGATATGAGAATATTGTTCCAGGAACACCTCAGAAAAATGTTGTAGCCAAGAGAAAGAATCGAACATTGATAGAGAAAAAAAGAAACATGTTGTTATATTTCTGTATGCCTATGGATTTTTGAGTGGAAGTAATTTGAATATAAATATACTTAATTAACAGAAGTCCATAGACACCAGTAATTACTGGAAGAACTATGGTCTAGAAAGATTTTATAAGTTTATCACCTTAGAGTTTTTAGAATTTTAGCCTATATTAATGGGTATTAAAAAGAAAGAGATAATTTTGAGGAAAAATCTCTAACATGATTCTTTATAGTCTATGAAGATGAAGAATTTAGTTTTCTTTATTTGAGATTATGAGAAAAGAAAAGTTTTTGAAAGTTAGAATGTGTAATTTAATGATAAGATCTTGTGGAAACATCATATCTTGAAGGGAAATGTGGGTGAGGCTAATGATTCAACTTCAATTCAAGTTGATCTAGGCTGAGGTTCTGAAAGAACATTTTTGCTAAAAAATTTAGATGCCTTTGAGTCTATAAAAAATCACATATTTGGATTGAATTTTATAGAGTGGTGTATAAAGTTCAAAAGCCTAACCAGTAAAACACATACATAATAGATTATGAACTAATAAAGATCAATTTGTAGTTTCAGATAGTAATGGATTTGAAGTTATAGTTCTAAAATAACCTTAATCAGGGGTTATTTTTTAGAGAATTTTAAGTGTCATATATTTAGTACATAGGTATCAAGATAACCTTCTCTTATTAATTTTAATGGATACATGATAACCACAAAGTCTAAAAGAAGCATCTACTATAGGTGACTTCAAAAAATAGGAGTTATAAATAAAAGAGGAGTTAGATTCACTGTATTTGAATAAAACATGGGAGATAGTATATTTACCATAAGGGAAGAAATAAATTAAGAAAAGGTGGGTATTCTTATTGAAATAATAATCTTATTGAAGAAATATGTACAAGGATAGGCTGGTTGAGGAAGGTTTTCAATAGAAAGAAGGAATTGACTTCTCTGAAATTTTTTCTCCAATAGTTTAACATGATACCATCTAAACTATTTTAATACTGGATGCTTCTGAAGATTTTTATCTTAAAAGTGTACATGAATATGTATTTTATTCATAGGTATTTAGATAAATAAATTTATATGAAGAAACCAATTGGTTACATTGAAAATGGAAACAAGGCTTGGTATCCAAACTAAAAAGAAGTCTTTATGGATTGAAAAAATCACCAAGGTGTTAGAACCAAAATTTTGATTATTTCATGGTTAAGAAAAGTTTCAAATGAGATAAATCTAATCATTTTGGTTACAATAAGTAGTTCAGTTGAAATGATTTCATTATATTACTCTTATACATGGATGATATTTTTTTGGTGGTCTAAATTGTTAGCTAATTTGGGACTTGAAGGAGGATTTTTTTGTAAAATTTTAGATAATAGATCTTGGTGAAGTCAAGAAAATCTTGGTCATAAGGATTGAACATGGTAGTAGAACCAGGATCTTAGTTTCATTATAGACATATTACATCAATAAGATATTTAAGATATTTGTAATGAGCATATGTGATCTGGTTTTAACTCATTTCATGGGTTACTTCAAGAATACTAAACAATAGGCACCATGAACAAAAGAATAAATGAAGTGCATGATGAAAGTTTCATATGACTCAGTAGTCAAAATTTTGATGTATGTTATGGTATTCACTCATCCAGATATTTCTCATACAGTGGAATTGGCTAGTTGGTTCATGAAAAATACCAAGAAAGACCATTGGGAATCTATAAAGTGAATTATTAGGTATCTTAAAGGAATGGAAGGTATAGATCTATGTTTTGAATATGATAATTCATTACTTGAGTTTTTAGATATATAATTTGGGGGTGATTATGATTCTAAAAAGAAAACAACTTGATATTTTTTTACTTTTAGTAGAACCAAAATCATTTGGATTTTCAGGTTGCAACTGATGATTGTGCTTTCCACAATAGAAGATGAGTATATATCTATGATGAAAGATAGAAAGGATATGGTTTGGATTATGTATTTATTTGAATAATTTTGATGAATTCATGGAGAATGGTTGATCTACTATGATAATAAGACTTTATCCATTTGGATAAGAATCAAGTGTTTCATTCAATAACTAAACACATTGATCTAAAATACCATTACATCTTGAATATGATAAAATATGGAGAGTTGGTGTTATGTAAGATAACAGGGGGGAAATCTGTTGAAAATGTTCACCAAGAGTTTGGGTTTGAAAATAATGATGAAAAATAAAGCCTCAGTTGAGATTGGGTGAATGTAAGAAGGTGGACAAGTATTGTACACATCATAAGTAGTATGATGTTTGTCAAGCTAAAGGTGATGTATTGGTTTTCCCTAAATTATTATTCAAGTATAAGATTATTGTGATTGTGATAATTATACTTCATTTCACCAAATTTAGTCTACTAGAAGGATTGGTTCTGAAATATCATTAGTTTACTAAAGTTTTGGATGTAATGGTTTTTACTTCAGTATTTTCTGAAGGAGGTTGGTTCAAAAACAATTTCTTCGAATTTTTTTATTTCCCGTTGATCTTGTTTTGGAATTTCATATGGTACTTCTAGAAGATAAATGATATTTGGTTTTTTCTATTGTGATGTTTTTGGTTTACTAGAGGTAATGGTCATTCTGAGGATTTCTATAAGAGACTGGTGGTGAAAATGGTGGAATTAGTGGACTCCTATATTTCTCGAAGGTCAGTGAAACTAGATGACTTACTGGAACTCTCTATAAATAGTATGGTAGGGATACCGCTTCTGAGGTTTTTATTAATTACTAGTTAAGTGATACACATGGACTTCTTGTTATAAGTTATATATTTTTTTCAATGAAATGAAATGCTATAATGTTTCTCCCATATATGTAGGTATTTCAGTCTAAACCATTTAAAACCAAAGTGTTCTTTTGAAAAAAAATTAAATTCATTGAATCAATTTCATGTGTGTGTTATAGTGAATAGGTATTAATCTAGTTTGACTTAATATGGTGATTTTAGTGGATTTATTTCTTATAATTTTTTAGCACTAAAGTTATGAGAGTTCCATTCTAAAATCTACTTCTGCTAATGAGATTCCACATTGACTGATTCTGGATTATGGAAGGACAGTGGAATTAATTTCTCAACAACCTACCTTACCTAACCCACACCACCACATAGTCATGGTAGTAAATAATTTCTTTCCTCACTGAAAGAAATATCATCCGAGGAGAAATACCCAATCAATTGGAAGATCTCACACCCTATCCTGGCTCTCTAAATAGGGGGGACACCAACTCCATAAATAGAGGATCCCATACCCTATATATGTGGTGTGGATGCTGAGAAAATCTGTTAACCAACCTTTAGATAGAGGATCTCTCACTCTAACCACCTAGGGGGATATTTACCCTACCTATAGGATGAGATATATCATTTTAAACTTAAATGAATGAGGGGTGCCTACCCCCTATTTTAGTTAATCTCATCCATATGAATATCGAATAGAGATTGACCTGGAAATCCCACATGTCTATGAGTAGTCTTAAGGGCCTTAGTTTTCTATGTAAGGTATGTTTCAAACCTCTAGAGAAAGTATTTATATAACGGAAATAAGAATCCTCATTGCACATTGTTAACTTCACAACAAGATGTCACACCATGAAATCAACAAATAAACAAATCACTACATGATTCATAGACCTACATAATTGTACTCTATGAACAATGATTTGAGTACTCAAGCTAGTTAATCAGATTATCAAAGTCCTTGTGTGGGAATAAATTGGTCACTGCACCCTACCTAGGTTCCTTAGTCTAAAAAATAATCATAAGAACCTTGATCATTATCTCCCCACATGTCCTAAACTAAAATCACAAGACACCTATCTCCAAAAAAATTTCCTGGGAAATACCATCTCTAATACCACTCTATCATGACCCGACCCTTAGGACCCCACCTAGACTAGTGGTAAGTTGAGTGTGACACCTCAAGCTCGCTCCAAATAGTCCAGGGGTTGGGGAATAGTGTTGAGTAGGCATATAAACATACAAGAGGCCTTGGATTAATCATCCTACAGCAAAAGACATATACCACCAACTAGAAAAAGGATACACAACCATGCAGGATATACATAACCAGTTAAAAAGTAATATGTGTATGTGTGCCTCATAAGTGACTGGGAATAGAGGGCCACCATTTCATGCCATCTCCATACAAAAACCTTTCATCGCTGAAGTTCCTCCAACTCTACCAAGATCTTGATCCAAGCTACTAGGTCTAAGAGGGAACCAATTTTTACACAATCTATATAGCCACACCATGTGTAGGAAACATGGAACATGCTGGGGAGAGTATGAAATACCTAACAGGACACCCCAAAAACAAAAAGGCAACAAGTTCATGGGTTAGAACATAAGTAGTGCTTAACTATAGGGCCACCCAGCATAACCCAATGTAAAATTCATTATCCAAATAAACTTTCACAAAACTTCCTCACATGAATCCACCCTAACTAGTAGGGTTTCCTAGGAAAAATCTAACTGATAACTCATCTACACCATGAGAACACTTCAAAAATGTCCCATTCCTTAGGGAAAGAAAACTCTCTACTCAATTACCACCATAAAAGACCAACTCCATCAGTCTAGGAAAATGGAAACACCTCAAAATATCATCAACACATCCAAGGGAATATAATGATATTTTTCATCAATGAATGCACCCAAAGACATGAATCATAGAGTCCCCATTATATATTCCAACATCATGTAGGGAAAGTAACTAAATATTTATACATTCCATCACTCTCTAAATAGGGATCTATGTTGCACTAATCTCACCAAATTACAAAAACCACAATGCACCACACTCTCAAAATGTCAAAGAGAAGACCATGAGTTAAAAAATACTAATAAAAAGGTATGCCTCAACCAAATTTCACCCAGAGTAAGAACCCATCATCTCATATACACTCAATGGTTAAAGGAAAACAATTATTATAATATTAACCACTATTGGAACTCACTCCACTCTAGAAAGTGAGTTGTGAGGGAATTAATTGAAGTAACTCGCACTCCATAAGCCTCTACATGCATGAACTATCCATGGAGGTAAACCATTATCATTACCAAATCATGAAATTTGAGAACCATCACAAGATACCCTCACCTCATCCATACACGCAACTCGATGTGGGCGTACCGACCCTAAACATTGATATGTATCTGCTGATCAACCACTACCAACACTATAACTACATTGGGGGTCTCATTCCATGACCAAGTCTAAGAACATTATTTAAATAGGACGAATAATATTTCCATAAATAGATAATATTACACCCCATAATCTTAGGAGAGATAACATCCCTATCTGATATATAGGTAGAGGATCTCACACCCTATACATATGGGAGGACACCAACCCTACATAAGGATGGTTAGAGGTAACTACACTCTAATAAAACCTAACTATTAGGGAAGACTACCATGATCTTCTAAAATACAATCCAAAACTCTGAAATGATCAAGAAATTTATCATGCTCACTCTACCACATGACACTTATCTGAAGAAAGGATCTAAATACCCAGACCCACATTTACAATTTCATAAGTTCATCGAAATTATTAGTACACTGTAAAGGGGATTCCAATAATACTCTACAATCCTAATGTCTCTCCCTTGACCATAACTCTAAATGTGGTTAAGTAGAGGGAATACATCTACCTTCTAAACAAAGACTAGCCTTGGAGGTCATCTCAATTAAGAAGAAAACCTATAACTCCTTCATCCTCCAAACCCAATCCAAAATAACCAACAATAACTCTGGGGTGCATGGGGAGAAAGGGGATTCCTCCATGAGTCCAACATCTAAATAAGTCCTATTCAAATCATCTACCATGAATAGGATATTTCTCACACCTAGTCAAACATTGGCTTTCTTAATCCTCAATCATCTAAGGTAACACACCCACAAATAACCCTTAGAGTGTATCGATAATCAAATACACATGAGGATATCATTATTGGTATCTGATTTTATCATAGGAAAGGTCCACATCCCTCACACCAACTCTACTTTGTCATCTAAATCCCTCTGTCATCATCTCCCAAGTATTAAGACCCATAACCAACCTCAAATCATCTCACCAACATCCTCAAATAGGTAATAGGGACCCACCATCAGGGTTTATATGGAATGATATTAAAAATAGACTCCCATAATGTTCAAATCAGAGTATAGGGTAATAGAAAGTGAAAACATAAAAGAAAGGGTAGTACACAGCATATATTAGGGGAACATAGTGTGTACACCCAAATTTCCAGCCTTGGATGTATACCTGAGACAACCTGGTATGTACTTCTCTAGTACATGGGGTGTCCCTAAAACACATGGGGTGTGAAATACATAGCTACCTATACATATACCCTAACCAAACCCATGTCATGTTTCCCAATATGGTGTGTACTTGTACATTCCATGTTCCACACATGGGTGTATAGTCATGTACATATCCAAACCCTAAATCATGTTCCCTAGGGTCCCACATGGTGTGTCTATTTGACCAACATTCCATGTAGACATCATATCTAACCTGAGACACGTTGATAAACTACATGACATGTGTTCTTTATAACACACGATGTGTAGTTAGGGTTTCTATACATAGTTCACATTAGGACCAAGATGATGATAAACGTTATTGTTTTCATATGTTGTATTTTTTTGTCAAGAAAGTTTAAGAAAGAAGAAAGGAAATTTTAGAAGAAAGGAAAATCACATCACTTAGTATTTGAATTGGACTAATCATCATATTCAAGAAATAAAAGTTATAATGCTTGAAAAGGTCAATCATATTGAGGAAGAATATTGTTGGAAGTAAATGGTCATCAGATTCACTCTGAATCTGATTTGAATGGTTTGATCGTATTAGAGGAGAATTAAAGTTTGTATGACTATGATTTAAATGTGATGATGCATTTTTGATCTTGGATTTCTCATAAATCATGAGTATTTTGAAAAATTATGATGCAGTCTTGATGAAAGATATGTGGAGTGAAAGAGATGTCATCAAAACTATTCATATTGATCGTATCTGGATGGAAAGAGAAAAGATATGGGAGATCATATTCATCCTGATTATAATCATGTTGATTGTATTCATACCTGTCGTATTTAGTTCAGTAGAATTCTGAAAAATCATATTCAATATTTTTTGAAAATAAATCTAGTTTTTGGTGTTTTTGGAAGTTGTGATACTTTCCATTAAAAATCATATGATGCTAAAATAGATCTACAATGCATTAGAAATCATAAATTAAGTCATGATACAAGCTGAATTTTGTGAAAGAAAATAGTTTCCATAGTTGAAGTTGTTGAATCGGTCCATCATATTCAGCATACCCATCAAAGGAATAATTTTATTAAAGTAATGATGGTAAAGGAATTAAGTTAAATCTGATTCAAATCATAATGATAAAGACTGATCAAAAATGTAGTCTACCATTTCATATGGTTGATTTAATTGTCGAATGAATATTTTTGAATTTGAAGGTTTGGGAGACTTGTGATAAATGTGAGAAGCTGAAGGTACTAGTTTTAAGTCATAAAAAATCCAAAATATATAAATCTTCAGAGAATAAAGCTAATGGGTAACGTATTGGGAAGAAAAAGAAAATATTTTAATTGTTGTCAAAAAGAAATTCCCTTTAGTTGGGTTAAGAGCCGTCATATTGGAATTGATACTGGATCATCAACCTGAAGAAAGAATAAGAGCTTTATATTCCTTCTTACAAGCATATAGAATGTAGAGTCATATTAAAAGAATTATCATGGTAATTGAAATTATACTTGAGTGAGTTAGAAGTTTTTTCAAGGGGAGCATCATATTCATCAATCAAATTGGAGATTTGAAATCAGACTATTATTTGAAAAAGAAATTCTGAAGAAGTGATGAATTTGTGGAGAATATTTAAGAAGAATTGAGAAGAGATGATAAGAGTTGATAAAGTCATAAATTCATCTGAAATTCAATGGAAATACATATTGTGGTGAATTTGGTTGAGCGGGAAATTTTTGGGGATTCTCACCAAAATCACTCATCGGTCACCAATAAAAGTTAAAGAGCACATCGTACTTTTCTGAATCTGACGATTTATGTATTATACACAATAATAGAGAGAAGCTCCAACTTTATAAGGAGAGAAAGTAGTTTCCATATTATTCTATGTTAAAGAATTTTCGATGGATTTAAGTGAAATATAAAGAGACAAGATCACAACATTATTCAACTTATCATCATATTCAACTATTTATCATATTTTTCTCATCATTATATTCATATAATAATCATATCAAGAAATATAATCAAATCATGATTTCTATATTGTTATTTTTCTACTGAGGAAGCAATTATTCTGAATTTTCTCGATCATATTCAGATAAATTCATAACTATCGTATTGGGAATTTGGATTTGAAGATCAAATTAGGAGAATCCGACTGGGCAATCATATCGAATTCTATATCAAATTCCTTGAGTTCTTACCAGCTTTTGGGTAATAATTTGAAGATTGTTTTTGAAAAGAATACATTTTTGAAAATTTAAAAGGAACCATAGGTAACATGTGTTGTTACACAAACATTGTAATACCCTAATTGTGCTAGAGGGTGCACACACACTATCGGATTGTCTTCAAAGTGCTACAAGAGTTAAAGGGTATATCATACTCATTGTATTCCACACAAATGATTTTTTTCTAGTGGATTTGGTGGTATTGGATCATTTCCAAACCATACCAAGTATGTAGCTATTCTTATTAAATAGTGAACCTTGTAAATACTTGTGTTCCTATGGATGTGTGTTTGAATTGTTTTCAGTAGGGAATGGAATGTTTAATAGGAGGTGAAGGTTGATTAATTTTCAAGGAAACATAAAATAAATAGTATCACTAATTCACCCTCTCCCCCTCTCAGTGATATAATTATCCAGGCTGGGTACTTTAAATTAGTATAAGAGCCAGGTTCCCTTCACTTATTCTTTGTTAATGGGGAATTTGAATTGTGTGAACAATAAAGGTATTTTAGTTTTCAATGGAAATAATTATCATATCTAGAAATATATAATGTTGCCTTATCTTATGTATATTAGATATTATGTTCTTGAAGCTACAATAGATAGGTTTCTTCCAATTAATTATAAATTCCCTCTTACGTCTGTTGATAAGAAGAATATTGAGAATTATAAAAGGGTTAAGAATTCTTTATTATCATCACTTTATAAAAGTTAATTATTAAGGGTGAAAGGTGTTATCATATCCAAGGGTATGTGGGAAAAATTGAAAAATATATGAAGGAAAAACAAAAATTAAGAAGTAAAAATTACAAATATGGAGATTGAAGTATAAATATTTGAAGATGGGTGAATAAGAATATGTTGGGGACTTCTTTACTAGGGTAAATGACATTTTTAGAACTTTCATATGTATTTTTGAAAATTTATATGATTCTATAGATGTTGAAAAGATTTTGAGAATCCTTTCTGAAAATTTTGATGCAAAAATTTCTTCTTTAGAAGACAGATATTCCGAAGCATTTTCTATAGATGATTTGCATAGCACTCTTATTATTTATAAAATGTGAAGGGAGAAACTTATGAGAATAAAAACAAAAATTGATAGAGAAATGTCTTTTAGGGATACTAAGAAAGAAAATTCAAAGAATACTCCTATTCAATATGAATTTGGTGAATCTAATTCTATAAATGGGATATGTAAAAATTTGATGATGTTTTATCCTTGTTTTCTAAAAAAGTGAAATGGGGTACAAGGAAATACAAAAGATAAACTTCCCTTGAAATTTTTTGAATGTGGAGTCATTGAGAATTTTTCGGATAATTATTCTCAAAGAAAGAAAGAAGAATATAGTGATGAATAAGAAATAAGTTCAAGAAGACCATGGAAGAAGAAGAGAGATAAAGGAAAATTGTATTACATAAGGAAATATAGAAAGAAATTTAAATAAAAAAGAAGAATTTTATTATCTAAAGATGAAAAAGAAGAAGGTAGTGATGTTGAATCTGAAAAAATATGTTGAGTATCCTATTGAGAATACTTTTATTTCAATAGTTAATGATGATTAATTTGGAAGTAGTAGTTCCAAAGAATAAGAAACTCAGCTTTAATTTCATTTGAAAGAATATTTGAAAGAATGTTTGAGAAAAATCAGAAGTCTTGAAAAGAAAAAAAAAGTTAGAAGATAAATTTTCCACAATAAGAAATCAAGAATGTTTTTTTTGATGAGAACATGAAGCTGGTGATAAAAATTGATGATCTGAAAAAACAATTGACGAATAAAAGAATCATAATGAGCATCTAGAGGTGAAGCTAAAGGAAAAAAGAAGAAGAGTTGGAACTTATCCAGCAAAATCTTTCTAAAAATGAACAGAGAAATACAAGTTTCAAATACTCTATTTCTAAAGTTGGTGAGAGTTCCCAAAAGGAGAAACCCAAGAAGTATAAAAAAAATTTCCTTCAAAGGTTGAGAATAAAGATGAAATTATTTCTAAAAAGAATAAATTTGTGAAAGTTATGTATGTGGACAACACCAAAAAAATTGAAAATTCAGAAGTTACAAAATACCCTGATTCTGAAATTTTTTTCAAACATTATGAATCCATAAAATTTTCCAATACTTATAATTATGATAAATTTGAAAATAAAATGAATATTTTAATTGATAACATAAAGTTTGGTGGCACAAAAAAGAAATACGAGAAGGTTCATGAGAAAAGTATTCAAAAATTTGGTCAGTATGGAAGTTTCATAGGAAAATACTCTTTCTATGGATATTGCTCGTATTGTAGTGGATTTGGAAGTAATAAAAGTATGTGTTAATTCAACTAAAAATATTACTATTACACCACATGTTATTAAAGGAAAAGGTTGAGGGGGAGTCAATTCTATCAAAAGAATAAGTTGGAAAAGGTTATTTTAAAGAAACCTGAGAAGGTTGGTGTGAAAATTGAAAATAGGTTCCAACCTTTGAAAACTATTTTTGAAATATGTGAACAACCTGGAAACCTTATAAAAGGATGTCTTGTTTTGTTACAGGAACAGAAAAATATTCTTAACAATTATCAGAAGACGAAGGTGAAAAAAGAAAATGAAGAAGAAAAAGCTCTTGTTGTTGAAACTGCTCTGAAAGCTACAAAAGGAGAACGGACTTGGATTATTGATAGTGGGTGTTATTATCATATGATAGTATATTTGAATTTTTTTAATAATTTAAAATATTTTAAAGGAGCAGTGTCATTTGGAAATAATGAATCTCTGAGAATCAAAGGTGTTGGATCATTCATCACTGGAAAAGAAAAGTTGAAATCCCAGAAATATTTATATGTTGATAGGATAAAACAAAATTTTCTAAGTGTTTCACAATTTTGTGATGAGGGTAACAAAGTTATATTTAGAAAATATGGATTTTTTATGAAAAAGTGAAGAATATGGAATAATAGTTACAAGAGGACAACGTATAAAAGGGAATTTTTTCAAGTTGGTGAAATAAAAAACTCTTGTTACTTGAGTATGGTGGAAGAGAATCAATTGTGGAATAAAAGGCTAGGACACATTTTCCAAATAAACATGATAAAATCTTCAAAGATATATAGTGTCTAAGAAATTCTTTTATTCAAGAAGAATAGATTGGTGTTGTACTATTTTTTAGAAAGGAAAGATTATAAATGTTGTGCAAAAGAAAGTTGAGATTTTTTCAAAACAAACCCTGGAGATTATTCATTATGATATCTATAGTCTAATGAGAAAATAATCAAAAAAATTAGATATGTACTTCATTACTTTCATTAATTATTGTACTCACATTACTTGTGTTAAGTATATGGAACATAAGTTAGATGCTTTGAAAATGTTTCAAAGTTTTAGAAGGAAATGTGAGAAGAAAAGTGAGTATTCAGTGAAGAATTTGAGAACTGATGATGGTGGTGTATACAGAAGTGAAGAATTCAAAATTTATCTTGAGAAGCATGTAATTTGGTATGAATATAGTTCTCCAAATAATCCCCAATAAAATAGGGTTGTTGAAAGAAATAATTTATGTTTGGTGGAAATGAGGAGAACTATGTCACTTGAACATGGTATTTCTCATTACTCTTGGAGGAAAGCCATGAGCACTACTATTTATATTCAAAACTATTTTTTATATAGACCTAATTTAGACATGAATATATATGAATTGTTTTATGGGAAAACTCAATGTTTAAAACACTTAATAGTTTTTGGGAGTTCATGTATTATAAATAAGAAAGGTGGAAACTGTGGAAATTTTGAGCAGAGAGGTGAAAATGTAATATTTCTTGGATATGATCTAGAAGGAAGAAAATATAGATGTTTCAACAAATAAATAAGAAGAATTTTATATTCAATTGATGTGAAAGTCATTGAAAGGTCTGAAGAAGACAAACATATTCATAATGACAAGAAAGTTTCGGAGGAAAGATTTAATAAGAATTTTGATAAGGATACGGACAATTGTAATTCTACTCATGAAGAATTGGACTCATCTATTTCCAGTAATGAGGAAGATACTCAAAAATATAATCCTAGGCTAAGGAAGAAATTATAAGCTCAAAATATAATTGGGGATCAATATTATAATGTTAAAACAATAATAATAAAAAATTCTATTACGTATAATTCTTTGTATTCAAAGGTAGAGCTGAATGATGTGAAAGAAGATTTTGAGTATCTAGAATGGCTTTAGGCCATGAATGAAGAGCTGGATCGGATTGAAAATAATGGTACATGGAAACCCATACCCAAAACAGACAAAAAAACATTATTGACACAAAGTGGGATTTTCATAACAAGTTGAATGAACAAGGGGAAGTGATAAGAAACAAAGCAAGATTAGTGTGCAAAGGGTATTTACAAATTAAAGGTATTTATTTTAATGAAACCTTTGCACTAGTGGAAAGAATTTAAAAAGTCAGAATTTTTATTTCTATTGTTGCACAACAAGGTTAAAAGATATTTAAAATGGATGTTAAATTCACATTCTTAAATGGTGATCTTGATGATGAGGTTTACATTGAACAATCTTGTGGATTTTTTGTGGGGAAAGATGAAAGTTATGTGTGTAGATTGAAGAAATATTTTTATGGGATAAAACAAGATCTGAGATCATGTTATTCAAAATTGCATAATTTCTTAAGGAAGATGAGTTTAAATAAAGGAAGAGTTGATATCAATATTTCTGTAAAATAAATTCAAGATTATTCCATAATTATAATTGTTTATATTGATGATATTATCTTTGTTGGGAATGATGAAAAAAGCTGTGAAAGATTTTTTAGAGATATTAAAAAGGTATATGAAATTTCCATGTTGGGGGAAATGAAATACTTTCTTGGGTTACAAAATTTAAAAAAGAATAAACATATATTTCCTTTAAAATAAAATTATTATAAGGAAATTCTAAAGAGGTTTGGAATGGAAAAATCAAAACCTATTTCGACACTTATTTCAGTGGAAATGAAGTTGACAAAATATGGATAAGGAAAAGAAATTGATCAGAAAGAATTCAAGAAGCTGGTTGTAAGTTTTTTGTATTTGACTGCTATTTATGTTGTTACTTTATGTGTCATATTTCATAGTGCTCCTAAATAATCACATATAATTATAGAAAAAAATTCTCAGATACATCAAAGGCATAACAAATTTAAGAATCACATATGAAATCTCAGAAAGTATTGATTTGTTTTCATATTCAGAGGCTGATTAGGTAGAAAATGTTGATGATAGAATATCCACATCTGGTGGAGTATTCTTTCTGGGAAATAATTGTGTTTTTTTTATTCAAATAAATAGAATTCAATAACTCTCAATATGGCTGAAGATGAGTATGTTTCTTCCACTCAAGAAACTACTCAACTTACACAGATGAAAACTCAATTAGAAGATTTACTTGTGGAAGTGAATTTACCCTTGCTCTTGGGTTGTGATAATTAAAGTATAATAAATCTCATCAGAAAATTAGTTCAACATTATCATTAAAAACATATTTATATCAAATATCATTTTATTAAACATAATTTGGATAATAATTAATTGATGATGGAGTATGTTCCTACATCGAAACAAGTTGCTGACATTTTCACAAAAACTTTATTGAAAGAATACTTTTCTAAATTGAGGTTTTATATGGGTGTATAAACTCTTTCTTATCAAGTTTGAGGTATGTTTTTTTGTCCCCTCTCTCATATTACCTTTGGATAGTGTTTTCAAGGGTAATAATTGAATTGTTTCATAAATATATCCTTTTGAATGCTTAAAAAAGGGGGAGTTATGGATAAGCTGTGAATTCAGAATTATATTGTGTGTGAAATATTCTAACTATTTGTTGGAGTGGTTATAGGAAAAAATTGTTTAGTATTCTAGGAAAGGTAAAGAATATGATAAATAAGCGCTAAAGGAAAGAAAGGTTGATGAAGTTTTCATAACCACTTCTTTTGGATAGCATGGTTTTTCTATAAATTATTCTTGGTTCCTATAATAAGTTAGCTCATGTAGGCTTAGAATTATTGATATGTAATCCATAGGTTAAGGATACAAATTTTATTTATTTATGAAACTTGGTTGATAACAAAATCCAAATGGGGGGATTGTTAAGACCAAGATGATGATGAAGGTGATTATTCTCAGATGTTGTATTTTATTGTCAATAAAGTTTAAGAAAGAAAAAAGGAAGTTTGAGAAGAAAGAAAAATTACCTTAATTTGTATTTGAATTGTAATTACCATCATATTCAGGAAATCAGACTCACAATGCTTGAAAAGTTCAATTGTATTAAGGAAAAATCTTGCTGTAAGTAAATGGTCATCGGATTCACTCTAAATCTGATTTGAATGGTTTGATCTTATTGGAGGAGAATAAGATCTTCTATGACTATGATTTAAATGTGACAATGATTTACTAATCTTGGAGTTCTCATAAATCATGGGTATTTTGAAAACATATGATTCAATCTTGATGAAAGAAAGGGGGAGTAAAAGATATATTCCCAAAAGTATTCAGATTGATCGTATCTAGATAGAAAGAGTAAAGATGTTGGAGATTATATTCATCTCGATTGTATTCATGCCTATCATATTCAGTTCAGTTGAATTTTAGACAATCATATTCAGGCTGTGTTGAAAAGAAAGTTGGTTTATGGTGTTTTAGGAAGTTTTAATACTTTTCATTGAAAATAATATGATGCTAAAATCTATCTTCAATGTATTTAAAATCATTAAGGAAGTCATGATACAAGATAAAGTTTGTAAAATAAAATAGTTTCCAAAGTTTAATATGTTGAGCCAGTCTATCATATTCGACATACCATCATATTCATTAAAGTAAAAATTGTATTCAAAGACTGATGGTAAAGTAATTAAGTTTAAGTCGATGAAAATCATAATGATAGAGACCGATCAACAATGTAGTCGACCACTTTAGATGGTCGAATGAATTGTCAAAGAAAGAGTTTGGAATTTGAAGGTTGGGGAGACTTGTAAAAAAATTTAAGAAACCAAAGGTACTGGTTTTTAGTTAGACCAAAAGCCAAAAGATATAAATCTTTAGAGAATGAATCTGATGGGTAATGTATTGAGAAGAGAAATAAATGCTTTGACTTGTTATCAAAAGTTTTTTTTCTTTAATTGGGTCAAGAGCCATCATATTGGAATTGATACTGGATCATCAGCCTAAAGAAAGAATAAGATTTGTTTATTTATTCTTACATACATATGGAATGTAGAATCGTATTAAATAAATCAGTATAGGAATTGAAATAGGACTTGAGTGTGTTGAAAGTTTTGTCAAGGGGAGCATCATATTCAGCAATCGGAATAGAGATTTGAAATCAGACTGGCATTTGAAAAAGAAAGTATGAAGAAGGGATGAAGTTGTGGATAAGATTCAAGAAGAAACTAGAAAATATGAGAAGATTTTAAGAATTCATAAATGCACCTGAAATTCAAGGGAAATCGATGTTTTTCTAAATTTATTTGAGCGGGGAAATTTTAGGGATTACTGCCAATATCATGGGTCACCTATAAAAGGTGAAAAGTACATCGTACTTTTATGACTCTGATGAAGGTTGTACTATTTATAGGAAGATAGAGAAGATCCAAATTTCTAAGGAGATAAATAAGTTTTTGTATTGTGTTGTGTAGAAGAAGTTTTGACATATTGAAGTGAAATGATAATAAAAAAGATCACAATGTTATTAAGATGATCATCATATTTAGTGATCATCATATTCATCTATTTATTGTATTCTACTTGTCATCATATTTGGTTAATCATTATATCAACCTGGATAGTTGGATCAGGATTTCCATATTGGGATTTTTGGACTGAGGAAGAAAGTGATCTAAATTGTATCAATTTTATTCATACAGTATCATAACTATCGTATTGGGAAATTGGATTTGAAGATCATATTTGGATAATCATACTGGGTAATCAGATTGAATTATTTATCAAATTATTTGAAGTTATTACCATCTTTTGGGTAATAAAGTGAAGAATTATTTCGAAAAGAATACATTTTTGAAAATTGAAAATAAATCATAGGTAACATGTGTTGTTACAAAAACATTGTATTATCCCAATTGTGATAGAGGGTGCACACGCACTATTGGGTTATCTTTAAAGTGAAAAAAGAGTGAAAGGGTATATCCTACTCATTATATTCCACCCAAATGATTTTTTTCTAGTGGATTGTGTGGTATTGGATCATTTCTAAACCATAACAAGGAAATAGCTATTATTATTTAATAGTGAACCTTGTAAGTACTTGTGTTCCTGTAGATGTGTGTTTGAATTGTTTTCAGTAGGAAATGAAATATTTAACAGGAGGCGAAGGTTGTTTCATTTGAAATGAAATATAAAATAAATCGTATCACTAATTCATACCCTCCCACTCTTAGTGATACAATCATCATGATAGGTAACTTTCAATCCACCTATGATCTACCAAATATGCTCAAAATACCCAAAAATAAAAATGAATTAATTTTTAAGGGAAAAAATTGGAAATAAAATTCCCAAAGTAAAATTCTAGAATGGAAACCAAATCAAAATGAGGTTAAATAAAAAATAATGATTCCTACATCAAGGAAGATCATTATAGATTCATAATCACATGTTTCTTATCTGTAATCCATAGTCTTTGCACCCCAATTTTCTCTCTAATCATCCTCGAATATAGATCTTCTCCTCGACTACCTCCTATCAACTCTACATCATCAACAGTGAAGGGTGGAAGTAGTTATTATGAGATAATGGTGATATATATATATATATATATGGTGTTGGGGTAATTAAAACCCAAATTTATTAAAAAGGAAAACCCATTAAATGGGCTAGACCCGAGTCCAGAACTAGAACATATATTATACCTCCCTTACGTAAAACCCTATGTTCCAGACTCAACCATGAAGTCAGAATTTAAATCTGAAGTGTCATTTAGGAGATACTAATGTTCAAACCCATGAAATAAAATTAATATTTATTTAATAAATATTAAATATCTTGATTTAATCTCCCGAATTGGACTCTCACTGAATTCCTTCCCTAGTGTAAGTTCCACATTTTGTAGTTGACCAAACCATCAGAAAATTTTTCCAAGGTCATTATCTAAGGTAAAATGGTTATTTTACCCTTCATAAGGTCCAAGGATCTAAAAATATGAAACATGTTAAGGCTTTCACGTGGGAAAACCCAAATCATTATAAATAAAATGGGAATATTTGACGAATATATTCTCGGTTTTATTGTTATTATTCAGGGAGATGAAATGAATCCAAATTTAATGAAATTTCCATAATAATATATGGAAATATTATTTTTTAAAAATTGAGGAAATATAAAAAATCTGGAAATAATATATATATATATATATATATATATAAGAGTCAGTTTTTTGAGAATTTAAAGAGAAATATTAATACCATGATGTATCTAAGATATAGAGAAGAACTATAGAACAAGACCTACACTTTATCTATGTATTTTAAAGAGGTTGTGGAAAGATAATTTAACTAACATTGATCCATATGCTCATTTATAATAAAGGGGAGATTTCGCATGCATTGTAACATCTTGGATCCGGATGCCACTAAAATAGTGGTCCATACCCAATTGGTCACATGGCCTCAAGCGCATTTCCCCAAATGCCAGAGGCTGCCGACTAGCAGTGAGGTTCTAGGGTGTGATAGTGGGGAAACTATGCCCTCATTGGTAAATTGTAACACAGTGCAATAAATAATAATACAATAAAGGGAATAGTAAACAGCATACAACTGAAGTAAACTATGGAAGACTTATAAGATAAATACCCAAGCATCATTCCATACAAAAGATGATGTAGAATGTCACATGTTCTAGGATTAAATATAAACAAGTACACTGCATTAATACACAATATATGTCTCAAAATTACAAAAGAAACAAAAAGAGACTAAGAAGCATCGCAAGCCTCAGATCAGTCCCACACTCTCCAACTCCTGAGCAGTAGATCAAGTACCTATAGCAGGGCACTATCCCTGATCAACACCTACAATCATATAATCTATTTAGTCCCAAAAGAATGACCCAAATAGGATGTGAGACTAAATCCCAATAGGCAAATACCCAAGGTCTATTCCAATCTATCAGTGGATATATATAACAGGAAGTGTCCACTAGTGAAAGTAATAAACTATGAGTACTCAAAAGCAAGCACAATAGATGTCTCAGAAAACAATGTAAACAGGTATAAGTGAAGACAAAATCCAAGCTTATGATTTGAAGACGCATCATAATTCTTCATTTCATTATTCAAGTTACATGAATTATATAAAAGTCTCAAGGTCTGGTCTAGGCCTGACGACCCCATGTATAAAAGTTACCATCAACTCGTGACATAATAATCATTTAAACATTTTCCAATAGAGCCTGATCTAGGTATCCCTCAATGGATCCTAGGTATATTCTGTATTTTAAATAATTCTCAATGATCCTAACCACCCTATTTGAGGTTCGTTCATAGATTTTATATAATTAACATCTTAATCACATCCATTATGTTTTAATCGAGACAATGGTTCACCCAAGGTATATAAGGTGAAATTAGTCACATGATCTTGACCTTTTCTTTTAACTGAGACTGTGGATCGCCCATTGCTAATTACATCTTTTTATCATTTAAATAAATTACACATTCCATATCAAAAGAAAAATGTGTGAATTAAACTATTATATGGATTTAACATAATCAATTCACATGGTCTTAGTTTACATAATAACCAAAACATGTAAATTAAATTATTACATGGTTAAACAATGATAACTCGCATGGTAAAATCATATAACAAACCTATTATGCAATTTAAACATTTACAAAGATTAACATAACAAGTATCTCACTTGGAAAAATCATATAATGAACAATACAGTTTTAACAACTAAAGAATGGGAATTCAAGTTAATCCTCATAGGCATTCTTATCCAAATGGACATCCAAAGTAAACACACCCATGGGGTGGCCCTAAATCAAGGTTCACAATCCTAAATCTGCTTTCAAATAATCTAATTAATCACTTAAACATTAATAGGAAATAAAAGGGTTCATTATTCAATCAAGTTACACCCTAAAAGTTTTCGTGTAGCCCTCTATCATATATATTCAACTCAATAATCAATGAAAGTCATAAGACCATCTACCTCATACTTGTACGACTATCCTCCTCTAGTTTTAGGCTTTGATTCGACCTAGAACGGAGTAGATATACAAAATGAGAAAAAAATTATCAAACTTTGATAACTCAATCGAGAGAAAAAATCATGAAGAATGGATCAAGAATAATCGATATCTTACCAATTGGGTTCCAATGTATTTGATGGTGATCAAAATGAAGTTCGGACGGACAATCAGGAGGAAAAATGACCTCTCAGCACAGTTGTTCGTCAAACAGGACGAGCCCTCTATCCATCTACCAAAAATGACGCTACTGCCCAATTTAATAAAAAAAAGAAAAGTACATAGTGTGTACTTGAAACTACATGTCATTTCTGTACAATTTCTGGATATACCATTACATTTCCATGTACTGGGTATATCCCTACATACACGACGTGTAGGCCTCAGTCACATCGTGTAACAGGGCTACAACTCTCCTTTGACCTCTTTTCCCCCATTTTCATAAGTATAAATTGAAAAGGAAATATATGTACCTTAGAGGAAGAACTAAGTTCTTACAAACTTTCCCCCTTAAATCAATTTTTCCCTGAATTTCCCTTCCAATGGTGATTCAGAACCATATGAGAACAACTCTAGCCACTGTGATCATATGACGAACTCCATCTCCCAAGTCTTGTCCTATGCTCGGATGTACTTCCATAGCACCCATACCAAAGGAACAGACTGGAAATGGATAACCTTCGAGCTATGATCCACAATACGAATGGGGTGCTCCTCAAAGAACGTATCTTCCTACAACTCTACTTCATCAGGATGAAGGTGTGAGGCGGGTTCGAAAAGTAACATTGCAACTAAGAAATATGGAAGATGTCATGCATAGACCTGTACCTCTGAGGTAACTAAAATCTATAGGCAACCAGCCTAACCCTCTCTATAATCTCAAATGGACTAACATATCTCGGCAAAAGCTTACCCTATCTCCTAATCCTCGTATGTCCCAACCTCGGTGTGGCACGTAGGAAAACTCAATCCCTGACCCCAAACTCCAAAGGTCATCTATAGAAATCGGTGTATGATTTCTGATGAGACTGTGCAGTATCCATCCACTTCCAAATCAACTGATCATTCTCAGTGTTCTCCTGGACAAGATGAGGTCCCAGCATCGCTACCTCTCCTACCTGCAGCCAACACAGGGGTGATCGGCATGGCCTACTGTACAAAGCCTCATATGGATCCATCTAAATAGTATCATGGAAGCTATTGTTGTAGGAGAACTCAATAATAGGTATTTTTGTCTCTTATGAACCCCCAAAATCTTGGATGCATGCTCAAATCATGTCCTCCAGCACATGAATCATGAGCTCTGACTGGCCATCTATCTAGGGGTGGTAAGCTGTGCTCAGAAGCACTTGTGTACCCAAATACCTCTATATCACTTACTAAAAACGAGAATTAAAGTGGGAATCCCTATCTAAAATGATAGAATTTGGGACCCCATGCAGTTATACAATCCCACGGATGTACAACCTCCCAATTTCATCAACACCAAAGGTTTAAGTAGGAAATGTGAAACCTTCGTAAGCCTGTCAACCACAACCCATACTGCATCGTTACCTCATGGAGACCTCAGTAAACCCATAACGAAATACATCGTTACATCATTACATTTCCACTTAGGAAAGGGTAATTTCTGTAAAAGTTTTATTGGTCTTCGGTGTTCTGCCTTCACCTGTTGATAGGTGGAACATATCGTGACAAAACCAGCTACATCTCTCTTCATACCTAGCCACCAATACTAACAATGTAAAAACTGATACATCTTAGTGACACTAAGATGCACCATCCAAACTAAAGCATGAAAATACTGCATAATATTCTCCCACATGTCTACTGAAACCCATACGCGACCCTATAACTATAGGACTTCATCCACATCAATGGTCCAACTGGGAGGAGGGTCCTCACCTAACATATTCTACCGTAGAACTAGTCCTTTGTAATCCAATAGCTACCTCATCTTCACATTGTCCAGTAATGTAGAGGTAACAGTTAAGGATTCAAGGAAAGTATGTCCCTAAATATCATGCATATCCAAGTACATCTTAGATAACAACACCATAATTTGCCACTTTCTACTATCCTTCTACACTGCCTGCATCTAAGTCCTCATGCTTAGTGCACCATCCACTGCATTGCCTTTTCCAGGCATGTAGGAAAGCTTGAAGTTGAAATACTGATGGTATTCCACCCACCTTCACTACCTCAGATTTAGATCACACTGAGTAAAGATGTACTTGAGACTTTTGTGGTCTGTGTACACCACAAAACATTACCCAAATAAGTAATGTCGCCAAAAATGTAAGGCATGAACAACTACGGCTAACTCAAGATCATGTGTTGAGTAGTTCCTCGCATGTGGCCTCAACTGTCGATACCCATACACAATGACTCGATCCCCCTACATAAGAACTGCTCTTAGCCCGATACCTGATGTGTCGCAGTACACAGTGTAACTCCTGCTCGGTACTAGAAAAATCAGTATCGGTGCGGACATTAATCTCCCTTTCAGTTCATAAATGGATGTCTCACAAGAATATAACCATATGTACTTCACATCCTTCTTTTTCAAAGCTTTCATTGGTGCTGCTAAGCGTGAGAAGTCTTGTATGAAACGCTTGTAGTAACCATCCATCCCTAGAAAAATTCTCACCTCAAAGATGTTCTTGGGATTCTCACAGATAACTACTGCTCTCAGCTTCTCGAGGTCTACTAATACTCTGGTCTCTGAGATGATGTGACCCAGTAAGTGAATCTAATCCATCCAAAAGTGTCACTTTTTGAGCTTAACATATAATTTATTCTCTCTCAATGTACTCAAAATGATCTCAAGATGGGTGGCATGGTTGTGTTGATTATGAGAATACACCAAGATATCATCCACAAAAACCACAACAAATGAGTCAAGATAAGGACAGAACACTTGGTTCATCAGTTCCATAAAGATTTTAGGCATGTTTTTGAGACCAAACGGCATGACCAGATACTCATATATACCATACCTAATACAAAATGTAGTACAAGGTATTTCTGAAGGTTGAACACGTACTTGGTGATAACTAGAACTCAAATAGATATTAGAGAATAACTGAGATACTCAGATCTGATCAAAGAGATCATATATTCATGGAAGGGTATATTGGTTCTTAACTGTCAATTGGTTCAATTTATGATAATCCACACATAGCCTGAGGGTACTGTCCGCCTTTTTCGTAAAAAGGATCAGCAAACCCCAAGTAGGAGTACTGGGTCGGATTAAAACCTTAGCCTCCAAATACTCTATCTACTTATTTAGTTCCTAAAAATACATCATAACAATCCTATAAGGAGGAATGGATACCAATGCAGCTCCTAGTACTATATTGATAGAGAACTCTACCTCTCTTAATAGAGGTGAACCTAAAAATTTATCCATAAATTCGTCCCTAAAATGATCAACCACTAGAGGAAAATCCATTTTATGTGTCCCCTGGTAATCTAGATATAAATTGTAAATTTGTGTTATCATCCCACTCAACCCATGATGCTCGGGTCCGACTCGGATTTCCTGGATATCCCATTTACCCTTGTGTAGAAATGATCTTACCTATGGTGACGTAAAACTAACCCTACAATGATAGAAATCGACAATGTCTTTAAAAGAGACTAATCAGTCCATTTCAAGTATGACATCAAAGCTTGTCATCTCTGATATATAGAGGTCCCAAATGAAGTGGCACCTACCAATTTCAAGGGGGAACTCCTTGAAATGTAACACACCTGCTGTTCAAATCACTAATGGAGTTTCTAGTTTCATAACTTCATCAGAAGTAAAAACACAGAGCCCTAGGATCTCCACAGTGGGAATAGATGTGAAACTATGTGAATCCTCTATATAAAATAGTGAATAAGCTAAAACAGAGGTGACTAGAATAGTACCTATAACATTATAAGGTCTGGGATTCTACTCCTACTAGGTATATTGCACTAAAAAAGTCTGGCATGTACTGTGGCCCTGAGACACTGGTTGGCTACCCTGAGCTGACCCACCCTTTTGTCGCTGAGATCCTAGGGTCTGGCTACCACGTACATAACCAATACCTTTCCCCGAATAGCCTAACGTATTCTAGTTCCCTAACTGGTGAGAAGATGGTGACCCTGCTCCAGAACATGGAGTTGGTGTAGACCCTATCTCACTAGATACTAGTGGAAATGTCCTGTAGAAATTCTGTAAATGGCCTATCTCACCACAATCTCGACACTTAACTAGTTCCATGAGAAACTAAGGTTTAGTATTCCCAATTATTTCACACTGGAAGCACCTCACCTGGCTACCGGAAGATACGTTTTGAGTACTATATTTTCCATGTGTAATTTGCAGATGATGATTCCTGCTACCTGTCGAAACAGTACCATATTTTGGTGCCAACATGCCCAAGATCACACCTCCATATTCCCTTTGATTCCACTCGGTAATCAGAACCTAGTTTACTATAACAGATACATTAGTCAGCTGAAAGATATTCACCTGTGAGCGGATTTCGTACCTGAGACCATCCTTTAATCTCCTAGCATTTGATAGATCATCACCCATCAGAATAGGTGTGAAGTGATAGAGCTTAGTAAATCAGGCAGAATAATCCATAACTGATAGAGCACCCTACTCCAGATGCATAAACTTAGGGTCCTTGTCAGCCCTCAACATCTTGGGATAGAAGTAGTCATAGAAGACTATCTAAAAATATTCTCATGCCATGTCTCTCTAACGCTTTGTATATGTGGTAACATTTCACCACCTCTTGGAGGAATCATGCAACATATAAGTAATGAACTTGACCCTCCTCTTAGGAGGCGTCTCTAGATGCTCGAAGATCATAAGCATGGACTCTAGCCATGACTCTGTAGCCTGTGGTCCACCATCCCTTGAAAACATAGGCAGATGATGCTACTGGAATACTTGTGTCAGCTCTGCCATAGATGTGATAGGCTGAGGTAGTCCCTGGAAGGTCTGTATAAACCTCACAAAGTGTTCACAGAACTGTTCATCTGCACCTGTGTCTGGTATAATAGCTAGTGTTGCAACAAGAACATCTAGAGGATCCTCTAATATCCCATGTCCTACCACCTTTGAGGTATGATCATTTCCACTCTCCTAGTGTAAAATTGGAGGTCATATTGGAGGCATGAATCTATAAGGTCAAACATACACCTTAATTTAAGATCATGATAAAGGTTTGTGGTTCAAGAGTGTAAGAACCAAACAGGAGAAAAAAACCCTCAAAGGTCACCAAAAGATCAGTACATGGCGTGTATAAATGATACACAACGTATAGAAATGATACACAGTGTGTACCCTCAAACTCCTACCTAGGTGTGTACTTCCACAGGCCTGGGTGTGTAAACATCCCAGGTACACAGCGTGTTAGTCGGTTACATGGAATGTACACAAGTCCCCCCTTCTTTCTATGTACTCCCACATTGCCAGAGTCACATGGGTTCCACCTAAGAAAAACTAAACTATGTGTATATAAGGTACAAGATGTGTTCTGATCAAAACTCAACCACTCATGTTTTCTCTCACATAGTCGGTTACATGGTCAGTTACCACACGGTGTGTAACTAGGGTACACGGCACATACATGAAAAAATTTCTTTCTTCCTGAAATAAAGAACACATGGAATGTGTTCATAGGACCACACGCTGTGTTGTCTAGGTTTCCAGATAGTTTTCCTTAGAAACTTCCCTGGAACCCTTGTTTTTGAAAAATAAAGAAACGGTGTGCCAAATTTAGATCTATGAGGGACCATGCTCCCTGTGAATCAAATCTTGGCATCCACATATGGCACATAACAACACAATCTATATCACATGGTTGAAATGTGATCCACCAAATTCCGATCCAAGAGGGCCCATACTCCTTAGGGACATAATTTTGGAATCCATCCAATTCAAACATAACATGTACCAATACACCTATCAAAACAATAGGAATATCTATCATGGTACCTATCACAACAGCATGCATATCTAGCATGGAATCTATCACAGCATCATGCAATCAATAATTCTCTCTAAATTCCATGAAAATAATGCATGGCATGTTATTTTTAACAAGTGCCTATATGATGTATGAGATGGAATACCCTCATATCATCATGTTGAAATAAAATAGAACCACAATAGTATCAATAACAACAACACAAAATAATTGTGTCACCCAATAGTGAAATCTAATCAACTGTAACAACTCAAAATCCAAAAGTCACAATTAAATTCGAAGAAATTTGGATTTTTCCTATACGCAGGGTAGCTACTCCCAGGCACAGCTAATTACCAAATCCTATTTTGTTCCTATCCATGTATAATGTCTCCAAACAGTAAAAAAACTAGAAACAAACAACCTTTGATACCACTCTATAATATCCCAGATCCAGATGCCACTGAACTGGTGCTCTGTACCCGGTTGGTCACTTGCTCTCAAGCGCATTTCCCCAAATGCAAGAGGCTACCGACTAGTAGTGAGTTCCTAGGGTGTGATAGTGGGGAAACCATGCCCTCATTGGTAGAGTGTAACATAGTGGAATAAATAATAATACAATAGAGGGAATAGTAAATAGCATACAACTGAAGTAAAAAATGAAATACTTATAAGATAAATACCCAAGCATCATTCCATACAAAAGATTATACAGAATTTCACATGTTCTAGAAAAACATCCAAATAATTAAACTTCAGTAATACACAATATATTTCTCAAAATCACAAAAGAAACAAAAAGACACTATGAATCATTATAACCCTCGGCTCAGTCCCATGCTCTCTGACTCCTAAGTAGCACATCAAGTACCTTTAGCAGGGCACTTACCCTAATCAACACCTGCAATCATATAATATATTTCATCCCAAAATCATGACCCAAACATGTTGTGAGATTAAACCCTTGTAGGAAACCACACAAGGTTCGTGCCAATATGTAAGTGGATATATATAACAGGCAGTGTACAATAGTGAAAGTAGTGAACTATGAGTACTCAAAATCATGCATAATAGATGTCTTGAAAGACAATTTAAATTGGTATAATTGAATACGGAATCCAATATTGTGCTTTGTCTTGGAAGATGTTTCATAATTCATTCATTTCATTATTCAAGTTCCTTTAATTATATAAAATTATTGAGGTCTGTCCTAGGCCCAATGACCCCCATATAAAAGTAACCCTCAACTCATGGTATAATAATCATTTAATCGTTTTCTAATAGATCCCATCTTGGGTATCCCTCAATGGATCCCAGGTTTGCTCAGAATTTTAAATAAGTCTCAATGAGCCTAACCACCCTATCCTTGGCTTGCTCATGGCTTTTACATAATAAACCTCTTGAGCCTGACCATTGTATTTTAACTGAGACAATGGTTCACCCAAGGTATATAAGGTGAAATTAGTCACATGATCCCAACCTTGTCTTTTAAACGAGACTTTGGCTCTCCCATTTCTAATTACCTCTTTTTATCATTTAATTCAATTACACATTCCATCTCAAAAGCAACACATGTCAATTAAATTATCACATGGATTTAACATAATCAACTCACATGAGCTCAATTTATATAATAACCAACACATGTAAATTAAACGATTACATGGTTAAACAAGGATAACTCACATGGGAAAACATATAACAAACCTATTATACAATTTAAAAATTTACAAGGCTTAACATAATAAGTATCTCACATGGGAAAATCATTTAATGAGAAATAAATTTTTAAAAACACAAAAATTGGAATTCAAGTCAATCCTCATAGGCATTCTCAACCAAATGTCCATCCAAGGAAAACACACCCATGGGGTGTCCCAAAATCAAGGTTCACAACCCTAAATATGCTTTAAAATAATCTAATTAATTACTTAATCATAAATAGGGAATAACAAGGTTCATTATTCAATCAAGTGACACCCTAAAAGTGGGAATATAGCCCTCTGGAATTCATAATAAGCTCAACAATCAATAAAAGGCACAAGACCACCTACCTCATACTTGTATGACTCTCCCTATCCAGCATCGGGCTTTGATTCGACCTAGAATGGAGTAGATATACAAAATGATAAAAAATGCTCAACCTTTCATAACTCAATCAAGATACTAAATCAAAAAGAATGGATAAATAGGAATATAGAGCTTACCTATTGGGTTCTAATTCATTTGATGGCGATTGAAATGGAGTTTAGATGGACAATCATGAGGCAAAACGACCTCTCGGTGCAGTTGTTCATCGAACGGGATGATCCCTCTATTTGTCTGCCAAAAACTAAGCTGCTAACCGATTTAATAAAAAAAATAAAAGTTCATAGCATGTACTTGAAACTACACACTGTGTCCATACAATTTCTATCCAAACCATTACATGGCTGTGTACTGGGATTACATGGCATGTAGCCCTATATACATAGAGTGTACATAAAATTACGTTGTGTGTAGGCCCTATTCACATCGTGTAACTAGCCTATATCCAACCTTTGACCTATTTTTCCCCATTTACATAAGTATAAACTGAAAAGGAAAGATCTATACCTTAGAGGTAGAACTGGGTTCTAACATGCATGCTCTTATGCATGAATAAACCATCCCATAAATTTTGAGAAGAGACCGATTGTTGCTTTTGATTCAGGAGATCAAGACTCATTCAAAAGAAAATGTTATATTTTGATGAAAAAAGAATTTATAAGTACTCTTAAGATCTAATTCATCCAAGAGGGGGTGGTAATATTTGAATGTTGGCGGTACCAGGGTAAACAACATAATTTAGTTGTTGTTGTAGTACAAGTTCAAGGAATTCATATTCCCTTAATTTTCACTAGTCATTTTACAATTCATCAAGAGTAAAGTATCTATGCTACCCCTCTCCTATAATAAATATTAAATTAGTGATAATATAGGTCTCATAACTCAACCTTAACCTTGCATGGATTATGATCTCATATTGAGGTCGAACATTGTAAAAATTATCATATGTTTTTTATCTTATTTACCTTTTTCATATATGAGATAAAGTGATATTAAGAGTGAATCATGAATCTAAAAATTCATAGTGATTTTATTCTTAAAAGGAAATAATTTATTAAATCAAGTACCAATGACTCATCCCCCCCTAACTAGTGGAACAATAATTGATTCATCTACTACAAGCGGTATCAAGGTTGAGGTATCCCCTAAGATTCTAATATTTTTGAATTCATCCATGGAAGTTTGGAAATATATAAAGATTAGAGTTGTTCCCTTTTTTATGGGAAAAACTTTCATTTATGGAAGAATCAAATGATACCTTATCTAATTTCACAAGGTTTTAAATTTAGTGATGTTATTACCATGATATTTCCACCCATTGGAGGAAATTGAATTACTAAATTTTCTAACAAAAGGAACCTTGAGATATATGGAAAGTATAAGAGTGCTATTTTTTCAGCCCATTCAAAAAAATTACACCAAAGTGATGGGTTTTTTTATTGGAAAATAAATTTAGTACAAACTTGAGAACATGTTTGAAGGAAACATCAAGATCAAAGAATCCAAACTATATATTTGTAGGGATAAGTTTGAATATGTCAAAATGGATGAGTATGAAACTATTAATGACTATTTCACCAGATTAAATGAATTTTTTTTCATATCATAGGATTTAGAGATAGGTTATAAGATTTTAATATGGTTAAAAGATTAATGAGGAATTTTCCAGATAGATTCAACACAAATATTTCAACCATTTAAGATAGGGAAGATCTTTACCTTTGTGAGTTGTAAAATACACTTTTGAATTATAAAATGAGAAAAGTACTCATATTTAAGAATAATTTTAAAGAGAAGATGGATTTTAAAGACATGAAAAAAATTAAAATTTAGGAATTTGAAGTAGATTATTCTGGTGCCTCAAATAATTATGATGATAGTAATAAAATCTATAATAAATTTATATATTTTATATCAAAAATATATAAAAATAGGAAAACGAAATTATTAATGAAATATCCCACTAAAATGATTTAAGTGGGGGGTATAAGAAATGTTTCTACTAATTACCCTAGAAAAAATAAGATCTTAGAGTCTAATGAGGAAGATTATGAATAAAATCCTCATAGGAAGTCAAAAAGTAGGTCTTTACAAGAAAATAAGAAGTTAGATGAAGGTGAAAAGAAAATATAGAGACAAAAGAAAATGAGTCTACTGAGTAAAGAGGAATAAAACAATTATTTCTAAATTAGTGATTCTAAAAAAAGGAGTGTGTAATAAGGGATTCCAACTTCATGTAACATCTTGAGAAAAAAGTAATACAACTCAATAAGTGATAGAGAAGAAGAATAAGAAGAAGATGTGACTTATATGGTGCATATTTTGAGAAAAGGACATGAAGAATATCTTGAAAGAAATAATTATCTCATGAAATAAATAAAATAAATTAATAAGTATGTGATCAAAATTAATAAATATAAATCTGGTCTTTTCATTATAAAAAATATTACATTGAGGAGATCAATCTTTTCAAAGTGAAAGTGGTTGGGTGGTAGAAAATCGTGAAAGAACTTAAGAAGAAGGTGACTAATTGATAAAAAGTGATTGATAAATATGAATAAAGGTTTATTAAATCTGAAAATACCCTTGAAAATTTTAATACTAGTTTTGAGATAGTTTTTAAGGTGAAGGTTGAATCATCATAGTGTATTGAGAACCCATGTGCATCTACTCAAGTAAAATATATACCTAGTGTACTAGAAATTGTGAAACATGTTTCAACTAATAATGAAGGTTATAAATTCCAATATAAGAAAAACAGGGTTGATAAAAATCCCCATAGTAATTATATTATATATAAATAATTGTAAAGTTACCAAAATAATCAAGATTCTTTAAAACTAATGCAAAAAAAGGCAAATAGTTCACTAAAATAGCAAGATGATTTTCAAAGATAAGCTCAACTTTTTCATGAAAGATATAGTTTCAAGGGATACTACTAGTTTTGTGAAGTTTATGGACATAAATCTCACATATTTTGGTATAACATGTCTCTCCCTTAGAACCAAATAAGTCTATAACTAAGTGTAATCCTCTCTAAAATCATAAGCAACCAAGTTGTGAGGAGGGAAAATGTTAATGAGAGAAGGTCTACGGTTCCATTTTAGAACATTTTTTATATCCTTAAATATATTTTTAGAAGATGTGACTAGTAATTTTATTATACATAATAATTACAAAACATGATTCCAAGATAACAAAAATAGGTCTTCGAGTAAAGGAGGACTTAAACAAAAACAAAGGGTGAGAGGTCACTTATTGTTGAGGTGTCTCTCAAAGAAAATAAAAAAGAGCATGGATTGGATCCTAGATAGTATGTGATCATCGATAATAATTGGGGAATAAAATATAATGAAAATATATAAGAATATATTGGTGGTTCAATAATATTTGTAAATGATATCTCTTTAAATGTCAAAGGTACTGGAACAGCTGGAATTGAGGCCTAAAAGTTTAAATCAAAATATATCTTATTTATTGATGGGATAAAACATAATCAGTTAAGTGTGAGTATATTTTTTGATGATGGGGTGAGTTAATTTTCAAGAAAAACACTTTTATATTTTAGATAATCAAAGGTGGTAATATTATCACTTTAGGTGAGAGAAATAGTTGAAATATTTTCCAGATTGGAGACATAAAAAATTATTTCTACTTAAGTTCAAAAGATGAAAATAAATTGTGGAATGGATGGTTGGGTCATATTTTTTAGAGTATATTGAGAAATATTTCCAAGTTATATGTGGTTAGGTACTTTCTTTTCCTAAATATATAAATATAATAAGCTTATGAGACATGCTAGAAAGGGAAAATCACTCAAGGGAGGCATAAAAGAGTTGAGATTTAGACCACTTAGCCTCTTGAGTTAATAAACTAAAAATTTTGTGGACCCATGAGAAATAATTCCACTCAATGTGGTCTTTATTTAATCAAATTTAGTAATTATTACACTATAATGACCAATGTGATGTTTATAAAACACAAGTTTGAGGTAGGTAATATGTTTAAAACCTTTAAAATAATAGTTAAGAAATAGTTGGGGATGTGAATTAAGAAATTTATATTTGAAAATGGGAAAAAATCAACAAGAATATAATTTTAATCCTATATTTAAAAACATGTGATGAATTATTAGTAACATACTCCATATTTCTAAGAGAAATAATATGATCTTAGTATAAATGGGAAGAATAATGTTAGCAAAATATAGTCTCTAAAAATTTTATTAGAGTGAAGTTGTTTATATAGCTATTCATATTCAGAAAATAAGTTTGTTGTGACCAAAATATAACCTAACTTATTATAAGATGTTGTGAAAAATGAATCTCATTTTGGACTACTTAAAACTATTTGGTAGTCCCTACCTTATGATAATTAAAAATTCAAAATTGGAAAAGTTTGATGAAAATACTAAGAAGGTTATATTTTTGGGATATCAATCAAGTAGGAAAGGATATATATGTTGGAACACGAGGATGCACAAAATCTTTGAATGTTATGTTGTGAAAATTAATGAAAATAATCCTGCAATTAATGCTCTAGATATAGTATTTTTTTATGATGAATATGAAAACAACAAGTGTAATTCTAAAGAATAAGTTGTTATATAGGAAGAATCTAATCCATGGGTTGTTGAAGTTGAGTTAGATCATATAGGTGATAAGGAGGCTGTTGTGGAAAAAACAAAGTACCAAAATTTTAAAAACATGTGGAGACATAAAATATTATTGGAAATCAATTAGATCTAGTCAAAACAAGGAGGTGGTATAGTGTGAAAACCAGATAGATTTAATCTCAAAAATTGAGCCACATTCAATGGTTAAATCATTTTAATATAGAGAGTGGGTTGATGTAACAACCTGAACTTTTGAATAATATTTTATTTCCTGAAAATGTGTGAAGTAAGCATATTTTAATGTGGACATTGGTTTTTGACGGTTATATAACCATTGGTTAATATTACCTTTGTAAATAATAATAATTTTTAATGTTATAATTATAGTTTATAAATAGAATTTATAATGGATAATTAATGTAGAAAGAAGAGTCGATGACATCATATAGTAGACTCTTATCATACTAATCCCATTTATCAGAGCTTGGGAAGGGGGTAGAATCATTGGGATTCACTCTTGACCAAGCCCAAGTTGATATTTAACACATTAAGCTTGAACAGGATTGCCTACGGAGGAAGTTCAAGTTGGTGGAGATTACCACTCAGGCAATGTTATCTGAGCCACCCCCAGAGTCACCATTTCACACCTTACCCTTAAGTCGTATGTGGGTGTTATAAGGGGTTATGTTTCAAGGCCTTAGTCTCTTAATATGTAATACCTTTTTTTAAATACAATTTTTATTTCATAACTCCTGCTTTAAGAATAGTTTTTCATGAAAATTGAAATGAAATTTGATAAATTGATTTTTCGAGTAAAAATTGTACTTTTCAGAAAGATATAAATTGTCATATTAAAATAAGGATTTATTAATAATGTTTATTTTAATTAAATAGTGTTATAAAAACACTCATTTTTAATTACAAATGATAAAATAATTTTTTTTCAAGTGTCGCAAATTTTACTATGCATTTCTTTCTGCTATTATTTTTAATAATTAAGTATTTTTATAGTTAAAAGTTAAATTTATCATATGTATAGATTTATTAAGATAAAATAAATGTTATTTTTTAATTCATAACATCTATATTAGGTTACGATGAATTTATGAGATTTTTATAAAATGTTTTGTTTTCGGTGAATAGTAAAAATACAGTTTTGAGTTTTCAATATGTTTAATGACATAATTAATGATGTAATCATGATTTAATAATTATAGTAGAATATTTAGGAATAAAATATGATATGAGGTGTCCCAAGTGTCCAATACCATGGTAAAATACCATGGTAAATCCCACGGTTATGAAAATACCACTAATGAGGTGTCCTTATAAATTAATAAAAAACTCCCTCTCTTTTACTATAAATACCCACCCATTAATTAGTTTCATTTCATTATAAAATCATCCCCCTCTAAGATATGGTGGTATTACCTCCAAAGTAGTTCTACTAAGGTTTCCTCAATCCCCCAAGGTCCCGATCTTAGAGTTTTATAAGTTACTCTTCAAGGTAAGAGAATTCTCAACTTCTCTTTTCCTTTCAAGTTCTCTTTTATGTGGTATGTCTTTCAAATTTCCATAAAATGTTCTTATTTTTATTTTATTATGTCCCTATACTATATTATGAGTCATTTATTAATGGTATACCATTTTCCCCTCTCTTTTTAATGTTTTCTAAAACCATGTTTCATAATCGTTATGCTGCAGAATTTTAGTTTCAAAATCTCCCTCTTTTTCACAAGAAATGATTTTATTTTCTTTTTGTGAATACCCAAACCTCTTTAATTTCTAGGGTATTCATAAATACATAAAAATTATTTATTTTATTATTTAATTAACATACATAAAACCCTCATTCCCTTTCTATGGGTTCTAAATGATATAATGATCATGTTTTAAGCACTTTTTAAAATGCCATGATTTTGAAATGAGACCCACTTATTTTATTCTCTATAGGTTATTTATGAAATTTTTGATTATGATCTATGTGGATCACATAAAAATACATACATATTAAGGGTTCACCGTAATATCTTTTTAATACTTTGGGTAAAGAAATTAATCTCTAGAGATGAAAAGTTTTACGATACCTTGGTGAATAACCTTAGTAATTTTTCTGACACCTTAGGGATGAACCTTGGTGATATACTTATGAATGTCTAAATTGAATGTTGTAGCCACATTTTCAAGTTATGATTTAATTTATTATTATTATTATACACCTATTTTTTATTTCTCATTCCTTTATGTATTTCCTCAAGTTCTTATTGATGTCTCTCTAGAACACATGTAAATTGTTTCCCTTTTTTTCCCTTACTAGGCCTTCTGCTCACCCTTTCCTTTGATGTATGTCCCTAGGTTATGATATCCAGTAATTTTACTTATGATGAAATTATGATTAAGCTTTACAAGTTTATTAGAATATTGTTTTATGTTTTCATGTATTATGTACCTTTTTTCAAGCCACTAAACTTTAAAATATCCTTTGTTTGTAAAATGTAATGAAAGGTTATGTAATAAAAAGGAGGGATATTATAGTTGGTATCAAAGGATAGTTTAGTTATTTTGAAAATTAATATTTGAAAACTTTAGGAATATCCCTAAGGAAAAGTTCAAATATATGAAAACATCCTGGTATTTTTGTGGAATATTAAGTAAGTGGTTTACAAAAAAAGAAATCTCTATCTGGATATGAACAAGTGGATGTGGCTCTGGAACAGACGTATCTGGGGGTAAAACCTAAAAACGCCGATTTGAGCTAGACTCAAATGGGAACCAGTTCATGACAATGGGTCTTGCTGCACAACTGGTTTGACACTCCCTGGGGATATGTTTGGTTAATCATAAGATTTTTATGAACCATTTTGAAGGATTTATAGAAAATTTAATTATTGATAATGAATAGTGTTTTTAAGCATGATGTTTTAAGACATAAAACCCCTTTAAAGTTATAAGATTCCTAAATGAAACAAGTTTCACACTAAGGTTTTATTATTTTAGAAAATGGTGTGAATTATAAGAAACTGTGCAAATAGTGAGTGCAATGGACCAGGTGCTAACAGCCTTCTGATGGAAGCTGAAATGTAAACCTTTTTGAGAATGATGAATCAACTAACTCATGTTATGGGAAATAACTTGAACCAATCTAAGAGACCAGTTTCATCAAGAAGGTAACAACATTATGTTTAGTCATTTATGTGTTAATGACCACCAACATTTAGTTGATCTACCGACACATTGATTGTGGAAAAGTGGACAAGCTCTATAGAAAATATCTTTTATGTACTTCGTAGTTATGAACAAGAGAAATTCACCCTGGTTGTTTACCACTTAGAGGGAGAAGTCGATCAGTGGTGGGAGATGATTAAAAACATGAGGCCAATAGGAGATATTAAATATACGGAGTAGTAAGATTTCAAGGGAATATTCTTTAATAATTATTTCCCTCATTCAATGAGAACAAAAATGGAGAAGGAATTCCACGAATTTAAGTAGAAGAAGAATGAATCTGTTATCATCCATGAGATGAACTTCAAAATAATTTACTGTTATACCTGTAGATTTTTCATGGATCCTAATGGGAAAGTTGATAGATTCTTCATTGGACTAATACCGCATATACAAAAGAATTTAGCTAGATGAGACTATGACATCTATGAGTAAATCATACAAAGTGATACGAAGGTCGAACTAGAGTTCGGTGAAACGCAGTGGTCTCACAAATAAAATGAGAAGAATAGATCCCTAGAGCCAAACTTGGGGAGGATCTTTGACCAAGGAAGAGGAGAGAAGAGGTTGAAACTTTCCAAATTCTGCAAATGTGGGAAGAAGAATTTGAGTAACTGCCTTCTTGGGAGTGGTAAGTGTTACAAGGGTGGAAGAGACAACAATATTGCTCGAAACTGTCATAGTGAGGTGAAAACTCAACTTCCCAACACTAACGAAAAAGGGAAGATGGTGCATACTCTACCTAAAGTCCAGTGCTTCAAGTGTAGACATTTTGGAACTTTTCCAATCATTATCCAAATCTGGGGGCAGTGGAGGGGAATCACCATCAACCTCATCATAGGACAAGGGAGAAAGGTTGTTCTTTTTCTATCACAACGGCTGAATTTGAAGCTCCAAATGATGTGGTGGAAGGTACTCTTTTTGTTCTCTCAAAGATAGAAAGTACTTTGTTTGATTCTAGTTCGATGCATTACTTTATTTCCTCCATGTTTGCAAAGAATATAGAATCAATACCTAAACAGGTATAAGTAAAACTATCATTCAAGACTCTTTGAGTGATTATCCAAGCATTAATAGTGTTTAGAAACTTTAGTATTTACTTTAGTGAGCACAATATTATCGAAAATATATTATTCATTCCCATGTTGAAATTTGACATTATACTAAGGATAGACTGGATCTCAAGGTATAATGCTAAGATCAAATGCAGAAGCAAGGAAATATCCATAGTATTGAATGGACAACTGATAATTATCTTCCAAGGAGTAATATATTGACCTAATATTTATCTAGAATGACCTCCTATTACCTTATTTATGGAGTTTATTGATAAATAAGAATAAGGGAATGAGAGTATAAGGATAGATAATTTTCACATAGTTTAGGAATACACTAATGTATTTCCTGAGGAGTTACTTGGAACTCCCCTAGAAATAGAGGTAGATTTCTCCATTGAACTCGTACCTGGATATCATCTGATATCAAAGACCCCATATATAATGTAAAATTTCAAGCTAGAGAAATTAAAGAAACAACTCCAAAATATTTTGGAGAAGGGGTTTATCTTGGAAATTGTGTCTCCTTGGGGAGACCTTGTTCTCTTTGTGAAGAAGAAGGAGGCATCAATGCGGCTATGCATTGATTATAGAGAACTAAATGGGATCACAGTGAAGAACAAATACCCTATTCCAAGAATTGATTATTATTTGATCAACTTCATAGGGATCAATTCTTCTCCAAGATTGATCTTTGATCTGGTTATCATCAACTAAGGGTGAAGAAAGAAGATATTACAAATACCACCTTCCGATCAAGATATGGTAAATATGAGTTTGTTGTTATTTCCTTTGGCTTGACTAATTCTCCTGCTGTTTTTATTGATTTTATGAATAGTATCTTTAAAGAATACCTTGATAACTTTTTGGTAGTTTTTATTGATGATATTATGATATATTTCAAAAGTCTCAAGGAGCATGAGGATCATCCGAGGGTTATTTTGAAAACTCTGCAGAAGGAGATGATTTTTTGAAATTTTATAAAATATGAATTTTGTTTACAACAATTTGCTTTCTTGTGTCACATTATAACCAATGAAGGAATATCAATTGACCCTGAAAATACAAAGGTTGTGGAGTAGTGGCATCATCCCACAATAATAACTGAGATCTGAAGTTTACTTGGATTAGAAAGATATTATAGGAGGTTTGTGAAAAACTTTTCATGACTTTATAATCCATTAATATAGTTAACTCGAAAAGGGTTTAAGTTCATCTAGAAAAATGAGTGTGAGTAAAGTTTCCAAGAGCGGAAGAAGAGATTGGTTACTGAACCTGTGTTAACTCTTCCCTCAATCTAAGAATAATTCATTATTTTTAGATATGCATATATAAAAGGGCTTGGGTTATTCCTGATGAAAAATGACAAGGTGATTGTTTATGCATCTCAATAGCTAATGCCTCGTGAACAGAATTATCATATGCATGATCTGAAGTTGGATACAGTTATTTTTTCTCTGAAGATATGGAGGCACTATCTTTATGGGGAGAAGTGTGATATATACACTAACCATAAAAGTTTAAAGTATATTTTCACACAAAATTAATTGAACATGAGACACGGGAGATGGTTGGAACTTCCTAAAGACTATGATTGTTCAATTCATTATCACCCTAGAAGGGAAAACAAATTATCTCATGAATTAAGTAGGAAATACCCTGTTGTTCTTAAAATTATGAGGATTCAAGGAGATCCCTTGATCAAAGACCTAGTAAAAATGGACATGGGAATCAAAAGGGATTGGAAATCATCAACCTTATCCCAAATTATTTCTCAACCATCATTACTAGAGAAGATCAAGAAATCTCAAAAATAATATCCTTTGTTATAGAATAAGTTTGAGGTTGTGAAGGGTGGGAAGTTTCCTAAGTTCAATATTGATCAAGAATGTGTACTTAAATTTCATAAAAGACTATGTTTCCGATTATTCTAGAATTAAATAAGGATATGATGAATAAAACTCATAGATCTACATTCTCTATACATCCTGGAAGAACGAAAATGTATAGGGATCTTCATGATAATTATTGGTGGGATAACATGAAAAGAGAGATTGTCAACTACACTAGAAGGTGCCTGGTGTGTCATCAAGGGAAGGAAGAGTGGAAACTTCCTAAAGGGGTATTACAACCACTACTCATACCAGCATGGAAGTGGGACAATATCACTATGGACTTTATCACTGGTCTTTTGAGAACTTCCAAAGGAAACAATGCGATATGGGTTATAGTAGATCGTCTCACCAAGAATGCCCATTTTATCTCTATTCAGAAATATTTCTCTCTTGATCAACTTGCAAGGATTTACATGAGGGAAGTGGTAAGGCTGCATGGGGTAACAATATCTATCGTATCTGATTGTGATCTGAGGTTCACATCAAAATTATAGAGAATTATTCAACACACATTGAGTACTGAATTGAATTTCAATATGACCTATCATCCCCAAACTGATGGCCAAT
The DNA here is from genome assembly GCA_963277665.1 of Viscum album. NCBI lineage: Eukaryota > Viridiplantae > Streptophyta > Magnoliopsida > Santalales > Viscaceae > Viscum > Viscum album. Next base: position 218,710,814 of record OY728147.1, read on the forward strand.
ATGAAAGGGCTATTCAAACACTCAAGGAAATGATAAGAACTTGCTCAATGAAATTTAAAGGTGGATAGGATCAAAATCTCCCATTATTTGAGTTCTCTTATAACAACAGCTTTCATTCGATCATTCAAATAGAACTCTATGAAGCTCTATATGGGGATCAATGTATAACTCCTACTTGTTGGGATGAAGGTGGTGATATAATGCTTCTTGGGCCTAATATTGTGAAAGAGATGAAAAAAAGGTTCATTCCATCCAATAACACATTAATACTACTTAGAGTCGGCAGAAGATCTATGTCAAAAACCGTTGAAAGGACTTGGAGTTTGATGTTTGTGTCAAGGTATTCCTTTGAATTTCTCCATGGAAGAGAGTCATGCGGTTTGGAAAGAAATAAAAGCTCATCCCCAAGTACATTGGTCCCTATAAAATCTTTGATCGTAAGGGAGTAGTGGTCTATCGAATTTCACTTCCTCCAAATCTAGCACAATTTCAGGGTTTTTTTCATGTATCTCTCTTGAGTAAGTACATACTTGACCCTTCACATGTACTGAATCCTGAGGTGGTGAAACTAGAACATGAAATCTCTTATGAGAAGCAGACGGTTGACATCTTGGATCATAGAGACAAGGTTCTACACAGCAAGACTACCCTCCTCACTAAAGTGTTATGAAGGAAACACAAATATAAAGAAGCTGCATGGGAACCAGAGGAGAATATGAGGCATAAGTACCCAAATCTTTTCTCTTCTAAGGATATGAGTTGAAGTTTTGAGGATGAAATTTTCTAATGGGGGAAGAATGTAACGACCCAAACTTTTGAATAATATTTTGTTGCTTGAAAATTTGTGAAGAAAGTATATTTTGTTGTGAACATAAGTTTTTGACCATTATATGAATGTTGGTTAATATGACCATTGGTTAATATGGCCGTTGGAAACAATAATAATTTTTAACATTATAATTATTTTTAATAAATAGAATTTATAATTGATAATTAATGTAGAAAGAAGTGCCAATGGCCTCATCCATTAGACTCTTTCCATACAAATCCCATTTATCAAATCTTGGGAAGGAGGTAGCCTCACTATCTTTCACTCTTGACTAAGCTCAAGCTGAGATTCAATACTTTAAGTTTGAATGAAATCGCATATGGGATAAGTTCAAGTTAGTGGAGATTACCACTCGGGTGATGTTATCCGAGCCACCCCAAGAGTCTATCACCATTGCACACCTTACCCTTAGATCATATGTGGGTGTTATAAGGGGTTATGTTTCATGGACTCACTCACTTAATGTGTAATCCCTTTATTTAAATAAAATTGGTATTCCATTATTTTTTCTTTAAGAATAGTTTTGCTTAAAATTTGAGATGAAATTTGATAAATTGATTTTTCAGGTAAAAATTGTAATTTTCATAAATATATAAATTGTAATGTTAAAATAAGTATTTATTAATAATTTTTATTATAAATAAATAGTGTTATAAAAATACTCCTTTTTAATTACAAATGATAAAATAATTTTATTTTTTTCTAGTGTCGAAAATTTTATTATGCATGTCACTATGCATTTTTTGGACGCTATTATTTTTAATAATTAAGTATATTTATAGTTAAAAGTTAAATTTATCATATGTAGAGATTTATAAAGATAAAATAAATTTCATTTTTGAATTCAGAATTTCGATATTAGGTTACGGTGAATTTATGATATTTTTATAAAATGTTTTGTTTTTCAGTGAATAGTAAAAATATAGTTTTGAGTTTTCAGTATGTTTAATGACATCATTAATGCTGTAATCATTATTTAATCATGATTTAATAATTATGGTTGACTATTTAGGAATAAAATATTATATGAGGTGTCCCAAGTGGCCAATAACATGTGCAGATACCATGGGAAAGCCCATGGTTTTGCAAATACCACTAATGAGGTGTCATCAAAAATTAGTAATAAACTCCCTCTCTTTTATTATAAATACCCACCCATTACTCCATTTACTTTCATTTCAAAATCATCACCCACTAATATCTGGTAGTATTACCTCCCAAGTAGTCCTTCCAAGGTGTCCTCAAGCCCCCAAGGTCCCGATCTTATAATTTTAGAAGTTATTCTTAAAGGTAAGGGAATTCTCAACTTCTCTTTTCCTTTCAAGTTCTCTTTTATGTGGTATGTCTTTCAAATTTCCATACCATGTTCTTATTTTCATTTTATTCTATCACTATACTATATTATGATTCATTTATTAATGGTATAAAATTTTCTCCTCTCTTTTTAATGTTTTCTAAAACCATGTTTTATAGCCGTTATGCTTCAAAATTTTCATCTCAAAATCTCCCTCTTTTCACAAGAAATGCTTTTATTTTCTTTATGTGTATACCCAAACCTCTTTAATTTATATGTTATTTATAAATACATAAAAATTATTTATTTTTTTCTGTAATTTAAATACATAAAACCTTTATTCCCTTTCTGTGGGTTATAAATGACATAACGATCATGTTTTTAAGCACATTTTAAAACGTCGTGATTTTGATATGAAACCCACTTCTTTTATTCTCTATGGGTTATTTATGAAATGTTTGATTATGATATATGTGGATCTCATGAAAATAAATAAATATTATTGGTTCACCATGATATCGCTCCAATGCATTGGGTAATAAATTAATCTCTATAGATGACAAGTTTTACGATGCCTTGGTGAATAACCTTAGTGATTTTTATGACATCTTAAGGATTAAACTTGGTGTTATGATTATGAATGTCTAAATTAAATTTTGTACCCACATTTTCAATTTATTATTAAATTTATTATTATTATTATTATATGCCTCATTTTCCATTTCTAATTCCTTTATGTATTTCCTCATGTTCTTATTGATGTCTCTCTAGTTCACATGTAAACAGTTTCCCTTATTTTCCCATACTGGGCGTTCTTCTCACCCTTTCCTTTTATGTATGTCCCCAGGTTATAAGATGAAGTAATTTTACTTAGGATGAACCTATTATGAATCTTTACAAGTGGATTATAAGATTGTTTTATGTTTTCATGTATTATGTACCTTTTTTCAAGACACTAAACTTTAAAAGATCCTCTATTTGTAAAATATAATGAAAGGTTGTGTAATAAAAAGGTAGGATTACATAGTTGAGGTTTTGGATGATAAGTTTAATCAAATTTAAAATAAGTTTATATGGGACCTTGTTCTAAAAACCACTAATAAAAATGTCATTATAAAAAAATGGGTATCCAGGAACAAGTTGAATGATCAAGGAAATTTTTTCATAAATAAGGCCATGGTTGTATATAATGGTTATTCTCAAGTTTAGTGGGTTGATTTTTAATAAAACTTTTATCTAATTATAATATTTAAATGTATAATAATGTTTCTTGCAGTGGTATAATATAGGAAACACAAAATCTATCATATGAATACCAAATTTTATTTTTGAATAGAGAACTTAAAAAGGAGTGTAAATTGATTATACTGAGGTTTTTGTGATTTATAATGGTGGATCAAGGGTTTTTAAATTAAATAAGGCATTATATGGATTAAATAAATCCCCAAGTTCATGGTATTCAAGTATTGAAAACTATTTTAAAGAGCTAAAATTCACTAAGGGAAAAGTTAATAGCAACTTGTACATCAAAGAAATAAAATCTAGTACACTTATTATTACTATATATAGTGATAACATCATATTTGTAGGTAACCAAGAAAGTGTGTGAAAAGAATTTACCAGAAAAATGAAACAACAAGTTGAGATACCCATTCTTGGTGAGCTAATATACTTCTTGTGGTTACAAGTCATGTAAGGGGAAAATTTTATTTTCTTATATCAAGATAAGTATTCTATAAAATTATTAAATAAGTGTGAGATAGAGGAATAAAATGTAGTTTCTATACCCATTAAAGTGGGTATAAAATTATTTAAAGATGTTGGAGGTGAGAGTGTAAATAAAATAGAATTTGGAAAACTGATTGGAATACTAGTTTATATCATAACTTTTAGACCATATATTGTACATATTGTGAGTCTTTGTGCTAGATATTAGAGTAACCCAAAGGAGTAACATATTATGACTACTAAGTATCCTTATATATTTCAAAGGGTCTATTAACTATGGGTTGTTCTATAAGAAGGTAAAATAGTTGAATCTGTTTATATTTATAAATGAAAACTGGGTAGGCAATTGTGATGGTAGAATTTATACTTCAAATGGAATTTTCCTCTTGGGAAATGGATTTGTGAGTTGTAACTGAAATAAATAAAACTCAGTCACATTGATTACTACAAAGGCTGAATATATTAATTCTACTAGTGCCTACACTCAAATTATTTGTATGAAGAAATAGTTGTATTATTTGAGGGTGAAAGTTGAAAGACCTCTCAAAATTCAGTATAATAATCAAAGTTCTATATACATTTCTAAAAATTATGTGCAATATTCAAGGTTTATTCATATAGATATCAAATTTCATTTCATTAAATAGGGGGTGTCCAATAGAGACATCAAGCTAGAATTTATTCCTTTTCAATACTAGTTGGTTGACATTTTCACTGAGATTTTCACTAAAGATAAATTTTAATTATTGATGCTGGACATGAATTTTGAGCCCCTATCATACCATTAATTTTTTTTAGAGGTCCCTCAATGAGATTTAAATTATTTTTTAAAATGGGTAGAGTTAAATAAACAACTATTTTCTTATAATTTTTTAGAATATGTGTGTTTAGAGCTATGTCAATGGGTGTATTTTTATCCTTATTAGTTTATGATTCATTGGTTGTTTTTATTATGAAAAGGGGGAGTTATTTAAAGTGTTAAGTTACTTGATTTATGTGGGGAATCTTATCACTTATAAAAAATGTTTATTTTCACTAAGAAGTGGATTTATCTCAAAAATAACTACTTTAACCTATGGTGTGGTGTCAATATTTTTTTCACGTGACAAAGGCAATGATTTAGTGTCTCTTGGATAAAAATTTGAGTGTAAATAATCATTTAATAAAGATTTACATGGGTTTAAAAGATATCCAAAGGGGTGTATTGAATTTCTCTTCAAATTTTTGAAGGATATTTCTTTGTTTTCAAAAAAAATTAGAGGCTAAAAATAATATGGGAGAATGTGTGTGAATTTTTTTTGAGTTATTTGGAGTTGCATTAAACTGGATGGAAAAGGTTTTGAAATATAAGTGTAATATATAATTATAAAAAATACCTCATTCCCAACTATGTATGAGTTAGTTGACTCTACAAGATAATCATTTCGATATCTTTGTATGATTTATTCTCACTCTGTGTAATTTTCATTTGAACCCTATGCATGAGTCATCTAGACGTGTGTATGAGTATTTTGACTACGTGTAAGCATAACTAAAGCTTTGTATGTATCATTTTGAAGTTTTTTATGAGTTATTAAACTTGTGTAAGAATCATCTAAGGATAAAAATATGAGTTATTATATACTACATATGAGCCATTTGAAGGTTTCATAAGTATGATTTTACTGCTATGTAAGAGTCAATTACTTTTAGAAAAATTGAGAATCTAAGGAAAATAAATCGATTCTTTGTTTTATGATTAATTCCAAAATATCATCAGCTTGATCAATATTTAGGATTCAAGCTAATTTTTATGTAGGATTTAATTAATTAAATCAGGTGAGATACTTGGAGTAATTTAAATTCAAATTCATTATAGCCAATAAAACAAGAAACTTTGAAAAATATATTCTTGGTTTTACTGTTATTATTCAGGGAGTTTAAATGTGTCCAAACTTAATGTAATATCCATAATAATTTATGGAAATATTCTTTTTAAAATATTTATAAAATATAAAAAAATTAGAAAGAAAAAAGATGTAATTTTCAATCTTTTGAGAATTTAGGTAGATGCCTTTATGCTCTGATGTATCGAAGAGAGAGAGAAGAATTGGAGAACAAAACATGCACTTAATCTATGTATTCTAAAGAGGTTTCGGAAATTTTATTCTTCTTACATTGATCTAGATACTTATTTATAAGATGTAATTAGATTCATTCTTGCATGAATGCTCCCATTCATGAATAAGTCATCATAAATATTGTTTAAATATATTAGATCGAATTTTCTGTTATTGTTTTTGATTCGGGTCATCAAGACTTATTCAGAATAAAATGCTATATTTGATGCAAAGTAATTTAGAAGAACTCGGAAGATCTAATTCGTCAAATAGAAAAGATTCAATATTTGGAAGGCTAGTGGATCTAGGGTAAACAAAATCATTCAGTTGCAGTACAAGTTCAAGGAAGTCATCTTTCATTACTTTATACTGGCCCTTTGATAGTTCATCAAGATTAAAGTATTTATATTAGACTTATTTTGTAATAACTATTATATTAGTGAGAATCAAGATATCAAAACTCAACCTAAACCTAGAAAGTATTTGGCTCTCATATTGAGGCCAAACTTTATAAAAATTCTCATGTGTTGTTTATCTTAATTTCATATTTTCATACATGAGAAGAATCAATATTAAGAGTAAATCATGATTGTGACAGGTTATAGGGGTTTCATTATTAGAAGGAATGAATTTGTAAAAATGGTTAACACTGATTCAATCCCCCCCACCCACCAACCCACCCTCGACAGTATACCAATTAATCTAGGTACTGTAGTTACCAAATCCATAAGGGTTTTCTTTACCAATCTCATTTTAAAATCAATATTGTTTATATTTGAACTTTTATATTAGGAAGGTATAAGATTCTATGTCTAAAACCCATATATTTTATCTTATTATAGTCATTCATGGATTTTACATGTCTTTTTACAATTTATTCTACCTTCAGTTCACAATTCATCTAAAAGGACATTTGTAAGTAAAGTCGACCTTATCTCTTCTTTTTGATCGTGAATCTTTCTCCTCCATGTGTATATTATCTATATTGTTTTATGGATGTAATTATCTATACTTATATGATTTATTAAGTTTCTTTTCAATGTATATAACTTTATTTACAAAAATAATCTTATTTTAACATTTTTGGTATGGTTTTTTCTACCAACTTTGACTCTCTTCACAAAAGTGTGAAAAAATATTTATTTTGTAATGATTTCAGCATTAATGCCTTTTCCTGATTTTATAACTAGTTTTCATAATGAAGTTTATTCTCCAAGTTTTCAAGGTTTTACAAAGTAATATCTATTCTTTTTTTTTTTGAATTTTTTATTTTAAAATAAAATTTATGAAAAGAAAAATGATATTTCTTCTTATTTTTCAAAGAAATTTTCTAATGCTCTTATAAAAGGGTTTTCATCTATATTGACATACTTTAATGTCTATTATGATTAACTAGGGTATATTATTCAATGGTACCATCCATATTATTTATCTATATGGATTATGATTATGTTTTAAGGAAATATTCATGAAACTCATTTCTTTATAACAGATTAATTAAGTTATGATGGAGTTAGGAATGTTTATAAGTTCTTGCAACATATTTATATGGTTTTTCATCATGTGAAGGGTGGGTTTTTTATAGCCATATAATGAATTGGATATTGTTTTTTACCTCATTAAATCAAAAGGGTACATGTATGATCAACTCAATCCCAAGGGTATGTGGGTTGTTAGTCCAAGCCCCGGTTTACATGAGTAGTCAACCCAAGCCCAAGGGTGTACGATTGGTAATCCCAAACCCAATAAGATATATGGGTGGTTAGCCAAATCATATTATATTATAAAATGGTGCATGGACTAGTACTTTATGTGAGTAATTCCCTTATGGTTTACCTTGATGCGTGTTATTAGTTTGATGCTCATATTTATGCAATATTCTTATGTTATGCATTATGCCTATGTTATGATCACATATTATTGACTCATGCTTCCACACTTACATGACTAATGTTTTATGTTATGTCTAGAGACTTATATTATGAACCATGATTTATTATACATATTTAATTGGATATTATTTCCCTTATATTATGTCCATGTACTTTGATTATGTTATCATGCCAGCATGCTTGTCTTATACTCACTTATGATCTTTGATTGATGACATTAAAGTTTAACCTTACTGAGAATATGATCTCACTAGTTCTTATGTTTCCATTATCCAATTTATGAAGATTAATATTAAGTATGATAAGTTTATAATGGTACCATATGTGAAGAGTATTTATGGGAAATATTGGAGAAAGTTTTTAAAATATGTTGGTTGTGTATCTAGTCTCCGAAGATACTAAACTTATAGGTTTTTTAGTATGATTTATTGTGATGTGTAATGAATATTCAACTAAAATTATGTATTATATATATATATATATATATATTATTCTTAGGTTGAACAACTATGTATCTAAACATGTAATTCCCCAACCCCAGAATCCCAGACCTGGTGCATTATTTTAATACATTGGCATGATTACAAGGAATCAAGTCCTGAAGGACCGATCAGTTTAGCGGTCTTGTAAAATAGATTACATACATGAACATTACAATAAACATTCAAATATAAGACACAGCATAAATAATCCTTTTATAATGTCATTATTCCCCTAGATTAACTCTTCATATCAATCATAATACACTTCTTGGAATCCTGGGAAAACAGAACATAAGAAAGGGGTGAGCTCAGATGCTCAGTAAGGGTAAATAATTTAGCAGAAGCTATAAACTTTTAAAGAAATATGTTTAATAAAAAAAACCTTTTAAACAAAAAATTGAACATAATATGGAAAAAATAAATCAAACATTACCATATAAACATGAACATGGATATTCTACTAGTCTAATAATCACATGTATTAACTAATTTCATAATGATAGAATGCATAATGCCAAACATCATAACCACGTAGTCAAGGCCTTGTGCTAAGACTACAAATAAAAATTTTGTCAAGGCCTTGTGCCAAGACACTAATTTTTCTCATGAGACCTATCGATGCATTGAGGGGCTATAGCAGGCCCCACCCTTCACTTACTAAGTCTAATACATTCCTCATATGAAAAGGTTGAAAAATAACATAAACATTTGTATTAAAACTAGCATACGAAATGTCAATACTTTAACCATAAACCAAGAATGGTATAAAAATAGCACATCCATATTCAAACATATAATAACTCATTAAATACAATATGGAAGATTTTATAATAATAAATCAACCTCAAACAATAATAACATTCAATAAAGGATGCTGACATAGATGAAAATGATCAATAAAACTCTTTGAGAGAAATATCCATTTTTCATGAAATAATTTAAAAGTCACAAAATTTATAAATGAAGATATTTAAAAGAAATTTTTGAATCAAATTTTCCCATACCACTTTGAAACTTTTGAAAGGAATTAACATTTTAAAACATTCATGTCCATATAAATTAATCCTTAAAACCATTTTGAAAACATTTACATTAATGAAAATGATTTAGAAGAATAAATATTTAAACCATTTAAAATGATGTTTTAGTTAAATATTACCTTAAAAATAATCCTTTTGAAAACTATTTTATGAAATATGTACATGGATAATAAATATGTCCCAGTAAAAATTTACACATAAACAATCTCGGATAATAATGATATTGAAAAATTAACCCTTACCTTGTACTTTCATTTAGTTGAGGGTATATTTAACCTCCTATATAATGACCATAGTATGTTATTAAATTAAAATATAACTATATTCATATTTATGATATCAAATATGATTCATTTATGACAGTATACTTCCCATTTAATAATAATTTCCATGTTAAAGTAACATTTCGGGTAATAATCGCTTTCTTTATCGTACGTGTTTTAACTTGTTATTCTTGATCGTATCACTTAGATCATGATTTACATACTTCAAGAATATAAAACATGATTAATATATCATATATATTCATAATATAAATATGTATAATGGATATATATATATATATGAAATGGAAGACACTGTTTATGGAGATGGTAGGTTGTACGTACACATAAACATTGTTTCTATTTTCATATCGTATTGAACGGAAGTAATTGAATGAGATATATGTAAATAAATATATATATATATATATATATAGTATCATTATTATGTCATATATTACATACTTATTAATAATATATATTTTTATAATCATTATTGAATGGTGAACGTGGAAATGAATCTCATCGCGTCGTGGAGATGGTAAGTCGTACGTACGCACGAGCGACGATGTCATTATATTGATGGTGAAATCGTATGTAATTGGATGGTATATTATATATACAGAATCATTAACATGTTATATTTATTATTTACATCAATTATACTCATTATTATGCCCATCCAAATAATTAAGTGTTGAATAACAAACTACACCACGACGTGGAGATGGTAAGTCGTACATACACACGTATGGTGAATTTGTCCTGAAAATTACTTTTTTATTTTAAAACACTTTTAAAGGGAAGTGAGAACCCAAGTTGGTACAAAATATAGAGAATTAAATAGCAAAAGAGATAGACCAACCATTGAGGGTATGCAGAATCCTTCACTAGTGCCACGTCCTCGAAATATAGAAGTGTCTCAACAAACCGAACCTCCAACCTCTCATCTACATCCCCCATAGGGTTATCCAAAACATCCCCGTTGTCCTATGCCTTTGAAGCCTCCTTGACATGATCTAGAGACCTAGATTCTATGTGATGGACCTCCTCACCTTCAACTATCTTAACCTCATGTTCTTTAGATTTACCACCTTTTTTGGTTGACCATGTCTCCATTGGCCTAGGGAGATAGGAGTAGTCTTTTTGACCCTTTGGTTTCTGCTTCATGGAGACAATGCATACCCCCAGATCCCTATTTTCTTTACTACCCTTATTCCTCCTTGGATTGTGCAGGAATTTATTGATCTCTCCTATAACATTGTCATTTGAGTTTTGTCCTTCTCCATCAGACTCAACTTCTGGGGGACAGGAGGAGTTTCAATCAACCCCTCTATTGGACCGCAAACACTCAAAGCGGTTGTTCAAATTGATACAAGTTAGAGTCTTCCTCAGATTGGGTCCCTGTTTGGGACTTAGCTGCCTACTTAATACAAGAGTAGGCACCTCCAACTCTTGAACATACATAGAGTTACCACTACCAGATGAATGGATCACATTTCCAGGGTTGTTACAACTTCCTTCACTCATGGACATAGCGTAGGTGCAGGAACTTGGGAACACCTCGCCCTTAGGAGTTAAAATCTCAGCCCCACCCGAATCCAATGGATCTGGTGCTTTAGCCTTGATCATATCCATATTAACATCTTCCATTGCACTAGGATGAGATTTCCCTGCAATCATATTGATGCCCGAAGAACTTTCCAGGTCTCTTCTCATCCTGCTAAAAATCCCAGCTACACTCGGCTCGGGAGGTAATACTTTATCTTGATTTTTCTTCAATGCTTCACCCAAAACTACAGTACCAATATTCTTACCAGGATATCGAACTGATATCTCACTACCATAAATAGAACTATCACCATTCATATCTAATCTCTTGCCACAAACATCAGAAGAAACACTTGGGGCCTTATTCGCCTCAGATTCGGGATGATCCAACTCCTTCTTCTAGGAACGGCAATCATTTGAAGAGTGTCCCAAACGAAAACACGATGATAAGTAGTTGAACCAGGCCTAGAACACCACTACCTGATGAACTAGATGTTCTTTTTCCACCTCAATCTAGGCAGAATCCACTGGAGGCTTAGAAACATCAATTTCCACGTAGATGCGAGGAGAAATGGGGTGGCACAGAGAACGCGAATGGTTATCAAAATAAATAAAACATCCGACAAGATTTCCTAAAATTCAGAGGATATAAGGGTTTTGAAAGGGGAGGGGTAATCTCAGGAAACTTACCCAAAGTTCCATGGTCAGAGGATCCCGATTCCAGTGAAATTTGTATCCCCATCTGAATAGGAAGAAGTGAGATCCCTCGCATGCCCACTGGCCCTTAGACCAAGCCTCGGCGAGGTCATCCTCGTTAGAAAAACGAAGAAGGATGTGTCGAGGACCTAGTAGCTCAATGGTGACTCGCTCCTTCAGATACCAGGCATCGTTAACGAATCTGTTGAAGCTATCAAGCGGGAGGTATCTCCGACCAAAACAAGCAACCAGGGAGAGGCCAAAGAGGGCTGACGCCTCAGAGAATTCGTGGATGGAAAGGGGAATCGAGGGGGGCCCGAGGTGAAGAGAGGGGAATTTCAGGCCAAGGTGGATGCCGGTAAAATCAGGAAGAAATTCAGGGTTAGTAAAAGGATAAAATTATGGAGGATTATATCCCCTCTCTAGAGAAGAGAAGGTGGTCAGAGCAGCCATCGCCACCGCCCATAGTAGGACGAACGACACTCGCTAGGTTCCCGTATAGTGACTTTGTCATTCCTAGGATGGAAATAATAATGAATATGGTTTTAACATATTTATAATAACATCATAGTATGTATAAGGTATTGGAGTTATTATTTTGTTATGGAAACAACAAATAAAGAGGAAGTGGAAGAAGAAAAGAACTTTGAAAGAGGTGATGAAATAATTACCTCTTCTTCTGGTTCTTCCTTTTGATTTGAACAAAAGGGATCCTTAGGTTGTGTTTCTGATCAAAGTAAGGAATCTAGGTTGATTTTAGGGTAGTTAGGAGTATATCTGAGTAGTTTTTGGCTGAGCCAAATGGATTTGGAGGTGTGAATTTGAGATAAGGGGAAGTACCCTTTTTATAAGAGAGGTGAGGGGCACTTTAGGAAGAGCTTGAAATATTATTTTATTATAAAATAATTTTCAGTTTATAATAGCTCCTAATGGATTTATTTCAAGTATAAGGTGGTTATGGGTCAAAATAATCTCAACCAATAGGTTTTAGACATGTTTAGGTCACCATATTAACCTTATCTTTTAGATTCAACTCTTAGTTAAATAATTTAACTTTTACCATGTCTTCTTGTATTTTTATATTACATGGTTAATAAACATACTATAAAATGATAATAGAACATAAAGTGGTTCATTAATGACATTTCTATTATTATATAAGTATTTTGGAAAAATCTTAAATTTTTAGGAATATTATATTATTTAATAAAATATTATTTTTTTTAAAAACTCATTTATGTCAATTTTGACACTATTTAGTATTTGTTTTTTTAAGACATCACAACTTAATTACTTATAAAAAATACATTTAATCAACCCTAACATGTCATATTCACCTATATAAATCATGGATGGCATCAGAAGTTTCAATTTACATTTATTTTAATATTTATAATATCAATTATTTTAATCTTTCATTGATAAGGTAATTACTGAATCATCATTGTGTCATAAATAAATTTAATTATTTAATGTCTAAAAATTATAAATAAAATACTATGATGTGGGAAATATTTTTATATTTCTAATGAATATTTATAGTTAAATTTATCTTTTGTATAACCCTATATTAAAAATTATTTAGTTATTAAAATTAGAATTTAACACTTTTAACTCTTGTTTAAATAAAATATAATGAATGTCCTAACCTAATACAACTGAATAAAAAAGGATCATATTTTTGTCATAAGGTTGATTTTAGTTGAAATACACTTATCCAATAGAATTAGAACATGTGTTATGGTAATTTTAATATTATTTTTACCTTTAATTACCTTATTTACTTTTAACCGTGGAAAATAAAATTCAAAAGTTACTATTCATAAAAAAATATTTCCATCCTATTAAACCACATTTTACTAACTGATGTCAACTGTGTCTCTCAGATTTTTGAAATTCAATTCACAGAAGTGGTAAAATTGTGTTTTATGCAAATTTTCAAATGTGCCTAGAATGTGGGTAAAAGACATTAAATGGTTCAATAAAAGTTTATTTATCTAATCTTATAATAAAATTAATCCAATGAATTACATTGAAATAATATAGGTATTATGTATCTATTTTTAATTTAAAATAAATTTAAATAAAAATATTAATTATTTAAATAAAAATTCGGTTTTAAACAATAACGTGGTGTTTTTCACTATTCATCAAAAATTAAAAAAATTCAGAAAAAAATACCAAAAATTTACCCTAACCTAATTTTGATATTACAAATTCAAAAATGATGACTATTTTACCAAATTTAAAACATAGAATTTGCATTAATTAATTTAAAATTAATTCCTTTTTTCAAAACCAGAAAGTGGGTTTTTAAGAAGTGAAAATTATCAAAAGATTAACATGTGTTTATGTCCAATTTAAATGTGGAATTACTTACAATGACCTAAATTATATTAAATTATGAAAATATAATCTAGTTATACTTTAAAACCACTCAAATTCATAATTTAACACTATAAATTATTTCATTTAAAAAAGTTATTTTCAATTAAAATTTAATATTTTTTACTATTCATCAAAATATGAAAGTTATCAGAAAAGTACCAAAAATTTATCCAAACTAAATTTTTATGTCCTGCTTATAAAGAAGAATTTCATTTCATTAAATTAAATATATAAAAGTCTCAAATATTTGGTTTAAAAAGTGTTTTCCATTAAATTGCGGAAAAACTGCATTTTTGAAAAATACTTCTTTTATCTGAAAATTTGAATTTGTCCTTATATTATATCTAATAAACAAAAAAGATTAATGTTAAAATTATATAGGATATATATAAAATTAAAAATTTTGTTAATACTATTCATAAATTCTTTTTAAATGGCTATTTTGATAGGTCGTGATGCGATTGAACTTAGTGTTGCATGTAGCGCAAGCTATTGAATTACTTTAAAGAGATAACATGGTATGAAATCTTGGGGTGTTACAAAACATGTGTGTAAAGCATGTGTTTTTAACACTGAAACCGGGAGTTTAGGTCAAGATCTCTGCATGATTTCATTGGTGTATCCTTGATTTTTTGTGTTTAATTGGTTTATATTTACATATATATTATTAATTAAGGATTTATTATGCATATTCACTTGGCATGGGAGAGGTTGGAGTAGTAACCTATAATTTATTCTTATATACACACCCAATTATTCTTGATTATTTTTCAGGCTTATAAAATTATGTCGTGGGTGATAACAAGAAGTGTTAGTCCATACACAAGGTTATCTAGCAATAATTAATAGTAGTCATTTATTAAATTTCTCTTTATTTTGACATTGAGTCGTTTGTTTTTTTGTATTTTAATTACTCATACATATGTTTATTTGATTTTTTAAGGTTAGTTGGTTTACATTTCATGGATGTGGTGGTTTCTTTAATAAAATAAAGGAAACAACTCCCATATTCATGATTTATGCCCTTGGTGCTAGTTTTCATCGTGTGGATTATTAGAGGAGGGATTTGATGGTCACTATCAACCTCATTGTTGGCTCAAGAGGAGTCCGGGCAGGATCAAGGCATGAAATCTCTACATTTTCATCACCACACCAAGTAACTTTAATCATCATGTATCACTATCCAGACATATAACAATGACATAACTATAACCATGAAAACTTCCAGCCACCATATATGAGGTTTATACAGTGAAAACAGTATAAATTTCATAGTGGTATGACTATAATGACTATACCTGTAGTGGTAATATCACATCCCTCCAATGCGTCAATATCAAGGAATACCACATCACTCTACTACATCAATAAAAGGGATTACTACATCCCTCCAACACCTATATCCACATTAACTCAAATATAATACATGTATTTTAAATCATAAATATCAACATAATATTAACCAACACACATATCAAATCACCACATCAAGGACAACACATAAAACACAATCGGTAACACAATAATAAACTGAACTAAACTTCCCATATACTCTAACATCTACATATACCTAATTAATTTTCCTCAACTAATCTCAATCAAACCATGTATCCCATCTAGTATACTGCCATTGTGTAACCATGTATCCCCTCTCCACTTCATAGTTATAACTCTTATAAGAGTTAAAAATGACATGTAAAAACATAAATAGTCATGCTTTGCATAAAAAACTAGATAAGTAATCACAAAAAGCAATAAATTCTTATTTCATCCCTCCATTATGTCAAAAACCCTTTATTTTCGCATTATTTCTATAAAAAAACACATGTCAATTACCCTTCATAATTTACCACAATTACCATATTCCAATTAAATCAGTATTCCATTCTAATTTAATTTCAACTTTTCTCATATAACCCATCAAATATGTTTATCCATAATTATTTTTCCATGTGATCCATATCATTAATCAATCACCATATCAACCCAACTATATAAATTCACTAACCATACATAAAGGGGAAGTTTGAGTCTCTCGCCTCATCAAAGTCTGATTCTTTCCATGAATGTTTACCAATCTTGGTATCCAAATCCATAAACCCCTCTCCATCATAAACAATCTTTATAATCCATCCATAAATATTCAATCCCAAAATAATAAGTAAAAATAAAAATCCCAGAAATGCATCATAATAAATATATAAATAATCCCACTCATTGTTTATAAAATATTTGATTTCATAACTCCCATAAAGAATTTTTTTTTGGATTTTTAATATCCTTAAAAATGTCTCTCAAACCTCCCTATGTTTTATCCAAAAGTTTTAGAGAATTTATAAAATAAAAGACTTATTTTCCTAGATAAGGAAATTATTGTGGCTTTAAGAGTGGGTGAATTGAAGTGGTGAAA
Organism: Viscum album; assembly: GCA_963277665.1. NCBI lineage: Eukaryota > Viridiplantae > Streptophyta > Magnoliopsida > Santalales > Viscaceae > Viscum > Viscum album. The sequence continues at coordinate 218,727,486 of OY728147.1, forward strand.
CTAACTTACAATTTTTTTCCCTCGAGAGCAAGTCATTTGAAATATATAATTCCTGAAAAATTAGAGCAACACGAATTTAGAAACATAATTCAATGGAATAAAACTATCAGAAGATAAAACAACTAAATTGAGATGTATAAACAATAAAAAAATTATAATAAGGAAATAAAAAATAAAACATTGAGTATTGGATACCCCTATAAATGATATATTTACCAAACAATTCCAATTATGAAACTCTTAGATTTTATTCTAAAGTGGTATGATATTCAGTAACTAGAACCAAGGTGTACAAGCTATACACTAGGAACTTATTTGACTAAACCTAACAGGAGGTATAAATTTTGAACTAGGAACTTCTGTGATAGAACATCAGTAGTATGAAACTCTATCCTTAGCATTCTCTTTAATCATAATGATCATTTTCAAGTTTAATATTAGATTTAATCAAACAAAACATTTAGAATAAAACTGATTCCACACCCAGAATCTCATTAATCTCAATGATTGAAAGTATAATGATTAAAAATAGAAAAACTAATAGTTTTTATAATGAATCCTCGTTCACTAAAGCTCTTATAAAATCACACTAGAAAAAAATACAATTGAAGCTCTCAAAATCATTAAGGTGACACAAAAGAACTTTATTGAAGGTTTTCCAGCATTTTTCATTCATTTAAACTCACTTTCAAGTTTATATAAACCATCGTAACAAAATTTCAATATAAATATCTGAGTTATTAAAGTTTTATTATAATATAATTATAAGTAGTGACATATTCTATTAACATTTTTAGTGAAACTTTATGAGCCTATAGAAATTATATGTTTCGATTTAGTTTACTGGAACATAGAATCAGAAGTTATAAACTTCATAAATATAACTTAAATAAAATATTCAAGTAAGTTCAAATTTAAAGTAAAGTGCATTGTGATTTTCAAATCAAGGATACAAAAGAGTCATTTGACTCGACAATATTGATTTTTTGGCCTATTACCAATAATTTTAATTTGACTTGTAAAAAACCATAGCAAGTCACACCCAATCTCTTTTGGATCTGGGTGTTTTTTCTCATTTCATCAATAACCTTCCCTCTCTCAAACTCTACTTCTCCTCCCTTCTATCTCAATCAATCTTAATGATAATCCATGTTCAGGTTTCCTTTGAGTGGTTATGGGAGACCATATTTGGTGAGGTGTCAATAAGGACTCTGTTTACTTTCCTCTTCTCATTTGTTTCTTAATGGAAGTAAGATTAATTCCCTAATCACTCAATATAGGTCTTTTGAAATTAATTATTCCTTATCATATTCATTCTATCTAACTATTATGGGAGTTATACCTAGGTTTAGTAAAGGTATTACATTGGTTTTTCTTTTAGAATTATCTATCTTTTATTGTAAGTAGTTAAAGACCTAAAATATTTTATGTTATGTGGGTTCAATTTTCCTTGTGGAAATATATCATCTTTGTCTAGACCTCAAGGGAGAACTTTTCCCTGACTTAGGTAGGTAACCCCTTCTTCCTCACATACTATTAAAGATTTTGTCTACGAGTGGTATGGGGAAAAGTGAAATTAGTTGAAATAACATTCTTTTTATTAAGAAAGTTTTTTATAAACTATTTTATTAAATTTCAACATTTTATTGGTTAATTAAATTCGTATGTTTTGTATGGTAAATATTGGTTGTATTATATTCTTGACCAACTGGATGTTTTATTTATTTAACATGCCTTTTATATTATTGATGTTAAATAATATGTTTTATTGATGTGATAATTATATTTTTTCTACATTCCATATGTTTATAGTTTTAGTTGAGCACACCATAAATGTTTCATTGATGAAACATAAAAAAATGGCATGTTGGTTTATAATTAAGATAAGTATTTTTTATATTGTGTATTATTGGTTTATTTAAAAAGTTATAAAAATTGAATTCTTGTTATATAGAGAACGAGTTGGTGTCATGAACCAAGTCGGCATGTCATCTGACCCGACACCCGACCTGATCTGTGACATGACCCAAAGGGCGTTCCTGATCCCCACGAGCCGGCAACTAGTGTCGGACATCAAATATATAAATCGAGTGGGAACGATTTCAGCCAAATAAACATGATCAATTAAATAAAATAATAAAAATGAGCACATAGAAACAACCCACACCTGAACATAAATACATAAAAAATCTGATCCAGATACAATATGCAACTAAATAGACTGAAGACTAAAACAAGAAAAATAAAAAAACTGAATAAACTAAAACTCGACCAAGCTACCACTATCTCCATGTGACGTCTTGGTCACCTCCAACCACAAGTCCAAGCCTGATCCAACCACAAGAACTTGAGCTAGGAAACCTGAACAAATGCTAAACATGCAAAACAGCCTGGGTGTACCAAGACCGAGTGGTATAGGTAGGGTGTGAGCTAACAGTTCAGTAGGCAATCACCAGAGATTCCAAGTGTTTACTTTCCCAAAACATTCCATTAACACTAGTTTTAAATACAATTATAAAAATATATTTTTCACATTTTATTAAACAAAAACAACTTCATCGCTTTAAAGGATAACATACGTCACCATCCATTTTTCAAGGAAACTACTATTTTATAACCAAAACCCAAACTAAACAATACTAGTAAAAAATTTCAATGGAACTTTAAATGGAAAACATTTTCAAATAATTCCACTTCAAAGAAAAAACAATTACATTTAAAATTACAAACCCAACCTACCGTATGCCGAAGGGAGGTACAATATAGTCATTGAGCACTAGTCATGGGAACACCCCTAGGCACTAGCTAGTTATAGGCCTCATTTACCTCGTATCTCGGTGTAAGAGTAACTATAGCAATATATGTTCTCGTGCACGAGCCACTAGTAGGGAACATAATCATAACCTATTGGTCTCTAACATCATAATCATTATAGTTTAGTTAGTTTTGTCATCGTCAACTTGCTATGTGAAATAGGGGTCAAACCCCATGGGATCACTAGCATACTAGTACACGTCTGCCCACCTAGATACTCGGGTTTCCCTTTTGTGCTCAAAGAAGTTCCACATCACATGATTCCACTTACACAATTAATCAACTAAAAAAATCATCTCATTTCATAAACCACAACTTTCACATCATAAACCCATTATTTAAAACTTATGTACACCACACATTTCCAAATCACTTCAAAAACCATGAGGGACACCACCTCCATGAGAATTTTCTAAAGAAGCCTTTCCATATTTTAGGAAAAACATGCAACTCTAAAACATGTCAACCGAGCCTTTATGGTTACAAACCCAAATACATTTATCAAAACTGTAACACCCCAAGATTTCATAGTACGTTATCTCATTAAAGTAATTCAATAGCTTACGCTACACGCAACACTGAGTTCGAGGGCACCACAACTTACCACACTAACCACTCAAAACTAGTTATGAATAGTATTAACTGCATTTTGAATCTTATATACTCTATATAATTTTAAAATCCATATTATGTGTTTATTATACATAATATAAGAACAAATTCATTTTTTTAGATAAAAGAAGTATTTTTCAAAAAATGAAATTTTACCTCTTTTTAATGGAAACCCCTTTTTAAAAAAAATATTTTACACTTTTATATATTCAATTTAATGAAATTAAATTTTTATTTAGAAGTAGGACATAAAAATTTAGTTTAGATAAATTTTTGGTACTTTTCTGATAACATTCATATTTTGATGAATAGTGAAAAATACTATGTTTTAATTGAAAACAAATTTTTTTAATCGAAATAATTTATAGTGATAAATTATGAATTTGAATGGTTTGGAGGTATAATTAGATTGTATTTTTATCATTTAATACAACTTAGGTCATTATAAGTAATTTCACATTTAAATTTGACATAAACACATGTCAATCTTTTGATAGTTTTTACTTTTTAAAAACCCACTTTTTGGTTTTGACAACGGGAATTAATTTTAAATTAATAAATTCAAATTCTATGTTTTGAATTTGGTAAAATAGTCTTCATTTTTGAATTCTAATATCAAAATTATCTTAGGGTAAATTTTTGGTATTTTTCTGAAAACTTTCAATTTTTGATGAATAGTGAAAAACACTCTGTTATTATATAAAATCGACTTTTTATTTAAATAAATAGTTATTTTATTTTAATTTACTTTAGGTAAAAATAGATACATAATAACTATATATTTTCAACTTAATTCATTGTATTTATTTTATAATAAGTTTATATATATATATAATTTTATCGAACATTTTACCGTCTTTTACCCACCTTCTAGGAGCATTTTCAAATTTGTATAAAACTTAATTTTACCGCTTCTCTGAGTTGAATTTCAAAAATAATAGAGACACGGTTAATATTAGTAATTAAAATTTGGTTCAATAAGATGAAAATAATTTTTGGTGAATAGTAACTTTTGACTTTTATTTATCACGGTTCAAATTAAATAGGGTAATTAAGGGTAAAAATGATGTCATAATTACCATAAAACATGTCCCAATTCTATTGTATAAGTATAATTAGATCAAAAAAACCATAAGAATAAAATATGATCCTCTTTGGTTCACTTGGATTAGAGTAGGACATTTATTATTATTTTATTTAAAGAATAGTTAAAAGAGTTAAATTCAAAATTTAATAACTAAACCATTTTTAATATAGGGTTATACATAATATAAATTCGACTATAAATATTCACTAGAAAGATAAAAATATTTCATACATAATGATATTCTATTTATAATTTTTAGACATTAAATAATTTAATTTATTTATGACACAATGATGACGCAGTAATTACCTTAATAATGAGATATTAAAATAATTCATAATATAAATATCTAAATAAATGTAATTTGAGACTTTTGATGAATTACACTAATTTTATAGGTTAATATGAAATTTTATAATTTAACATATGAATTTAGTTCATAGTAATGAAGTGTTAGGACTTTAACAAAAATAATTTATTAAATAATGTCAAAATTGACATAATTGAGTTTTTAAAACAAATACTATATTATTGGTCGATATAATATTCCTAAAAATATAAGTTTTGGAAAAAGTGCCTTAATAATATTCTATATGTCATTAATGAATCTATTGGGGTTCTCTTGTAATTTTATAGTAATTTTATTAACCATATAATATAAAAATACAAAGAGACATGGTAAATTTCAAACGATTTAACTAAGAGTTAAATCTAAAAGATGAGGTTAAAATGATGACCTAAACCTGTCTAAAACCTATTGGTTGAGAGTTTTTAGACCCATACCCACATTATAATTTAAATAATTCATTTTTTATCCATTAGAAACCAAAAATTATTTTATTGTAAAATAATATTTCAAGCTTTTCCTAAAGTGACCCACACCTCTCTTATAAAAGGGCACTTTTCCTTCTCTTAATTTCACACCTCCAAAGCCTTTTGGATCAGACAATACCTACCCAAATATCCTCCCAACTTTCCTCCCTTAATCCTATAGGCCTTACTTTGGTCATAAATCCAACCTAAGGAACCATTTTGATCAAATAAAAAGGGAGAACCCGAAGAAGAGGTAAATATTTCATCACCTCTTTCAAGTTCTTTTCTTCTTCCACTTCCTCTTTCTCTGTTGTTTCCATTATAAAATAATAACTCCAGTATCTTATATATACTATTTGTTATTATAAAAATGGTACAACCATATTCATTATTCTATCCATCCAATAAATGACAAATTCACCATACCTGCATACGTACGGATTACCGTCCCCACGTCGTGGTGTAGTTTGTTATTCAAACACTTCATTATTTGGATGGGTATAATAATGAGTATAAATTATGTAAATAATAAATATAAAATGTTAAATATTCTGTATATATGATATACCATCCAATTACATATTATTTTTCTATCAATATAATGATATTGTCGCTCGTGTGTACGTACGGATTACCGTCTCCACGACGCGATGAGATTCATTTCCACGTTCACCATTCAACGATGATTATAAAATATATATCATTAATAAGTATGTAATATAAGACATAATAATTATACTGTAGATATTTATATATATATATATATGTACTTACATATATCTTATTCACTTAGTTCTGTTCAATATGATATGAAAATGGAAACAACGTTTATGTGTACGTACGGCCTACCATCTCCATAAACGGTGTTTTCCATTTCATATATACATATATTGTACATATTTATATTCTAAATATATATGATATATAAATAATGTTTTATATTCTGGAATTATTTAAATCATGATCTAAGTGATACAATCAAGAGTAACAAGTTAAAACACGTACGATAAAGAAAGCGATTATTACCCGAAATGTTAATTTAACATGGAAATTATTATTAAATAGGTAGTATAAAGTCATAAATGAATCATGTATGATATCATAAATATTAATATGGTTCTGGTATAATTTAATAACATACTACGGTATTTATACAGGAGGTTAAACGTACCCTCGACTAAAGGAAAGTGCAAGGTAAGGGTTAATTTCACAATCTCTTTATTATCTGAGGTTGTTTTTACGTATCTACTGGAAAATATTTATTATCCATGTCCATATTTCATAAAATAGTTGTAAAAGGTATTATTTTTAAGGGACTTTTTTACTAAAACATCATTTTAAATGTTTTAAATATTTATTCTTCTAAATCATTCTCATTAATGTCCATGTTTTCAAAATGCTTTTAAGGATTTATTTATATAGACATGAATGTTTTTAAAATGTTAATTCCTTTAAAAAGTTTCAAAGTGGTATGGGAAAATTTGATTCAAAAATGTCTTTAAATGTCTTCCTTTTTAAATTGTGTGACTTTTAAATGTTTTTATGAAAAAAGGACATTTCTGACAAAGAGTTTTACAAATCATTTTAGTATATATCAACATCCTTTGATGGATTTTAAACTTGTTTTAAGTTGATTTATTATGGTACAAATATTCCATATTATATTGAAGGTTTTGTGATATGTTTGACTGTGGATGTGTTATTTTTATACCATTCATGGTTTATGGATAAATTATTGAAATTTCATATGTTAGTTTTAATACGAATGTTTATGTTATGTTTAAACCTTTTCATATGAGGAATGCATTGGGCTTAGTAAGTGATGGGTGGAGCCCGCTATAGCTCCCCGATGCATCGGTAGGTCTCATGAGACAAACTAGTGTCTTGGAACAAGGCCTTAACAATATCTTATTTGTAGTCTAGGCACAAGGCCTTGACTATATGGTTATGAAGACTGGCATTATGAATTCCATCATTATGAAAGTGGCTATTGATATTACATGTGATTATTCGAATAGTAGAATATCCATGTGAATAAGTAAATGGAATTATTTGATTTTATCTTTTCCATGTTATGCTAAATTTTAAGTTTAAAAGGCTTTAGTTTTAGTCTTATACATTGCCTTAAATATTTATGCTTATTTATGAAAGTTTCCGCTATATTGTTATCCTTGTTGAGCATCTGAGCTCACCCCTTTCTATGTTTTATTTTTCCCAGGATGTGAAGAAGTATTTTATGGTTGACCTGTAGGGATAGGATAAGGATATAATTGTGTTCAAAAGGGGACAAAATTTTGTTGATGTTTTTATTTCATGATGTAATGTAAGACTTGTGAATGTATCTAGTACTTCCAGGGATACTAAACTGATCGGTCTTTCAGGACATGATTCCTTGTATCATGAAAATGTATCAAAATAATGCACCGACTCTAGGTAACTAGGGTCAAGGAATTATAGTTGGTATAAGTGGAAGTTTATAAATAACCTCGGAAACTAGATTTAGAAAAACTTTGATTAGAGAACACTACCCTAAGATAGACTTTGAGGATTAGTATAGAAGAACTTCCTAGAATTTTGGTACTGTAGAGATTTTGTGAGTTTTCCAAGAAATACATCCCTATCTGGATATGAGCAGGTAGAGGCAGCCCTGGCATAGATGTACCTAGGGGTAAAACCCGAAAACACAACTTTGAGCTAGACTCGAATGGGAACTGGTACATGACAACAGGCCTTGTTGCACTCTTGGTTACGACACCCCCGGGGGATATGCTTAGGATAATTCTTGTTTTCTTTACAAACCACTATAAAGGGTTTATGATTATATACCTCCTCAAAGAAAAAAATTTTATGATTATGGATTACATCCATGAACTATTCAATTTATGTTAACTATTTTACAAGTTTGGAATTATGCACTGTGATTCATAAACTAACCTAGTGTATGCCATTGTTTAGAAATGGCGCTCAGTAGATGGAATGAGACCTCTAGCAATAAGCATGATCCAAAGAGTAAGAAGGATCATATATTTCATGGTATTGAGCCAACATTTAGAAAAGAAATAGTCTCCCACATATTATCATCATGTGAAGAAATAGTATCATGTGTTAATAAGATAAGTAAATAATTTTCTGAGTCCTATGGCTTTGAAAGGAAGCCAGAGAAGAAAAAGATAGTATAGATAAAGATAGATAAAGGGAATAATGGAAAGAATGATTTTCCCATATGTGATAAATGTGGAAATAATCACCTTGGTAAATGCTTGAAAGGAATTATATTTTTTATAAGTGTGGAGAAAAAGGACACCAAGTATGTGATTTCAAGGGTGAGAAAAAGGTTTCAAATGTACAATTCATCTGCAAGGAGTTGGGACACTAAGCGAATCAATTTCCAAATCATCTGAGTATACCCAAAATGTTGATATTGGATAATAATCAAGTTATTATACCGATGATGAAGAGGAATGATTAATAGTTCTTATGTTGTTATTAAATTATTGTGTCATTTGAGTATTGTAATAATGATGTACATGTTATAATAATTATACAGTATATAAGGATTGTACTATCGTACTATTTCATTAAGGAATTGAGATTAGTGGAGCCAAGAAAAGTTACTCAATGGAAATTTAAACTTCTTGTAAAATACATGGTTGAAGTAAATACAAAACCTTAATATGATTATGATACTGAGGTAGTGATTTTGGAATAAGATATGATTGATTTGGATAAATTATATTAGATATTCTTGACTACCTTGAAACTGATTAATGATTTGTATATTCCATCATTGTTGGAGTTTACAACATTTTTGGATATAAGGAGTATATCTAGTATTCTATAAGGAATAAGGGAGCATGAATGTAATCAATAATATTTTATGATAATTGAGGGTGTTACCGTGTTTTAAAAGAATACATGATGAAGGTATTCACATGTTATTACGTCGCAAAAATGATCTTCATTGTGTTTACCTTACATATAAGTTTGACATTGGATACTATTATTAAGGTTAAATCATTTCTTAATATTATTTTTGTGTTTTCATAAAAAGTACAAATCGGAGGTCGGGCGACAACCCGTCGCGTCCGGAAAGGCCGTGAGACTTGAACTCGCAACTGAAGGGTGACAAGAGTGCATCACCTACAACTAGCCTATGTGATGTCATAGTTTTTATAATGTAATTTTTTTTAAATAGTCTGACAAATTAATTATAAATTCATTATTTTTGACACCCTATATGATTAGGATAAATAGAATATTTTTTAATTCTATTATCTTTTGGAGTGAAAGGTGAGTTTTTGGTAGGGATTAGTTGAAGGATGAAAATCTACTTGTCAAGTGTGTGTGTGTGTACATATATATATATATATATATATATATATATCCTTTTATCCTATGAATAAATTAATTCTTAAACTTTAGGGAAGGGATCTTAAAACCAAAAATGTGTTACCCTAGTACCATATTTTTTGTTGAACCGATGATATTTTACATCATCTTAGATTGATGGCTTTGAGGCCCTCAATTTTACACTTGTTTGTGATTGATGACCTCAATCACTACCTATAAATATTTAGGTTTTTCCTCTAATTATGTGTCTCTAGTTTCCACCAATGTTCTCCTAATAGAGATCATAATTTGGTGGTGACTTTTTCATTTCCCTTTCCCTCTTATTAAGAATAAATTTTATTAACCCAATTTCTAATGTGGGTTTTCCACAAAGGTAATATCTATTTTTAACCATTTATTTTCGAAGAACAATTTCAAATTTTGAGGACTCGATTTATGGAAGAAGGGGAGAATGTAACACCCCAAGATTTCATATTACGTTATCTCATTAAAGTAATTCAATAGCTTGTGCTACACGCAGCACTGAGTTCGAGCGCACCACAACTTACCACACTAACAGTTCAAAAGGCAGTTATGAATATTATTAACTACATTTTTAATCTTATATACTATATATAATTTTAACATCCATATTATGTGTTTCTTAGACATAGTATAAGAACAAATTCATTTTTTCATAAAAAATAAGTGTTTTTCAAAAAATGAAATTTTACAGCCTTTTAATGGAAAACCCTTTTTAAAACCAATATTTGAAACTTTTATATATTTAATTTAATGAAATTAAATTTTTCTTTAGAAGAGGGACATAAAAATTTAGTTTATATAAATTTTTGGTACTTTTCTGATAACATTCATATTTTGATTAATAGTGAAAAATACTATGTTTTAATTGAAAACAACTTTTTTTAATCGAAATAATTTATAGTGATAAATTACACATTTGAATGGTTTGGAAGTATAATTAGATTATATTTTTATCATTTAATACAATTTAGGTCATTATAAGTAATTTCACATTTAAATTTGACATAAACACATGTCAATCTTTTGATAGTTTTTACTTTTCAAAAACCCGCTTTTTGGTTTTGACAACAGGAATTAATTTTAAATTAATAAATGCATATTCAATGTTTTTAATTTGGTAAAATAGACTTCATTTTTGAATTTTGAATATAAAAATTATCTTAGGGTAAATTTTTGGTATTTTTCTGAAAACTTTCAATTTTTGATGAATAGTGAAAAACACAGTGTTAATATATAAAACCGACTTTTATTTAAATAATTAGTTATTTTAATTTACTTTATTTTAGGTAAAAATAGATACATAATACCTATATATGTTTAATTTAATTCATTGGAGTCATTTTATAATAAGTTTATATATATATAATTTTATCGAACATTTTACCGTCTCTTACCCACCTTCTAGGAGCATTTGCAAATTTGTATAAAACTTAATTTTACGACTTCTGTGAGTTGAATTTTAAAAATACAAGAGACGTGGTTAATATCAGTAAGTAAAATTTGGTTTAATAAGATGAAAATAATTTTTTTTAATAGTAACTTTTGACTTTTATTTATCACGGTTAAAAGTAAATATCGTAATTAAGGGTAAAAATGATATCATAATTACCCTAACATATGTCCTAATTATATTGGATAAGTATAATTAGACCAAAAACAACCTTAGTAATAAAATATGATCCTCTTTGGTCCATTTGGATTAGATTAGAACATTTATTATTATTTTATTTAAAGAAAAGTTAAAAGAGTTAAATTTGAAATTAAAAACTAAACCATTTTTAATATAGGGTTATACATAATATAAATTAGAATATAAATATTAATTATAAATATAAAAATATTTCCTAAATAATTATATTTTATTTATAATTTTTAGACATTAAATAATTTAATTTATTTATGACATAGTGATGACGTAGTAATTACCTTAATAATGACATATTAAAATAATTGATATTATAAATATCCAAATAAATGTAATTTGAGACTTTTGATGAATTACACTAATTTTATAGGTTAATATTATATGTTATTATTGAACATATGAATTTAATTAGAAGTAATAAAGTTGTTATAACTTTAACAAAAATTATTTATTAAATAATGTCAAAATTGACATAATTGAGTATTTAAAACAAATACTATATTATTGGTTGATATAATATTCCTAAAAATATAATTTTCGGCCAAAGGGAATTAATAATATTATATATTTCATTAATTAACCTATTGTGGTTCTCTAGGAAGTTTATAGTAAGTTTATTAACCATATAATATAAAAATACAAAGAGACATGGTAAATGTCAAACTATTTAACGAAGAGTTAAACCTAAAAGATAAGGTTAATATGATGGCCTAAACCTATCTAAAACATATTGTTTGATATTTTTTCGACCCATACCCACCTTATAATTTAAATAATTCATTTTTGAGCCATTATAAACCTAAAATTATTTTATTATAAAATAATATTTCAAACTTTTCCTAAAGTGACCCTCACCTCTCTTATAAAAGGACACTTCCCCTTCTCTTAATTTCACACCTCCAAATCCTTTTGGCACGGCCAACCCCTTCCCAAATATCCTCATAACTTTACTCCCTTCATCCTATAGGTCTTCCTATGGTCAAAAATCCAACCTAAGGATCCCTTTTGATCAAATCAAAAGGAAGAACCCGAAGAAGAGGTAAATATTTCATCATCTCCTTCAAGTTCTTTTATTCTCCCACTTCCTCTTTCTTTATTGTTTCCATTATAAAATAATAAATACAGTATTTTATATATAATTTGATGTTATTATAAAAATTTTACAACCATATTCATTATTCTATCCATCCTATAAATGACAAAGTCACCATACGTGTGTACGTATGGATTACTGTCTCCACGTCATGGTGTAGTTTGTTATTCAAACACTTCCTTATTTGGATGGGTATAATAATGAGTATAAATGATGTAAATAATAAATATAACATGTTAATAATTCTGTATATATGATATAACATCCAATTACATACTATTTTTTCATCAATATAACGATATTGTCGCTCGTGCATACGTACGGATTATTGTCTCCACGACGTGATGAGATTCATTTACACGTTCACCATTCAACAATGATTATAAAATATATATCATTAATAAGTATTTAATATATTACATAATAATTATACTTGAGATATATATATATATATGTGTGTGTGTGTGTGTGTGTGTGTGTGTGTGTGTGTACTTACATATATCTTATTCACTTAGTTCCGTTCAATACGATATGAAAACGGAAACAACGTTTATGTGTACGTGCGGCCTACCATCTCCATAAATGGTGTCTTCCATTTCATATATACATATATTATACATATTTATATTCTAAATATATATGATATATAAATCATGTTTTATATTCTAGAAGTATGTAAATCATGATCTATGTGATACAATCAATATTAACAAGTTAAAACATGTACGATAAAGAGAGTGATTATTACCTGAAATGTTAATTTAACATGGAAATTATTATTAAATAGGTAGTATAAAGTCATAAATGAATCATCTATGATGTCATAAATATTAATATGGTTCTAGTATAATTTAATAATATAATACAGTCTTTATATAGTAGGTTAAACGTACCCTCGACTAAAAGAAAGTGTGAGGTAAGGTTTAATTTCACAATATCTTTATTATCCGAGGTTGTTTTTACGTAAGTATCTACTGGGAAATATTTATTATTCATGTCCATGTTTCATAAAATATTTGTCAAATGGGTTATTTTTCAGGGTCTTTTTTACTAAAACATCATTTTAAATGTTTTAAATATTTATTCTTCTAAATCATTCTCATTAATGTCCATGTTTTCAAAATGGTTTTTAAGGATTTATTTATATGGACATGAATGTTTTTAAAATGTTAATTCCTTTCAAAAGTTTCAAAGTGGTATGGGAGAATTTCATTCAAAAATGTCTTTAAATGTATTCCTTTCTAAATTGTGTGACTTTTAAATGTTTTTATGAAAAAGGGATATTTCTCACAAAGAGTTTTACAAATCATTTTCATCTATATCAACATCCATTGTTGGATTTTAAACTTGTTTGAAGTTGATTTATTATGATACTAATCTTCCATATTATATTTAAGGTTTTGTGATATGTTTGATTGTGGATGTGTTATTTTTATATCATTCATGTTTTATAGATAAATTATTGACATTTCATATGCTAGTTTAATACAAATGTTTATGTTATGTTTAAACCTTTTTATATGAGGAATGCATTGGGATTAGTAAGTGACGAGTGGAGCCCGCTATCGCTCCTCGATACATCGGTAGTTCTCATGAGACAAACTAGTGTCTTGGCACAAGGCCTTAACAAAATCTTATTTGTAGTCTTGGCACAAGGCCTTGACTATGTGGTTATGAAGTCTGGAATTATGCATTCCATCATTATGAAAGTGTCTATTGATATTGAATGTGATTATTAGACTAGTAGAATATCCATGTGAATAAGTAAATGGAATTATTTGATTTTATCTTTGCTATGTTATTCTGAAGTTTAAGTTTAAAAGACTTTATTTTTAGTCTTATACATTTCCTTAAATGTTTATGCTTATTTATGAAATTTTTCTATATATTTTTATCCTTACTGAGCATCTGAGGTCACCCCTTTCTATGTTTTATTTTTACCAGGATGTGAAGAAGTATTTTATGGTTGACCTGCAGGGATAGTATAAGGATATAAGTGTGTTAAAAAGGGAGAAAAATATTGTTGATGTTTTTATTTTATGATGTAATGTAAAACTTATGAATGTATCTAATACTTACAAGGCTACTAAACTGATCGGTCTTTTGGGACATGATTCCTTGTATCATGCCAATGTTATGTAATAATGCACCGACTCTGGGTAACTAGAGTCGGGAATTAAAAAAACATTTAAAAACCATATATAAAATAATCTTAATGTATGCAATTCCAAATGGCCCCTTAAGCCATACATTTTTCAAAAAACACACACCAAAAGACAAACGGGCATACCACCCCATGGGTTCCATTTTAAAACACATTTAGGAAACCAATATTTCAAGGAACACCAAAAAACTATTTCCACAAACTCACCATTTTCATTAAAACCACATCCAACTATCCACAATATTTAAATAACATAAAACAATCTCAATATAACTATAAAACCCTTTTTACAACATTTTAACACATTTAACAAGATAAATCATTACCAAACCATACACACCAAATCAAGACCACAAACAATAAACAACCATACCACGATAATCAAGGCTAAACATTTTATAAAACCCCCCAATTTAACTTTAAAGAATAATGACATTTTAAACAATAACATTAAGCGCCATAAACCTTGGTATTTCACAAAAATCCTTTTGAAATCCTATTTTTAGTAAATTTTACCAACACGAAATCATCATTCGTATCAAGCCATAGATATATTAGAGATGAGAAATTCCTTTAAAACTTAAATGAAAACACACAAGTGCTCATGGAGTGTTCTGAAAAGGAAAAAGTTGGAAAGGCCTACCGAAACTCCGTGCGGTTGGAAAGAAACTTCAACGGTGGAAAGAACGACGCTCTGCAGATAAATCGCGCACCCTAAATCCAAAGGAAAACTAAGATACATATTGACCCTAACATTTGGGGTTCACCCAAAAATAAACCCTATATGTAAAACCCTAAAAATTTAGTTAAGAGAGGAGAATATGGGAAGAGAACTTACCGGAAGGAACCGTCGGAGGGAGGAGCGGTTGTAGGAAGGAGTGCCGGAGGGGAGGAGGTCGTGCATGAAAGGGGGTAAGGGGAAGAGAGGTGAGTGCATGAAGAATAAAAAAAGATATTAAAATGGGGATAGAGGGGGTGAGCACATGAGATAAAGAGATGTTGTGCGTGTATGAGATGAGGCGTGATAAAATAAGGGGTGATTGGATGGAGGGAATAAAAAAAGAAATAAATTAATGGGTAAAGAGTGGGGGTGCATAGAGAATAAAGAGGAGTGGGTGATTGGAGAGATGGAATAAAAAAAGAGATGAATGAGTAGAGATAGGGAGTGCATGAGATAAAATAAAAAAGGAGGTGTGATGGATAAAAGAGGGAGGGGTGTGATTGGAGAGGGGTGAGTAGAGAGAGGGATAAAAAATGAATTAATGGGGGAAAAGGGGGGTGTGCCTGGGGGATAAAAAAAGAGATAGAGGGATGAAAAACCCTCAAAAAATAATAACAATAAAAATAAATAGTAATAAAAATATGGTGATAATAATAGTAATAATAATGATAATAATAATTATAACAATTTAAATAACAATAATAATAATAAAAATTAATGACAACATTTATAATAATATTAATAATTATATAATCATAACAACGTCATTAATTTTCTTAATGATAATAATATTAGTAATAATAATAAAATTAGTAATAATTATAATCATAATTTTATTCATTTTTTTATAATAAAAATTTAATAACAACTGAATAATAATTATATTTATATCCATTTTAATGATAATAATATCATTAATAATTTAAAAAAATATTTTTATCTACACAACAATGTTGTTATTATTATTATTATGTCTTAAACATTTAATTTATTTCCTTCACATAAAGTTTTATTATTTTATGTAATGGGTAGCCGTAGGGGCATTCAGGCCAACTTCATAGTGACCGCCAACCGTGCAGTGCTTGTTCACCAATCCGAAACGCATCAAAAATGTAAAATATCAAAAATTTCAAACATGCAGTCAACCTGCACCTTGACGAAGCTAACCAAAGCCAAAAAAATAATAAAATAAAATAATTTAAAAGGTTGAGGTGTGACAATTCTCCCCACTATAAAACTTTCTACCCTCAGAAAGTCACCCAGCTGAAAGACAACCAAAACTCAGGTCAATGCTCGACCAAAATCGTTGGAAAAAAAGCCTCAGGATGACTATTCACTCTATAAGTTACACCTGACCAACTCAAAGAGAACCCATAACACAAAACAAATGGAGAACACGAGAGGGTTATCCCCACCATAAGAATTCCCCTAACAGAAAAATTAAAACTCAAACACAGCACCTAGGGGGGAAATGCGGGAACTCCCAACCAAACATACCGATTTCTCCACATGTGTTGAACATGACCGCTGATACTTAAAAAGAAAAATACTACAAGGCCACCCAACATACCGGGGCACCAGAACAAGGAACTCCCTATAGCAACACCACCAGAACTAAGAATTCCCCACACTGATCTAAAACTCCCCAACACCTCACATCTCCAAATGATCACTAATAAAACTAGGACCAACCCACACAAGGTCCAAAAACACTAAAAAAACTAAAGATTCTAGAGGTCACATTCAGAAGAATGAAACTACTACGATCATGAAAGAATAAGTTCATCACATTATCACCACAAAAGATGAACTTACAATAACAAGAAAACGAGAACAAGGGAACCCTGAATGTCTCTATTCCAAGACGAAAGATAAAGAACCAATCAAAGTTATCACGTGCCTCCAACATGCTGACTATGTGCGAGCTTCACCCTGAGACTTGAGGTTGGGGATCTGATGGATGAAGCATCTTATGCTTCACAGTCATACGCTTGAATCCCCCGATCAAAACTCCTTCCTCAAATTATGGTTCCCATAGAACTTCACCGGTCACCCGAACAGCCACAATGATGGTAGGACATCAGAGGGACGTGGAACGACAGCTTGGAAGGGTCGGACTAGTCATACCGATGGAAATCCCAAAGGAATCCTGATGAACTAGGTGTCAGGACCAACAAAGATAACCTCTTAGGGAAGGTTCCTCTGGAACACACTCCTCATGAGACAAGGAACCTTAACAAAAGCCAACTATTGCAAGATACTCCCCAAAATCCAATGACGATAAGACAACCAACCTCCAATGGTCCCAAACTGAACCCTTAAACAAACCCAAAACAGCACGAACCTTAACAACATAGGGAGTTCCCAACCACGCAAAGACACACTCCACTTCCCTCAAGCCATTTCACCACCTCTAATAGACCTCCAACACCTCGAAGGGTAATGACACTTAAAATAACCAAAACCCGGGCATGACTTATCAGCAACACTAGGGACCTTTCTGGGCGGCATACTTCAAATAGCACAAGAAACACAAAACCAAAACTTTCCTCAATCCAAAACCAATATCAATCCAAATCAAAATTAATAAAGGCAACTACATCTAGAAACAACCAAGCAAATATAAATTCATCCAAAACACTTCTTTCAAAAGCTTCATTTTTATTTAAATTTTTTTTAACTACCTTTAAGGCCAATTTACAAAAACCAAGCACCACTTTTTAAACAAGATTCAATTTTCCAAAAATCATTTCCCATTTTCAAAATCACTTTAGAACAAAAAATTCAAGTCTTAAATTTTAAAACACACCTGACTAATCTCATGAACCGTTGCACATGTTTTCATCTGCTTCCACCCATATGCACCAACATGCACTTTCCATACATTCCATCACATGTGCCAACATTCCTAATGAGTACCCAAGGTTGAGTCCAAACCACTTCCTAGAAAATATAAGCATTTACCAAATTATCAAACCAATACAACTTCAATTTTAGAACCCATTTTACCAATGTAAGTCATTTAGAAGAGAACTCCTTCATTTCAAAAACCCTTTTCATTTTTTTTCAAAAACCCACTTGCACCAACCAGAATCAAATAAAAGTGAAACACAACTTTCACAAAAAAAATGACGGAATGAGGAACTAACAGTTACGCTTAACCTGATGACATGGTAGTGAGTCACACCCCAAGAAAGCGTCAATGACTAGGAGGAGCTCAACTGTGTACTTGGACTTCACATGGGTCACTACTCCATGTGAGGCCATGACATGACACCAGACTACTTACATTGTCATTCCTTAATCCCAAAACAAAAGTAGAAGACTCAAAACCTGGACTACCCTTGGCAACTCAAGGTTCAGAACAAGCAAGGGTTCATGACGTCCTTCTCATACCAACCTCTTGAGTCCTGGAAGTCCTAGTCTCCATCTACCAGACACCCTAAATAACAAGGGCCTCCTCTGATACCATTTTGTCATAAACTAAGTCAGCATGTCATTTGACCCAACACCCGACCCGGTCTGCGACATGACCCAAAGGGCGTTCTCGATCCCCACGGGTTGGCAACTAGTTTCGAGCATCATATATATAAACCGAGTGGAAAATATTTCAGCCTAATAAACAGTATCAAATAAATAAACTAATCAAAATGAGCATGCAGCAACAACCCATAGCTGAACATAAATAAATAAAAAAATTGATCCAGATACAATATGCAACTAAACAGACTGAAGACTAAAACAAGAAAAATAAAAAATAAAACTGGACCAAGAAACCACTATCTCCATGTGACGTCTTGGTCACCTCCAACCACATGACCAAGCCCGCTCCAACCATGAGCACTTGAACCAGGAAACCTGAACAAACACTGAACCTGCAAAACATCCTGGGTCTATCGAGACCGAGTGGTATAGGTAGGGTGTGAGCTAACAGCTCAGTAGGAAATCACCATAGATTCCAATTGTTTCATTTCCCAAAACATTCCATTAACACTGGTTTGAAATACAATTATAAAAATATATTTTTCACATTTTATTAAACAACCACAACTTTACCACTTTAAAGGCTAACACACGTCACCATCCATTTTTTAAGGAAACTACTATTTTATAACAAAAACCCAAACCAAAAAATACTATTAACAATTTTCAATGGAACTTTAAATGGAAAACATTTTCAAATAATGCCACTTTAAATAAAAAATAGTTACATTTAAAATTACCAACCCAAACTACTCTATGCCAAAGGGAGGTACAATATAGTCATTGAGCACTAGTCACAGGAACACCCCTGGGCACTAGCTAGCTATGGGCCCCATGTACCTCGTATCTCGGTGTAAGAGTGACCATAGAAATATTTTTTCTCATGCACGAGCCACTAGTAGGGAACATACCCATAACCTAGTGGTCCCCAACATCATCATCATAATAGTTTAGTTAGTGTTTTCATCGTTAACTTGCTACGTGAAATAGGGGCCAAACCCCCACGGGATCATTAGCATACTAGTATACATCCACCCACCTAGATACTCGGGTTTCCATTTTGTGCTCAAAGAATTTATACGTCACATGATGCCACTTACAAAATTCATCAACCAAAAAAAGCATCTCATTTCATAAACCAACAATTCCACATCATAACCCCATTCTTGAAAACTTATGCACACTAGGTATTTCCAAATCACGTCAAAAACCATGAGGAACACCACCTCCCTGAGAATTTTCTAAAAAATCCTTTCCACGTTTTAGGAAAAACATGAAACTCTAAAACATGCCAACCGGGCCTTTATGCTTACAAACCCAAATTCATTTATCAAAACATTTACAAATCATCTCTAAAATCATCTTAATGTGTGCAATTCCAAATGGCCCCTTAAGCCAAACATTTTCCAAAACACACACACCAAAATCCAAACAGGCATACCCCCCCCCCCATGGGATTCCATTTTAAACCACATTTAGGAAAACAATATTTCAAGGAACACCCAAAAACCATTTCCAAAAAACTCACCATTTTCTTTAAAACCACATCCAACCATCCACAATATTTAATGAACATAAAACAATCCCACTATAACCCTAAAACCCTTTTTATAGCATTTTAACACATTTAACAAGATAAATCATTACCAAAACATATACACCAAATCAAGACCACAAACAATAAACAACCATACCACCATAATCAAGGATAAAAATTTCATAAAACCCCTCAATTTAACTTTAAAGAATAATGACATTTTAAAAAATAACCCTAGGCGCCATAAACCTAGGTATTTCACAAATATCCTTTTGAAAACCTATTTTTAGTAAATTATACCAACACAAAATCATCATTCGCATCAATCCATAGATATATTAGAGGTGTGAAAGACATTTAAAACTTAAATGAGAACACAAGTTCTCATGGAGTGTTCCAAAAAGGAAAAAAGTTGGAAATGCCTACCGAAATTTCGTGCGATTGGAATGAAACTTCAATGGGAGGAATAAGGATGCTCCACTGACAAATCGCACACCCTAAATCCAAAGGAAATCCGAGATACATATTAACCCTAACATTTAGGGTTCACCCAACAATAAACCCCATATAGAAAACCCTCAAAATTGAGTGAAGATATAAGAATATAGGAAGAGAACTTACCGGAAGGAACTATCAGAGGGAGGAGCGGTTACCGGAATGAGTTTCGGAGGGGAGGAGGGAATGTGTGACGGGGGGTAAGGGAAAGAGAGGTGAGTGTGTGAGGAAAAAAAGATATTAAAATGGGGAGAGGGGTTGAGAACATGAGATAAATAGATGGTGTGCATGCATGAGATGAGGCGTGATAAAATAAGGGGTGATTGGAGGGAGGGAATAAAAAAAATTAATGGGGAAAGAGTGGGGGTGAATGGAGAATAATGGAGAGTGGGTTATTGGAGAGAGGGAATAAAAAAAGAGATGAATGAGTAGAGAGAGGGAGTGGATGAGATAAATTAAAAAGGAGGTGTGATGGATAAAAGAGGGAATGGGGAGGCGTGATTGGAGAGAGGGGTGAGTGGAGAGAGTGATAAAAAATGAATTAATGGGGAAAAGGGGGGATGTGCATGGGGTATAAAAAAAGAGATGGAGGGATGAAAAACCCTCAAAAAATAATAACAATAAAAATATGATGATAATAATATTAATAAGAATTATTATTATTATTATTATTATAACAATTTAAATAACAATGATAATAAAAAAATAATGACAACATTTATAATAATATTAATAATTATATAATCATAACAATGTCATTAATTTTCTTAATGATAATAATATTAATAGTAATAATAAAATTAGTAATAATGATAATCATAATTTTATTCATTTTTTTATAATAACAAAATTAATAACAACCGAATAATAATTATATTTATATCCATTTTAATGATAATAAGATCATTAACAATTTAAAAAAACATTTTTATCTACACAAAAATGTTATTATTATTATTATTATTATGTCTTAAAATTTTAATTTATTTTATTCTCATAAAGTTTTATTATTTTATGTAATGGGTAACCGTAGGGGAATTCGGGATGAATGCATGGTTACCGCCAACTTTGCAGCGCTCGTGCACCAATCCGAAACCCACCAAAAACGTCAAATATCAAAAATTTCAAACATGCAGTCAACCCGCACCTTGACGAGGCTAACCGAATCCAAAAAAAAATAATAAAATAAAATAATTTAAAAGTTTGGGGTGTGATAGTTGGTATGAATAATATTTATGGACTGATTGATGGGATGGGATGAGCTCACAATTTATGGTAATATACCCTAAATCATTATATATATCTATATATAGATATTCCATTTTATATTTCATGAGAATTATGATTTGCATGTACGTAAGGGTATATTATTTTACACAATATTTGATTGTAGAAAAATGATAATTGTTATCACTTTATGTTTCTAACACATATGCTATCATTCAGTAATTCATTACATAAAATGAAATGGTTGGACACATAACATTAATATATATGTATATAAATGTAGTAACTGGACAAGGGAATTAATTAATGTGTTATAATGAATGAGTTAATGAAAACACCACCTAGGAGTGTCCTTAGTTTATATATAAAACCTACATCCATATGATGGTAGTGTGTGTGGATATTTGGCCAATGAATCCTAGGAACTCGAAGCTATCTTTCATATTCCTTCTTTTTATATGAGATTCTAGAACATTGTGAATGGAATATTAATCTCACCAGAGAATCAGATGATTCAGCACAGCCCATGGATACCTACAAAGGTGGGATACTTTTGTTTTCTACTTTGGTGATCTTTATCAAACTTATTAAATGAAGATTAAAATGGTTACAGTGGCTCTTTAGTGTAAGGTACACACATTAACAGTAGTTATTCATTTCTATTTTATACACAGTTTCATATTATCTTGCATGGATATCCTTAACAAAGGGGTTTTTATTGCTTACATTATTTCTAATATTTCTTATTAGACTCTAAAAAAACCCTTCAATGGTATCAAATGGAACCCATGATTTAGAATTATGAAATATAGCATGGGAATGGAGAAGGAAACCAAAATAGAGCATTGTTTTTAAATTTTTTGAAAATATGAAAAAAATGATTTACCTTTACATAACAGAGTTTCATAAAGGTAAATAAGGTCTTACCCTTACATAGCTGGGTTTTTTTAGGGTATCCATGATGTTATCCATATGTGATTGGTCATGTAAAGGCAACTCATGGATTAAATTTACATGAAGGGGTTCACGTAAGAGTAAAAATGGTTTTCCAAAGGCTTCATCAAGGTAATGTTATAACTTGCGTAAAGTTTATTACAAGTTATCTTTATGAAGAAGATGATTTAATTGGTTACATAAGGGTAATCATGATATTTAAAATCACATGTAAGGGTAAATGGGTTTTTCATAAGGGTCCATTCATTTTACCTTTATGCAATATAAGGAAAATCGGTGATACCTTTATGTGGGTCTGTGTAAAGGTAATCGTTGCTATGCATAAGGGTAGCCTCAGAACTACCTTTATACAATGAAAGGAATTTCTTAGTTATCTTTACACAGGTTGTCTATGTAAAGGAAACCAACTGAATTACCTATATGCAACAGTTCCAGAAGGCTCGCATAAAGGTAAAAGTGTTTTCCTTTATGTAGGTTATCCCTTGTACATAAGCATAAGCGTATATTTTGTTAAAAATTGGTTTTAACATATTAAATTATTTTAATGGTTTATAAAATATTTATAAATCATTATAAAAATAATTTCAGGATATTTTAATTTATAAAAGGTTTATAAATTAATTAATTATAATTTTTTTATAATTAATTAAATTTTTATGAAATATTCTATTCTGAAATATTAAATATTAATATTTGAAATACATTTTTAACAAATTATATGGCATGAATTATGATCTAGAAATAAAATATTTTATTTAAAAAACATAATAAATTATTTATAAATTGTTATAAATTGTGAAATAATTCCAAAATATAAAATGGTTATATTTAAATTATGAATTTTTCATAATTAATTATTTTTAATTATTCAAAATAAAAGGGGGATTATTTGGATATTATTTAAGCCACATAAAAAGTGTTTTGATGATTGATATGATCAATTTTTAAATAATAAAAAGTATATGATATTTAGATTGTGTAATATTGATGAAGCTATATTTTTCACACATTTTATACTATAATTCAATGTTTTTAATCCCACCATAGTGTTATTTTATGGGAAATTGTCACATTTTTAGGTTTTTAGAATAAATTGATCTTAATTATTAAAATAGCCTATTTTTGGAATTTTAAATATTTTATGTTCTTTTTTTAATTTGGCCATAACTTTCACTACACTAATAAAAATTGTGAAATTTCTTTGTTTAGGATTATAGGATTATTGGGATACATTTTATTCAACTAGGCCAAGTACTGAATCCAAACAATAGATTCCCAAAATGAGATAAGAATTTCAGCCTTGGAATCTATTCTCGGATTTGGAAACTTTAAAATGTGAACCCATATATCATAAAAGGTTAAGCTAATTGAGATGAAATTTTACACGAATATAGAGAAAATCTTATGAAGAAAAATTATTTTTGTGTCCATGCATGATTTTACTTCCTTCATAGTCATAAATTCACGGGAACTTGGTGTATTGGAATTAAAATACTAATTCAGGCCAAAATACTTCTCTAGAGTAAATATATCACAACTTTAACTACACTTGTCAAAAGAAGATGAAATTTTAAAAAAATGAATAAGACATAGGGGAATAACTTTAATAAAGAAACATTTTTGAAAATTCTATCATTAAATAGAGCTACCGTGTGTAAACTTATAGAGGATAGATTTAGAGCCAAAATTTTTACCCCTATTGCCTATAAATGTATACTTCTTCCATTCAAAGGAGTGTTCCATTTTTATTTTATAAGTAGAGAATTGTATATAGAATATTTTTCTACTAGTTTAATATATATTAGTCTTTTTTCTCTCATTATTTCTTTTCACTTTTTTGTTCTTCCATCGTACCTATCTAATACTAATGATGGTGAGTAACTCAAACTAGGATTATCCTTAGAGGTGGTTTTATTGGTATTATTGAATTATTATTGTTCATTTATCAATGATTATTTTTTTTTAATAGGTCAGTGGGTGCATTGAGGGGTAATCTAGTGATTTTCCATCATTTCAAGATATGACCTACTATTTTATTCAATTCCCTACTAAACATCATTTCCCTACCTTCTCTTGTACATGCTCTTCATATGGTGGAGTTGAGTGTTTTTGAGGGATAAAATTTCATATGATGGAATCATGTCTTAGAAGGTATCACACTCTCAATTGAGGTGTGTCCATCAATATTTACTATTATAGGAGGTGATATTTGGTGTGTCAGAGAGATATCTAAGGCATGCTAAGTTTAACACGCAAATTAGGGTGAAATGGTTCATGTATGATGGGATGAACTATCAAAAATAATTTATAAAATAATAATGGATAATGATGAAACATGAGAAGTGAACCCTAAGACCATGTTATTTCTTTCTAACATTTTTTTATTTTTTACTGTATTACATTAGTTTCATGCATTTTGTCATTCTTAAACCCCATTTCATTCCTTTATTTTTCAAATATTAAAAATATAAAATATAAAAAATAAAAGTGTTTATAATAGTGACTGCTTTATTGATAAGACTCCTCAATATAGATAACTTAGGTCAACCTGTAACAACCCATGTTTTTGAGCTAAGGTAAAATTCTAAGGGAATTTGAATTTTGCTATTTAGGGGACACGTCATTCTTAGAACTGAGGTTCAGAATGTAATTATAAGAGTTGGAACACTTAAAAGTGTTGTTTTTAGACTTGGATAAAGGCTTGAGGGGTCCCTTAAGTGTGTCATTGAGTTTTGGTAGTGTCTATTCCCATAAATCACAAGTTTGATAGGACTAATAGAGGAGCACGGTTCATCTGAAATCATGCAGCCCCCAACAAAAATTGGTGTAGCCTTTTTCATAGGAGCGGAAGGTATCGCATAGGCTATGCATATTTTACCCATACTATGAACCTAGCCCACATATTTAATGTCACTTTGGCAGTATTATTTCACTATTCATCACATTATTGGTGCATGGTTAAGGAAAACCATGAAGGACAACTGTGCGAGGTGGTTTTCCTAGGTAAGGGGAGCAACATGGTTAGTGCACGGTTTGGCCAAACCATGAAACCCAGTTTTTAGGGTGAAATGACCATTTTTTACTTAATTATTTTAAGTTTCTTTTTTTACTTTATTCTTTTACCTCCAGATATAAGAGTCTTCCTATCTTCTAGGGGTTTCTCCTCCCAAGCCTATTCTAGGCATGGCTAGATCTCCTCCGTCCAGACTCCAAATCGAACGTCATCAGTCTTTATGGATACACATCATTAAGATCTATATTTCTTTTGAATATGTATCTATTTAATATCCTCTTGACCAAGTTATTTTAGTGCAAGCTCATTTTCCCTATTTTTAGGGAAAATTTCCATTTCATCAATTTCTTCCAAATCAGACTGAATCAGACCTTGAGATTGGATGAGTAAAGCGT
The DNA here is from genome assembly GCA_963277665.1 of Viscum album. Lineage (NCBI taxonomy): Eukaryota > Viridiplantae > Streptophyta > Magnoliopsida > Santalales > Viscaceae > Viscum > Viscum album. The sequence goes on from OY728147.1 coordinate 218,753,913, forward strand.
TCTAAGTAATAAGTAGGTGGTCTATGGATTTTTACTCAAAATTCTATCATTTTATAAATAGTTTCATTTCACCACATGTCATCCTTTTTTTTCATTTCCTTAAAAAAAATTCTTTAATCTAAATTGGTTTACACACCTTGTATTACTACCATTGAACTTTGTTTTTTAGTTTGAGGTTATAAACCTTGATCACAAACACCTCTTTGGTGTGACAACTTATAATTCCCCTTAGGAATTGATTTATTAAATTCCTATAATTCCTTATAAGTGTTCATATTGGAGTATAAATGGAATTACCCCTTGTAGGTAATTGACCAATTGATTACGGCACCTTCAAAGTGCCATGTGGAACCTTATAATTGTTTTTCCATGTTTGGTGGTGTTCTAAAGTTATTCTTTTGGTAAATTTATGTATGATTCTTGGATGTGATGTTTTAACTATGATAAATGAATTTTTGATAAAAAAATGCCATGTTTTTATAATAAAACCCCTTGGATGAGGTGCACTATCTTCAAAATTAAAAAGTTATTATTAGTGAATTAAATCATACTTTGCTTTATAACCATGATGGTTTTCCTATTAATTTGTTAAGATTAGTCTTTTACATTACTTGTAATGGTATTATTAAATATAGTGACCCTTTTTAAATGTTTATAGAACCATTTCACCTTCTAAGTGCACAGATTGGACAACTCCTTTATAAGTGACCAATGAACTAAGCTCTTGCTATGGGATTGACTTTGATTAATAGTGTGATTTCCCGTGTAGTTAATTACCCATTTGAACTTGGTACCATCTAAGTTCACTTTGAGCCTTTTTAAAATAAATTTCCATGTTTTGTTAAATTGATTAGAATTATTTTTAAGACATGTATGCCAATATAAAGCACAAGCTTGGATTCAATCTTTTTTTATACTTTATGGATGGAATGTTTAGGAATATTTTGTTTACCCATATACATGAGGGATGATGAGCATTACTCTAGGTCTCAAGACTTATTAATTAAATGAGATTGAATAGTTAGATGAATTTGATTATAATGAAACAGGTCTGACTGTTAATTTATATACTTACTTCTTAAATTATTTGGAAGAAATGAATTATAAAGGGTGATAAGGTCATTTTGATCATTACATTCTTAGTACATTATATATTTAAAATGTGATTCCCTTGTTTATAATGGGCTTAGTAAATGTAAATCATCATAGTAAATTCATCGTGGCTTCTATTATAATTGTTATGTGATTACGCCTTATACATAGGATGTAGATGATGGTAAGGATTTTTGAGCATGGAGGTATCACACTCACTTATATAAGGTGTTGGGCATGATGTCTCACACCAGTAATACTTTGTAGAAAGTGGTCATGATGCACCGTGTCCCTTATGAGTGTTGACATGAAGGCCAAATCACTACTATTTGAGTGTTGAAAATATGGAACACTCACCATCTCGAGTGATGATCATGACATCTCTCAACATTATGAGATATAGAACATGTACCCTTTAGCTTGAGCTTATAGGCTCGTTCGGACTAGTTATGGATGACTGAGTTATGCCCTAATCCAATCAGCACCTAGTATTCCAGGTATATGGCCACTTACATCCACACGTACTTGGACTATATAGGTGGATTAAATATATAAATATACTATATATATTATTAATATATATATAGTTACTATTTATACTTCCATTCTAGCCATGATCCGAAGCAAGTTGAGCTGTCGGGTGTCCTTTAGGAACTTAAGCGGTCTAGTGTTTAGTTTTTTCAGTTTGTTTATTATTCTTTATACCTTCACATAGATTTACTTTATATTAATGGTTTAGTTTTAGCTATAGAAACTATGGGTGTTAATCTATTGGAATGTATATCTGACTCCCTGCTCGGACTACCATTTCACTTTGGTGCCTGAGTATATTTTATGTTCACAGGACCACGAATTATTGCTTGTGTTGTATGATTGTACCTAGAAGATAGAAGCATGGGACTAAGCTAGAGCTCAAGATTCTTGTGTAGTTCCCCCTTGGGGATTTTATTTTATTTTCTTTATTTATGTCTTGTACTATATTTGTGGTATGTATATTGTTTTAGTTTTATATCTACATCTAGACATTCATGAATCTTTGTATACATTAGTGTTGTATGTCTTTTTATAATCAGTTTATTTTATTCTTTCAATACTCTATCCTTTATTTATTATTGCTTTTGTTGTTGCCTATTATTTATTATCTAATATACTATTGTGCTACTCTGGTAATGAGGGTATAGTCTCCCCAATATCACCTCCTCATACCTTTACTGCTAGTTGGTAGCCTCTGGCATATGGGGAGGTGCACTTGAGGCCATGTGACCCACCAATCTGGCTAACTATTTAGTATTCAGTTGCGACAGGACATTACAAAGTGGTATCAGAGCAGTTTTTTCCTTTGCCTTACTATTTTGGGATGGTATACAGGAGACTATAAATGTGTCGGTTCTTGGTAAATAGTTGTGTCTAGGAGTGATCACCCCACCTCTGGGGAAAAGTCCAAGTGGTCAAGTATGGGATTTTTGTTCATGTCATTCACTATTATAGTTGATTCTGATTTCACCTTGATTGATTGGTGTACTTTCCACTACTTATAAATTTATGAAATTTTGGTATTTTACCCTTATCCTGGTATGGAAATGAAATAGAATTACATGTATCATTATAGGAACCTATAGATTCACATGTCATGCATATTCCATGCCATGTAATTGTATTTGTATCTTGCCTTTTGATTTTGATTTCATGCCTTGAGTGATTATGTGCCATGTTGCTTGTTTATTTATCATATCTTGTTTGTGTATTATTCCTCTATACATGTTATCATGTTTCTCTGTGTTTCTTTCTTGTAATAGCATGCTAATTTTTTATTTTTATATATGTAAATGGTTGCATGGGATGAATTTATTGTTTGCGATTAAATGGGAACCAGTTTCCAATTGTAAGGTGTATGGGAACCTTATAATTGGGAAAAGGTAACTTGTGTATTTGAACCATCTTTTGAGTTTTGTATATGTATTTATAGACCTTTTTTTAAAATTTAAAATGTTGCATGAGTTCAAATTTTTAAAGTGAATTGGCTAAATGGGAGCTAGTCTATGATCTATAAAGTGTGTGGTCACTTTATAAATTAGAGATAGAAACCCATATAATCGAACCATTTTATCTGACCATATTATATTTAAAATGGTTATAAATTTAAAATTTGTTTAATTTTGATCTAAAATGAATTGGTTATTTTTCTAAATTCACAATTGGAACCAAGTACGTCAGTTGGGGCATGTTTCTTATGAGATAAACCTCTATGGGTGTTTTGAAACTTTAATGATTAAGAAACTAATATTGGGTTGTGTTATGATGAACCTAGGTTGGATTAGCAAGACCCTTATATGTATTATTGTATTTTACCAAGTGATTTTTATTTATAATTAGTACTTGAAGTTCTATTTTAAATCTTTTAAATGTTTAAAGTTTGAGTGTGAATAATGTAATGGATTAAAATGGAACCTGAAGTGGTTTCCTTAGTTAAAACCTCATGTAAAGGTAGTTTAAACGTCTCTTTTAGTTTCCTTGGAATGGAAACGTTAATGTTTTCCATAGGCCTTTCTCTTTTTTAACAAGTGATTAAATGATAGGCATAAGACCTAGTGAAATCTATTTGGCATGACCTGGTGATAGGGTCGTCACTTGTGCTTCGTAAGGGGCTAGCTCGTGGTAGGTACCACCCTTGGAGCTTAAATATATTGATAAATGTTGTGATCTTTCTTATGTTAGGTTCTTTTGGGTGTCATTTTCCCTAGTAGGAACCTAGTATTCTAAATAACACCCTTGTCTGAATGGGTGGTTGTGGTATCTTTGACCCTTTTTATGGTCATGAGCATCAGGTAATGCTTAGTTTTAGTGGGTTATACATTTCAAGGGCATGGTTGGCTGCTTAGTAGGTCTCATGACCTTTTTCTTTTCCCTAGGGTGACTCGAGAGGTCATTAGTCTATTTTATAGTCATATGAGATAGAACAACTTTGATCCAATTTTCTGTGTAGGCCATCATATACTTGAATGCATAGAATGGATAGACTTGGATAACATTAAAGATGTTTTGTCTTACTTCTAAAACTTGGGGTAGTGTGAAACCTTATACACGTTACTCGTTGAGTTGTTAAATGATGTAATGACTGGGTTGAGTTCAGTGTAAACATCAAGTCTTGAGCTGTTAAGTAAGTTCTCAGGTCATATCTGGAGTAGAGTGACCTAAGCATCAAAGGAGTCAATTCATCTCAATACTCAAGATGGAAATATAAGAGGTCAGGTGTTTTGACATGTCGGTATGGTTAGTCTTACTTTACATGATAGATGCTTTAACGTTTGTGTTTAGGGTGAATCTGATCTATCATGCTTATGAGTGGATAGTTTGTCTCTTCTTTTGATGACTAAGACACTCCTAATGTGGGGAGTATCGAATAACAAACATTTCATTCTAGGTAGAAGGAACACAACCAAATAGGACCATTGAAAATGTTCAGTCTTGATTGAATTCCCTTGAGGCTTGCAAGTTTTGAGTTGTGTTGGTGCCTGCTCAATAGCACAAATTTGTTGCGGTTGGATGTGTATGAAAACTTTGAGAAACACCATTGGTCATGAATGGACTTCAGTGGTTAAGTTGTGTGATCATAGGATGCCTTGGGTGGTAAAAGTTGTTGTGATTAGTTAAGGATGGTGAATCAGTGGGTGAATCCAAGATTCTCTTAAGGGAAGTCAACTAGTAGTGGTTTAAATGATCTTCTTGGTAATCTTCAGTATCCTCTTAGTGTATTCTGCTTAGTGATGAGCATACCCCCTATCTTAACATTGTCCTTGATACACTGACAGAGCATCAACCTTACAATGTGCTAAAGTTTTAAATTATTTGGTCTATAGAGGTGGTTTCCATCTTAGTTGGGCACTTGAAACATGTTTCTTATCGAGGCATGGTTAGTCCTAAGTGATATTTGGGTTCCTATGTAGGAACACCTTGGATAGACTCTTGGACACCAATCATTTTCCTTTGACTTGACTGCTAGGTGGATGTTTCTTTGGGCTCATTCAATGTTTTGAAGTGGAAGTCTTATCCTTTTACCAACATCTCACTTGTATGTATAGAGTATTAACTACCTTGGGTTAGTTCCTAGGACCACAATTTAATGAATCCAAGGTTACCATGACTTTTTGTTCATCTCGAAGTTGATGTTTAAAGGGTAACAATTCTAGTGGAATGGATCTAGCTTACACCCTTGTTCATGATGAGGCATGACAGTTCAAATGGACAGGTGATGGTTCAACCAAGGAACATCACCATAAGTTAGGTATGATCTTCAGTGAATGTGTTCACTCTCATTGTAAACATGATATGCCTTGGAAGAAGGCATTGTAGTCCTATTGTAATACGCTATCCATCTAAGTTGTCAATTTTTTATATGCTAATCCATATGTGTATCCACTTTTTATCCTTATTTTTTAATGTTTATAATTGGTAGGAACTAGTTTAAACATGTCGTTGGGTTAAGATGGATGTTGTGTAAGGTAGGCAGTGTCTTCTGGAGAAGCTTGTGTGACCAGTTTTAGTTAGGCCAATCAGGATTCGACCGTTTCTTTTCAATGAGGTTCCTGATATAACCTTATATGTAATCTTGTTTTCCTAGTTAAAGGAAACGTGTTAGGGTCATTTTTATAATGCTTAGAGGTGTGCTTTGTAGGATTTTCTAATGGTGGGGGTATCTTGGCTTGGTAATGGCCCCCCTTTTGATGTTAAGACCTATGGTGGGGAGAACCATTGGCCAAAATCTTAAATATATGAAATCATGATCATGTATATAGATAAATAATATTTTATAAGCATAGTTTCAGTGTTTTGGTTGGAAAATGAGCATTTTCTTGGGTTTTAATGGATTAAGCGTCGTATGATTAAGTAATTATTGTAGGTGTGTTGGGTATTTGGAAACACAATGTGACCATTTGAACAAGTCTTAACAACCCTTATAGGTAGGTTAATGTTTTCTTTATTCCCTAAGTATTATTAGGGATGAGAAGTTCTAAGGTGGGGAGGTTGTAAAGACCCGTTTTTTATCTAAGGTAAAATTCCAAGGGAATTTGAATTTTGGAATTTAGGGGATTATCCATTCTTTGAACCAAGATTCAGAACATAATTCTGAGAGTTGTAACACTTAAAAGTGTTTCTTTATACTTGGGTAAAGGTATTAGGGGTCCCTAGGGTGTGTCATTGAGTTTCAGGAGTGCCTGGTCTTGAAAATCACAAGTATGAGAGTACTGATAGGGGCACACAGTTTGTCTAAAACTGTGCATCCCCTAATAGAAAACTTTGTGTCCTATTTTAGAGGAGCATAAGGTGTCGTACGGGCTATGAAAATTTTACCCAAACTGTGCACCTATCCCACACATTTAGAGCCACTTAGGTAGTACCCTTTCACTATTCATCACATGGTTGGCGCATGGTTAAGGAAAATCGTGTGGCACAACCATGTGAGGTGGGTTTCCTATGTAGGGGGAGCTACATGATAGGTATACAATTTTTTCAAACTATGTGACCCTATTTTTAGAGTGAAATGACCATTTTTTCCTTAATGAGTTTAAGTTTCTTTTTTCACTTTCTTCTTCTCCCTCCAATTGTGTAATCCCTCCTCTCTTCTGTGGGTTTCTCCTCTCAAGCCTATTCTTGGCATGGCTAGATCTCCTTAGTCTGGACTCTGAATCAAACAACATAGGTCTCTATAGATCCACATCAGTAATATATCAATTCCTTTTTAATCTTTATCTATTTAATATCCTCTTGACAAGTTATTTTAGTGCAAGCTCATTTTCCCTATTTTCAGGGAAAATGCATGTTTTGTGAATTTATTCCAAACCAGAGCGAATTAGACCTCAGGAATGGATGAGTAGAGAATACTAAGTACGATGTAGGTGTTTTATGGATTTTTCCACAAGTTTCCATCATTTTATTAATATTAGTTTTTCACTACATGCCAACATTTTTCATTCATTGCCTTAGAAAATTTTTCTTTAATCTAAATTGGTTAGCGCACCTTGTATTACTCTCATTGAACCATGTTTTGTAGTTTGAGGTTGTCAAAATCGATCACAGACACCCCTCGGGTGTTCCGGATTATAATCCCCATCAGTAATTAATTGATTAAATTCCGTGAATGCCTTCTAAGTATTCGTCTTGTATTATAAATGGAATTACCCATTATAGGTAATTAACCAATTGATAACAGAACCTTCTAAGTGACATATTGAACCTTGTAATTTTTTTCTATGTTTGGTTGTTTTCAAAAGTTCTTATTTTGGTAAATTGAGTTATAATTCTATAATGTTCTGTTTTAATTGTGCTAAATGAATTTTTGATAAGAAATGTCATTTTTTATAATAAAACCCCTTAGATGAGGTGCATTGTCTTCAAAATTACAAAGTGATTATTAGTGACTTGTATCATGGTTGGATTTATGACCTTGATGGTTTTCTATGCTTTTGTTAAGGTTATATATATGGAATGTTTTTCACATGATCTATAATGGTATTATTAAATGGAGTTACTCTTTTTAAATGTTTATAGAACCATTTCACTTTCTAAGTGCATGTCTTGTACCACTCCTTTCTAAGTGACCAATGAACCAAGATCCTCATAAGATATTTACTTTGATTGATAATAGGATTTCCCATGTAGTTAATTACCCATTTGACCTTGGTACCTTCTAAGTTCTATTTGAGACTTTTTAAAATGAATTTATATGTTTTTTTAAATTGATTAGAATGATTTATATGACATGTATGCCAAAACAAAGCACAATATTAGATTCGGTCATTGTTTATACTTTATGAATAGCTTGTTTAGGCATCATTTGGTTACCCATATACACAGGGGACACTGGGCATTATGCCAGGTCTTAAGAATTATTAATTAAATTAAATTGAATGGTTAATTAAAGTTGATTATAATGACACAGGTATGACTATTAATTCATAGACTTACTTCTTAAATGATTTAAATAAAATTAATTTTAAAGGGTGGTAAGGCCATGTCGATCATTGCATGCTTGTACATGCAATAGTTAAAATGTGATTCCCTTATTTATAATGGGCTTATTAAATGTAAATCATGAGAGGAAATTCCTCATGGATTTTATTATTATTGTTATGTGATTACGCCTTATACATAGGATGTTGACGATGGTAAGGGTTATATTGAGCATGGTGGTATGAAACTCCCTTAAATCAGGTTTTGAGCATGACATCTCACACCAATGATACTTTTTAGATGGTGTGAATGATGCACCACATCTTTTTAGAGTGTTGACATGACGACCAACTCACTACTTTTTGAGTGTTGACATGATGGAACACTCACCATCTCGAGTGACAAGCATGATATATCCCACTCATTATGAGGTATAGGGTATGTTCCCCTTAGATTGATCTTATAGGATTGTTTAGACCAGTTAAGGATGACTGAGTTATGCCCTGGTCTATCCAGTTTCTAGTATTCCAAGTATATGTCCACTTACGTCCATACGTACTTGGACCATATAGGTGGATTCAATATATAAATATACTATATATATATATTATTACTATATATATAGTTACTGATCAGACTTCGATTCCAACCATGATCCAAAGTAGTTTGAGTTTCCAAGTGTCCTTTAGGAACCTGAGTGGGTTTTTGTTTATTTTACACAGTTTGTTTATTATTATTTATACATACACATAGCTTTACTTTATATTCATGGTTTGGTTTTAGTTGTAGACACCATGGGTGGTAAACTGTGGGTATTTATATCTCACACCCTACTCAGTCCACCATTACACTAGGGTACCCTGAGTATATTTCATGTTCGCAAGGCCATGGATTATTGATCGTGTTGTATGCTTGTATCTAGGAGATAGAAGAATAGGACTAAACTGGAGATTAGGATTCTTGTGGAGTTCTTCCTCATGGATTTTATTTTCTTTTATTTATTTATTTCTTGTAATATATCTATGGTATTTCTACTATTTTAGTTTTGTATCTACATATGTACATGCATGAATATTTGTATACATTAACATTGGATATATTATTATAATTAGTTTATTTTATTCTTTTGTTTCTCTGTCCTTCATTTGTTACTGATTCTGCTATTGTCTATTATTTATTATATGATATACTACTGTGATACTCTAATCATGAGGGTATAGTCTCCCCACTATCACCTCCTCATATCCTGACAACTAGTCAGTATCCTCTAGCATATGGGGAGGCACGCTTGAGGTCATGTGACCCACTAGTTCGTCTACCGATCTAGTGGTCAATCAGGTCGGGATGTTACACAACCCCTATGTTGCACTTAGAAAAAAAACATAAATACTTTTTAAGTATATGTGACAAAAATTATAAAATTGGTTTCATTATTTTGGAGGCACAACACTTGCATGCTATTTTTCATAAAAAACACAAAAAATCATAAATTTCAAAAAAAAACTTGTTTCTGTGATCTATGAAAACTACAATTATTATGCATGGATTGATTTCTCATAGGTGAAACACTAAGAGTAAGTGGTTGAAAATGATCTTGAAACCAGGTTTCAAAGGATTAGTGACACATTACAAGAAATAGAGGGAAAATGGAATTTATAGCTTAATATGTTCATGCATATCATGAGCAGCAACTAAAGAAAGAACTATAACCAATAGTGTAAGATAATTCTCTAATTATTTTTCAAGTTGAATAACTTAGGGAGACCTGTAAATGATTCAATTTAGATCTATTCAGACTTTATCAACCATTTCTCAAGTAGGTCTCTGAAATAGTCATTATAATTGATATACATGTGGGTGATAAAATTTAATTAGATGAGTACTAGATAGATTTTTTAGATTATGAAAAGGTAAGTGATTTTCTCATATATGACAATGAAAAATCATAACCTCTCTACCTCTCTATTTATTTGGAAGAAGATGATGAAGATACACCTATTTATGTTGAGTTACCAATGGCTCTGTCAAAAGAGATCCATTTATAGGATAAATTAATTAAAGGGGGATATTTTTTTATTGATTCTTCATGTTTTAATCTTATTCAAGCTAAATTATTTTATAAATTATCTTTTTCTGAAATTTATGACACAATACACATGGAGTAGGCCTTAGATATTCATGTTAAGGAAGAGTCCATACAATTATTGGTAGAATAAGAAGAGTTTAATGAGAATGTGGTGATACGACTACCTTCTTTACATCAACATGTATATCATATAGAGGAGGAAACCATGGAAGTCAATAGGGATCACCCATATCTTCTTTTCACACCCACTCTGGACCTCAAATTTTCTCTTTCTTCTTTCTTAGTATTGGGAATTTTCTTATATTATTATGGGGTTGATATTCTCATTTTCTGCTCATAGACACAAGGAAAAGTCATATGTGGTGATTCATATAAAAGAAACTACACCCACCATCAGATTAGGGATAAAATTATGGAACTGCTTGACTAGGGGAAATAAAAACCTAACACCTTCTTGGGGGTCCAAACCAAGATTTATCCCTTTTCTTTCCCCTTTATCTTTATTTTTCCGTATTTTTATTATATTTTTTTTCTTATTACATTATTTTAGTTTTAAATTGGTGGTATCTAGAAGCTTAACTCAAGGTTTCAACTGAAGAATAAACCTGAGTTGTGCCTTTCCTTTACATTGTATTTTCTTCCCTTATCATTTTATTTTATTGAGATTAAATGAATGGTAATTAAATTTAAGTGTGGGGGTAATTTCAAACTAATTAGTTTTAATTTTTTTATATTTTTAGAAACTTTAACCTTTAAATAATACTCTCTATCATATTTCACACATGTATTGATTTTGATATAATTTTTTTGGTTTTTCAAGAAATGGATTTTGAATGATTTTTTATGTGGAAATTTTTTCCTAGAATTTAATTTTTAATAATTTTTATGGTTTTGAATAATTTTTGAAATCCATTCCCATGAAACAATAACTCAAAACTATTTCCCCCATTCTATGATTTATTCTGAACTATTTTTTCAAATTCTTCCTAATACCCACACTTTTATAAAAAACTTGGATTTTGTGTGTGAAACGAAACTTGTGATTTTCTTATTTTAATGATTTGGATTTCATATAGTGTTTTTTAAATGAATGAGGTATTTTTTTGGAAATACATATTTTATATTGAGACCAAACTTTACAACTACCCTTATTAGACCTTATAATCCATAAATTTTTAAGCTACATTACAAGCTGATTTTTCTTTATCTACCTTCACTCTAAATATTTTTTCATGGATATTTCAAGTTTGAGTATGTAGAGAGGGACTTTCATTGGTGTTATTTGAGTTTTAATTCATTTCAAGGTGGTTTGAGATGTGCGTTAATATTTTGTAAATTTGAATGGGAATGAGTCAATATCATTCATTATGCTTCATTTGTATCATCCTTCTTATCAAAAAAAATAAAAAGAAAAAGAAAAAAAGAAAAAAAATATAGATATGATCTTGAATTATTAATTCTTCTTAAATTTGTGACTAATTAACCTCTTGGAAATTTGGGAATGAATTTTCATTCATTTGTTATATTTAATTTTTATCTCATCCTCTATGAAAAAAAAAGTAAAAAACTCAAAAAATGAAGTAAAAAAAGGATCATTTGGATGAAATCATTCATTATAATCACTGAATAACTCATGTCACATGTCAAATTGCATTTTTCACATTTATAAAGGGACTTTATTGAGTAATTTCCTATATTTTTACTTTAATATTCATGCATTATGTTTAAGAGTTAAACCTCCTCTTTTCAGCCTTAAGTTTTTAAATGATTTTACCCACCAACCATAAGCTATAGAAATTATTTAGAAAATACATCATGATTGAATTTATTGTTATGTCTCATGATGTGGAGAGATGATAATTTTCACAAGACTATGGTGATAAATACACTTTCTAAGTATGATCATAGATCTAGATTTCATTTCTCTTTAGTGAAGAGTTACATAAAATTCAATGTGAGGTAGGTTGTGATCGGTCCATAGATGAAATTTTGAGGTCTAATGAATGTAAATGTGAGGGGTTAAAATGAAAGGAAATTATTTTTCATAGACGAGACATGATTTAATTATTTTTTGGAAAAGATAATGGATGTTTTCTCATTTTTTATTCTTGTGTGGATTTTGATTCGGATATTTGATAATTGATCGGGAGTGAAATGGTTAAGTGTATGGGTGATGAAGTTAATATTTTCACACATTTTATACTATAATTAAATTTTTTTAATACCACCATAGTTTTATTTTAAGGGAAATTTTTACATTTTTAGGTTTTTGGAATAAATTGAGTTTAATTATTAAAATGTCATATTTTTAGAATTTTAAATATTTTAATCTGGTTTATTAATTTTTTCCACAACTTTTGTTACACTAACATAGATTATGAAATTAATTTTTTTAGGATTATAGTATTGTTTGGGATACATTTTATTAAACTAGACCAAGTGATAAATCCAAACATTGGAGGCCTAAAAGGCAATAATAATTCAGGTATTGTAATATATTCCCATATCTAAAAACTTTAAAAGTTGGACCCATATCTCATAAAAGTAAAACATAATTAAGCTAAAATTTTACATAAATTGAGATAACATTTGATGGAACATTATTTATTTCCATTTCCATGCATTATTCTATTTACTTAATGTCCATAAATTCATGGGAACTTGGTTTTTTGGAATTTGAAGAGTCATAAAGGCTAGAACACTTTTCTTGGGTAAATGTATCATAAGATACACTTGTAAACAGAAGCTAAATTTTTGTGGAAAAAAAATAAGACATCAAGGAACAGCTTTCAAGAAGAAACATTTTCCAAATTCTATCATTAAATAGATATATAATGCACAAAATTACGGTAGATATATTTTGATCCAAAATGTTCGCCCATCTTTCCTATAAATGTACACCTCCTCTTCCATTCAAAAAAGTGAGGTATTTTTCATTTTATAAGTAGGGAGTTTTTATTGGAATAGTTTTCTACTATTTTAATATTTATTAGTCTTCTTTTTATTTTATTATTTCTTTTCACTTTTATGTTCTTCCATTGTACCTCTAATACTCAAGATGTTGAGTAACTAACCTTAGGATTGGAATTGGGGGAGTTTTTCTTGATGTTCTTGAATTATTTTTCTTCAATTATCAATGTTTATTTTATGTTTATAATTGTTTAGTGGGTGTATTGAGGGATGATGCAGTGATTTTCTGTCATTTTAAGATATTTCCCACTATTTTATATAATTCGCATCTAAACATAATTTCCCTCCCTTATCTTGAGAATGATCTTTATATGATATAGTTGAGTTTTTTTAGTGATTAAAGGAATATAAAGGAACTAGGTCTTGGAAGGTTCCACACTCTTAATTGAGGTGTGTTCATTGATCTTGACTATTATATGATGTAAGATTTGGTGTGTTGAAGAGATCTTATATGCATGCTAATATTCACACTCAAAGTTGGGGAAAGTGGTTCATATATTATGGGATAAACTATCAAACATAATTTAGATAGTAATAATGGATTATTATGGAACTCGAGAATGTAATCCTAGGACCAAGTTCTTTTTTTCTAAAGTTTCTTTAGTTTTTACTGTATTTATTTTTATGCATTTCATCATTCTCAAACCCCATTTCATTCCTTTGTTTTAAAATATTAAAAATACCAAAAATATAAAAAAAAATTGTTTGGAATAGTGACTTCTTAATTTCTAAGGATCCTCAAGAGAGATGACCTAGGTCAGCCCCTGTGTTTCACATAGTAAAAAACTTAAATATTTTTGAAAGCGTGAATGAAAATTCTTATAAAAAATGTTTGCATAATATAAATTAGATTATAAATAGTTTATAATTAATATAATATCATATATATAAAATGGAAATTTCATGTAATGATTAATATGAAATAGTTTATATTTTAATGAATATAAAATTTTTATATTCATAATTATAGAATGTCTATAATGTTAAATCTAAAAAATATAAAATGTTTATAATTATATTTTATTTATGAAATGTTCATAAATATTTATCTCATGTCTAAATATTTTAATTTTTTATTTATTTAAAAGTTATTCATAGTTTTATCTATTGTTATAAATTATTAATCTGATGAATGGTGTATGCTTTAGTTTAATTGTTAAAATATTTCTAAATTTATCCTTGCATTAAATTCTAGGTATGATAATGAATTTAGTTTTTCATATACCTTGAAATTGGTTTTTAATTGAAGTTATTAACCTGAATTTAGTTGTTGAATATTATTTGTACATATTAAGTGTTATAGTTATGATGAATTGGATTCTATTTTGAGTAAATTATCCCCAAGTATAGGGTCTTTGGGTCAGACTACCTACCTACCTGGAAGTTTATGCCTTTTCTAGGCTATAGAATGGGGTTGGTTATCTGTTTCTTTGGGATTACTCATGTGGAAATTTTCAATCTCATATAATTCTAAAACTTTACCTTAAGTGTTCATGTACCATATGAATATGATACATTAAAATATGTATGAACATACTTGAATTCTATTTTTGAGTGAGTAACACAACCCCATGGATCATGTAAAGAGTGATACATCAATATGGTTTGAATATATTTATTAGGTGGACGGAATAATATTACAAACTAAATTACTAGAATCATGCATACATAATATGGAATAACATAAGATAAGATTGTGATATTAAAGTCCCCATTAAATACCAAGCATGAAATTCCTTCTAAAATGATAATTTTTAAGACCTTGATCATCCAAATGAGTAGGTTATTCCTTAGTTAGATTCCCCTAGATTATGTTGTGTAAGGAAAAAATTATGGGTGTCATTAGAACATACTTTAATAGGCCATTCCATAGTTGGGTTCCCTAGATTGACTGTTATTATCCCGTTCTTGGTATTTATTTTAGGTTACACTAGTCAGTATACCCTAATAGTATTAGGTTACCAAAGGAATAGAGTTGAGTATATCTATATGATGGATTTGGACAATGAGTTTCTCACTCAACTATCCAAGAGTCACAACTATTGTGATTGGGATGATTCCCAACCTAAATAACTAATTAGTGAGAGAAACACCATGGCAGAATCATTGCTTAGAGAAATATGGATCTTGTTCCCACTAATATATATGATTAATTTTAAAAGAGTTCATCATTTTAGTGGAATAACATTTAATAAAATTATTTATTGAGTGGTTATAATACATGATAATCATCTAATAAAAGATTCTATTGTAGATAGTATCATCATCATAATCAGGATAAACTTTGTAATTAATTTTTGATTAGGAGAATATTAATGTATGTAGCTCTTAAGACTGGTAACTTAAGAAAAGTTCTTAAGTAGGATTGGTAATTTAAGAAAAGTTATTAAGGAAAAATTATATGTGTCAAAATAATTCCTTCCTAAGTAACCAAGTGTTAAAGTTTATCAACAAGTGAATATAGATGATTATAGAAGCAAAAAGTGATTCATTTAGGGTTTTAGAGGAATTAGATGCGAAATAACCAAAGGAATATTAGTCTTCACTCGTGTACTCAATATGATTGGGTACACTGATTTTAGTCACATATACTCAATATGATTGGGTGTATAAAAAGATATTCAATATTATTGAATATGTTAAATAACTTGGTGAGACTAAAGGTTTTCTTAAAGCTTAATTGGTTATAAAATTCAATTTTATTGCTATGAAAAACATATGATATCAACTGTATGATTTTTAAACTGTTGTAAATATATTAAATTTCAGAAGTTAATAAATAATTAGAACTTTATGTTTTCTTTCAAGTAATAGAGAAAAGTAGTTTCTAAATTTATTTTTTTAATTCTATAAAATACTTTAAGGGGAGACTAAAATTGGTTTGTTCTTATTAGGAAATCTATATTATTTTCATCTATGTAAATCTTCTGGAAATATGATTAAATTCAAATGATGTTTAATTGATATTATCAAATTCTTGGGAGTATATATATATATATATGAACTAGGCATATAATTTCTAGGTTCTAAAGTACTATATAGACAGTAAAAGTTGGTAAAATTCTAAACCAAAAGAAGAAAAGTTTGTTGAAAATTTCAAAAAAATTTCTTTAAGTATCCAATAAATGTCATTGAAACCTAAGGTGTCAAGAAGGAAGAATAATAATTCAATGTGATTGGATTAACAAAGATATATCTGAAGGAGTTCGTGAAACTCCTTATAATTTCCATGTCAGGTATGGATGTTATAGAAATTAATTATCCAATTTTGAAGGGTATGTGATACCAAATGTATATTTTTAAAAAGTATTGTAAATATACTAGAGTTTAAAATCACAGGAAGAACTGATTGGGATTTCAGTTTATATTCTTGAGATGAAGTAAATAGTTACTACATTAAGGATTTGAATGTAAAGGATTTTATCAAGTTCAAATGAATCAAAGTAAAAGATGTGTATATTTATCTCATTTACCTTATGTGATAATATAAGTTGTTCAATTAAAAAGAGTTATTGTAAATAAGTATGAGATGATTACTTTTATAGATATGGTTTATGATTCATCAATTTCTATAACATGTTTTGAGAATAAGATATGGATAAAATTATTTTATCTAGGTTAAAATGTTTATATAGGTATTTTTTTAAAATATATGGGAATTTGTTTGTGCCACCCATAAGTGGTATATTTTAATAAAGTCTTCTTTTCAAATAGAAAGGTTCCAAACACATATAATACCACATATTATATAGTTTATTTTTTTGATATTTCTACTGGAAGTAAATGAATGTTATTTATTAACACAAAAGGTTTTTTGTATCTTATAAATATATTATAAAGATAATATAATTTATAATAGGCTAGCGCGAGTATATTTGGACTTAGATAAGTTCAAAGTTAACAAATAAAAGATTATATTGCTTTATGTTTAAAGTAATTTTTCTTAATATCCTAAGAGAGTTAGGATGTATTAGTAAAAAATAATGTAAGTAGTTACATTTATTCAAGGAAAAATTATGATGCAATATGGTTATTAGGATGATGATGATGAACACAGAAAGAGTTCTGAGTAGAAAATAGAAGTTGACATCATAACATTTTATGTTATGAAGTTAAGAAGTTTGAATATGTTCAATAATTTGAATAGTTAGGAATATGATTAATAAATCTCACCATTACTGAAATTGAATTACTTCATAGATGTTTATCACTAAAGAGTTTAGTGGGAGGGTTTTATCAGATGGTTACATAGAGATGTGATAGGAATTACATATAATGTAAAGAGTTAACAAAACCCATAAAGTGTATAAAATATAAGGCTGATCTGGCATTTTATCATATATTATATGATGATCCGGTGATTAGGATGGTTTTGTTAGATATTCTTAAAGAGTTTAATAATATTAAAATATATCATATTAAAGGAAAACTATATTTTATCATTCTTTCATGTTGGATATATAAATGTATATATAAATATACATTTTATTAAATGAAAATGATAATTTACCTCTCAAAGTATAGCTTCGATTTTATCCCTAAATGACGTTTGTCGAAGAGTATTATAGTTTATAATGAAATTTTAGTGTTGGCATGAGTATGATTCTTGTATAGAGATACAAAATATACTCATGAGGCACAAAAACAAAGAATATTATTCTTTATGTGTGATAGATAACTTGTTAAGTATACCGCATGGAGTGTCATACAGATGTCTTTGGTATAGTGGGGGTGCATGGATAATATTTGAGTCACCGCTGCCAGAAGTTGGAGATATAACTAGAATGAAAACATTTATACTTTGATACACTACTTATAGAATTTTATATATTTACTTAGATAATATAGGGGTGGTTGGGTATGTTGTTGATCATGTCGTCATTTGGAGATTAGCTGAGATGGGATTTGTCCCCTCGTATGAGGAGTATGACATCTAGGCCCTTGATTGAGATAGACTTTGGTGCTGTGAGGCCACACAAAGATATTTTATATCTATCTAGATAAGGGACATATAATATATTTATACATAATAATTAATGATATGTGATTAATTCATCTATTTGATCATTCTATACTCAAAGAGTTGAGAATAGATGAGTTGGCTATATGGGATTTGCATGCTCTGTGTCCCATGGTCACTTGATGTCTTGGACAAAGGAAAAATATGATATGTACATTTTCATATGATGTATACAGGTGGATACAGTTATAGTGATACATTTGTTTGATAGGGATCATGCCAGATCCCTTTATACCTTGAGGGGTATTGATTCTTTTCTAGAGGCTTCTCTTTACTTACATATGTGGTTCCATAGATTCCTATTTATTTACAACACTACAAAGAACCATGGGGTATCACTTTATGGTTAAATAGATGGGGATTTAGTTTGAATCAGAGAGATCTAATAGAACTATTTTAGAGTTAATACAAAAGTATTTTGGATGGATATTCATAAGGTATTTCATATAATGTGATACAACGTGTAGTTAATGATAGCTTTCCAAAAGTGTTTCGAAAGATATCCAAAAAAGTTTTGTATATAGTTTAAAAATTTATTGTATATGATACAATATAAGGTGAAATGTAATAAAATACTTTAGTATTTAGTGCAAGTTATATATTGAAGGGAATGTGTCCTAAAGCTTTATATGTGTGTGTGTGTGTGATATATATACCATTTTTTATTTCATGAAAATTATAATTTTCATGAACATAAGGGTATTGATAGGCCCAAAATGGGATTAGATACCCTAATAGGGTGGGGTGAATCAGTTTATAGATATCTTTTAAAAACTCTTTCCACCCCACTAGATCTTGACCTCTTTATTATAAGGGTCACTTCTTTTTCTCTTTCGTTTTTATATTGATCTTATATTTTCCAACTATATCTGATGATGATGCATAGAAAATAAAGAAATAAAGTGATCATAAGAACACAAATATTATTACTTGGTTCACCCATAATGTTATATATCCAAGGATCATACAAATATAATGTTCCAATATACCAAATCCACTAAAGCATACTGATGCTGGTTTAGGCTAGGTCACTCCTACCTAGACTCACTACCCTTACAATGTTTGGGGTAGATTCACTATCTCCCTGAGATCACTTCCCTCATACTTCAATATTATTCTCACTAATTTAAAAGTAAAAACAATTGGAACACATTATAGAGAACAATATCTTCTATTATTGAGAGTTTCACCGAATATAAGATAGGTGACTTTGAACTTCATTTTCTCCTTGATAGACATGACGTGAACATCCCCTTGAGAATCACCTTTACATTATATATCATAGATAATACTTTATAATTAATCCTCTTTCTAGAATTATTCTATGAATTCCTTCACTTTCTGGTATGCAACTCCACCTCTTTCCTTTCACTGCTTCCGATGCAGTAGTGAATAAATTCCTTCTGCAAGTATTATTTAATGGTGAAAATCCTTTGAATTATTCTTCTTCTTAATAATTTAGATATGAAAATGATATTTTTTATAGGGTAACCCAGGAACGTATCTCTTTATGTGATACCCTGACATGTAACCCTTTTGTAAGACCCCTTTATGAGACCACTTTGCGAGTCCTTCTTTAGATCACGTGGATCGTGTGACTCCAACACGAGACCCTGTTTTTCTCACATGGATCACATGAGTCGGATTGGTCTTCCTATGAATGAAACACCTAGTACATACCTCCCTTCACAAGATATCTTCATGATACCCCTTCATTATACCCCTTCACAAGATCCCTTCATGATAATTTTTTTTGTTTACATGGATCACGTGACTCCGACACAAGACCTTGTTCTGATCATGTGAAATATTTTTCTTCAAATAAAATCACTTAAGAAAACTTCACTATTTATGAAGTATGGGTTAATATTTATTTATAGGCATAAATCCACCACCTTAACTCTACAAATCACAGTTATCCATCTATTCCACTACCTCAGTAATCACTATTACGCACTTCATGGGATCAGTTCTAGCATTCATGAGGGACCTATGTGACATGTCTCATGTCACAAGTCATTTCATATTGGTCAGAGTGATTTTATTCTAGAATATAATTTTATACCATCATGATATCAATTATTAATCATCAATTGGTCAGCAACAATTTCTTTCAGCACTTCACATGTTCCCGTCGCGAGATCCAATGAAAATCATGTGGTCAGCAACATTGTCTTCTAATGATTCACATAGCCCCATCACTAGATCAACTAAAAATAATGAATGATTTATTTTATTTCAAATGACCATATTAATTATCCATCATTTCAAACCTATTTTCCTTCATGAACTTCACTTGAATCCTTCGCGAGATCCCTTGACAATCATATGGTGTCTTCAAGTGCATCTTGTGATCTCATCGTGAGATCCCTTGATAATAATGAGGTGTATTCAAGTTCATCGTGTGATCTCACCATGAGTCCTATTATAATCATGCAGATATTGTGATTTGATCACTCGATCACATTCATCTCTCATGATCACAAGTGATACATGTCCACCTTAGCCAAAAAAACACACTCTGCATGATCCTTTAGGACTGATGTGCTCTGCGTGATCCTTTAGGACATTTTCACTTCATGTGATCCTTAAGGACATCCATGATCCACGTGATCCTTTTGTAAATTCATACACCGCATTATCCTTAGATAACCAGCCTTTTCAAAAATTTCAAACCTTATTAATAAACACAATAAAAAATAACCAAGAGAGATTTTTTCCAACAATATTCCCCTTTGGGTTTGTCGAAAACACTTATAAACTTAAAGAACCAACTTATTGAAAATTCATGCACATACGAAACCATTTTCCTTATAAAACCCCAGATAGTGATCAAAATCTTACTCAACACATACTCTAATCCCACATGATTCATGTTGAGTTTGAAAAACAAGAGTATCATGAAAATTTTATCGATGAATTACTTTTTTCTCGATCTTGAGTTCATCAACCTTCTCAACACCAAAAGATAAAAGATGCACAACCCGAAAGATCACTCCTCAACTCAAACATATCAACTACTAGTATTATAAACTTGACACTTCTATTCATGATTCTTATTTGTTTATATACTAGATTCAACATCTTCATATTTACAAAAACCCACCTACTACACTGCTCCCCTTATGATCTTCTCCCCCATTCTTAGTCAAGATATTTTTTTCTCCTTTTTTAATGAACCAAAATATCACTCCTTTGTGGTTTGTAACATAGTAATGAATAAACATAGATACATATGCGAAAATTCATCATACCTCAGGGAGAGGGGATCCCACATCCATACTATTCAAGTGTGGGGATCTGACTAAACTCCAAGATCTAGTCAATGTCGTTCAAAAATTTATTTGGGTAAGGCTTTTGTTAACATGTATTAAACATTTAGCTCAGTATAAAATACTTCATTTTCACTAGAACATGCTCTAATTTATCTATTATGAGGTGGTATTCTATTTTAATGTGATTTTTTATTGAGTAATGGACTATATTTTTTCTAGGATTTATAGAACATGAATTATCTTAATAGATACCAATCAGAGACTTCACTCCAATCTCCCTCATTCTCATATAATTCTATAAGGGGATCCTTTATCTATGAATTTAATCCCCCTTATTAAATGATCTATATAAATCATATTTTAAATAATATACAAAAATTTTAAGGTAATACACATTATTATTATAACTCCTAAAATCCAAATAAAGAGATATTATTCTCCCCCTTTGGTCATGCACTTCGTCTTAGCCCATATGACATAATTAGTTGACATCTGAAGACCACATGGCTATGTTAACTATTTTCAATTTCACCTTAAACTCCATTTATCAAATTGATATTTAATATTTGATCCTTTTAGTAATTTTCAATCTTAGAGACATTCTTTTTAATAGTTTCACACCACTAACATATTTTCAACAAGTGAAACTATAGCTTGGTATTGAGTAATTGACATATCCTTTAAGCATGTTTATTTAGAACTCTTTATAGGAAATAATACTTTAAGAAAATAGACACTGACACTGTACATGTCACTCACTTACATGGATTCCAACAGCATGAATTTATTCTATTATTCAAAGGACTATCTTGTGGGATGAGGCTATATCACCTAAAGATGTTATCACCATATCTCTATGAAAGTGTCTAGATTTAGAATGATATATATCATTAATACTGATTTTTGAGCTGAGTCCAGATGTTAAATTACTCTTAATAAAGGGGAAAATACTTTTTGGAAATGTTTTTAATTTTCTCTAGTTGTTTCTTGGTATCCTAAAAAACATTATTTGATGCCACATTTTTAGAAAAAAAATAGATAATCATGAAATAAATAAATTTTGTCGCTTCTCCACCAATCTTTATTCTCTCAGTGGAAAAATACCACTTTAACTAAGTCCTAATATCAATGGTTGAATATTTATTTTAACTATAACCAATGTATCATTAAAGTATAACTTTTAAAGATCTTCAATTTAACATCTAGATCTTTGTCGTATGATATTACTTTTTCACAGCATGTAACTTCCAGATATAGATTTGAGAAACAAAGTGGTTGTGTAACTCTGCTTGTTGAATTTATTTCCCTATATGAATTTCAAAAGTTATGATTCTTCTTATCACATGTATTTCCATTCAACATATAAACATGTTCCCTTTCATAACACACACACACCATGGATCACATCTCCCCCTTAAGCCTACACCACTTCAAAAACATATTAGAAATAGTTAAGTGTATAAGGAGAGGGGTACCTATAGAATCCTAAATAAGAGGATTGTGGTTGATCCTGATGGGCTAACCCTTTGGTATTTTATTTCAAATAATTATACTCTTTCTATTATTATTCAAACTATCCTACCATATTTATCTATTCTATCTATATAACTGGACATTATTTACCCACATGCTCAGTCTTATTCTGTAATATAGGTTCTATAGGCTTGGTCTTTTTCACAATTTTGGGTGTAAATTAACTAATACAAATTTCTTTCTTTGAAGCTCCACCTATAAACCATTTTTCATGATTCATTCTCAAATTAGGAATCTTTATAATTGTCATATACTCTTGTTTCATCTTCTATTAGAGAGCTCTTTCTCTTGCCTTCACTTTTTCCCTTCTGTCATGCCACATGAATTTATTGAGACATTATTTAATATTTTTTATTTTATCAATTATCCAAGTCACCTCACCCTTTCTTGTTGGGGATGATTTTTTCATTGAACTTAAATTCTTATTACTCGTAACTAGAGAAGATCCTCCCTTTTTCTTCTAAGTTTTTTCACATTATTTCTAATATAGCTGATGT
Source organism: Viscum album (assembly GCA_963277665.1). Lineage (NCBI taxonomy): Eukaryota > Viridiplantae > Streptophyta > Magnoliopsida > Santalales > Viscaceae > Viscum > Viscum album. The sequence continues at coordinate 218,777,334 of OY728147.1, forward strand.
GAGTGTAATAAAAAAGTTGGTTGGTACACCTTTTATTGAGCTCCTTATGCTTCCTCTAAGACTTTAAACCTATTTTTCAACTCAGTGGGTTGTCTTCCAGTATAGTATTTCTATTTATACACCAATAGAGTTGAGGGTATCCTTTCAGTTTCCTTTTCCTTACCTACTTTATTCTATCTATAATATCTTGCCAAATTACCATGATTATCACATATAAAACATTTCTCATTAAAAATATACATCATTTCATAATTTCTTAGTTGATATGTTGATGAAACCAGAGTTCTTATTCTTACATTGATCACTTGGTCTTCTTGACACATACTCATGGTGTGTCTCAATCTTCCACAATAATAGAATTTCATTGCTACTTTCTTCTAAGAGACTTTTATTTCAAACTTTTCAAGAACCATTTTTTTATTCTCATATTTAGAAGTATTTTTTCTCTACAACATGATATATATTTCAAATCCTCAAAAAAACTTGAAATATAACCATGCAACCCACAAAAATAGCACATGTTGTCATTACGTCCCAAAAAAGTCTTTTTAGATCTATTTGAATCACCTACATAATTTTCCCTATTTTTATAAATGTTTATGGATATCTTCCTATCATGTATAGAAGAGGGTTCATCATATCCAATAATATATTTTCCCAAAATACATTTTTTTTGAGATGAGGAAATAATTTCATTTTATTCCTCTAAAATAGCATATTTTCTTTTCATTTCATTATTACCTATTGAAGGATAGTCAAATAATAAATTCAAAGTATCCTTTAATTTGGGTTTGACTTTAGTATTAGATTGATCCACTTCATTATTTATTAATTATAGATCTTCCCTTAATTATTGAATCTTCTTTTTCCTAGATTCAATTTGAGCATTAAGTTCTCTCTTGAGAGTCTCACCACTATTCATCTCATCTTATAATGTCTAGGATAGATTACCCACCATGTCACTTTAGTCCTTTAATTTATAATTCATCTGAGAAATAAAATCTTTAAAGAATTCATTATCTTTTCATAGACCTTGATTCTCCTAAACCAGTTCTGATAGGTGTGTGTAAGATCATCATTTCTGGATTCTAAATTCTGAATTTCTTTTGAGTTCAGATACTTTACCTTATCGTCATCTTTAAGTTTTTATAGTTCTTTAGCTTGGAAATCATTATTCTCTATTATATTAGTGGACACTTTAATAATACTTTTATTTAAACCTTTTAGCTTGTTGACGTCAATTTCCAGTTCTTAAATATAGATATCTTGAGAATTGTTTTCTTCTTTTAATTTCTAATCCAATTCCTTTGTCATGTGGACAACTTCAACTTTTGTCCTTCTTGGGATTTGTTCATCATCTGTAATTCCAGCATCACTTGTCATGTTAGGTTCTTCACTCATTCCTTCAGTATCATTGAATGAGTAAATAGTTTCATGGTATGATTATTCCAAACTTTTATTTAGTACATTGTTGGTTTCCTTCAATTGAATCACACTCTTTATATAAAAACTTCCACACTGAGGAGTTCTACCAAACTTCTGGTTTGTCTTTGAAGTTTTTCCCCTTTCCACGAGACACTAAGATAAGAGAAAAATGAAGCTTGAATTTCAACATTTGAATAAAATCTATCAAATAAAACAAGTTAAATAAAAGAAACCCATGATCTAATACCAATTTTTATGCCTAAAATGGGCTTAGATTCCCTAGGGGTGAATCAGGATATGAATATTCTTTTCAAAATTCTTCCTACCCCACAGAATCCTGAACTCTTTATTATAATGGTTACTTATTTTTCTCTTTCATGTTTATATTGATCTTATATTTTCCAACTATATCTGATGATGATACATAAAAATTAAAGAAATAAACTATGCATAAAGACATAATTATTTTTAATTGGTTCTCCTTCACTGGTCTATATCCAAGGAGCATACAAAGGTAATGTGCCAGCACACCAAATCCACTAAAGCACACTGATATTGGTTTAGACTAGGTCACTTATACCTGGACTACTACCCTTATACTATTTAGGGAAGATTCTCTATCTTTATGGGATCACTTCCCTCACACTTCCCTCTTATACTCACTGATTTATAAGGAAAAACAATTTGCATGCAGGCAAAATAACAATATCTTCTATTATCAAGAGTTACATAGAATATAAGATATGTGCCTTTAAACTTTATGTGCTCCTTCATAGACTTGATGTGAATATTCCCTTGAGTATCACCTTTACATTAGATGTCATGGATATTCCTCCTCAATTTGGAAAGCTCTTTGAGAGATTCTAAGTATTCCTCTTTTTATAATGATTCTAGAAATCACTTCACTTACTAGTATACAGTACAACACTCTTTCTTTCACTACTTCAGATGTAGCGGTGAATAAATTTCTTTTACAAGTACTGTTGAATGGTGTAGATCCTCCACATTCTTCTTATTAGTAATACTTTAGATATTAAAATGATATTATTCATAGGGTAACCTTGGCATGTATCTCCTTGTGTGAGACCCTAACATGTATCCCTTATGCAAGAAAACTTCACGAGTCACTCTTCTGATCACACGGATCATGTGACTCCATCACGAGACTTTATTCTACTTATTTGGATTGTTTGACTCTAATGGGTATATCTATATGTGAAAAACCATATGCATACCTCCCTTCATAAGATACCTTCATGATACCCCTTCACAAGACCCCTTCACAAGACTTTATTCTATTTATGAGGATCGTATGACTCTATCAAAAGACCATGTTCTGGTCATGTGAAATACTTTTCTTAGGATCAAAACACTTAATAAAACTTATTTCTTTATTAAGTATGGGTTAAGGAGTATTTATAGAAATAAATCCACTACCTTAACTCCACAAATCTCAGTTAGTCATTTGTTCCACCGGCTTAGTAATCTCCATTACACACTTCGTGTGATCAGTTCTTGAATTCACGATAAACCTCCATGACATGTTACATGTCACAAGTACTTACATATTAGCTAGTATGATTGTCTTCCAATGAATCATGTGATACCATCATGAGATGAATTGAAAATAATGTGGTGGTCAGTGAAATTGTCTTTTAGTGCTTTGTGTGATTCCATCACGAGATCAAATGATAATCATGTGATCTGTGACATTGTCTTCATGCAGTTCGTGTGAACTCATCATGAGATTAATTGACAATAATGAATAATTAACATGATTTTGAATAACCACGAGAAGTCTCAATCATGTCCAACCTATTTTCCTTCATGTTCTTTGTGTAAATCCTTCATGATATCCCTTTATAATCATACAGTGTCTTTAAGTGCATTGTGTTATTTCATTGGGAGATCCCTTGATAATCATGTGGTGTATTCAAGTGCATTGTGTTATCTCAATGTGATATCCTCTTATAATCACATGGATTGCATGACACAATCATGTCATATCCTTCAGATCTTGTGATATCAAGAGATACATGTCCAACTTGGATAAACAAACACACATTGTGTGATCCTTTAGGACTTACACACTATTCATGATCCTTTGGGATATTCGCATGAGTTAATGTGGACACCAGTCAGGAGTTTTCTTAGGTTATTTATAAAACCTACAACTATATAAAGGCAGTTTTTGTGGATATTTAGCTAATTGATCATAGGAACATGAATCTCTATTTCATCTTTATTATTTTCATATGAGATGCTAGCACATCATGGATGGAAGATTAATCTCATCTGAGTGTCAGATGATTTAGAGAAGCCTATGGATACCTAAAAAGGTGGGATTATTTTTTCTATATTGGTGATCATTATCAAACTCATCCGATGAAGATAAAAAAGGTTGTTGTGGATCTTCATTGTAAGGTATACACATTTATAGAATCTCTTTATTTCTATGTTATATGCGGTTTCATACTATCTTATATGGATATTCTCAATAAAAAAATTTTTGTTATTTATGCTATTTCTAATATTTTTTATTTGAATCTAACAAAACCCTTCAGTAACATCTTGACTTATATTACATTTTCTTTGGTTCCTAAAGGGATGGTCTTTGAGATTTCCTTGAATTTGTGTACATGATATCCTTTCCCCATGGGATGAGTTTAATGCCCAAAATTAGTTCATTATTGTTTCTTATATATTGGGATAATCTTAAAGATAATAAACTGGGTATGAATCCTCCTTACATTTGGGTGACATTTTATAGTTATATTAATGTATATTATTCCATATATAACATGTTGATGTTTTCTCTACTTATTCCTCTACATTAGAATTATTGTTGCATACACTTTATTTTATGAATGACAGATAGGTTTGAGGTGTTGACCACCTACTAGGTATATCATACTCACACCCTACACATATCCTAATTTGAATTTATTTTTACCCGTTTATACATGATATAGGGAAAGACAAGGCCCCATATCATGGAAGCTAGTTTCACATAGAGTATAAAGTGTAGGTAGTGTCATTTGGTATTTTGGGTAGATGGATTGGGAGACTGGATAGGGGATATACTTGGAAATATATAGAATAAATATCACTCATAGGATTCTTTATTTCTATTCTTTAAGATGTGTTTGTCCCAATTAATATATGTATGACTTAGTTTTGTATATTTTCATATGTCTATTGGATTTTATGGATGTTTGTACACATTGGTTGAATGGAATTTCATGCACATGTAGTTTTTTCATTTGAAACTTTTTAGGTACCCTAAAAAATTTGTGCTTCCTTGGAAACCAGGTTTATTTGTTCTATACAATTGCATAACTCATATGAATGAAATGTATGCATATATGTGTAAATTGTATTCATATAAAGTACAGGAATAATGTGGAATGAAACTCTATAGGAATTATGTGGATACTCTATAGGAATGATGTGGAATGAAACTATATCAAAATGATATGGATACTCTACAGGAATGATGTGGATATCATGATACCATACTCAAAAATTAATACTATATTCATAATTTAATCTTTTTTTAAAGGAAACTACATATGTGAGTATATTCCCAAAGAAATTTTTATTCACAAAGCAATCTCATGATACTGTATTCACACACTATATTCACAAATCAACTTCATCATACTATAAAGGAATGATATGGATATCATGATACTATTTAGGGTAATCTCACAAAGCAATCTCATATATCAGATTAAAAGTTATGCCCAATTCCATATATATAAGGAATCAAGTAAACCTTTATGAAAATAAACTATATATATGAGTAAATTGCATATATTTTATAGGAATGATGTGGATTATTTAAAACTATATATATATATAGGAGTTAACTATATATATGAGTAAACTATGTTCATATATCATATTCATCATTAAACTAAAAATGACGCATTAATTTATTTTCAAATTGTATAAATAATTGTGTTCAATAATTCATTTGAAAATTATATGTATATATCATTTACATATAGTGTTTTCCAAATGAATGAATCATTATGGATATAGTTTCATTTTCAAAAAGTTTCATTTGTATATTTCATCTGCGTATGGTTTCAATTATTGAAACATAATGTTGTATGCTTTAAATTCTAGATTGATGTTATTCAAAAATTGTTATGTATAAATAAAATCTAAATACAGTTTAAATGTGATCTATATTGTAATGGTATTAAAATATAGTTTTAAAAATTATCATGTATGAATATAAAATATATTTTTCAATTTAGATTGATTAATGTATTGTGATGATATTTTAAAGGTGGTAATTATATTCTATAATGAATAATTTTAATTTAAGTAAAGTTGTACTTTAAAGAATTTACACAAACATTTTAATTATATTATTATAAAATATTTAACTACACATGCAAATAATCAAAAGTGGATGTAAATACTAAAATATAAATTGAAAGGAGTATTTTTAAATGAGATTATAATGTATAATTAAATGATAAAGGAAATAAATTTTAACATACCATTGGGTAAAAAGATGATATTGATGTAGTACTTGAGTTGTTTGTCCTAGATATTGCATCTGAAGAAACACCCTATAAGGAAATAAACAATAAAGTAGTCAGAATGTGGATATCTTAGACAAATGTTATATATGTATCTATCGTCAAATTGAATTTCTTTGGTATGTAAAATAGGTATAAATTTTATACCCTATTTGTTTGATGGATTATGGAAATCTTTGATGTGTTATGAATTTTCTATAATAAATAAACCTTTGAAAGTATTTTCTTCTAATGGTCGATGTATATTTCATATATTGAATTCTGAGATTTCAACACTGAGAAGAACTATTTTATATTTGAATACATTAAAGTTAGTAGGAATTATAAACTCTTTATTGTATTATAATTTCAACATATATTTTCATTACAAATTGTACACCAACATGGAAAAATAAAATATTTTTAGTCATTTATCAGAATGAGTATATCTCTTAGTTGTGAATCTATTTTTGGTATAAATTTCATGACATGTTTTTTGAATAGGACAATTATGATAGATCCATCATTATCGTTGACTAAAAATTGGACTAAGTATCTTGGAAAATACTAATTCAAGTTAGAGTAAGTTAAAACCTCTATAGAACATTACATAAATTGTAGTATTCAAATAATGCATAATTCCATTTGATAACATTACTTTTAGGACAAAAATGTAGCTATAACTTGATATAATAGTTTCTAAAAGTTATTTATGTTCATAATACATTAAATGGTTATAAAAAATTATTAGTAATGTATTAAAATGAAGGTTTTTCAAACCATCTATATATACTTATAATTGAATATAAGAATGTGAATTTTGATATAATACCTTGGAATTTTCATTATTATTGATTCCTTATAGTTATAACACCAAATTTTTTCATTCAAATAATCTGCCTTCTTTTTATAAGAAATTCATGATTCATAAAACTATCTTTAGTTGATTTAAATTTTTTTATTATGGCCATGGTGACATATTCTGTAACCTATAATAAAAAATTAAATATAATTAGTTCAAAAAAATTAAATGAAATTATGATGAGAAAGGTGTGATAATTTTATTGCAAATAATGAAATTCATGATGGACCTCTATTCATAATCTAATTTCTATTAGTGTTTTACTCTTATCAAAGAGATGAAATAATGTTTTATATGACATTTCAGCTATAGAGGATAATGTTCCCATGTCCTCACATGATTTTCTAGGTGATTTCATTATACTAATAAGTAATGGATATGAATCAGTAATTTTTAAGTAACAAAAATGTCAATGTATAAAATTTGAAGCATAAATAGTTACATCCACAAAAAAAGGTAATTTCTCAATACTCACCCAAAGAAAATTCTTTTATTATAAAAGGATAATGTTATAAAATTAACACTAAGGCCCTTTGAAAAATCCTTTTATGCTAGAAGATCATCCATAGTGAAAAACCAGTAATTTTTTGAATGGTCTCTCAGAGCCATGAATATTGAAGATCAATGATTTCAAGCATTCAGTAACTTCTATAAAAAACACATGGATATAGAATAATTCAGTTAAAGGAGAAGGATGAGAAATAATAAATTGGAATTGGTACCTGAAACACATAGATTACCTAATATAGGATTTTTAGGTTAGATTCTCCAAAGAATTATTTTCTGAAATTTGAATTTAGTTGAAAAAAATACCAAAAAAAGTGAAAGAGGGATCCTAGTACACATTCAATTTAATAAAGAGAACAACATATCTAGTTTGACATAGAGTGAAATGTAAAACAAATGTGAACACCTATATAGATCGCTCCATGCATATAGTTGATTTGAATGGGGAGATTTTCAAAATTCAATGAGGGAACTACCAAAACCACAATCAAAAATAAAGAATCAAGGATCAGATCAATAGAGGGATGAAAATACAGTCACTACTATGCATAAGAGAATAAACTCCTACTTAGGATCTTGATCACATTAGAGGATAAGATGCTAGTGATAATTTACATGAGAAGCTATAACCTTTCATTGATTTTAATTATGGAATCAATAAAATATTTCCCCTAGTATAACTTGTGAGAGGAGAAAACATGAATAGAATCTACCTAGGAAATAATAGATTCTAACATGGATTACTCACTTTAGGAAGAACATGTAAGGATTTATCACCCAGTTACCCAACCTGTAGTTGATCAAACAATGTTTGTATCAATACCAAAATGGTTACTATATAAAAAACATATAACAACCCATAATTTTCATGCATAGATTTCACATATTTTTATATTAATATTCATTAAATAACATAAATATACATGCCATAATCATATAGTTCTAGTGTATTTGGAAACATGGACACATAAAAAATAGGTTTATAAGAATCTCTCATTAAGTCCTTCATAAATATAACCCTTATTAGACATATCATTCTTAAAACCATTCCTCATAATTTGGGGAAAGGAAACATGAGTAATGGTGAGATCAGATGCTCAGTAAGGATAAATAAGTATATATAAATTATTACATAATCATAAAATGATCATAAGGGTGTGATAATATGATCTTAACATTTTAAATCTATAACCATCATATCATGGATCGTAATCTTAAGTCATGGCATGAAGTTTGGTTGTTCATAAGACATGAATTAGAAAGGAATCAAAGAAAATAATCCATGAGATCATAACATTGGTGCAATACATGGAATTGTGGAATAATAATAGAAAATCATTTCCTTAGTAGTCAAGGCTCACTGCCAAGATTATCATAGAGTATTGGTTTCACTCCCCATTCTATCATAGTAGTAAAGATTCACTAAAAATACTATCATAGTGTACAAATTACCTTACTGAACAGGTTCACTCCCCATTCTTGTACTATTTATCTCATGATATATTAATCATTTCCCAATACATTGGAGGGATACATAATTATGGGCCCGCCCATCCTCAATTATAATGTAACCACAATCCTTAGTTGTGACATAATAATCTTCCTTGGTTATAATGTAACCACCATCAATAGTTTATAACGTAACAACCTATTATATAACAAAAACCATATATATGTGTGCCAAAATATCATAAAACATTCATTATATCATCACAATATAACTCGTACAAATAAAGTGAGTTTCATAAAACATTTCCTTAATTCATCATAGAATAACCCATGGAAAATAAATGGGTTTCATAAAAATATCATCAACATAAACATTAACCATACAGATAAAGATTAATAATGGTATCACTGAATCATAATTAACATTAAAGGACGTTATCATATAAGAAAATTCCATTAAAATGTCATTGAAATATTTCCTGATAAAAATAACCTTTTCACTTTGAAAATCACTTTTAAAATAAAAATATTTACAAAATAGTATGGAAAAAAATTTCTTTAAAAATAATCTTGTAAACTTTTAAAGGAAGATTCAAAACATTTAGTGGTCATGATGGAGGAAAATTATGTTTATGTCATGTAAGTTAAAAGAAAACATTTCTTTCACATTTCTGGTAAAAAGTCAAAAAGTACCTCATTCAGAAAATGAAAAGAATATTACTTTTAAAAAATTAAAAAAATTAAAAAATGGGTAAAAATGGATTTAAAAAATCATAGGAGAATATCAAAAAACTTCTTTAAAACATTTTTAAAAAATTTGGATATGGAAAAAAATGTTTTTTCGACTAAAGGGAAATAAATTTTATTTTCCTTAAAAACAAATTTTTGGTTTCTTGAGTACATAAGGTTAGGAAAATGAAAGGAAAACATTCATTATTAAGAAATAACCATAGTATGATAAAATTAATGGGTTTATTTATAGTTATATCATAATATTTCAACATCATAAACTTAATCATAAACATCTCGATAAACAATGAGATTGTAACATAAAACACTTACCGATTTGATAACTTTTGAATCATAATACCCATGAAAGAAAGAACCATGGATGGATATGTATATTAAATAATTTTAATGATAATAATAATAAAAAAATTAATTCATGGTCATTATATACACTAAAAAAAATAAACAAGTGGTGAATATGACATGTGTCCCACAGAAATAAAAGTGAGACCAAAATCCTTTACCTTAAGTCTGACTTCCTTCATACACATTGGGACCTCCTATATAAAAATATAGATTTATTATAAATATATTAAATAACCTTAATCATATATATCATACCATATTTTATTTAATTATAACTATTTATCACCCATTTATTAATAATTTTTTATTTAAATCACTGTTCTGGGTGATATTTTGCTTCGTTTTTCACATATGTTTTGGTTTGGTAGTTTTTTTCCTGGTATTTTGATCATGTTTAAATCATATAAAAAATATTAATCATTATATAAATATAATAATTATTCATTATATACATTTTTATATCCATTCATAAAATTATAGATAGAAAAATTAGTTATATTATTCATCGAGACGGTAGGTCGTACGTACGCATGAACGATGTTTTCATTTTTCAATGAATAGAAAGAAATAAAGTTAAATAATAAATAAAATTTAAATAATTATTATTATATAATATATAAAATACATATTAATTAAATAAATCTTTATTACCATCCAATTAAAATGGAAATGAAAAATGAATTGCATCGCTTCATGGGGGTGGGGGTCCACATGTACGCACGAACAACGTTATCGTTTTATAAAAGTTTGAAAGGTAAGAAGGTAGATATTATATTATAATTATATTGGTATAATTATTTAATAATTATCATATATAAACATTAAACCCATCAAAATACCCATCCATAAAATATGGTGAAGATAAATGAATTATATCACTATGTGGAGATGGTAAGTCTTACATATGCACAAGCGATACTTTCACTTACCATTTGATGGAAAGAGGGTAAATAAAAGTGGTTTCATAATAATAATAACATTTTTTACATTAAGGATACTTAATTAATTATTTTATAAAGATAATATATTTAGAGTAGGTAGAATAATAATTAAAAAGAAAGTGATCGGTTAAGGCAATTTACCTATCCTTTGAAAGAGCTCCTTCAGATCTCCTCTTAAGGATCCTAGGGTTGGTTTTTTGGAATAAAAAAGCCATTATAATTTAGACAATAAAGTTTATAATGTATTTTTATAGGTTATGGTAAATATATAAGTCATAAAGTGGTGTGAAGAAATGAAGGAAGGTGTGTCCTTTTATAAGGGCGGGAAAGGACGCGTTTGGAATTAATAAAAGATTAAAATATAATTAAGACATTATCAAGAAAAATGCATCAAAATGGATAGATATTATAAACTATTCTAGTTTATGGTTTAAATATTATTAATCAATAAAAATTTTACTGGTTTAAGTGGTTTTTTAAACCTTATATTTTGGTTTAACCCCTTAGTTAACCCGTTTTAACATTAATTGTGGTAACATTTTTTTACACTTAAAGGGTTGTAATTTTATATAATAGTTAACTATTAAATAATAAATGGAAATATTATTAAATTTTATACCATATATTATCATAATTATTCTATTAAAATATTTTAATATTTTTTAAATAATTTAATAAATTATTATTTTGAAAAAATATCATTAATGTCAATTTTGGCTCTATTCATTTAATTTGACTTCAAAGACAATAAAAATTGAATATAATCCTTTAAAAAAACTAATGTATTATATTAATCTAAAAAAATTATTAAATTCTATAAATAATTCAAATTATATCACTTTTAGTATTTTTAAAATCATTTATTTTATTTTTCTTTTAATTAAATAAATACTTTATAAGCATCACGTAAGAATTTAAGGTAATTATTTAATCATGAAAAATTATAAATAAATTAATATAATGAATAAAATTTAATGATTCACAAAATTACTATTAATATTCATTCATAACTAGTTTTTGTCCCTATGTGAACACATAAGAGATATTTAAAACTAAAAGAGTGGCATTTTGTAACTTTCTTTGTTTAAAATATTATATAGGTAATTTTTAGAGAAAAGTGCCCATTAAACAATTAAATTTAAATAATAAGGTTATAAAGGTCTAATTAACTTCATCCTATAAGAATTATTATTAAAAATTATGTTCTTATCACTTATTTTTAACCTAGATTAACCTGATTTACCATTTACTGATGCGATAAATTTTATCACAATTACTATTAATATTGACCAAAAATAAAAGAAACCTCTTTACCAAATTTTAACCTCATGATTCCAAATATTTAATCCATTTTATCAAATTCAATTTTTATGATTTAAAGAAATTAATTTTAAAATAAGTGTGCGATACGCGATGAAAACTACTTTTTAGAAAAATGTATTTTAAGTATAATACTTGGTTTATTCTTATCTCATGCCTAGAAAAATGTTAAATGAATATTAAAAAATTTAATTTAATATAATATATATATCATAAAAATCATTCACCAATAGTGAATAATTTAATTTATTAATATAGAAATACATTGTACACATAAAAATAGTTTTTCAAAAAAATATCTTTCATTTTCAAATGATTTTTTATTTTTACTTATAATTAATTGATACCCAAATAGTTCATTTATACATGTATAACCATGAATTTTTTATAATTTAGTTAGTCTTATTCATACCCTCCAATCCAATAGCAAGGTGATAACATTAAATAATAATATTTTAATAGTATATCGTGGTTCTTTTAAACTCGATGTTTCTTGTAACATAAACTACCGAAGAAATAAAATCTATTTAAAAAAATATTTCATAAAATATCAGGTTTTTACATTCTACCCCACATAAAATGAATTTTTCACTTGAAATTCATCACTCTGATACAAAAAAATGAGGATATCTCTATTTTATCATATCCTCAGGTTCCCATATAGCTTCTTCAAAAAAATTATTCCTCTAGAGAACTTTCACCAGGTGAGATGAATTATTCTGTATAAATTTATATCTATGATCCAAGATTTATACCAGTTTTTCTTCATAATAAAATATTATTCTCTAGTGGTATAACATCTGAGTTTAGTACATGTGATGGATCAGGTGTGTACTTCCTCATGACAGATACATGGAATACATCGTGAACTTGAGAGATGTTCAATGGATGCACCAAGAGATAAGTTATTATCCCTACTCGATAAAGAATCTTGAAAGGGACAATATATCTAGGGATTAACTTTACCTTCTTTATAAATCCCATAAACTTCTTACATGGATAAATTCATAGAAAATATTTATCACCAACATCAAATTCTAATTCACATTGATGATTGTCAACATAACTTTTTTATCAACTCTGAGCTTCCTTGATGTTTTGTTGAACGGATATAACTTTATATTCCATTTTATCAACTATATCAGGTCCTAATAGATTTATTTATACAACTTCATCTTAGTGGGTTGGATTTATACACTTCTTTTCCTAGAGGTATTCATATGAATCTATCTGAATGCTTGAGTGAAAGATATTGTTATAGGAAAAATCAATTAGAGGATGGTGTTGATCCCAACCACCTTTTAAATCCATAGAAAAATATCTCAACATATCCTCTAGGGTTTGAATTTTTCTCTCAGAATGGCCATCTCTATGAGTATGATATGTTGTACTGAAATTAAACTATGTATCCAGAGCCTATTTGGACTTTTCCAGAATATTGAGATAAACCTTAGATCTCAATTAGATATAATAGAATGTGGTACTACATAAAACCTTACCACCTACTTAATATAAGTTCTAGAAATTTTATCCAAATATAAATATTCTCTAATGGTAATAAAGTGTGATAACTTTGCAAGGAAATCAACTACAACCCATATAGCATTATTCCCTTTTGATGTTTTGGGGAGTCTGGTGAAAAAACTCATGATGATGTTTTCCCATTTTCATTATAGTATAAGTAATGGTTATAACATCCCCTTAAACCTATGTCTCCCAGCCTTAAATTATTGACATATCAATAACTGAGAAACATACTCTACAATATCTTTCCTCATATTGTCCCACCAAAAATAATATTTCAAATCTCTATAAATCTTCATTCTTTTAGGATGAATAGAGAATGAAGAACTATGAGATTCATCTAACAACTACCTTTTCAAATCTGTTATGGATGGGACACATACACAGTTCTTGAACCTTATTATTCCATCACAGACAAGGTTAAACTCAGGAACATTTCTCACCTTCTTCTATAGATTTACATCTTCCTTATATGCCTCTTTAATCTTCACTTGGATAGATGGATGAACACTCATTTAATAAAGATGGTATTTCTTCCCTTCTTTAAATATTTCAAGATCCATCATTTGAAAACCCAAAAATATTGTATTTTTTATCCTCATCATAAATAAGTTAACAAGATCCTTTTGACTCAGAGCATCTGTCACCTTGTTTGCTTCCCCAAGGTGGTAATGTATTAATTATTCATAATATTTAATCAGATCCAACCATCTTCCCTGGTACATATTCAACTATTTCTATGTTAAAATATACTTTAAAATTTTATGATCAGTATATATATCACAAATTTCCTCATAAAGATAATGCCTATGTATCTTTAATGAAAAAATTATTGTAGCTAACTCCAAATCATGAGTTTGGTAATTTTTCTCATGAAACTTCATTATTGTGAGGGATAAGCTATCTATGACAACCATGGTTTTTATTACACAATTAAACATAATTTATTACATAAAATTCACTTGATACAACATAGAAGATCAATATTCTAGTGTCTTTGGGGCTTAGGATCATTACATAACAACTTAAAACATGAAATACAACATCTTTATTGAAAACTTCTTTTACATGACCATTACATTCCCTCGTACTTAGCATTACATGGGATAACCTGAGGACATGCATAAGAAAAGGGTGAGCTATAAAGCCCATTAAGGGAATAATTTTAGAATAACATAAGGAATACAATAAATGTTAGATAATAGGCATATAAATAGAGCACAAGAGAAGCATAAACATAAAGGAACGATAAAGCATGATAATCATAACATGGAAATGTGGCAACAACACTTAACATGGAATTAGCATGATCTAAGGCTCGTTGAACATGGAGCATGAGTAAACCCTCATTGCACATGAAGCATGAGTAAAACCTCGTTTCACTAGAATTAGCATCAGTAAAAACCCATTGCACATGAAGTATCATGATACTATACTTTACCCAATGCATTGGAGCGCTATCAGGGCGCACCCTTCTTAAACATTTCATTTCATGCATAAGTGTGCCACATGGATCATAAAACATTAAATCATTAAACATAATATTTTATTACACGATAAACGAATGTGGAATACATAAATGAAACTCTTTAAACAATAATTAAATGTGAATAAATTTGAATACCCTTGATAGAGAAATGGTCATGGTATTCACTACGCAATGACTTTGGCTTGGAAAAGCACGGTGCAATTTCGGCAGCATAACAGCGTGGAATAAGAACTCATAAAAATGGTT
Source organism: Viscum album (assembly GCA_963277665.1). Lineage (NCBI taxonomy): Eukaryota > Viridiplantae > Streptophyta > Magnoliopsida > Santalales > Viscaceae > Viscum > Viscum album. The sequence continues at coordinate 218,792,730 of OY728147.1, forward strand.
GATGAGAGAGAAAGTGGTGTCTCATAATATTTAAATGAAATTAATAGTAAGGGGTCATATATATACATGTCCCAACAAATTTAATGGAATTTATATTCATGATACAAAATAATTTCTTAAATGTAAATGAAGAGAGAGAAATTCTTTTCGGAATTTCGGCACAGTAACAGGTGTACATGGGAGGAATTTAATGAGAGATAAAGGGGTATCACATAACTCAAACATAAATAGAGAAGTATGGGGGAGGTTTGAAACCATACCCTAACATTTATAATTGAAATTAAAAGGACATAACAACTTAAATAATATTGGACAAAAATGAGAAAGGAAGAAAAACTCTTACTTGGAAGTGTGCTTCCAAAGGCTTAAGAGAGGCTTGAGAGAGGCTTCTTGGGAGCTTAGGGCTTCATGGGAGGATTATAGAGAGAGGAGGGTAGAGGTTGGACGAACTCCAAAGGCTTTGAGTGAAGAGGAAGTGGGAGCTTGGGTGGGTTTATATGGGAAAGGTGAGGGAATTCTTTATTATTTAGGTTTGGGAAACCTCACATTAAACTAATCCAAACCACAAACCATCCCATGGTTTTTGCCCATGTTTTTTGGGAAAGGTAAGTGGAAAAAAATATTTTATAAGGCCAAATTCATAACTTATTAAAATAATGGGGTTTCTTATGTGGTGGTGAGTCACACTCCCCAGGAAAACAATTTAAAAAGACAAAATGTTTAATAAGTCTTGAAGGGTCCACTAATGCTTTGTAAAATAAATCAAACAAACCCAAAATCACATTATTTTAATGGTAAAACAAATATTGTCCAAAAATAAAGTTTATAGTATTTTATTACATCACTATTGGGTCATTATGATGTCATAAAACACATTATATATTTAAACGGTATTTAATTTTTACCCAAAAATTTGACTGTCTCAGAAAATTATGAAAAATTCACCGTTAGATAATTTCAACGTCCTGATTCCATAAATAATATTAATTTTATCTAAATAATTTTTTAAATATGATAATTTTCACTTTTAAAATAAAAACCGACATTTATCAAAAATTCATGGGTTTTGACAAAAATGGCTTTCAAACCTTAATAAAAATTACAATTACATTCATAAAATTATATGATCATTTATATTTAATAAAAATTAATTTAATAATAATAATACATTATTAAAATATTATTTAATTCAAAAATCCATTAATTCATCAAAATATATTTCTTAGTTGAACATTAACTAAAAATACTATTTGTTCTTTAAAAACTATTTACAAGGTAACAATAATACAATGAAAGTATATTCATTATTATATAAAAAAATAATGTACATAACCATAGTACTAGGGTCTTGTTACATAACACCTTACAACACCCACATAAGACTTAATAGTAAGGTGTGCGATGGTGACAGACTCTTAGGGTGGCTCGGATAACATTGCTCGGGTGGTAATCTCTATCAACTTCCACTTCTCTCATAGGTGGTCCCGCTCGAGATTAACATATTCAATATCGGATTGGTCTTGGTCAAGAGTGAATCCCAAAGACTCAATCTCCTTTCCAAGATCTAACAAATGGGCTTCATATAGGGCATGTCTATTGGATGAGGTCATCGCTTCCTTTGTCTGAGTAAATTGGATTTGTTAAAGCCCTATATTTATACTAATCATGTGATCACTGTTCAATATATATATTAGAAACAGTCACAATTATTAACAGTATTTTAAAATCCAAAAACATAAAACCAAATAAGTTAAAATTTTATATAAACATTTTACATAAAGAGACATTTAATTAGATCAAGAGGTATTTCCATTAATGAAAGTTTGGATCGTTACAATCTTCCCCCCTTAAGAAATTTCGCCCTCGAAATTTCCTTTTCCCACACTAAAACAGATGTGGGTAACTTTGCTTCATCATTTAATCTTATTCCCACGCCGCTTATTCAAACTTGTGGTTTCACTACAACACCTTGACGAGGGGCATTGTCATATTTCATAGAACTTTTTCTCTATGATCTAAGATCTTCACTGGTTGCTCCTCATAAGAATGGTCATCCTCTAACTGTACCACCTCTGAAGAGAGTACATGTGAAGGGTTCGGTATATACTTCCTTAAGAGGGATACATGAAATTCATCATGTACTTTGGCCATGATAGGTGGAAGTGATATTCGATAGGCCACAACCCCAACACAATCAAGAATCTCGAAGGGGACGATGTACCTTGGACTTAGCTTCCCTTTATTTACAAACCTCATGACCTTCTTCCACGGAGATATGCATAGAAATATCATGTATCCAACTTTAAACTCAAGGTCTCGTCGACGGTTATCTGCATAACTCTTCTGTCGACTCTGGTCTACCTCGATATGCTGCTGAATGGTTTTCACCTTCTCCACCATTTATTTGACCATTTCTGGCCCAAGTAACTTATGCTCACCGACCTCATACCAACACGTCGGTGTTCTGTACCTTTTCCCATAAAGGTATTCATATAGTGTCATTTGGATGCTCGAGTGGAAACTGTTATTATAAGAAAACTCAACCAGAGGAATATGTTGATCTCATACTCCTTTAAAGTTCATTGAGCACGCTCTCAACATGTCCTCAAGTGTTTGGATAGTCTGCTCGGATTGGCCAACAGTTTGAGGGTGATAGGTCATACTGAAGTTTATTTCAGTATCCAGAGTATGTTGAATACTCTTCCAAAACTTAGAGGTGCATCTTGGATCTTGATCGGATACAATAGATAGTGTTACTCCATGCAGCCTTACCACTTCCCTGATATATATCTGTGCCAGTTGATCCAGTGAGAAATCCTCCCAAGTATAAATGAAGTGTGCAGCCTTTGTAAGACGATCCACAACAACCCAGATTGCATTGTTTCTTTTGGATATCTTCAGAAGTTTAGTGAAAAAGTCCATGGTGATGTTCTCCCATTTCCATTCTGGTATGGGAAATGGTTGCATCATACCCTCTCTACCTTCACTTGTTGAAACACTAGACACTTTGATGTATATTAAGTGATCTTCTTCTTCATATTATCTCACCATTAATGCTCTCGGATATCTCGATACATCTTTGTGTTTCCTGGGTGAATAGAGAAATTTGAACTATGTGCATCATCCAAAAGTTCCTTCTTCAGCTCCAGACTTTATAGAACACATAGTCTTTTCCAAAATCTCACAATTCCTTCTTCATTAACATTAAACTCTGAGGATTTCCCTTTTCCGATAGCTTCCACTTTTTCCTAAATTCCCACATCATCCTTTTGAGCATCCTTTAACCTTTACAAAAGTGACAGTTGAGCAATAATTTGTGAAAGGATTGATGATTTTCCCTTCTTTATGATTCCCATGTCCATATTCATAAAATCTAAGAAGATTGGATCCTTTTCAATTCTCATTAATGATAGAATTGTTGGGTCCTTTCTACTTAGGGCATCTTCCACCTTGTTCGCTTTCCCAGGGTGGTAATGGATTGAGCAGTCATAGTCTTTGATCAGCTCTAACCATATTCGTTGGTGCATGTTCAACTCTTTCTATGTGAATATATACTTGAGGCTTTTGTGGTCCGTATATATTTCACACTTCTCCCCAAAGTGATAAGGCCACCAAATTTTCAAAGTGAAGATCACTACAGCTAAATCGAGGTCATGTGTTGGATAGTTATATTCATGAACTTTTAATTTTCTTGAAGAATAGGCAATGACTTTGTCATTTTGCATCAACACACATCCCAGGCCCTTCTTCGAAGCATCACTGAATACCACAAAAAGTTCTCCACTTATGGGTAAAGTGAGCATGGGCGTAGTTATAAGCCTTATTTTCAACTCCTTGAAGTTTTCTTTGTATTCATCACTCCAAAAAAAACCTTACTCCCTTCCAAGTTAGCTTGGTAAGAGGGTTGGAAAATCATGATAAATTTCTCACAAATCATCGATAATATCCATCTAACCCCAAGAAGCTATGGATATCCATTACCGATGTTGGCCTCATCCATCCCTCAATTGCATCTATTTTGGAGGGATCCACAGATATCCCATTGCTTGTGATGATATGTCCTAAGAATGAGACCTCCTTCAACTAGAATTCACACTTTTTATACTTTGCATAGATCTTATCCTTCCGCAAGGTCTCTAGTATAGTTCTTAGATTCTCCTCATGATCCTCCTTGGTTTTGGAGTATATCAGAATATAATCTATAAAGACTACCACAAATTTGTTGAGGTAATATCTAAAGACTTTATTCATCAAGTCCATGAAGATTTCTGGAGTATTAGTGAGTCCGAAAGGCATCACTATGAATTCATAGTGCCCGTATCTTGTACAAAAAATCAGTCTTGGGGATATCTTCCTTCTTCACCCTTACTTGATAATATCCCGACCACAAATCCACCTTGGATAAGTATTGTGCTCCACGCAGTTGATTGAACAAGTCATCAATTCGTGGGAGAGGATGCTTGTTCTTTATCGTGATTTTGTTAAGCTCGTGATAATAAATGCAAAGGCGCATTGACCCATACTTCTTCTTGACGAAGAGGACTGGTGCACCCCATGGTGAAGCACTTGGGCGTATAAACCCTTTATCCATATTCTTCTGTAGTTGTTTATTCAGCTCCTCAAGCTCCACAACATCCATTCTGTATAGAGTCTTAGATATTGGAAACACCCTAGGTATAATATCAATTGAGAATTCAACATCTCTTCTATGAGGAAGACCAGGAAATTCCTCAAGAAACACTTCAGCGAATTCCCTCACAATAGGCATGTCTTCTAGGATGGTTGCCTCCTTAGACTCAATCATCTGAGCTAGATACGCATGATCATAGGGCAGTAATATCCATGCTTGAGATGATGGAGCTAAATAAGGTTCATCTTCCTCCTTTCACTTGTAAAGAATCGAGGGTCGATTCTCCACATGGAGATTGATTTCCCTCTCACGACAATTTATGTTGGCTTTATATAAGGAAAGCCAATCCATTCCAAGAATTGCATCAAATTCCACCAGTGGGAGTATGACAAGGTTCACCGGAAAGTTTAATCCATAGATTATGACAGGGGAGGAGTTATATTTATGGGATGCAATGATTGCCCCATTTTTTGTACTCACCGAAATCTTCACTTACATGATTTGTGGTGGTGCTAGGATTATTCTACTAAACTTTCAAGATATAAAAGAATGCGTAGAACCTGAATAAAAAAGTATTTTTTCTATTATTGAATTAATAACTAGAATACCTATCACCACTTCATTTTCGGGGTTCACTTTAGTGGTGTTGATGAAAAAAGCTCGCCCTTGCTACCTTGGAGGTTGTGGGTTGCCTCTGAAAACCCTTGTCTTAGGGAACTAATTTTAAATATGTCCTGGTTCTTTGCAGTTGTAGCAATGAACCACGCGTTGAGGTTAGAATAGAGCATTCCTCTCCTATGTCGCAACTGCGGGTCTTTCTTGCTGACAGTTAATAGCCAGGTTCCCTTCTCTTCCACACCTAAAGCATTTCCTTTTCCCCTTCAGGAAGTTTCTAGGGTGCTTCTTTCTACACCTTTGGAAAGTGGGGTGTTGTATCTTCTTAGCATCGTTGTATTTATCCATCGGACCACCAAAATTTAAGTTCACCTTACGCTTCTTATCCTCATGATACCCCTGAGATTCTCCAATCTCCATTTCAAACTTGAGGGCGCATCAGACAATTTCCTCATAGCTGTCGAAGTCACGAATCGTCAGTGCTTTCTGTAGGCTAGGTTTCATTCCACCAAAGAAGCAGTCAACCTTGCATTCATGGGTAATGACAAAGCCAGAGGCATATCGTACAAGCCTTGTGAAGTTTTCCTTATACACTCTGACAAATTCATTATCTTTTTTCTTGAGGGTAAGGAAGTACCTTTCCATCTTAATTCGAAGGGTGCGCTGAAAATATTTATCGAAAAACATCTTCCTTAAATCCTTCCATTACAATGCCTTGATCTCCTCCTCAGGATTAGTATTTTTTATCAATGTCCACCATTGATCAGCTTCACCCTTTATATGATAAGAAGTCAGGAGAACCTTCTCTTGTTCAGAACATTGAATAATGGAGAAGATCTTTTCAATGGAGTTGATCCATTGTTTAGCGATTGAGGGATCGGATGATCCATTAAAAGTAGGAGGCCTTTGTCTCATGAAGCTATCAATAGTGACTTGTTCTTTCTTAGGGGGTCTTGAATGTTCCTCTTGAACCATGTTTCTATTCAAATCTTGACTTATCTAAGAGAGAAGCGTGACAAAGTTCATGATTCCCGCTCCCATTGGATTAGGTGTCTCATTAGTACAGTCATCACATTGATCTTCACATCAGTTGTTAGCCCAAGTCCTCCTATTACCGACCATTGGCTGGAATAAAATAAAAGTTAGGGGTAGAACATAAAGGGTAATCCAAGGACAAAAATGATGACTTATAAATAACTTTTATTTCCTTAACATATGAATCTATTGTCTTCAGTCTATGTTATCCATGATCTACTTTCTAACATATATTCTTAGGGAATTTTTTTTGTCCCTTAATAATGGTTCATATTAAGCTTCTGAATTTACCAAATCATATCCCCCATGAGTTTCATAACTAAGAGTGAATCAAGGACTATTGTCGTGCACCAGTTCTTGTTCGAGTCTAGCTCAAAGCGGTGTTTTCAGGTTTTACCCCTAGGATACATCTGTGCCAGAGCCACCTCTACCTGCTCGTATCCATAGAGGGGTGTATTTGCTTGATAAACCACTTACTCAACACTCACCAAAACTTAGGGATTTTTTATTATACTTAGTCTTTTATCTAAGGATTTACTAGGTTTTTCTAATCCTAATCCCAAAAATAACTAAACCTATCCTCTGATACCAACTATGACAACCCTGCTTTTTATTACACAATTAAACATAATTTATTACATAAACTTCACTTCATACAACATAGAAGATTGATATTTATAGTGTATTTGGGGATTAAGATCATTACATAACAACTTAAAACATGAAATACAACATCTTTATTGAAAACTTCTTTTATATGACCACTACATTCCCTCATACTTAGCATTTCATGGGATAACCTGAGGACATGCATAAGAAAAAGGTGAGTTATAAAGCCCAGTAAGGGAATAATCTTGGAATAACATGAGTAATACAATACATGTTAGACAATAGGAATATCAATAGAGCACAAGAGAATAATAAACATAAATGCATGATAAAGCATGATAATCATAACATGGAAATGTGGCAACAACACTTAACATGGAATTAGCATGAGCCAAGGCTCATTGCACATGGAGCATGAGTAAACCCTCATTGCACAAGAAGCACGAGTAAAACCTCATTTCACTTGAATTATCATGATTAAACACCCATTTCACATTAAGTATAATGATACTATAATTTACTCAATGAATTGGAGTGCTATCAGGGCGCACCCTTCTTAAACATTTCATTTCATGCATAAGTGTGCCACATGGATCATAAAACATTGAATCATTCAACATAATATTTTATTCCACGATAAAAGAATGTGAAATAAATACATGAAAATCTTTAAAAAATAATTAAATTTTCATAAAGGTGAATACCCTTTATAGATAAATGGGCACGGTATTCACTACACAATGACTTTGGCTTAGAAAAGCGCGGTGCAGTTTCGGCAGCGTAACGGCGTGATATAAGAACTCATAAAAATGTTTGATGAGATATAAAGGGGTATCTCATCATATTTAAATGACATGGAAAGTAAGGGGGTCATATAGATACATTTCCCAAAAAATGTAAAGAAATTTAGATTCATGATACAAAAAAATTGCTTGAATGTAAATGAGGAGAGAGAAATTCCTTTCAGAATTTCAGCATAGTAACGGGTGTATATAGGAGGCATTTAATGATAGATAAATGGTTCTCCCATAATTAAAACATAAATAGGGAAGTATGTGGGAGATGAAAAACCATACCCCAACATTTATAATGGAAATTAAAAGGGAATAACAATTTAAAGAATATTGGACTAAAATGAGAAAGGAAGAAAAACCCTTACTTGGAAGTGTGCTTCCAAAGGCTTAAGAGAGGCTTGAGAGAGGCTTCTTGGGAGCTTGGGGAACCTTGGGAGGACTATAGAGAGAGGATGGCAGAGGTTGGACGAACTCCAAAGGCTTTGAGTGAGGAGGAAGTGATATCTTGGGTGGGTTTATATAGGAAAGGTGAGGGAATTCTTTATTATTTAGGTTTGGGACACCTCACATTAAACTAATCCAAACCACAAACCAGACCATGGTTTTTTCCCATGGTTTTTTGAAAGGGGAATTGGAAAACAATATTTTATAAGGCCAAATTCTGAAATTCATAAAATAATGGGGTTGCTTATGTGGAGGTGAGTCACACACCCAAGGAAAACAATTTAAAAAGACAAATTGTTTAATAAGTCTTGAAGGGTCCACTAAAGCTTTTTAAAATAAATAAAACAAACCAAAAATCACATTATTTTAATTTTAAAACATATATTGTCCTAAAAAAAGTTTATAGTATTTTATTACATCACTATTGGTTCATTATGATGTCATAAAACACATTATATATTTAAACGGAATTTAATTTTTACCCAAAAAATTGACTATCTCAGAAAATTATGAAAAAATCACCATTGGATAATTTTGATTTCCTGATTCCAGAAATAATATTAATTTTATCTAAATAATTTTCTAAATATTTTAATTTTAACTTTTAAAATAAAAACCGACATTTATCAAAAATTCGTGGGTTTTGACAAAAATGGCTTTCAAACCTTAATAAAAATTACAATTGCATTCATAAAATTATACGATAATTTATATTTAAAAAAATTAATTTAATAATAATAATAATATTTTATTAAAATATTATTTAATTCAAAAATCCATTAATTCATCAAAATAGATTTCTTAGTTGAACATTAACTAAAAATACTATTTGTGCTTTAAAAACTATTTACAAGGTAATAATAATACAATGAAAGTATATTCATTATTATATAAAAAAATAATGTACATAACCATAGTAATAGGTACTTGTTACATAACCCCTTATAAAACCTACATAAGACCTAAGAGTAATGTGTGTGATGGTGATAGACTCTTGGGGTGGCTCAGATAACATTGCTCTGGTGGTAATCTCTATCAACTTCCACTTCTCTCGTAGGTGGTCCCGCTCGAGCTTAACATATTCAAGCTCAGATTGGGCTTGGTCAAGAGTGAATACCAAATACGCAACCTCCTTTCCGAGATCTGACAAATGGGATTCTTATGGGGCACATCTACTGGATGAGGTCATCACTTCCTTTGTCTGAGTAAATTGGATTTGTTAAAGCCTTATATTTATAATAATCATGTGATCACCGTTCAATGGCTATATTAGAAATGGTCAAAATTCTTAACAGTATTTTAAAATACAAGACATAAAACCAAAGAAGTTGAAATTTTATATAAATATTTTACATAAAGAAACATTTAATTAGATCAAGAGGGATTTCCATTAATGAAAGTATTGGTCATTACACTATCACCATTTTTTATACTTGATAACTCATCCTAATCCCTTATTTAATATATAACTATAGATTAAAAACCCTTATCCACTAAAAAAGTAAGAAAATGTGGACTAACTAACCTTCTCTTTAGTTCCTTGAATTTTTTTTGACATTCATCTATCCAATGGAACTTAGCTCCCTTATGTGTTAACTTAGTGAGTGAATTATATAGTCATGAGAAATTATACACAAAGCACCGATAATATCCATCCAAACCAAGAAAACTATGGATCTCATTCACAGTGGTAGGTCTGGGCCAATGTTTAATAACTTCAGTATTTGAATAATCAACTGATATTTTCTCACTGGAGATTATATGACCCAAGAATGAAACTTTCTGAAGCCAGAAATCACACTTGTCAGTTTTTTTTATAAATATTCTCCTTCCTCAGGGTCTTAAACACAATTCTCAAATGATCCTCTCACTCTTCCTTTATATTTTAATATATAAAAATATTGTTTATAAATACTACCATAAAATAATCATAGTAATCTCTAAATACATAATTTATTAAATCCACTAAGAGAGTGGGGGAATTAGTATGACCAAATGACATAAATATAAATTCATGGTATCCATATCTTTTATAGAATGTTGTATTAGGTATATCCTCCTTATTGGCCCTCAATTTATGATCTCCATAATAAAGATCAATCTTAGAAAATTATTGAGCTCCACACAATTGATCAAACAAGTTGTTAATATGGGGTAGAGGATACTTATTCTTGATAGTGATCTTCTTAAGTTCTTGATAATCAATGCAGATTCACATTGATCCGTATTTCCTTTCAACAAAAAATATTGGTTCACCCCATGGTGGTGCGCTTGATAGAATGAATCCCTTATCAATATTCTCTTGGAGTATCTTATTCAACTCCTATAACTCAATTGAGGTTATTCTATATGGATTCTTTGACATAGGTGTAGAACCAGGTATGAGTTATATCAAGAACTCAACTTCACAATTTAGTGGAAGAATAGACAATTCTTATGGAAAGAAATCAAAAAATTCCCACACAATAATCATATATTTATGTTGAGTTTCTCTCGAGCCATCTAAGATAAACACACCTTTTTAGTAGGAATAAAGACCCATACAATTGATGTCATTAGAATCATAATTTTATATTTATCATAACATTGATATAGGATCATAGGTTGATTCGAAATATCAAACATGAATTCCCTTCCTCAAAAATTAATGTGATAATTGTATAAATAAAGGCAATTCATGCCTAAGATAACATCAAACTTAACTAGTGGGGGGATAAAAATATTTTTAGGAAGTTAAATAAAATAAAATTCAATCAGAGAAGAATCATAGTTTCGAGATATGATCATAATACCATTAAAAGTTTTCACTACTAATTCAATATCTAATCATTGAGGTAATATAGTGATACCCTTAGTAAATTCTTTGGATATAAAGGAGTGGGTAGATCTGGAATCAAATAAGACATTATCAGTTCTAAAGTGGATGTAAAGTGTACCTTTCACCATGTCATTATCATACCCCTCATCGGAATTAGTGATCGCATGATATATCCCATTGTATCTAGGCTTAAGATATTGTTGATGATGATCATAATCATTGACCTTCAGATTTTGGCATTGGTTAGTATAATGTCCATACTCCTTTCATTTAAAAAACTGGAGTGTAGGTGGTTCATTTTGTGATGATTTCTCTCTATTCACATCATTAGATAGCTTTTTTACATCACTTAGACATTAAATTTCCCAATAACTTTATTTTTCACACTTTAAACATTTTTAAGTTCCCTTAAGAAAATTTCCTCCATGTTTCCTTCCACACTTTGAGCATGAAGAAAGGATTGTCTTCTTCTCTCCATGGTTTTTAGAATTTTCTTTAAAGTCTATCTTCAATTTCTTGTCAAAACAATGAGATTGATGGGTAACTCCAATCTCTATCTCCACCTTGATGGCACATAGAAAATTTTCTTCATATCTACTAAAGTCCATTATGGATAATGACCTTAGGAGACTTGGTTTAAATCTACTAAATAATCAATCAACCTTACTTTCAGGTTAGATAATAATACCAGAATCATACCTCACAAGTCTTGTAAAATTTACCACATAGGTACCAAAAAATTCATCATCCTTCTACTTTAGATCAAGTAATTACTTCTCCATTTTCATGTTAAGAATATGAGGAAAGTACTTATTGGAAAATAATTTCTTAAACTCATCTCACTCCATGGATTCAATCTCTTCTAATTTCCACATGTTCTTGATAAGATCCCACCATTGATCTTATTCACCTTCCAAATAATAGATATCCAAAATAACATTTTTATGTTTTTAACACTATAGAACATAAAATATCTTTTCGTTTTTACTGAACCATTGCTCAGAAACTAGTGGATCAGCAGAACCACTATAGTAAGGTGAATTTTTCCTCATGACGGACTCGATAAAAAATTGCTCCCTCCTTTGATCATTCAGAATTTCATCATGATTAATAGCTTGAAAAGGTTTTGTGAGAATGGAAATGAGATTTTTGATTCAAGGTCCCATAACATTTGGTTTCTCAAGAGAAAAATCATTTCATTGTCCATTGTATTCAGTATTAACATGATTCTTTTGGGTTCCATCCATTGAATAAAATAAAAAATCATAGTGTGAACAACAACAATCAAAGTATAAAACAACATAATAATGAAAAATTATTTATAGGATGTCTAATTCAATACACATTATTTTCAATATATGACACCTTAGGTTTAACCTAGGTAATCTATGATCATTACTAAAACTTTAAGATGTTATCCTATACTAAAACTTATCCCCAGGATTCTCAATAAAGTTTTATCATCCTAGTCCATAAAGGTTAACTAAATATTACTCTCATACCAATCATAAAGACCCATACTTTTCATAAATAGATATCACATATTTTTAGATGAATATTAATTACATAACATAATGATCTACATCATAATTATATAATACTAGTGTCTGTAATGACACAGATTTTCACAAAGGTATAGATCGTTGTTCTTCCTCTTCAATTCCTTGATTTGGACCTTGTAATGTTACCTAATGGGGTCATAGAGATCACGAGGGTGTATGGGGATTGTTCAGATCCCAAAGCCCCGAAATTTAGAGAAATATACTGGGTTTCATGGTTATTAGAAACTGTGTCGCCCAACCTGCATGGTTTCTTCTAACTATGTGGGGTGTTTCAGAGGTGAGAAGGGGCCACATGGATGTTTTCAACCATGTGATCGAAGGCACATGCCCATGTGGGTGGTGATTTCATTTTTTACAATGTATTATGCATGTCATGCACATGGTTATCCAAACCGTGAACCTAACCCGTGTGGGGTCCCTTCTTAGGCAGTGGTTTGGCGTACAGTCGATGCACGATTTGGCTAACTATGCGACCAAACTGTGTGACCCTATCTTGAAGGGTGAAATTACCATTTTCCCTTAATGAATTAAAATACATAACCCTCTCTTTTACCCTCTCATTTATAGAATACCACACATCCTCCCTCTCTCGTAATCTCTTCCTCCTCATAATCTAGGGATTTCTATTGCTTCCTCATCCAAACTCTAAGTGGATCGTCATCAGATGTGTTAGAAAGATTAAGTTGAGATCTTGAATCCTCTCACTTCTATTTCTAGTTGATCTTCTCCTCTACTATGCTATTTAGGTGCAACCTCAATTTCCCCATTTTCAGTTCATTTGATGATTCCTCTGATATCTCTCATTATAGATTGATTAAGAGGCTGACACTAGATGAGGAGAGTGGTACGAACCTAAGGTAGGTGGTCTAGCTTCTTTCCTTAAGTTTCATTACTTTTTATATTGTGAACCATTGTAGATCGTGATAAAGTTTTCTTAAGACACCTCCAAAATGCTTAATTAATTAAATTAAATGGATTTCTTTGCTCTATGTGACCTTAACTAGCAGTGAATTAACCTATTTGTTTATTTCCTTGTCTTGATCCACCCCAATGGGTTTACATTCCATCAAGAACCATAAATCCCCTCTCCTTAAAGTGATAAACCACCCTTGTGGGATGTGTGGTCTTATAATAAATATTTTCAAGTATGAATTTAATTTATTAGGTTAGTAGGACATGGGTTATGCTCCTACACCACATGTCATAAATTAAATTGCTTGATTAAGTGATTTGGAAAACTTGTTAATTATGTTATAAATGTTGTCTTGATAAATGATATGACCTTGATAGACAACTCATATCCATACCTCATGTCAAGGGAGATATAATGGTCACGACTTAAGGACACCTTGGATGGGCTCATCATGCCTTATAGTTAGTTTTGTTAATGAATTATAAATTCGTCGGGGGTGATACTAGCTAGGCCTAGTATGGGATCATCATGTGTTTTCCTATACCTATATATGAGTGATACCAGTTCCCTAGTGGAGACCCCATGGATGGGATTAGTGGATATATGGTTATATTATTCCACGAGAGAGACTCGAATCCCTACATGAGATACTAGGGAAGAACTTGGAGGATTTTTCTTATTTTTTTCACACTATGCTAGGAGTGACACTTGGGATATCATTCATAGGTCTCCTTGGATAGAATCCCATAGTATTGTACACATGCACACACACACACACACACACACACACACACACACACACACACACACACACACACATATATATATATATATACAGTTCCTCTGTAGTGATACTTGGGATCCCTTCCAGATCACCTTGGAAGGGCTCAGGGTGCATCTGATTAAAATTATAAAGATGTATTTTCATTAAAGAATAATATTGTGTAACTAGATTTTCCTATGACACATCCACCAAGAATGATCATATGCTTGGGGACGGTCTTCCATTGATGTTTCAGTTATTATGATCTCATTCACTATATTCCTTATATGTATAGGTTACCTTGGTTAAAACACTTCTAGATTAGGATAAAGCAGGTGGAGTCAGATAGGTGTTCCAAGTGGAGCCCAGTCCGGTGTACTTATTATTTTCTACCTTGAATTTATTATTATTATTGGCACACTGCTTGTTTTATATGCACAAACTAGATTGATCTGGACACCATTGGTAGTTGCCTACTAATTATATCCCACACCCTTATTGGGTCACCCTTGGTACCCAAGAAAACATCATGATTATAGGTTTAAATAAAGAGAAGTGGCTATCTTTTTATGCTTGATCACCAGCACTAGGATAAAGTACGGGAGAAGACAATTGATCCTATTCTTGTGATTCTAGTAGTAGATGTTTTTGGCCTTTTTGTATTTTTGTTAGCATATAGTATATGAATGTATCCCATGTTCCATGTGTACTCACTTTTGTATAGACATGTAATTATCATCATCATCATTTATATCTATTGTTTATTCAGCTTCCAACTATTATTTAATTCTCTTGTATGGTTTCTCATTATTATTTATACTTCTTAACACTATTATAAATAATTGTGTTAAACTCTGATCAATGAGGGAATAGTCTTCCCATGGACACACCCTAGACCATCACTACTAGTCAAAAGCATCTAGTATATAGGGAGGCATACTTGAGGTCATGTGGTCAACCATCTCGGGGCACCACTAAGTGGATTCTGGGGCGGGACGCTACAAAGTGGTATCAGAGCGCCTTTTTCCTTTTTTTATTACTATTTTGGGATTAGACAGGAGACTAGTATGAAATAGAATTTGGTAATGATCTTGTGCCCAGGAGTAGCTAACCCATGTATAGGGGAAAGCCAAATTACCTAAGATGGGTAAATACTATTATTGGTTGCGCTTACTGCAGTTTCACGGATTTCACCATTGGGTGACGCGCTTGTTTTATGCCATTATTATTGTTGATATTATTATGATGGGATTAATTCTACCCTATCCTAATTATATGAGGGCATATAAAATTCATGCATCATACTAGGCAACCTAGGACTTAAATGGAATGCATTATGCCATGCCATATCTATTTTTCTGCATGCATTTCCAGTATTGCATGTGCTCATTATGGTGGCTTATCTATTATGCCTTATAGTGTTCTATTTTTTCTTATAGGAATGACATAATTGGATCAATTAAAGTTCCCAAATCAATCTAAATAGTTTTTTCCTACATATATTGATGATGATTCCTTAATTAATCCAATTATGCCACATTAGTTGATTTGATGGGTGAATACCAATGGAAATTTAAGAGTTGGGTGCTTTTATAAATTGGGAATGGTAGTCATATAATAAAATCACTATGCATGTCCTATTACATCCTGATATTGGATGTATAGGTTAGGTCACAATTACTTAACGTGCCAATTTTAGTTCATTAAGAGTATGGTCCATTATAAATTTGGAATTGGTAATGAAATTAACTAGACTGAGATAAAAATATCTAAATAAATTAGAACGAATTTAAATAAGTTAAAGTTTTAAAATGGAAAGTTTCCCACTATATGGGGATACCAAATGAAAATTAAAGTATTTTTTCCTCTATACCTTGCATTTGACACTCCATATATCAAAACCTCTATTGTGTTATATAAGACCTTGAACCTAACCTGAACTTAGTAGTGGTCAATAGGTTGTGCCTCTTGTGATCCTTTTTTGACTCTTTCTTATCACCCATACCTATCTTTTATAGTAAGAAGATAGGTGTGACTCACTTATGGTAGGTTTTTGTACCTATCCCTTCTTATTATCACTTTTCATATCTACTGTTAAATCTTATCTAAGATGTGTGTTTGGAAATTGTAGACCTATGTTTCCTTAACATCCTCATTCTGTATGGAAAGAAAGTGGTGAATATCATGCCTCAAAGGCGGTGGTCCCTGATCCACTTTTTATTCCTCCTATAGTGCCACTTAACACACAACATGTTGATCTTCCACTAGGCGTCGATGCTTAGTTCAGAGATAGTTTCTTTTGTTTCATGCAGTTTGTACAAGGTGCTCCCTAACCTGACCCTATTGTGGAAAAGTTGACCCGTGAATTCCAGAAATAACATCCTCCCACCTTCTCGAGGGATAGAATAACTCAGGATATTGAGTCATTTCTAGAGGTCATGTTTTATATCTTCAAGCATATAGAGACGCCTCTAGAGAAGAGGGTCAATTTCACCACCTATATGTTACGTGACTCTACCAAGCATTGGTGGTATATCCTCACTCAGGCTAGTTGATATCAGGGTATGGTATGGGTGGACTTCCAGATAGCATTTTTTGACTACTTATTTCCTTATACACTGATAAAATACCATGCATGAGAGGTTATATACCTACAGTAAGGTGACATTTCGGTGATGGAGTATTCAAATCACTTCACCAAATTACAGTGTTTTGCACTGACCTTGATTGGTGACGAGCAGATGACTATGAGACAATTTGAGGATGAGCTTGCATATGCCATCTGATCATAGGTTAATGTATTCTAGATGACCATTATTTATAAGATAGTGAAACAAACCCTCATCACTGAGTGGAACCTGAGGGAATCCATCAATGTGATCCAAGGCGGTTCAGCTTCGAGGTAGGGAAGTGGTTTATCCAGTGGCAAGAAACATCATTTTGAGGGTGTACATGGGGGTAGTACTATCCAAGTGGAATGCATCTAAAACTATGTGGTGTGTCACCAGTGTGGTAGATCAGGTCATAAGAAGCCTTGGTATACAAGGAACCCAATCGAGTGTTAGGATTGAGATAGGATGGGTCACCTCTAGTGTTTCTACCAATCTTTTCCTCAAGTGCCCAGTGAAAGGGGTTCTGTTCTGGCACTGCTTTTAGGTATAGGAACAAAAACTCCATGTCAGGATGGGATTTGGTCTTTTTCCAACCAATCAAGTTGAGGAGGTGGTCGAGGCTGAGGTAGTTAGACCTTAGAGGCTCAACACCAGCAGAGTGGACCTGTTCAGAGTATTCAAGTTGCATATCAGGGTCACAGTTTGGGCCATATTTATGTAGTACATCCTACAACTAAGGAGAAGAGTCTAGGGACATTTACTATACAAGGTACTATTCTGGTATCCTCTACTTTAGTTTCTACCCTATTTGATACAAGTTCATCGCACTCTTTTATATCTACTACAATTATGGGGATTTTAGTCCTAGATATTGATTACTTCAGTGGAGTTACGAATCTAGACATATCGTTAGGGGTTAGAACAAAGAATTTATGCTAGTGCTAGGGGTTCCCCTTGAGGTAGGTGGGTAAATTTTCTTATAGAATTTCTTTTTCCTTGATATGATTGGCTTAAAAATCATTCTTGGTATGGAATGGATGGTACCTTACCATGACCATGTGGACTACTATCACCGGTGGGTTTCATTTACATCACTCGAGGGTAGAACATATGTTCATAAGGATGAATGGGATATCTAGGCTATCTGGGATATACTCGAGCATACTGGGCTGGGTAAGGTGATAGCTCATATGGTGAGTCTCTTTATGAGTGATCAAGGAATGTAGCTTGTGGAATTCCATCCTATTGTGGATCATTTCAAGGATGAATTCTATGATAACTCCTCCATATTACCTCATAATAGAGAGGTCTATTTCACTATTGAGCTAGTCCCAGGTGTAGCACCAGTGTCCATTCCTCCCTATAGGATGGCACCTATAGAGCTCCAAGAAATTAAGAAGTAGTTGTAAGATTTAGAGGCAAAAGGTTTTTTATGAATGAGCACTTATCCTTGGGGTTAATTGGACCTTTTTTTCAAAAAGGAGAATGATACCCTCAAGTTGTGCATAGATTACCGTCATTTGAACCAACTCACAAAAAATAACTTGTATTCATTGCCTTGTATAGAAGACCTCTTCAACTAGCTCTGAAGGGAGAAAATTTTCTCCAAGATTGACTTGAGTTTGAGATACCATCAGGTGAATGTGAGGAAATTAGACATACCACATATAGTAATTCAGAGCAGGTACAACTTGTTCGAGTATCTGGTTATGTTGTGCAGCCTTAAAAATTCACCAGAAGTCTTTATGGATCTGATGAATTGGGTTTTCACCCATAAATAGACTCATTTGTGGTAATCTTTATGGAAGAAATGTTAGTGTATTCTCTCACTAGACACGATCATGACAACCATCTTGAGATCGTGTTTAATACACTAAGAGAGCACCATCTTTATTTAAAGATCATTAAATTCCACTTTTAGAACAAAAAGGTTCACTTCTTTGGTCATATCATTTCAAAGGAAGGTGTATTTATTAACCTAGAGAAGTTAAGCATCATGGTTTGATTAGAAAATCCCAAGAACGTGTTTGATATATGCAGTTTATTGGGACTGAATAGCTATTACAGGCAATTAATCTAGTATTTCTCACATCTAGAAGCACCTCTTACAGGCTTGATGAAGAAGGGTGTGAAATTCATCTGTAAATAATCTTGTCAGATAACCTTTTATGAGTTGAAAGGAAGACTAAATTTAGCACTGATCCTGATTCTTTTAGAGTGGGTAAGTGGCTATACTATTTATTGTGATGCTTCGGGGATTGATCTAGGAGCAGTTATGATGTAAGTTGATTGGGTTGTAGTGTATGGGTCCTGCCAGCTGATACCTCATGAGCATAATTACCCTACACATGACCTCAAGATAGCAGTCATGTTTTATGTTATATGATTTTGTAGGCACTATCTATTAGGTAGTGGTGCAACAAATAGGTGTGGATAGGGAAGATATATCTCTGGTGGTGGATATGTTAGGGAAGGAGCATCAATAGGTGGCGGCTTATCACAAGCTTTATTTGGTGGCTCGCTTTGTTCGTAGTAAGCTAGCGCTCATCTTGTTTAAAAGTTGTGTGGGTTCTTGGGGCCTTAAGTGTCATGTGGATGTATCTGAGATATCTAGAGTGGACTTCTGCATATATATGTTCTCAAGGGAAGATTTTTTGGTGGATTGGGTGCATGTTGATCATAGGTGCAGAGCATGGAGGTTCTCTCTTTCCTGGTGGTCTTGGGACTGTCACTACGGTAGGGAGTCTTCTTAGAAGGTGGTTTGGATGAGTTTTTTGGGGCTTCCTCTGCCTTTCCATAATACTTTGATTCTTAAGTCGTTGGGTTATTCCTTGGGATCGTTTCTTTCTTTGTATGTAGAGACCAGATGTCTCCAGGCGGCAGTTAATCCTTGTATCTATGTGGATATGTATCTGTTGGTAGAACGACCATCGTGTGTTCTTATCAAATAGGATAATGGATTCAATTGGTAGCAAATAATTTTCTACAAAGATCCGGATAGGTTCTGTGGATTCTGTGGATTTCATGGGCATGCAGTGGTTGTGTGCAGTCATAAGTTAGTGGTGGAGAGAGCATCGATGGGACCTTCTCATGTTGATCTAGTTAGGGATACTTTGTGCTTGAGGGAGTTGACTCCATATTTTGGGGCGGTGAAGGAGGTTACCATTGGAAGGGTACTTTCAAATTTAAATTTTTCATGTAGGACCCATGTTCCAGATGTGGCTTCAGTGGTGTAGAAGGACGTGATTTCAAAGGATTCTCTAATGGTTTCTGTGTGTCTGAGCAGATCAGTGTTGTGCGCAGACGCTTTTTTGGAAAGCCTGCATTCTTTGTAGATGGGTTCCTCTAGGGGCTTTTAGACCTTGGCACTAGTGGTCTCCCTGGTGAGGGACTTCCCAATCTCTTGGAATCCCTATGGCCTTCTCTCTAGCTTGTTCCAGTGAATTCCCAGATGAGGGGAGCCTTGTTAGAGGATACGATGGGGAAACTCAAGGTGGTGCGTGACTCTACCCATCAAATCCTCCTGGTCTCTTTATTGCATGGTGAGCCGAATGAGTGTCTTTTTCATTTTCCTCCTTCGTCTAGTGGCTTGTATCTATCATAGGTTTAGGATGGTTCAAGCAGGAGGACCATTCTTACACCAAAACGGGACTTCTCCCTTGAAGGGTCGATAAGTCCTATCACTCGATCAAAGTCGAAGGAGTCAGGTGCCATCTCATTTGTTTCCCTGCCTAATGGATCTGGTTAAAAAGACCAGAGGTGCTTGTGATTATGGTATCGCTCCTCATATAGAATTCCCAGGGTCTCAGGGTGCAGGCGAAGTGTGCCTTTGTGGAAAATGAGATCCTCAAACATAGGACCTCTCTCATGGCCATCCTCAAGCCCAATAAAAATCCATATAAACTTCCCATTAAGGCATCGAAAATAGTATATTCTAAGTTTTTTCATGGGAATCTGCAGAACACTCATATATGGGTTTGTTGGAGGAACAATATTGTGGTGGAGTTGGTTGGGATATCATCACAGTGTATAGATCTCAAAGTTTCTGGTAATGTTCGGGTGATAATTATTAGTATTGTGTATGCGATTACTAATGTGCAGGAGAGAATGCTTTTATGGAAACATCTGGAGTCTATACAAACAAATGGTCTACCATGGTTTGTAGGGGGTGATTTCAATGTGATAGAGGACTTCTCAAAAAATAAGGGTGGTTCGGAATCTAGCTCGGAGGGTATGTATGATTTTTAGAATTTCATGACTAAGGCAAGACTATTTGACCTGGGGTTTGTGGGTTCTAAGTATACTTGGTGCAATAATAGAAAGGGAAATAGCAAGGTATGGAGTCAACTTGATCGGTGCCTTTTCAATATCCAGGGGTTGGATTTATTCTCTAGGACGATGGTGACTCACATCCCTTAGGCACTCTTGGATCATGCTACACTATTGTTGGACGTCAAACGGGAGGAGTCGTGTAGGCGAGCATTTTACTGTAACATTAACTGGAACCAAGAGGAAAGATTCAGGGACATGATTGAATGATCGTGGTCCAGGGAGGGGGCTGGGAGGTCCTGGAGTGGTCTATAATGCTGGTTGAAGTGCCTTAAAAATGATATATAGAACTAGATGGAGAATAGGAATGTGGACAATTTTTGAGTGGAAAGTCTACAAGCTGATATTAATAGTTTGGAGGAGGGTCTTTTGGATGTGTGGGTTGATAATGATTTCATCCTGCTTTGTGATAAGCACACACTTTTGGTGGATAAGTTTTTAGAGGTTGAGAGAGACCTTAAACAATGGTCTCAGGTTAAGTGGATTAAGGAAGGGGATCGAAATAGTGCTTTCTTTCACGCATGTTTGAAGGAGAATATTTTCATGAAAATCAACCTAAATATGGGTAATGGTGCCTTCACATCAGATGTGGAGGTGGCCGGTCAGTTGGTGTTGGAGCATTTTAAAAGTCTGCTAGTAGAGGAGGTGCCTATGAGGAGTATGGGAAACCAGGGATCTTGCACTGAGGAGGAATTTATGGGTTGATTATCTCTACTGCTTAATTATGTGGACAATATGAATCTTTCTGCATTACCTGCA
This sequence comes from Viscum album, assembly GCA_963277665.1. Classification (NCBI taxonomy): domain Eukaryota; kingdom Viridiplantae; phylum Streptophyta; class Magnoliopsida; order Santalales; family Viscaceae; genus Viscum; species Viscum album. The sequence continues at coordinate 218,814,613 of OY728147.1, forward strand.
GAGGAGGAAGTTAAGGAGACAATTTTCAGCATCCCTTGGGATAGTGCTCCTGGTCTGGATGGATTTTCAGGGGTATTCTATGTTGCATCTTTGGTGGTGGTCGGTCCTCAGGTGGTGGAAGTGGTTCGGGATTATTTCAGTGGGGGTTTGTTAACTAGATTTGTTTATGCTTCTCGCATTGTTCTTATTCCAAAGGTTAGGGACCCAACCAACATTGGACAATATAGAACCATTTTTCTCTGCAATGTGTCCTATAAGATTTTTTCTTCTATGATTTCAACCAGGCTGAGCAGAGTTCTTCCATGGATGGTATCAAGGGTGCAGCATGGATTCATTAGAGGATGTAGTATACAGGGGGTGGTTGGTATTGTAATTGAATTGGTGAGTGATATCAACAGGAGGTCTGTGGGTTCAAATGTTATTCTACAGGTGGATATGGACAAATCATATGATCGAATGGAGTGGAACATCCTTATTAAAGCGATGAGGAGGTGAGGGTTTCACGAGTGGTTCTATGATATTTGCTTCAAGTGTTTCTTGTCTTCTTGGATTTCTGTTTCGATCATGGGAAAATGATTTGGTTTCTTCAAGCCGGTCCACGGGGTTTGGTAGGGGGATCCCCTTTCCCCAATCCAGTTTGTTTTGGCTCAAGAACTCCTTTCTCACAATCTCTACAAAGGCATGGAGTAGGGAAATCTAGCTTCTTATCATGGTAGATGTGTAATGTTAAGCATATCACACTTAATGTTTTCTGACGACATTTTAATTTTCACTAATGGGAGACGTTGATCCTTGTTGAATCTCATGAAGATTTTGAGAACATATGGGAGGTTGAGCGGGCAATTTATCAATGCTTTTAAAAGATTTTTATTCATCTCCAATAAGTGTTTTCAGTGTCGTTGTAGGATCATTATGGATATTTTTGGCTTCCAGCAAAGATAGATGTCGATTCTCTACTTGGGGGTGCCTCTTTCTTTTGGTTGCATCAGAAAAAATCATTTCGAGGACATCATTTCTCAGCTATTGGGAAGGATTCAGAACTGGAAGAGTAAATTTCTTTCCTTTGGTGGGAGGTTGGCGTTGGTTAATAGTGTGTTTTCATCTATACCTATGCATGTGTTTTCGGTGATTTATCTACCCAAAGGGGTTGTTAAGTGAATAGAGAACATTCTGAATTCATTTGTGTGGGATGCCAATCAGTTGGGACGAGCTCACTGGGCCTCTTTGGATCGCATGGCCAGAACGATGGAAGAGGGGGGAGTGGGTCTATGTGATGTTAAGGGATCCATGTAAAGCATTCAAGGCATGCTGTCTTGGGAGATTATCGTGGGTGAGTCGTTGTGGGATGTGTTTTTTATGGAAAGATATGGAGATCAATGGGGGGCATCGGCTACTGGGTCTCAGTTCACACGGCTGGCTCGGTGTATGGTGTCTCATATTGAATCTATTTTGGACTCAGCCAAGTGGATTATCAACAAGGGGGATTTAAGTTTCTGGAAGGTCAATTGGGTGGGGGAGAAGCTGGAGTTTCATGGTTTTCCTCATCTGGACATTTTTTATAAGGAGGTATTCCTTCAACCTAATTTGTTTCTTTCTTTTCTCAATTATGAACAGAGGAGGATTCAAGAAGTCATCATCTTTAATGAGGACCTAGATAAATGTTGCTTCACATGGTCATCTTCGAGAAGGTTCTGCTCTAAGGAATATAGGAGAATGGTGAACTCGGAAGGTCTGCAGAAGTCAGAATCTATCAAGGTGTGGTGTAAGGAGATCCCTTCCAAGATGAATTTTATTATATGGTGGATTAGAAATAAATCTATGCCTATATATGAGAACATGCAATGGATAGGGATTGCTTTGGCATCTCGGTGTTTTTGCTGTGAGCAGCCACAATATGAGTCAACTGTCCACCTTTTCTTTCGAAGCAGCTGGGCACATTACTTATGGTTGCTTTTCTCTCCACAACCCTGCCTCACGGTTGAACAGTTGTCCGTGCATAGGATCATTGATACTTGGTTTCATGGAGTTGAAGGTTGGCCTAGAGGTTTCAAGGTTCGGGTGATCATTCTTTCATCAGTCTATTGGGTCATCTGGGAGGCTTGTAATTAGGCTAAAGGTGGTAATAGGTGGTCGCCCTTGCTATTGCAGGTACAGTTGAGGGCATTAATATAGGAGCTGGGTTCGTTATTTATGGGGAATTAGTTTATAGCTCCATTGTGTGGTCTTTCACATCGTCCAGGTAGTCTCATAAGGAAGGAGGTTATGTGGATTAGGTGGATACTTTCTTTACAGGGTTAGAAGTTGAATGTGGATGGATCCTGTATGGGGGGACTAATGAGAGGAGGAGGGGTGCTTCAGGACCAACGGGGTTTGTTTTTATTCAAGTTCAGTGTGTTCTATGGCATGGGGTCTTATTTAGGGGCAAAGTTGCAGGACCTTGTTACTGGCATGGAGATTTTTAGGGAGCATGGTATCCAGGTGGAGGAGATTGGGTCTGATTTGGACATTCTAGTGTCTTCTATTCAGAAATGGCAAGAAGATCCTTGGAACTTGATTTATCTGCTTTGGAGGTGAATCACAGAGTTCAAACTTGGATAGAACCTTCGCCATATTTGGAGGGAGTGTAATTTTTTAGATGACTCTCTTTCTCGTTTGGGGAATCCTGTTGATACTATTGTAATTTATGATAGCTTAGTTTCCCTCCATATGGAGTGTAGGACGGTGATCCAAGGGGATGCACTGGGCCTACACCACCTTTGTCCTCCTTGATGAGTTTTCTCGATGTACCCCTTTACAATTTTAATAAAAAGTTAAAGTTAAAGTAAATTATACACTTGGTAAGGGAAATGTCATGGTTTATGCCTTAAGATAAAATACTTAGACCCCAGTCCATCTAGGAGGCCATTAGTGAGTGTAATTTGATGGATTTGTTTACTAAGATACACCTAGAGGTTTAAGAATAGCATGAGAAACCTATTTTAGTAGCTGTAGTGGTGCCATCCTCCCTTCTAGAGTGGGTACACATGATATAGATCTTAGATTCCAAGGGGCTTGTCCTGAGGGATAGCATCTCAGATGAGAACCCACCTCCTAGTTGGGTTGTTAATGATAATGAGGTCCTACTCTTCCTTGGGCATGTATGGGTACCTTCAGATATGCGGGAAGATTTGATGTGGGAATCACATGCCTCTGTTTAGCTAGTTCAGCCTGGGATTACCAAGATGTATTGAGATGTACGTCATCAATATTGGTGTTCATGTATAAAGAGGCATATTACAAGTTTTATCACTCAGTGCTCCACCTGTAAGTAGGTGAAGGTTGTTCATCAGTGACCTGTTAGGATCCTACAACCAATATACATTCTTGAGTGTAAATGGAATGATGTCACTATGGATTTTGTGATAAGATTATTGAGATCCCCTCAAGGTAGTGATGTTGTATGGGTGATCATCAATAGGTTGACTAGTGTTACACACTTCCTACTAATCCAAGAAACCTTTTTAGTTGATGAGATTGGTAGGCTATATATCCAGGAGATCGTGTACCTTCATGGTGTTCCTTATTCTATCATATCAAACTGAGATTCCCAGTTTACATCATGATTTTTTTAGGGGTGGTAGAAGGCATTGGGTTCATAGGTGATCTTGAGTACAACTTATCACCCTCAAACTAATTAATATTATGAGAGGATGATACAAGTGTTAGAGTACATGCTATGGGCATGCATCCTTGATTTTGGAGGTTCATGGGAAAACCAAATACCTCTTGTGGGGTTTTCTTATAATAACAACCTTCAATAAACAATTCAGATGGATCCATATAAGGCCCTTTATGGTAGGTGATTCTATTCACCTCTATGCTGGCTAGAGGTAGGTGAGGCAACACTAATGGGTCCTCATCTCATTTAGGAGACTTCAAAGCAAGTACAGTTGATTTGGAAGTGTATGGATACAACTTAATCTAGGTAGAAGACTTATATCGATCATTGTTGTCGACCTCTATAGTTTTAGGTGGGATATCAGGTATTTATGTGAGTTTATCCTAAATTGGGTCATAGACGGATATAGATACAGTTCAATCTATGACCCCATTATGTCGGGCCTTTTGAGATAGTGGAGAGAGTCAGGCCGGTAGCCTATCGGTTGTAGTTACCTCAAAGGTATTATTCCATGTACGGTGTCTTCCAAATATAGTAGCTTCACCAGTATCATGTTGACCTATCTCATTCATTTGACCCTGAGGATATTTATTTGGAGGCTGATTCATCCTTTGAGGAGCATCTAACACATATCGTTGATTGAAGCACGAAATCTCTCTGAGGTAGGTTTGTTCTATTGGTTTGGGTGATGTGGTAGAATGGTTTTACAGAAGATGAGAACTGGGGGTAGGAGGTCAATGTACATGTGTAGTGGTTGAAACTTTTCTCATATGATACCTCTTTACCCTCAAAAGGCTAAATCAATAATGAGTTACTTTAAGGAGGGGAGGTTGTAACGACCCGGTTTTTCATGAAGTTACGAATCATTATTCTTCAACTTAAATTCCTTAGTTTAGCCCTTGTAATTTTACCTAATGGATTCATGGAGATTAAGAGGGTTTTGGGGGCTTGTTAAGAGCCTAGAGACCTGAAATTTGGAGAAACATGCTGGGTTTCAGGGTTATTATAAACTGTGCATCCCAGCTCGCATGGTTTCTTTAAACCGTGTGGGGCATTTTGGAGGTGAACATGGGGCTGCATGGTTTTCTACAACCATAAAATCCAAGACACACGCTCATGTGGGTGGTGTTTTAATTTTTGACAGTGGCTTCCACATGACTTGCACATGGTTAAACAAATTGTGCACCTAGCCCATGCAGGTTCACTCCTTAGGTAGTGGTGTGGCGCATGGTTGGCACACGGTTTGGCCAACCATACATCCAAACCATGTGATGCTATCTTAAAGGGTGAAATTAAATTTTTCCCTTAATTAATTAAAATCCTTCACCCTCTCTTTTCCCCTCTCATTTCCACCAGACCACACCTCCTCCCTCTCCCATGAGATCTTCCTATAATCTAAGGATTTTTATTGCTTCCTCATCCAAACTCCAAATAGATCTCCATCAGATGAATTTGAATGATTAAAGTGAGCTCTTAAATCCTCTTCCTTCTATTTATAGTTACTCTTATCCTCTCTTGGTCTATTTATGTGTGACCTTGTTTGCCTCATTTTTAGGTAATTTGATGATTTCTTTGATATCTCTCGTTCTATCTCGATTCAGAGTTTGACACTGGATGAGAAGAGCACTACAAACCTAAGGTAGGTAGTCTATATTTTTTCCCTAAGTTTCATCACTTTTTATATTTTGTGTCATCATGTTGTGCATTTTAATTTTCTAGAGACACCTCAAAAATGCTTAATTAATTAAATTAAATGGTTTTCTTTGCTCTATGCAACCCCAACTAGCAGTGAATCAACCTCTTGGTTGATCGTCATATCTTAATCCACCCCAATGGGTGTGACTTCCATAAAGAACCATAAATACCATTTCCTTAAAGTGATAAACCACCCTTGAAGTATGTGTGATCTTATAATAAATATTTTAATGTATTAATTGAATTTATTAGGTTGGTAGGACATGGGTTAGGCCCTTACACCTTAGTCCATAAATTTAATTGCTTGATTAAGTGATTTGGCCAACTTCTTAATTATGCTATAAATGTTTTCTTTCTAAATGGTATGAACTTGATATCCAAATAATATCCTTACCTCATTTTGAGGGTGATAAAAGGGTCCCAACTTAAGGACACCTTGTATGGGATCATCGTGCCTTATAGTTAGTTTTGTTAATGAATTGTAAATATGTCAGGGGCGATACTAGCTATGATTGGGACGGGCTCACCAAGTGTTTTCCTTTATCTCCAGACAAGTGATACCAGTTCCCTATGGGGGACCTTGTGGATGGGATTGATGGTGATATGGTTTTACCATGCCATAATAGAGACTCAAACCCCTACGTGAGATACCAGGGATGAACTGGAGGTTTGTTCTTGTTGTTTTCACACCATTTCAGGAGTGATAATTGGGATCTCATTCATGGGTCACCTTGGATGGACTCCCATGACATTGGATATACATACATATATATACAGTTCCTATAGAGTGATACTTGGGATCCATTCTTAATCACCTTATAGGGGTTTAGGGTGAATCTTCTTAAAATTTTAAAGATGAATTTTCATTAAAGAATAAGATTATGTAACTGGATTTTCTTGGGACACATTCACCAAGAAAAATCACATTCTTGGGGATGGTCCACCATTGATGTTTAATTTATTATGATCCCATTCAATATATTCCTTACATGTGCAAGTTATCATGGTTCAGACACTTACAACTTAGGCCGAAGCAGGTAGAGTCATATGGGTGTTCCAAGTGGAACCTAATCCGATGTACTTACTTATTATTGTATGCCTTTCATTTATTATTATTATTGGAATACTGGAAATTTTGTATGCATGAACTAGATTGATTTAGACACCATTGTTGGTGGCCTACCAAGTATATCTCACGCCCTACTTGTGCCACCCTTGGTACCCAAATAAACTTCATGATTACAGTTTTAGATAAAGGGAAACGGCCAGCTTCTGATGCTTGATCACCAACGCTAGGATAGAGTATGGGAGAAGAGTACCGAGCCTATACTCATGATACTAGTAGTAGATATTTTTTTCCTTTTGTATTTTTTTAGAATGTATTATATGCTAGTATCCCATGTTCTTCATGTAATCATTTTGTATAGACTTATCGTCATCATCGTTATTTGTATCTATTGTTTATTCATTTTTTACCTATTGTTTAATTATCTTGTATGGTTTCTTCTTACTATTTATGTTGATTTTCATTATTATAAATCATTATGTTGAACTATAATCAATGAGAGAATATTCTTACCACGAACACACCCTAGTCCATCACTGCTAGTCAGCAGCCTCTGGTGCACAGGGAGGCAAGGTTGAGGTCATGTGGCTGACTATATCGAGGCACCGCTAAGTGGATTCTGAGGTAGGATGATACGGTATCTTTGGAAACTTGGACACATAGACAAATGGTTTATAAGAGTTTCCAATTAATTCCTTAATAACCATAACCCTTCTTATATATATCATTCCTAAAACCTTTTTTCATAACCTAGGGGGAGAAAACATGAGAAAGGATGATATCATATTCTTAGTAAGGGTAACCAAGGTAGATATCAATGATAAAATAAGAATAACATGAGAATAAGGGTATGATAACATGAACTTAACATTTTAAATCCATGCCCTTCATATCATAGATCAAAATCTTGAGTCATGACCTAAATCTTGGTAGTTCATAAGACATTAATTGTAAAAGAAGAAAATAGAATGATCCCTGAGAGCATAAAATTGGTGTAAGACATGGAACTATGGAAAAACCATAGAAAATAAATTAATTGGTATTCAAGGATCATTTCTAAGACTATCATAGTGGATTGGTTTTACTCTTTATTCCATCATAGTTTTCAGGGTTCACTCCCAAGAATATCATAGTGGACAAAATACCTTATTGAACTAGGTTCACTCCCCATTTTAGTTCTATTTATAACATGAGATATCAATAATTACCCAATTCATTAGACGAATATATAATTCTGGGACCACCAATCCTTGGTTATAATGTAACCACCTTCCTTGGCTATAACATAACCACTATCCTTGGTTATAACCTAACCATCATCTTTAGTTTATAATGTAACCACTCATCGAAAAATTAAAAACACACATATGTATGCCACAAGATCATAAAACATTTATCATATCATCACATCATAGCCCATGAAAAGACAAAAGGTTTCAGAAATATTTCCTCAATTTACCATAGCATAACCCATGGAAAATAAATGGGTTTCATAAACATATAATCAACATAAACATTATCCGTCTAGATAAAAAGTTAGAATGGTATTATTGAAGCATAATTAACATTAAATGATGTTATAACATATGAAAATTCTTTTAAAATGTCACTAAAATATTTCTTGAGAAAAATAACCTTTCCACTTTGAAAATCACTTTTAAAATAAAAATATTACTGAAATATTATGGAAAAAAATCTTTGAAAAAAAACATTAAAAACTTGTAAAGGAAAATTTAAAACTTTTAGTGGTCATGATAATGATAAATTCCATTTATTCCATTTAAGTTAAAAGAAAACATACCTTTCACATTTATGGTAAAAAGTAAAACAGTACATTTTTTGAAAAAAGCCAAGAATATTCCTTTTAAACCATTTTTTAAAAAGTCAAAAATGGGTAAAAATGACTTTAAAAATCATATGATAATAGTAAAAACATTATTTAAAACAATTTTAGAAAACAGGGATATGAAAGAAAAGGGTTTTTTGATTCAAGAGAGAAATAAAATTGATTTTCCCTAAAAACACATTTTTGGTCTCTTGAGTACATAAGGTGAGGAAAATGAAATAATAACATGTATTCTCAAGAAATAAATATAGGATAAGAAAATTCATGAGTTTATTAAGAGTTAGATCATAATATTTTATTATCGAAAACTTAATCATAAACAATCCCGATAAATAATGATATTGTAATATAAAACCCCTTCCACTTTGGTAAATTTTGAATCATAATCCCCATGAAATAAATAAATAAATATGGATATTTATATCCCATAATTTTTATGAGAATAATCATAAAATAAATGTATGGGTAGTATATATAACACACAAAAGAAATAAGCGGTGAATATGGAATGTGTCTCATAGAAATAAAAGTGAAATGTAAATCTCTTACTTTAACGGTATGTGTCCTCTTGGTCCATTCCTTTGCTAGTTTTGGGTTTTGTAGGTGTTTTAGGGGAGTATTTAGGAGGTTTTGTGGTACTCAAAAAAGTCCTGGAGCGATATCGGAAGTGTTTTCTATTAAAAAGTTAAAAGCAGGATGGATACACATCGTGTAAAGTTTACATGACATGAAAGTAAGGTTCATGGATTGTAAAGGATGGTTCACGGTGTGTTGAATGAAGTGTAATAAATTCAGGATTTAATGGATGTGGTGACTCATTTTTCAGATAAAGGATGAAATTTTAAGAAAACCCAAGATTTACATGCCATGTAAATGTTACAGAATGTGTAACCGATGGGACCCAGGTTATATTATAAACATTAGGCTGATTTTTTTCTCATTTTTTCACCTTCCTTATCTATTGTTTTGGATGAACCCTAGGAACCCCGAGGAGACCTTCCACCCCACATTCCTCCCATTTAGATCTATTTGTTATGGTGGATGCCTTTTGGTGATCCATGGTGAGTTCTTATCCCTTTCTTAATGGTTTCCTTTCATTCTTCTCTTGGTGATCCACTACAGAAATATTTATTTGGTTTGGGGGGAGTTATGGGTTACATTTTGACCACCCTTTGGTGAAATGTAGGCTTATCTATGAGTTCCTTATGTGGTGGTGGTTTATGGGTAGTTTCTTCTTTTCCCTATGGTGCACAATGAGATTAGAAAGCTTCTTTGGGGTATGGAATCCTCATTATCACTCTTTTACATGATATATGTGAGATCTAAATGATTTTTCTTACCTTTGGGTGGATATTAAGGGTCTTTATAATCATATAATTAATTGTCATGTCTAAAAATTGATGGGTATGGAGATTTATTGCATGATTTACTGCTTTGATATATGTTTTTGATGTTATTATGCATGCCTGTTGATAATTTTGAAAATAAAAGCTATTGGGAGACTTTTTTTTGCTATAATTTTTATGATGTGATGACCCTTGTTATGTTTTTATGTGATCAAACCCAAATAAAAGGTTAAATAACGTATATTTTTCTAATAATTGGTTTCCCCTAGACATATGGTTTGTGTGATAATACCCATTCTAATATAAAGAATTAATGTGATAAAGCCCCTAAATAAATGTGAAGTCGAGATGTGTTGTTTTTGTGTGTGGTTGTGATTTTTTGTGATGCTTTGTGTAGCTTGCGGTTATTGTGTGGTGATGTTATTGATCGGTTAGGTTGTGTAGTATGTGGGATAGTGATGCGGTGGTTGGTTGGCATGGATGTGTTGTGGGTAGTTGTGCGATGTGGTGCGATGAGGTTGTGGCACAGAGGTTGTGGTGTAGAGTTTGTGGGATAGAGTTTTTGGCAAAGAGAATATGGTGCAGAGTTTGTGGCATAGAATTTGTGGCACATAAGTTGTGGTGTAGAGGTTATGGAATAATGGTTGTGGCGTAGTGATTATGGTACATGGCGGTTGTGGTTGTGTGATGGATAAGGCATGTGGTTATTGTGTTGTGATGTGGTTTGGGTGATGTGATGAAATGATTATGGTGGATGTGTGGTGTTGTGGAAATAGTTGTGTCATTTGGTTGTGTTTGTTGCACAGGAAATAGTAGAAATAATTGTGATTATGAATAAAATCAATAATTGAAAGGGTTGGTAATTAAATATAATGGGATGGAAATAGATATTTGTGGTAAATGTATTAATGAATAAATGTGGAGAAACTTTTTAGTGGAAAGTGGAATGTTTTGTGGCTTTTGTGGTGGTTGTGAGGTGTGTTTCATATAGTGGCGGCAATAGTTGTGATGGTTGATGTGTGGTATAGTGGTGGTGATGTGGTGTGTTCTAGTGTTGCTGATGTGAACCCATAGGTTGGGTATTGTGTTCTATCTCTATATCATGTATGTTTATGTTATTTTATACATTCCCCATCTGAGTTGGATAACCTTTTTAATGCTCAGAGGTGCTGAGTTCTGTGTATTTTTTCCAACATCCAGGATGGTAGTAATACATATGGATGGTTACTCCCTCTAATTTTTTTTCCCTTCGGTGGTGATGTGATATCCCAGATTACTTTGGGTGATATTTGATGTGATGGACCAGGTGTCTTCAGGTGAGACATGATTTGTTGGACCATGTGTCTTTGGGAAAGATGTGGTGTGTTGGATCGGGTTTCTACAGGAGAGACTTAATGTGGTGCAATGTGATATATGGTGGGGGTCATGTATGGTAGGAGGAGGGCATGAGGTTGATTTCCTTCACATTCATGATACCCTGCTGTTTTGGTTCTGGTTTTAATATATGGCCCAAGTTTCTATGTGCGAGATGTGATGTGATGTGATGTGTGACCCAAGTGTCTGTAGGAAGGATGTGATGTGATTTGATGTTATGCGATGCGATGCGATGTGATGTGATGTGATGTGATGTGATGTGATGTGATGTGATGTGATGTGATGTGATGTGATGTGATGTGATGTGATGTGATGTGATGTGATGTGATGTGATGTGATGTGATGTGATGTGATGTGATGTGATGTGATGTGATGTGATGTGTGTGGATGGGATGGGAGCATAGAATATTGATGTTGGGGTGTGAGAGTAGAAAATCAGTGGGGAAGAAGCAGTGGGGAGCCTTACTTTGTTATGATCTAGATGTTATATTATTATATTGGATGATTGATTTAGTGAGTGGATCATGGTTTCTGGTTTTGGTTAGATAACCTTTGTAAGTGCTTGTTGGTTCTTTTGTTTTTTCACTGGTGCATTAGCGTTCTCTTTTCACTTGTGCACTTGAGGCCTTGGTTATGTCCCTTCTTAGTATACCCATTATGCTCACCCTATGTATATAAAAAAAAAATAGGTTTACAAGAGGACTTTGGGGTTAGATATAGACATTACTAGCTGGATTGGAGTTGTTGTTGAGTTGTTACCATAGAATTGTCTTTTTGGTATTTACTTTGGAAACCTTTATATGTATCAGTTTTATTCATCCATGCATTGTGGGGTGGTTTTTGTTTTACCTTTATATTTTATGTTGGAGTTTTTTGGAGATCGTTTATCCTATATCCCAATCTTGTTTTATTTATAGAGGGTAGCGTCTCTCATATTGTGATATTTTTATACCCTCGGTACTAGTCGCCAACACGAGGCCTACTAGAGGTGGGACTCAGAGGGTTATTATCTCTCTCTTCATTGTGGTATCTTTGGTGAGAGGGGGTCGTGATAGAGTGGTATCAGAGCTGAAGGTTGAAACATAGGATAGAGTTTGCAGTTAAGCACATTGAGGTTTGTATGGGTTGGTATGGAAATATTTCTAGTTGATCTTAGTGTGTGACATAGGCCTGGGATACCGACTAGGACATAGGATTTTAGGGTCCCCCGTGATCCAGTGCATGGACTCTGAGCTTATTGAATGGTCAAGTGAGCTATACTTGTTTGTAGGGTAGTGACCTAGGAGTGGTGCATGCGTTATGATGACTTGTATTCATATTTGAATTAGGTGTTTTGGGATAATAAAATGAATAAATTAAATAATAATTGTTAAAATTTCATTCTATTTGGCTTAGGTTTTTCTCCATATTTTTAAAAATGGCTCATGTTCATCATCTATGAGTTGCTCAGGCAGTTGAGGTTCAGCAGACCGATCCAGTTGATCATCAAAGGGTTGACCCGATAGAGAATGATGAGGTGTGGAAGTGGTCTTTGAGTTCCTTTTAGTGGAAAAGTTTGGTTAAGTGTGAGGGGAGTGTCTCAGATATAGAGATGAAGCACTAGATAGAGGATCTCAAGATCACTTTTGATGTCATGAACTAGGTCAGGATGCCATCCAACCCAACACCTGACTCGGTCCAAAACAAGGCATAAAGGGAATTTCTGATCCCCACAAGCTGGAAACTAGTGTTGGGCATCAAAATAATCCAATGGGAACAATTTATCCCTATAAACAACTAGGATCAATAACCAAACTGAACATGAAGCAGAACAAAAAATGACTAGATATCAATAAATACACAAATCAATCCAAATACAATAGCTGCTAAACATAAAACAAACTAAATACAAAACTAAAAATGAACCACGCAACAAAATCTCCATGTGACCTCTTGGTCACCACCAACCATCTCCAAAGGTAAACCAAACCAGAAACCTGAACCTGCAAAATAGCTCGGGTCTACCGATGCCAAGTGGCACAAGTATGGTGTGATCTTGAATAGATCAGAAGGTAATCACCATAGATTCCATGTATTTCCTTTCCTGAAACATCCCACAAACATTAGTTTGAAATATATTTTTAAAACATGTTTTTAATCATTTTAAACAACCAAACATTAATTTCTAATAGTTACCTTTTTAAAATATCACACACAACCTTCCTTCCAAAAATAGTTTCACATTCCAAAACCCCATTTATAACCCTGATACTAAAAGTGAAAACCAACCCAGTTGAGAAAACATCATGCTGAAAATAAAGGAAACAATACATATGTTGAAGATAAATAATATAGAACAAGTCCGGATAATATCCAAACAAGAAGCAGAAATAAATAGAACATACAAATATTAGTCATGGGAACTTCTTAAACATCTCTAGAGGAAATCCCTAGATGTACTCAGTTCGAACTTGCCTGTTGTCATATGGTGCAACTCCATAGTCAATAACTAATTGGTTTCTCTAAACTAGACAATCTAGTGGCACGTCCCACTTGGCCTCTCAACAATCCAGGGGGTACCAACCCGTCTAACTCATGGTCAAAAGGAAACCATCACTCGACCTTGTAGATGATTCCCATGAATCCCATGAATATAGTGCATGGTGAATTTGAAGGTCCTCGCATGTGTGGTTCAATGAAAACCCACTACTATCGTGTTTTCCTAACCCAAACATTGACACCACCTATGTGGTTCCCCTCTATTTGTGGAATCCTCCATAGAGGTGTCTGTCTCGCAACAAGTCATTCAAAAGTGCCAATCAGGCCATAATATCATTTGATTTTCAAAAACCACTTTACCAATCATTTTTAAATACCAACCAAGACTCACGCTACCGAAGTTCTCAACCCATTTTCTAAAACATTCCACATGCCCATCGGGCCCATACATCAGATGAGTTCCAAAACCAATTTATAAAACATCACATAGTTTCAATCAGACCTTCACATCATGTCATATTAAAACCAACTTTCCAAATACAACACAAGGTGCCAACCGGAACTTTAATATTTCTAATTCAAATACATTTACAAATCCATTTCCACATTATTTTCAAATTAAATATAAAACACCACCTTCACATGTACAATTAAAAATGATCAAGCTTTCAGAAATGTATTTGAAACTGCATTTAAATTCACATTTAGAACTAACACACCATTTATAAATCAAGTAACCATTTTGGAAAAAGGAAGAGGGAAGGGGGTAGAAGCCTTTAGAAAACCATGGTTCAAGGAAGATCCCATTTCATTTAAGTGCCAAACAGGCCTCAAGAAACCATTAAGAAAACACATATTTCCAAAAGAATCCAACACATAATTTATAAATCCAAAACCACTTATGAAACCATTAGGAAACATAAAAAAAAGAATCTCACATGCAACAAAACTCACTTCTTTTGGAAAACCAACTTTCAACACATTCTCACCTACAAATCCCTTTGCAAACACATTTCACACCTTTCACACAATCCATTAAATGCAGTTACAAGGCACAACCAAGAGGCATACTTGAAACAAAGTCAATTTATTTTAGAAAAATCATCTTCTACACGTGTGAATTTCAAATACCTTTTTAAAGAACATAACTTTCTTTTAGACCAACACAACAAACCACACTTAAGTGTCACAACATAAAAGTCAAAAATTCCCACATACAACATCTAATTCAAAATCTAATCATATTAATAAAATGTAACCAAGGGACAAAACACCCAAAGAATCTGATTTCAATTTAAAAGATCAAATGACATTTTATCAAACACCTTGTGTACATTTAAATATAATAATAATTAAAGAATCCCTTTGGAAACCATTCTGCATCCTTTTTTCCAACATGAAAATACTAAAAACATTTTATTCTAGAACATCACAAGAAAGATTATAAAATTTTGAAAACATTCAAGGAAATATCAAGTATCAACAGAATGTGCTGAAAAGGAAATGGATGGAAACATCTACCTCAATAGTGTGTGAATGTGGTGAAACTTTGAAAGGAGGAAGAATACACCCCAAGAGAAAATATGAACACTATAAAATCAAATAAAACAAACTACACATCAACCCTCACCCTTAGGGTTCATCCAACAAGGAAACCCCACCAAGAGAAACCAAGTAATCAAGAGATAAGGGAGAGGAGAAGAGGAAATTAACCAAAAACCCAAAGAAGCTTACCTAGGAACATTCAATAAGCTTCAATGGTGGAAGGAGAGTAAGAGAGGAGAAGCTTGGAGGCCCCCATTATCACGAACCATCCCCCGGGGCCCATGTCGTGACTACCCCAAGCCCGCCTTCCATAGGCCTGGGGATGGAAACTAGCACCAAAGAAGTAATTTCCTAAAACTGGGAAGGTATTGCCTTTATAACTTGTAAACACACACAACAAGATACGGACATGAGTAAAATATATAACCAAAAGAGTACTGAAAGTAAAAGGGGCCGGAATACAAGCCCAACAGTAAAGGTACAAGTACAACTGAAAACAATACAACTGAAGTAAAATAAAGAAAAGCATCTACTGGGTCATCCTTCGGGATTCCTACAAGAAGAGTAGGTACAGATAGCCTCCTCAGCACTATGTGTCCGTTTGTCTCCTCCACGTACCGACGCGTCGTATGGTCCACCTCTGGGCACTATCCTGTCCTGGTACTCTCAGCCTCAGTCAGTATTATCTGTCGTCTTCAACCAACACAACAAGGTGCAGGCATAGCCCTTGTAGGGGTGAGTATAACGATACTCAGTAGGGACCCCGAGACCCTCAAGGTCTCACAAAATCCAACAAGGATAAACCAAAGAATATGAAATCAACAGATGACCTTACTTAGGTATATGCCCATACATATACCTAAGTTATCAAGTGATTCATCTAAATCATGAGGAAAAACACAGAAGAACTTACTCAGCTCAACCAAGATTTTATTCTAGGGGTAGTATCAAGTAACATCCCCAATCACATTATTGAAACCTCAAATGCTGGAGAACTCCTCCTCTATCGAGTACAGTAGGTCTGTCGTGACACCAAGCGCACTTCCCACTAACCTTGGACCGCTAAGGTACTCCTCCTGTCAAGTATCGTGGATCTGCCATGTCACCAAGCGCGCTCCCCACTGTGGGTTTGTCATTTCACCAAGCGCGCTCCCCTTCATAGCCTGCTGAGGTACTCCTCCTGTCGAGTATCGTGGGTCTGTCGCGACACCAAGGCGCTCCTCACTATGGGTCCTCCGCGACACCAAGGTGCTCCCCACTGGGCTAGTAGAGTTACACTGAGTCAAAACGGTCAGCAGTCATCAGGTCTTAGCCAGCTACTAGGTCTCCGCACTAAGCTCTCTCATCTCCAAGAGGAACCACTCCATGATCTACTGTTTGATACTCCAACTGTCATGAAGGCTCACAAAGAAGTATCTCAAAGGTCCGCCACGTCATAGGGGTCTCAACGCAACAGACGGCGCGTCAATCGGACGCCTGGTCTGTGAGTTATTAGCCTTTTAGTCCCGGGGGCCCGGTTGGATTCGTGCTCGATCTAACCTGATTGTTTCCTATATCAAACCAAAACTCCAGTGGATTATACTCAAAGGGACCGTCTCGTTCCAAGATTTCCAGCACCGCTAACGGTTCGTCAAACGGGCATCTGGTGCCAAAGATATGGCCGAAGGAGCGTAAGTGGATCGTAGTGGGCGTGGGTCTGGTCTGACCCGATCTGTCTGACCCAGACCGACCCAGTCTGGGCCAACCCAGTTTGGTTCGACCCGGCCTGACCCGCTGGGCCCAGCCCAGCAGGCTGTGAGGGTCTGCAAAGAGCCATGAGGGCGTGGACCGGCCACAAGGGCGCGGACCGGCCGCGGGTCGGCGCAAGGGCGGTTTGGCCCAGAGGGTGCCGCGTGGGTGGCTCAGCCTAAACGGCACCGCGAGGGTATCTCGACCCGGGGTGCGGGGCCGGTTCGGCTGAGGCGCCGCGAGGAGTGTGGGCCGGTTCGTCCGGGGCGCCGCGGGGACTCGGGCTGGTTCGGTCAGGGCACCGCGAGGGGCGCGGGCGGCTCGGGAGGCCGGCGGGTGACGCGAGCCGAGTGGCTTAGAGGGCTAGCAGTGGTGTGGTTGGTTCAGCCAGAAGGTGGTGCGGTCGCCGAGTGGCACGGACGACGGGTGGCGCGGCCGGCGAGTGGCGCGGCCGGTGGGTGGCACGGCTGGCGGGTGGCCCAGCCGGCGGGTGGCACGACCAGGGTGGCATGGTCGGTAGGTGGCATGGCCTGCGGGGGCGGCTGGGAGGCCGGGGCGCCACGGGGGCGGTGCGGGTCGCGGAGGCCGTGGGTGGCGGTGTCGTTGCCTTCGTCACCTTCATCGCCTTCCTCTATTTCGAAGAACACCACAAATCAACACAAGGGTTACGGAGAGGATGGGCCATGTTAGTTTGGCCCTCACTCTCAGCCTTAGAGTGATAGCAAGAGGTTCACAAGAACAAAGCACATAAAACCCTCCCAAAAAGATTCTTCCCAACCCACAAAAGAAAAGAAGCAGTGAACTTGTGAAGTGATAATCAAACAGCATTAAACCCCTGCCTTGTTCGTTGTTGGTTGACGTTGGCACAGGAAGGCGGACGTCATTTCGTTGTGGACGAACACATCCTACATCAAAGGAATTTCCGAGGAAGAAGGTCAAAGTCGAGGTCGTTCTTCGTCGGCGTTCTTCATCAGTGGAGCTTTCTTCGTCGGTGGAGTGTTCTTTGTTGGGAGCTTTCTCCCAAGTCTCCACCAAAAAGAAAATGGCCAACTGATGTGTTTCCCCCAACTTTAATCATTGGAACAAATTCAAAATAGCCTAATTAAACACCTAGGTTGGCACATTTAATTAAGGTGGGTTGGCATAATTAATGTTGAGGAAGCTCAATAGGCTCCTCCACATTAAAGAGGGGGTTGAGTGGTTTCTTCTCCCCCCATTAATAGGGGTCGGGTGGTCCCCGCCCCTAAATTCAATTTGGGAGGTTATTGAAAACTCAGGTGGTCCCCACTAAAATTAAACATGAAGAAGATGTTTAGTTCCGGTGGACCCCACCCCTAAACATCCACATGGAGGGTGGTTACAACAAAAATAAAATAAAATAAAGTTTATTTTATTTTATTATTTCCACAAAAAAACCCAAAAATTATCTTTCACCCTCGACCAACTGTCGTCGAGGTGAAAGTATTCTTAAGCGAATACCGGTGCAGCAAGTTCAATGGTACCCTCAGATTTCAATTCCAAGCACTGGTTCAAAAGTTAAGAAAACTCACTCATACATTTACTGAACGTACCCAAACAAAACTTCAGAAATTGATTCCAGGCATACAGGGCCTCGAAATCATGCGTCGTCAATTTTTGCGGACTCGTAAAATTCCCATTTATTTAAAAAAATTACATGGAAATTCTGAGTCTTTACATTCTCCCCACCTCAAGGATCTACGTCCCCATAAGCCACAACTCAAACTAGGTAAAAAAGTGGGGTTACTGAGCACACATCTGAGCCTCCGGCTCCCATGTGCTCCCCTGGAGGTTCCCATGCTACCAGCGAATGTGCACCAAAGGTATCAACCTTCCACGAAGGACCCGCTCCTGTCAATCCTAAATCTCTACTGGAACCTCTGTAAAAGTCTCCCCATCGTCAACGTCCATCTCGCCATGGTCGATGATGTGAGAAGGGTCATGCACGTATCCCCTCAACTGGGATATGTGGAAGACGTCGTGAACCCGGTGCAACTGAGGTAGAAGAGCTAAGTGGTATGTCACCTCCTCAACTCTGTTGAGGACCTAAAAATGTCTGATGAACCTCGGAGATAACTTTCCACCTCGGATAAATCTCAGTAAACCTCGTTGAGGTGAGACCCATAGAAAGACGTGGTCACCATCCTCAAACTCCAGAGGTCTCTGTCTCCTGTCGGCATACGACTTCTTCCTGCTCTATGCAGTCTTCATCTGCTCCTAGATGATATGCACCTTCTTTGTGGTAGTCCGTACCATCTCTCATCCCACTAGTGCTGACTCCCCTAGGTTAGTCCAACACAAAGGTGATCTGCAAGGTCGCCCGTATAACACCTTGAAAGGTGTCATCCCAATGGTGGAGTGATAGCTGTTGTTGTATGCAAACTCCACCAAAGGTAAGTGATCCTCCCAACTGTGACCGAAGTCGAGGACACAAGCACGCATCATATCCTCGAGGGTATGAATGGTCCACTCAGTCTGGCCATCTGTCTGAGGATGGAAGGCGGTGCTCAAATGAAGTTGCATCCCGAAAGCCTCCTACAACCCCTTCCATAGCCAGGAAGTAAATCATGCATCACGATCGGAGATAATATTCAAAGGTACTCCATGTAGCCACACAATCTCCTACACATAGAGGCATCCCAAGCTCTCTACCAAACCCTGCTCTCTGATCGGTAGGAAGTGGGCCGACTTGGTGAGTCAGTCGATAATCACCCAAATCAAGTCATATCCCCTAGATGTATGTGGAAGTCCTGTCATTAATTCCATGGATATCTCATCCCACTTATACTCGGGGACCTTTAAATACTGAACCAATCCTGATGCTACCTGATGCTCTTCCTTCACTTGTTGACAAGTGAGGCACCGAGAGACAAACTTTGCAACTACTTTCTTCATCCCTGGCCACCAGTGTTGTCGTCGGAGATCCTGGTACATCTTCGTCACTCCTGGATGTACCGCTAGAGGGGATGTGTGGAACTCCCTCAAAAATTCCTTCTAAAGTGACATTGGTACCATGGTACATCCTCTGAAGAGGATGACGTGCTCCCCACCTTCAAAAAATCCATTGGGTGCCTGTCCTGTAGATATCTAAACATGTTGTGCCTCATAGTCTATGTCCCCATGTTGCACCTCCCTGACTTGCTGAAGAAGTGGGGGAGTGATTGTAAGAGACTGAAGAAAAGCTGATCCATCTCTATCCACAAAGGATATCTGCAAAGCGGCCAGCTGCTTCGTCGCCTCACCTAAAAGTTGTATACCATATCTCCTGCTGAGTGCATCTGCAACAACGTTCCTATTTCCAGGAGTATAGACTATCTCGAAGTCATAGTCCTGGAGGAACTCAATCCAACGTTGTTGTCTCAGGTTCAGGTCCTTCTGGAAGAAGATATACCTGAGAATCTTATGATCAGAGTACACGGTAAAACGCTCTCCCATCAGATAGTGCAGACATGTCTTCAAGGTGAAGACCACTACTGCTAACTCAAAGTCCTGGGTTACGTAGTTCTGATCATGATATCTCAACTTCTGAGAACCATATGCGATCACTGCTCTCTCCTACATCAGGACACATCCGATTTCAGTTCCTGATGTGTCGCAGTAGACTACGTACCCTACGCCTTCCTCTGGAAGCCTCAAAATGGGGGCATTAGTCAGCCTTTGCCTCATCTCCTAAAAGATCTTTTGGCATCTCTCTGACCACACAAAGGGTTTCCCCTTCTTCGTCAAGGATGATAGTGGTGCTGCAACTCTGGAGAAATCTGGCACAAACCTTCGGTAATATCCAGCCAAACCCAGGAAACTTCGTACCTCTGTCACACTCTTGGGTGGCTCCCAAGAAAGTACCACCTCAATCTTCACTGGATCTACTACAACTCTAGCCTCCGATATGACATGTCCTAGAAAGTGAACCTCTCAGATCTAGAATTGGAACTTCGAGATCTTACCATAGAGTTGGTGCTCTCGGAGTGAGTCCAGTACTACTTGGCAAGTGATAGGCATGCTCCTCCTTAGTAGCTGAGTAGATCAGAATTTCATCAATGAAGACTACTACGAAGTAATCAAGGTACGGCTGAAAGATCATGTTCATGAGTCTCATGAACACTGTTGGAGCATTGGTTACACCGAATGTCCTAACCAAGAACTCGTAATGGTCATACCGACATCTGAAATCCATCTTCTACACATCCTCATCTCGAACTCTGAGCTGGTGATAGCCAGATCTAAGGTCTATCTTCAAGAACCATTGTGCTCCCTTCATCTAATCAAAGAGGTCATCAATCCTCAGTAGTGGGTACTTTTTCTTCACGGTCACCTGGTTCAGGTGCCAATAGTCAACACAAAGCCTCAAGCTCACATCTGCCTTCTTGGTGAACAAAATTGGGGCTTCCCAGGTAGAAAAACTGGGCTGAATAAATCCCTTCCCCTGCAAGTCCTCCAGTTGTACCCGCAGCTCACAAAGCTCCGCGGGAGCCATCCAATATGCTGGTGTAGATATCAGTTCCATCCCGGGGTACAAGTCAATGTAAAATTCCACCTCTCTGTGATGAGTTAGACCTGGGACATCATCAGGGAAAACATCCGTATACTGGTCCACCACTACAGGATAGCTCGGACTCTCCACATTAACAGCTCTAAGGGTAAGGCTAGCCAACTGATGAGTGATTGACTGCACTCTCTTCCAAGAAATTCCATCATGTGATGCAAAGGATCTCTTCTCTCTCCGATGAAGGTAAACCTAGTCCCATCCATGAAGACACACCGCACTTTGCGCCTAATACAGTCAATTTGAGCATGAACTGTAGATAACTAGTCCATACCCAAGATGATGTCGTAAGGCCTTGATGCCGCTACTAGGAGATCCCAGCCGAAGCTATCGCCTCCTAGAGTAATCTCACACTGTCAGCACCAGTGTTTAATCATCGAATATTCTCCCGTAGGAGTCTTTAGCTGTAAGGATTGTGCCAACGGATCTATTGGAATCTCTGAGCTCCAAATGGGGGCAGTGTTGATGAAAGAATGACTGGAACCTGTGTCTATAAGTACTGCAGCTATAGTGGAATAGACACAGACCGCACCTCGTATCATCTTCGAAGTGCTGTGATTGTAAGCCTCAGTAGCCTGGAGTTGAGCTCTCCCCTATCCACCAGCTCCCTGCGGTTGGGGTGGACCTCCTGGTGGTGGTGGTGGTAATAACTCGAATCGTCACCCACTTCCAGCTACACGAATAGCTCCTATACCACATCTGCATACTCCCTGTGGACCACCTCGATCGAATCTTTGTCTCTGCCAGGGCATTACTTCGACCGTCTGCTAATCATCTGAATGGCGGGTCGGACAGTCACGAGCCATGTGACACTGGCTGCCGCATGTGAAACATTGCCCGCTCCTGGCATGTTTTTCTCCACTTCGGGTGCCCCTCACAATCGATCATAAGTCATGCATTCTTCCACCTGTAGATCTGTTCATCTTGGACCTCTATGACATATATCTACTTCCAGCTGCAGAAGACTCCTCTACGTGTCAACTGGTGGTGGATCTCACTGTTGGAGACTGCTCAACAAGGACACTCTCCACTATGAGGGCTATCTCTAACACCCCTGCCTGCATCGGGATGCTGAGTGGGATCATCAAAGCCCTGATCTCCTACCTGAGTCCCTAATAAAAGGTCCGGGCTCAGAAGAATGGGTCTCGCACCATATCGGTGGAGTAACATGATAGGTCTGTGAAGCTCGCTAAGTACTGAGCTATAGTCATGCTGCCCTGCTGCAGATGAAGTAGCTCCTGAATGCGCACTGCACGAAGAGTCACTGGGACAAACTCTGCCTAAAACAGGCTCTTGAAGACTTCCTAGAGAAGCTTCACCTCATCGTGAACCTGGAGCATCAAGCTCCACCATCTGCCCATTGCTACCTGTAGAATGCTGGCAGCAAGAATCACCATGAGGTCTGCCGGTGTCCCTACCAATTGGAAAACTCTCACCACATCCTCTAGACAATCCTCAGATGTCTGTGGGTCTATCTCTCCACTGAAACTGGGTGGCCTATGGCACTAGAACTCATGCAGCGCGATCAAGCGGCATGCATTGTCTGCTACTGGGGATGGTAGCATCGGTGGCCCAACGGGGAAAGGTACCGCTAGTGCCTATGCTGGAAAAGGGCCCTGCACTAAGGCCTCATCGCTCGGTGGGATATCAGTGCATACAACTCTCGGAACTCTAGCCGGTTGTCTGCATGGAGGTGTCCAGAAAAGAAAAAGGTGCACTACGGTTAAAATTTATACCTGGTGAGCTAACCTGGTGAGATGACTTAAAAAAACTTTTGAAAACACACACGTAATCAATTATTTCGTGCAATAAGTCAAAAATCAGTAGTCAGGGTCCTGGTGTATGGATACGTCGGTCACCGCACCAACACTGGACTCCCTGAACTGAAAAACACACTCACTACACTTAACACTATTGCTTCACAAAAAAGATCAGCATCCTAAGTTCTACTGTAGAACCGACTCCTCTGATACCAATTTGTCATGACCCATCCCCCGGGGCCCATTCCGTGACTACCCCAAGCCCATCTTCCATAGGACAGGGGCTGGCGACTAGCACCAAAGGTGTAATTCTCTAAAACTAGGAAGGCATTGCCTTTATAACCTGTAAACACACATAGAAAGATACGAACACGAGTAAACTGTATAACCAAAAGAGTGCTGAAAGTAAAAGGAGCTGGAATACAAGCCCAACAATAAAGGTAAAAGTAAAACTGAAAACAATACGACTGAAGTAAAAGAAAGAAAAGCAGTTACTAGGTCGTCCTTCGGGATTCCTACCTAAAGGGTAGGTATATATAGCCTCCTCAGTACTCCACGTCCGTCCGTCTCCTCCACATACCGACACGTCGTATGGTCCACCTCTGGGCACCGTCCAGTCCTGGTACTCTCAGCCTCATTCAGCATTATCCATCATCTGCAACCAACACAACAAGGTGCAGGCATAAACCGTGTAGGGGTGAGCATAATGATACTCAGTAGGGACCCCGAGACCCTCAAGGTCTCACAAAATCCAACAAGGATAAACCACAGAATATGAAATCAACAGATAACCTTACTTAGGTATATGACCATGCATATACCTAATTTATCAAGTGATCCATCTCAATCATGAGGAAAAACACAGAAAAACTGACTCACCTCAACTAGGATTTTATTCTAGGGGTAGTATCAAGTAACATCCCTAGTCACATTGTCGAAACCTCAGCTGCTGGAGAACTCCTCCTTTATCGAGTACAGTGGGCCTACCGCGACACCAAGTGCACTTCCCACTAACCTTGGACTACTGAGGTACTCCTCCTGTCGAGTATCGTGGATCTGTCGCGTCATCAAGTGCACTCCCCACCATGGGTATGTCGCATCACCAAGCACGCTTCCCCTCGTAACCTGCTGAGTTACTCCTCCTGTCAAGTACCGTGGGTCTGTCGCAACACCAAGGCACTCCCCACTATGGGTCTGTCGTGACATCAACGTGCTCCCCACTAGGCTAGTAAAGTCACTCCAAGTCAAAACGGTCAGTAGTAGTCAGGTATCAGCCAGCTACTAGGTCTCCACACTACGCCCGCTCGTCTCCGGGAGGAACCGCTCCACGATCTACTGGTCGATACTCCAACTATCATGAAATCTTACAAAGAAGTATCTAAAAGGTCCTCTATGTCATAGGAGTATCAACACAATAAACGGCGTGTTAATCGGATGCCCGGTCTGTGAGTTAAGTCCCGGGGGCCCGATTGGATTCGTGCTCGATCCAACCTGACCGTTTCCTATTTCAAACCAAAACTCCAGTGGAGTATAAAAAAAGGGACCGTCTCACTCCAAAATTTACAGCGCCACTGACGGTTCTTCAAACGGAATTCTGGTGCCAAAGATATGGCCGAAGGAGCGTAAGTGGATCATAGTGGGCTCAGGTCTGATCCGACCCGGTCAGACCGACCTGGCCCAACCCAGTCTGGGCCGACCTGGTTCGGATCGACCCGGCCTGACCCATTGGGTCTGGCCTAGCCCGGCCCACTGGGTCTAGCCCAGTAGGTTTCAAGGGGCCGCAGAGATCCGTGAGGGCAAGAACCGGCCGCAAGGGTAGGGACCGGCCGCGAGGGCGCGGACCGGCCACGGGTCGGCACAAGGGAGGTTCGGCCCGGAGGGTGTTGCGTGGGAGGTTCGTCCCAGAGGGTGCTGCGATGGAGGCTTGGCCCAGGGCGCGGGGCCGGTTCGGCCGGGGCGTCGCGAGGGGTGCGGGCAGCATGGGAGGCTGGCGGGCGATGCGAACCGGGTAGCTTGGAGGGCCGGCGGTGATGCGGCCGGTTCGTCTGACGGGTGGCGCGGCCAGCAGGGGATGCGGTCGGTAGGTGGCACGGTTGGCGGGTGGTGCGGCCGGCGGGTTTGGATGGGAGGTCAGGGCACCGCGAGGGCAGCACGGGTCACGGAGGTCGTGAGTGGCGGCGTCATTGCCTTCTTCGCCTTGTCTATTTCGAAGAGCACTGCAAATGAACGTAAGGGTTACGGAGAGGATGGACCATGTTAGTTTGGCCCACACTCTCCACCTTAGAGTGGTAGCAAGAGGTTCACAATAACAAATCACATCATACCCTCCCGCAAATATTCTTCCCAACTCGCAAAAGAAAAGAAGGGGTGTATTTGTGAAGTGATAATCAAACAACATTAAACCCCTACCTTGTTCATTGTTGGTTGACGTTGGCGCGGGAAGGCGGACGTCGTTTTGTTGTAGACAAACACGTCCTATGTTGAAGGAAGTTCTGAGGAAGAAGGTCGAAGTCGAGGTTATTCTTCTTCGGTGTTCTTCGTCGGTGGAGCGTTCTTCATTGGGAGCTTTCTCCCAAGTCTCCACCAAAAAGAAAATGGTCAAATGATGTGTTTCCCCCAACTTTAATCATTGGCATAAATTCAAAATATCCTAATTAAACACCTAGGTTGGAACATTTAATTAAGGTGGGTTGGCGTAATTAATGTGGAGGAAGCTCAAGAGGCTCCTCTATATTAAATAGGGGGGGTTGAGTGGTTTCTTCTCCCCCCATTAATAGGGGTCGGGTGGTCCCCACCCCTAAATTCAATTTGGGAGGTTATTGAAAACTCAGGTGGTCCCCACCACAATTAAACATGAAGAGGAGGTTTAGTTCCATTGGACCCCACCCCTAATCATCCACATGGAGGGTGGTTACAACAAAAATAAAATAAAATAAAGTTTATTTTATTTTATTATTTCCATGAAAAACCAAAAAATTATCTTTCACCCTCGACCAACTGTCGTCGAGATGAAAGTTTTCTTAAGTGAATATCGGCACTGCGAGTTCAACGGTGTCCTCGGGTTTCAATTCTGAGCACCGTTTCAAAATTTATAAAACCCCGCTCGTACGTTTACTGAACGTACCCGAACAAAACTTCAAAAATTGATTTCGGGCACACCGGGCCTCGGAATCATGCGCCGTCAATTTTCATAGACTCGTAAAATTCCCATTTATTTAAAAAAATTACATTGAAATTCTGGGTCTTTACACCCATGGTGTGCCTAGGTAAAATAAGGGAGGAAAATCCTGAATTGGGGGTAAAATAGAAGAGGGTAAAAGGTGGAATTTCACACTTTTAATGACTTGGACAACTCACACGGTTTGGCCACACAGTTTTCTAAATCATGTGCCTCTCACTGTCTAAGAGGAACATGTCACATGGTTATCCTGAATGGTTTTCCAAACTGTGTTCCAACCATGCAGCCATCACTATCCAAAATGAACATTTGTCACACGGTTTCCTAGGCTAGGGCACACAATTTCCCCTAACCATGCACCAACCATGCAACACCAGCTGTTAATCCCAAAATCTTCATTTTTCATCGAAAAATCACCCTAAAACTTCAAAAACTCAAAAATTCAAATTCAAAACTCAACCTGAACCTTAACAAAAAGATCCAAATCCAAGAAAATAATGAAATAAAAGAAATTACAAGATCATGGTGTGATAATTCTCCCCACCACAAAACCCGAATAAAAATGAACAGAACCACAAATCCTGGGGTGACATTTTACTCCACAAGTCACACCTGATCAAATATAATAGAAACTTTAGTGAAAAGAAGCATGGAAAAAGATGAGAGTTCTCCCCACTATAAGAACCTAACTACCACCTTAGGATGGCTTCATATTGGTCCAACATGGGAAATACCAACACAAACTAACCCAAACTTATCCGAACAAGCTAAGCCACACCACCATTGGAACTAAGAATTATCAACAATGCCACCATGTGCCAACCAACATGGAAAAACCACCAAGAGAACAAAAAACTTCCCACACTGAGGGTAAACTCACGAATGATATCCAAACCAAACAGCAAACCAAAACCACAATTCATTATTTTCATAAAAATTCAAGCATCTTCCAACTGATCACAACTAGAAACCAGAACCAGTATGCAAAAGGATAAGCGCACACCAGAGAGAACTACTAATTAAATACTCGCATTTGAAGAAAGTATCCACCACTATAATTCCAAAAATAATGAACCAACAATCTTCTTACAACAAAGGGGAACTCACAATAGTAGCAAAGACTAATATAAAGAAACTTTAACCATCTCCACTCCAACACTGAAGACAAAAACTGATCTAAGATTACCCACACCCCTGGAAATTCCTGACTATGTGAAAAGATTCAATCTGGGGTGTATGGATAGAGAACTAATGTATGAAGCATATGATACCCCACATCCAGGATCCAACACCCTCTGATAAAGGCTTCTTCCTCAGGAAACGCTTCTTCCTCGGGCAACGCTTCTTACAAAATTTCTCCAAATGACCCAAATAGCTGTAACGATGACATGCCTTCAGAAGATTAAGACAAGAAGACTTCTAATTCCCTAACTAACCACACTAAAAACACACTAGTGAATGACCTTAAAATCAAGAATTCATAAATAATCAAATATTATTTTCAAAAATAGGTTCCTATGGTACACACCTCTCGCTATATGGGGAACCTTCATGAGCACTGAGAAAGACTAGTTCATCAACTGTCACCAACTACACCCTGAAATCCAACTCAGTTAAGAACGCCTTATCCATTAACTTCTCAAAATGAAGATCCTTGGAGGAGAGATCTTTCTCCTTGATCTCTAGAATAAGACCCCAAATGAAAAGAGGAGTTTTCAGTAGGTCCTGCGATGCTACCTCCAAAGAAAGGGAAACCAGCTCCTTGAAGTGGTCAATATAGGCCTTCACTGTATACTGGATTTGTTTAATACTCATGATCTCTTCTAATTTCTTCATCTTCACCTCCTTATACACAAACCATAAGATGAAAGTGGTCTTGAACACCTCCCATGTCATCCCAACTTTCAATGATGACGGAATAATCACCTTCCACATTTCCAAAGTATAACCTTCAAACGAACCCAAGACATCTCGAACCCTCACCGCTTCGGGAGTTCCCAATGACCTGAAGATACATTTGACTTTATCAAGACACTATAAAACCTCTAACAGACCACAATCACCATGAAATACTGGAAAAATCCAAGAGTAATTTAACTCCACTACTTAACTTGGAGTCTGAGCAAAAAAAACTAGAAAAGACTCCCTAAAAACTTTGGGGACTTTTCTGGGCAGAATATCCTGAACAGAAGAAAAACACAAAACTAAAATCAACATAAATAAAAACACAACCAAAAGACCATCTCGGGCTAAAACAACCAGATCACACACCAATCATTACAAACACAATGAAAATCCTCTTTTCAAAAACCATTATTCATTTCAATTTCAAACCACCTTATTTTAAATACACTTTCCAAATTCCAAAACCATTCTCCCAATCTAACTCAAACATCAAATTATGCTTTCACAACAAAACCCATAAGAAAAATTATTTCCCTTTTTGAAAACTGCTTTTCCAAAAACCATTTCTCTTTTAAAAGTTCCCTTTTTTTCAAAACCATTTTCCCCTATAAAAAATCAACTCATATTGACTAAAATCAAACCAAATCACAACTCACACCAACCAAAACCAAAATAAGGCACAATTCATACCAACAAAAACCAACCCAAATGAACAAATCACTTCAAATACTCGGGATGGAGAACTAGTGTCCATGCATAACCCAACAACATGGTTAGTGGTTCATGACCCAAGTAAGCATCAACAACTAAGAGGACCTTAAATTATGCACTCATACTCCACATGGGTCACTACTCCATGTGAGATCACAACATGACATCATCTTGCCTCCATTGGAATTCCTCATCCATACCCAAAAAACCAAAACAAAATACTCAAATCACATACTACCCCTGGAAACTTAAGGATAAAAACAAGAAAGGGTTCATGATTTCCTTCTTGTACCTACCTATAGAGTCCCAAAAGTTCTAATCTCTGATCTACCTAACAACCCAAGTAACAAGGATCTACTCTAATTCCATTTTTTCATGAACTAGGCTGGGATTCCATCCAACCTTACACCCTACCTGGTCTGAAACAAGACCTGAAGGGCGTTCCTAATCCCCACGGGCTGGAAACTAGTGTCAGGAATCAAAATAATCCAATGGAAATGATTTATGCCTATAAAAAATTAGGATCAGTATCCAAAATGAACATGTAGCATAACCCCAACAATAACTAGATATTAATAAATACAAAAACCAATCCAAATACAATAGTTATTGAACATAATAGAAAATGAATACAAAACTAAAAATGAACTTCACAATATAATCTCCATGTGACCTCTTGGTCACCACCAACCAAGAGACCAACCCTCTCCAAAGGCAAACCAAACTAGAAACCTAAACCTACAAAATAGCTCAGGTCTACTGATGTCGAGTGGAACAAGTAGGGTGTGATCTTGAACAAATCAATAGGTAATCACTATAGAGTCCATACATTTCCTTTACTAAAACAGTCCATAAACACTAATTTGAAATACATTACGAAAACATGTTTTTAATCATTTTAAACAACCAAAAACTATTTTCCAATAGTTCCCTTTTTAAAATAGCACACACAACCTTCCTTTTCAAAAAGGGTTTCACATTATAAAACCCCATTTATAACCCCAATATCAAAAGTAGAAACCAACCCATGGGATAAAAAATCATGCTCAAAATAAAGGAAACGATACATGTACTGAAGATAAAGAAAATAGAACAATCAAGGATAATATCCAAACAAGCAACAGAGATAAAAATAACATATAGATAGTAATCATGGGAACTTCCTAAACATCTTTACATGCAATCCATGTACGTACTCATTTTAGACTCACCTATCAGGATATGGTGCATCTCCACAGTCAATAACCAACTGGAAACTCTAAACTGGCCAATCTAGTGGCACATCCCACCTAGTCTCTCAGCAAATACAGGGGGCACCAAGCCATCTAACTCAAGGTCAAAAATAAACCATCACTCGACCCTCTAGATGATGCCTAAGAATCCCATGATAATAGTACATGGTGAATGGGAAGGTCCTCACATACATAGTTCAACAAAAACACACTACCACCATGCTTGCCTAACCCAAACACTGACACCACCTATGTGATGCCCCTCTATTTGGGGAATCCTCCATAGAGGTACCTGTCTCAAAAAAAGTCATTCACAAGTTCCAATAGAGTCTTCACATCATTTGAGTTTCAAAAACCACTTTCCCAATCATTTTTAAATACCAACCTGGCCTCACCCTACCCATGCTCTAAACCCATTTTCCAAAACATGCCACATGCACATCGGGACCATACATCACATGAGTTCTAAAACCAATTTCTAAAATATCACAAGGTTCTAATCGGGCCTTCACATCACGTCACATTAAAACCAACTTTCCAAAGACAATACAAGGTTCCAATTGGGCCTTCAACATTTCCAATCTGAATACATTTACAAATCCATTCCCACGCCATTTCCAAAGTCAATATAAAACACCACCTTAACATGCACAATTCCAAATGGGACAATCTTTCAGAAACAGATTTGAAACTACATTTAAAAGTCACACAAATCACCAACACACCATTTAGAAATCAAGTAACCGTTTTATAAAAGGGGAGAGGGAAGGGAGGAGAAGCCTTTGGAAAACCATGGTTCAAGGAAAAACCCATTTCATCAAAGTTACAAATGGGCCTCAAGCAACCATTAAGAACACACATATTTCCAAAAGAACACAACACATCATTTACAAATCCAAAACCACTTATGAAACCATTTAGAAACATAAAAAATAAGATCACATGCAATAAAACCCACTTATTTTGTAAAACCAAATTTCAACAAATTCACACCTACAAATCACTTTGAAAATGCATTTCACACTTTTCACACAATCCATTGAATGCATTTACAAGGCACAAACAAGAGGTATACTTGAAATAGAGTCAATTTCTTTTAGAAAAAATCTTCTTCTACACATGCACATTTCAAATAACTTTGAAAACACCTTTTTAAAGAACATCACTTGATTTTATACCAACGCAACAAACCGCACTTAAGCTTCACAACATAAAAGTCACAAATTCCCATATACAACATCCATTTCATAATACAACTATATTACCAAAACATAACCAAGGTAAAACACCACCAAAAGAACCCAATTTCACTTTAAAATATCAAATGAAATTTTATCAAATACCTTGTGTGCATTTGAATATATTCATAATTAAATAAACCCTTTGGATACCATTTCACACCCATTTTCCATCATGAAAATACCAAATCAATTTATTCTATCACATCACAATAAAGATTATAACATTTTCAAAACATTCAAGGAAAGATCAAGCATCAAAGGAATGTTTTAGAAAGGAAATGGATAGAAAAACCTACCTCAACGGTGTATGAATGTGACAAAAATTTAGAAGGAGGAAGAATACACCCTTAGAGACAATCCTCACACCCTAACATCAAATAAGATAAACCACACATAAACCCTAACCATTAGAGTTCATCCAATAAGGAAACCCCACTAAGAGAAACCAAGAATTCAAGAGAGAAGGGAAAGTAGAGGAAGATATCAACCAAAAACCCAAAGAAACTTTCCTAGGAACCTTCAAGAAGCTTTAATGGTGGAAGGAGAACAAGGGAGGAGAAGATTGGAGGCCTCCATGGTGTGCCTAGTATGAATGTGGGAGGTAAATCCTGAATTGGGGGTAACAAATGGAGGGTCAAAGGGGGAATTTCACACTTTTAATGACCTGGGAAACTTGCACAGTTTGACCGCATGGTTTTACAAACCTTGCACCAATCGTGCGCCCCTCATTGTCCAAGAGGAACATGTTTCATGTTTATCATGTAGGGTTTTCCAAACTGTGTGGTCTCCACTATCCAAAATGAACATTTGTCACACGGTTTACTGGGAGAGGGTGTACAGTTTTCTCTAACCATACACCACCTACTATCAAGCCTAAAATCTCCATTTTTACTAAAAACTCACCCTAAAACTTTAAAAACTCAAAAACTAAAAATGAGAACTCAATCCAAACCTAAACCAAAAGATCCAAATCCAAGAAAAGAATAAAATAAAATAAATTCCAAGATCGGGGTGTGACATTCAATTTGATTTAAGCATGATCTGGGTTTTGGGTACCATTGGTAGTTAGTCATATACAAGGAGCTACACATCAGTGGTGTATATTATTTCTTGGTGTCTGAAAGGAGGTAGATGTGTTGTGGACTGAATTTCAGAGGAATTTCTGGGAAGATTTTATGTCGTCGACGATGAGGGCATCCAATAGGTGGGAGCTACTAGCCCTTAAGTAGGGGAGTCTGTGTGTGTGGGAGCTTGGGATCAAGTTCAAGGACCTCATTCACTTTTCTCTAGATGTTTCCCCAGATAAGGAGTCCATACCATGGTGTCTGGAGGAGGCTTTGCGTCTAGTGATCTGGTATGTGGGCACTCCGTTTGTATTCTTGATATATTTAGAGGTGCAGAAAAAGGATGAGGTTATCGAGAATATGCTTTAATTGGGATTTGAGATTTATTAGGGTGGCTAGTAGGGTGTTTTGAGGAGAAAAGATTTGGGGAGTGGGTTATGATTGTTCAGGTAGTTAGGGTTCTATTCAGTGGGGAGTCGGTCGTGACAGTTTCTTTCCCACCCATTAGAGACAAATGGTTTCCAAGCTCCTTTCAGGGGTTTTCCATTTGTGTTCCATATCTATTGGAGATATGAGTAATTCTAGGCTCAGTGTATGACTTCTTAGGGTCTCTGTTTCATATGAGCATTTAGGTCCCTTTTCAGCAACAATAGTTGCCTCTGAGATAGTTCCAGCGACATAGAGCACAAGTTGTTGTTCAATAGCTGAGAGCGAGCAGAGTTGGAAAAGGGAATACTTGTGATGGTTCTCATATACATATACCTAGTCTAGAGTGCATACATGGGGGATGGTGGTAGAGAGGTATATGTTATGGGTGTTTTCAAAGGAATATGCTAGAGGTAGCAGCGCTAGCAGAGCCGGGAGGTGTTCAAGGTACAATCAGTTTACCGTATACCCTTGTGTGTTATTTGTTTGATTTGGGAGACTCATACTCATTTTTTTCTCCTACTTTGGTTCATATATTAGAACTATATGTGGAGAGGCTTCTAGTTCCCCTAGTTTAATCTACGCCGGTTGAAGATCAAGATTTCTTGTTTAATGTGTGCCGAGAATTTAGACTGGTGATGGGGAAACACTAGTCAGTGGGGTACCTTTTTTGTTGAAGATACAACTGTGCGATGTTATACTTGGCATGGATCGGTTGTATTCCATGCATGCATTAATTGACTACTTTTGGAGAAGAATATTATTTTTCAATGTGGAAGGCCAGTGAGTGGAATTCGTTAGTGAGCAAGGTTATCAGTTGGTTGGTAGGAAAGTGGAGCCCCTTTTGTTGCAATTGGTAGAGCTTCAGTGGAATCCCGGAGTGGGGGAGTCCCCAGGGTTATGAAGGGGGGTCCTGGATTTTTTCCTATAGGAGGTTATGACATAACCTCCTCGATGCGACATCGAGTTCGAGATAGAGTTACAGTTAGTTGTGTCTTATATTTAGATGGATCCCTATAGAATGGCTCCCATGGAGTTGCATGAGTTGATGTTGCAGGTGGATGATCTGATGCATATGGGTTTCATCTGACCTAGTGTGTCATTGTGTGGTGTTCTAGTGTTGTTCACCAAGAAGGCAGATGGTAGTCTAAGGTAATTTATAGACTATCAGAGGTTGGATAAGGTAATGATTAGGAACTGTTACCCTATTTTGAGGATCAATTATCCATTTGACCAATTTAGAAGAGTTAGTTAGTTCTCAAAGGTCGATCTGCAGTTAGGATATCACCAGTTAAGGGTGAAAATGGGGATATTTAGAAGATTTTATTCAGATGGAGGTATGGTCACTTCGAGTTTGTGGTCATGTTGTTTGATGTTATAAACACGCTAGTTATGTTCATGGGGATTATGAACTTTATGTTCCGTGAGTTCCTAGACCAATTCATCACTGTATTCAGCGATGATATCTTGGTCTAATAAAAGTCATAGGAGGAGCATGTCGAGCATCTCAGAGTTTTTTTTCATATCCTTCAACACTAATAGATTTATGGGAAGTTGTCCAAGTGTGAGTTTTGGATGCGAGAGGTGAATTTACTTGGACATGTAGTGTCTCGGTAGGGTGTGGTAGTAGACCCGTTGAAGGTTGAAGCAGTTGTTTCATGGGAAGTGACCAAGAATGTGGTCGAGGTTTACAGTTTCCTTGGTCTCACAGGTTATTATTGGAGGTTTTTACCTGGTTTCTCTCAAGTTTCAATCCCACTAATAGTGTTGACTAGGAAGTAATGGGATTTTTTGTGGATAAAAAAATGCAAGGTAGTATTTGGTTACCTGAAGGAGAAGTTGGTTAGTGCTCCAGTGATTTAATTTTTAGAGGAGGGTGTGTTGTTTTAGGTTTTCTATGACACATCCCGCCTGGGATTGGGATGTGTGTTAATGCAGTAGAGGTTGGTGATATCTTATGGGTCTAGGTAATTATATCCCCGTGATCATAACTATGTCACCCGTGATATGGAGTTGGCGGAAGTTTTGTTTGTGCTAAAGTTGTAGCAACATTACCTCATCGATGAGAATTTTGTGGTTTTCACAGACCATAAGAGTTTGAGATACGTTTTCTCTCAATATGATCTGAATTTATGCTAAAAGTGGTGGATGAAGTTTATTTAGGATTATTATTCTTTTATCTCTTACACCCCAAGGAAGGGTAATCACTAAAAAAATAGGGTGATTAAAAGGGGTTATTTTTTCATTTAGAATGGTTTTTAACCCTCTCTAAACACTTTAGTGGTGGTTACCCATAACCGTCGCTAAAGTGACTGCCTACTCTGATTAAGGGCGGTTCTGGGTAAGCGCTGGTAAAGTGCTCTTATGTTTAGTAGCGGTTAGATTAGAAGGGGTTTAAACCTCCTCTAATTTCACCATAAATGCACCGTAAACAACTTATTTAGGGTCAATTTTAATCACCCTTAATTTAATTATTAGTTTAGGGGTTGTTAGAACCGCCCCTAAACTACCCTATTTTTGTAAAATTTCCCAAGCAACCCCCCTGACATACCCCTATGCCCCCTGGACACCCCGGGAGACACCCAAGGACACCCCCCCCCCCCCCCCGCCCCCTGGACGCACCCACAGACAACCCCTGGACACCCTAAGATACACCCAAGGACACCCCCCCCCCAACACACTTGACACCATCATGCCCCCTAGACACACCCACGCCCCCCTAGACGCACCCACGGACAACCCCTAGACACCCCGGGACGCACCCAAGGACACCCCCCACACACACACGCACCTGACACCACCCATGCCCCCTGGACGCCCCCTGGATGCACCCACCCCAGCCCCCTTGGATGCACCCCACGGACAACCCCCTGGACACCAACCTGAGATGCCCCGTGTCCTCGGGACAACCAACCCCGACCCCGCCGGACAAACCCCTACAGACAACTACTGAGGCCCATGCCTCCACCATCAGACTACTATCACGGGCCCACCCCGAGTATGCACATCATTTTATGCCTAAGGGAGTAAAAATATCACTGGCTGGGAATTGAACCACAGACCTGCAGTAAAGCATTCCGTGGATAAACCAGCCGAGTTGAACGTGTTTTATTTAATATATGCAATACATTTTATTTATTTAGATACATCAATTATGGATTATATATATATATATATATATATATATATTAGTGTATGGAAATATAAATAATATAATATATTTGTATATAATATATAATATATTTGTGTATAATATTTATATAATATATATATATATATATATTATGATTGTATATAAAATATATGTAAATAATTATATTTAAGAATATAAATATATATATTTAAATATATTTATATTTGTGTGTGTCTGTGTGTGTGTATTTATGTATTTATATAATATTTATAGATATAATATAATTATAATTTATTTATTTATTTATATAATTATTTTTATATACTTATATACATGTGTGTCTATGTGTAACAATAATATTATTAATTATTATTATTATTATTACATCTATTTTTTAAAATATAAAATTATATGTTGGTTTTATAAATACTATAAATTTATATATTTTATGATTTATATTATACTGTTGACACTCCATTCCATCAAAGAGTCTAAAAAATGACAAAGGGAATCCCCTTAGAAAGAAAAGGGGGAAATACATGAAGAAAATCAAGATTTGAAAAGGCATGAATTTTGGGTCGCCTTAGTCAGACCAAAAGAGCGTCGGCGCGCAACCTACTTGCGTGCCCCAAAATTTCGTGCAGCCTACTTGTGCACCCAAACTCCTTTCTCCCAAGGTACTATTTCTACCTATAAATATACCCTTGGGGTCTCTATTTGTACGGACAAATTTCCTTGAATCCCAATTACTGCTCTGGTAACCCTAGTGCTTCACCCAAGTCTTCCTGAACTTTTAAGGTAGTTCTTCAACACCTTGAGTAGAGGATTTAAATGAGGATCATTGGACTTAAGTCCTTTTAGTGTTTGAAAACCATAACACTTGCGTGCCTAAAGTTCCCAACCTCCCCAAATCAAAAATACTTGCACATTGCCTATTACTTTCATAGGAACTTGAGCACCCTACTTCTAGGATCACCTATGAATACTCTTGAAGGTTTTATCAAGGTCTCGCCCAAGTATTACCATACAAGTTATTTGTCGCTTAAGTGAACATCAGGTCTCCCAAGCCTACTTGTGCGCCCATACTTGCGCACTCTTCTCTACTTGGGCACCCCTCTTTTATTCACTTACTCTCTTCAGTCTACAAGCCATCAAGCCTTACTAAAAGCCATTAATGGTAAGGATTCTTCTTCCTTGGATCCATTGTCTGAAAAGGATTCTATTGAGACCTCCACCAAAACCTCCCGACTTATCAAACCTTTGGGAAATTCACATTATCATGTCTCCTATTTGGGTTTGTATATCCACAGTCAAAGGTTTCCAAAATTTGTTTCACAATGTGGTTAGGGTTCATGGAGTGTATGTGGGTTTGTATATCCACAGTCACATGGACCTTTCTCCCAAGAACAATGTTGGGAAGTTCCCAGTTCTGAGAATAAGGTTTTGGGTCCTGACCTCTCCCTTCTCAAAGAGCTGGAAACTTCAAATTTCTGGTAGGGAAGGTATGATTCACACCTACTTATCTTAATTTTGAATAAAGGAGAAGTCTCCCTACCATACTAGGATCAATTCATGGGAAACCATCCTAGTGTATGCCCCTAACCTTCATCCCTTCCTCCTTTAATTAGACCCTTGTCTAATGTAAAGTGAACAGAGGGAAGGCTCGTCGCCTCTCCCTCTTCCCGGGTCACCTCGACCTTGTCCACCCTTGCCACCATAGGTGCGCCCCTCTTCCACCAGTAGAGGAGGAAAAGTGCATGTGTCATTGTTGAATCTTTCACATCCTCTTATTTCTCACACTGAGCATGACTCACGTGGTCTTAGAGATTCATGATGATTAAAACATGTTCAAAAACACTGATATTGGAATGAACTACGAGAACTTTGATTCCCACCATAATCGAGATATATAGGAATCCTTCTCAAGGCTCGAGCTCACTGGATGTCCTCTTCAGGAATCCAACCCTAATTCCCCTAATTTGGGCATCCTCATTAGGAATAAGCCCCAAATTAAATCTTCAAATCAACAAGTCACCCTTTTCAAAAATTAAGCCCAAACTCATTTCTCTCAAAGGACTATACTCTACTATGAGACTTATCGAACTACGTGGGATTTGATTCCCATCTATATGGGATACGTAAGAAGCCTCCTTGAGGTTCAAACCCAATACCTTAAATCAACCTTGTTTTCCTTGGGCCATATTTCCAATAGGGTCTGATCCTACTTGGAAACCCATATCCTTTACAAGTTACTTGGGCTACTTCAGCATAAGTCCCACACTATGTTTTGACTAAGCACCTTCCGCTTAGATTTCCATACTACATGACATTAAACTATATGGCTAGGTCCTTATCACATGACCTTAAAAGGTATGATGTGTCTCATTCAGTGGCACCGAACTATGAGGGTTCTGATTCCTTTTACAGGGATATGTAGGTAGCCCATTTTATAGGCACGATCCCAAGATCAAACCAAACCTTCGTCTCCCTAGATGAAAATAAATTCCAAAGTGACCCACTAAGTGGATTAAAACCCATTATAATCATAACGATGATTAAAATAATCTCTAAGTAGTATATGATAGGATACCATTGATGGAGAACCTAGAATACATACAGATATCTCCATTAATGAAGAACCTCAAATACATACGGATGATTTTAAAACTTTTCACATGATAAATAAGTGATTGAAAATTCCAAGGGATACTTATGATATACTTGGTGAATTAATAAGGATTCACGAAAATATCTTAAATTATAAAGAGAGTCATGGAGTAAACAATAATTCCCCCCAAAAGGGTGTGATGAGTCCGACCTCCCATCCTCTCGACCAATGCACATTCTTAAGTATCGTGAAGTTCAAACTTAACGAACACCTACCTTTGGAAAGTAGGTCCCCTTTGGATAAAGAACTATTGGAATTTTCCAGTTCCATAAATAAATCCAATGGAAACCGCCTGGAAGCAATGATTCTTAAAACTAGAATACATGTTTCAAGGAACTACAAAACATATACATATATTATATTAAATATATTTTTATTATATATTTATGTATGTAATTATATATGTTTATATTATATCATGTATGCACACACACACATATATATACACAAAATTAAATACATTTATATAATTAGAAATATATATAATATAATTAAATGATATATATATTTACTAAATTAATTTATACTTAATATGGTATACTATAATATATATATATATATAATAATTATATAATATATTTAAATTTATATATAATGAAATATTTATAATATAATATATATAATATAAATATATAATATATATTTTTATTTTATTTTCGCCTATATTATATATATTTCTATAAATAATATAATATAAATGTACTTATATACATAAATATACAATAAAATGTTTTTAATATAATATATACATAATATAAATCATAATATAAATGTATAATATTTATAAAACCATACATAAATTTTATATATGTGAATAAATATATTTATAATTACATTTATATTTTGTATACTAATATTTATATATGTATATATTTTTGTTTATATATGTATAAGTATTTATTTAAATTATTTATATAATGCTTATATATATATATGTTTATAATGAATTTAAAAACATTTATATTATGTGTTTATGTAATATATATATATATACATAGAAATGCACACACACGCATATATATTATAAAAATAGAATTTATATGAGATTTATTTAAAAAAAATAGAGGGGGTTAAAAACCCCTCTAATAAAATGGATTAGAGGTGGTTTATAAACCCCCTATAATTTATTGAATTGGAGGAGGTTCAAAAACCCCTCTAATTTTTAAATTAGAGGAGGTTCAAAACCCCCTCTAATGTCATATATTAGAAGGGGTTTAAAACCCCCTCGAATGTCATATATTAGAGGGGGTTTACAACCCCCTCTAATTTCTTCTATTAGAGGGGGTTCACAACCCCCTATACTTTCTTAAATTAGAGGGGATTCACAACCCAGTCTAATTTCTTAAATTAGACAGGGTTCAAAACCCCCTCTAATCTCAGGGATTAGAGTCGATTCATGAAACCACTCTAATGTCTTAAATTAGAGTGGGTTTAAAACCC
Source organism: Viscum album (assembly GCA_963277665.1). NCBI lineage: Eukaryota > Viridiplantae > Streptophyta > Magnoliopsida > Santalales > Viscaceae > Viscum > Viscum album. Next base: position 218,854,668 of record OY728147.1, read on the forward strand.
CCTATAATAAGATATTATAGGGGGTTGTGAACCCCCACTATTTACATTTAAAAAAATACATTATATATATAATCTAATATCCAAATGAATATATATATATATATATATATATATAATGCCTCTAAAATCCAACCGAGCATATAATGCCATTAATTATTAAATTAGCAGTAATTTTGACATAATTTCCTCTAAAACCCAACCAAATATTAAAAAAATAATGCTAAATTTTTTTAGGGGGTTGTAAACCCCCTCTAAATTCTATGATTATAAGAGGTTGTGCATAACCCCCTCTAAAATGAATTTAGGGAGGGTTGTGCAGAACCCCCTCTAAAAAACTATTGTTAATCTGTTATTATTGTTTTGTAGTGAATGTAGTTACTAATGCGTTGAGTCGGAAGACCCAAGAGGATATGGATCAGGAATCTGTGGATGTTTGGAAAGGAATAAAGGAGCTTGAAGTGATGCATCTTGACATTGGAGAGAGAAGTTGTAACATCCCCCAATCTGGCACTTTCTCACATGGCCGGAAAGAGTTGGTTATAAGACCTCAAGTGTGTCTCCTTGTATGCCAGAGGCTGCTAACTAGTGGTGGGGTGTGATAAGTATAGTGGGGAGACTATACCCCCTAGATTCGAAGTTTATAACATGGTGGAAAATATCCAATAAAAAAATATCAAACTGCAAAAAATAAAGGAAACAATGTAATATGACAGAAACCAACAATAAAAGACTATTAAACAATCCAATTAATACTAAAGGAATAATGTAATGATATAATGGAACGTAACTAAATTTCATCCTAGAAACAATACAAGTAAAATAATATTAGTCTCAAATAAAGACTTAGTAGTCTCTAGTCTCGAACCCCACGTTGATCCCATCTCCAAACTCCAGTCCATCCAGAAAGAAAATCAACAGCAAGGTCCTTTGTCCTTGTCTAAACCTATATCCATGTAATCTGCTCAGGTACCAAATGGTAGCCTAAATAGGGTGTGAGTATAACTCTGTAGGTCGACACCACCATATCTAAATAAACCAGTCTAATAAGAAGTATATGCAATAAAGTGATAAATAGGTGTATCAATTAATTCAACAATTAATAAAATAAAACAACAACCTACTTCGGCTCTATGATAGAATATCTCTGAGCATTTATCACAACCATTCCAATCACAACTATATAAACATGGTAAAATAACTTGATTTAGCATCATGCTGGAATATCTCTGAGACTAATACAAAAATGGGAAAGGGAAGCACCCACTTATATCAGCGCTAAGAAAAAGCGCTGATACAGGGCTTTTTTATCAGCGCTTTTCTAGCACTGATAGAGGTCCTCTTTATCAGTGCTAGAAAAGCACTGATATAGGAATTCTTTATCAGTGCTTTTCTAGTGCTGATAAAGAGGCCCTCTATCAGCACTAGAAAAGTGCTGATAAAAAATCTTTGTATCAGCACTAAAATTTTAGTGCTGATACAGGGTAACCTTTATCAGCGCTAAAGAAGCGCTGATAAAACAACCCTTTATCAGTGCTAGAAAAGCGCTGATAAAGAATCCATGTATCAGCGCTTTTTTAGAGTTGATAAAGAGTACCATTATCAGCGCTGATAAAGGTAGTCTTTATCAGCACTTTGTTAGTGCTGATAAAACCTTAGTCCATTTTTTTATAAAGTCGGTCATACAGTGCCCTCGTTTTATCGCGACCTAAAGATTTCACGGTACTAGAACCCTGTGACTCCCCTCTGCCGCCCGTTGAGTTTGTGTTGTCGGACCTCCACCGCCCTCGCTTCTTGTTGCCAGACCTTCTCCGCCCTCGCTTCTCGTTGTCAGAACTCCTCCACCCTCGCTTCGCGTTTCTGGACCTCCGCCACCCTCGCTTCTCATTGCCAGACCTCCGCCGCCCTCGCTTATCTTTTCCAGACCTCCGCCGCCCGCAATGCCCTCTTCGGTTTGCCGGACCTCTACCACCCACAACGCCCTCTTCGGTTTTCCGGACCTCCCTTTAAGGCATGTTTTCCAAATATTTTTTTAATATTGTTCTTATTGTTGGTTGAATCATTGATGGGTATTGATTGTGTTATTTCATTTGGATTCATTGGTATGTTTTGGGTGTACCTTTCCTTAGGTTTCGAATTATGCTCTTAGTGGTTCTTCATGGTTAGTAATTGTAGTCTCTTATTTGGGTGAAGGGATGTGTTCTTAGTATATTTCCATCTTATGTACCACCATTTTAGTGAAATTTTAAATGGTTGGGTGACCTATGCTAGATCTCTGAACATTATTGGGACTTTCTCTCTTCTTAGTGATGTAGACGTGTCATTTGTAGATGTATGATGTTCTTGGAGGATATACATTAAGGGTTCTTGGGAATATTGGTTATCTGTTCATTTTAATTTTTTCGTAGTGGTCCTCTATTCGGTGAATCTTCCCATTTGACCCTCTATCCCAAGGTGAAACTCCCTCACTTTCTCTCTTCCCTTGGGATCCATGTTTAGGGTGATTTGGCCTTTTATCTACAAGGAATATCTAAGTAAGAATCTCATATTCTCTTTTATTATCCTTTCTTGGTCACTACTTTTTTCTCTCTTGGGTTATTTTTCTATAGAAAGGGTTTTGACCTAGGTTGGATTTAATCTCATTTATTTGGGTTAAATCTTTATGGTTATGGTGTTTAATTGCATCCTTGGGGCCTTTCCTTAGTTCAGTTGGTGGTTTCATTCTGGTTTTGTGAAGATATCAAGAAATAGGTAGGTTGATCCATTATTTGACATTGTTTTAGGTGTTTAATATGATTTATTTGGTTCTAAAATGGTTTTATAAATTTTCTGGGTTGTGGGAAACATGTTTTCCAATTTTTTTGTTGTGCGTAAGGGTTTGATAATGATTTTACTATTGTAAATGGTTGTTTGTCATGTGTGTTTCTATTATTGGAAGTGTGATTGTATAAAATAGATATAATTTTATATAGGGGGTGGAATTGAGCACAATGGAAACCTAGTTATCTAGGTGGGTAGAATGGGTCTAGTATATTAGGTGAATTAGTCAGGCCGATGATTGGTCTCCTTAATAAGGATATACATAACAACACTAACTAAACATTCATGTGCTAGGGATTGGAGGCTCAAATAGGACCTTCATGTCTAAGAGATATGATCACCAAGAGTACGAGGATCCTAGGACCCTAGTAACCCTAATACCTTAGAGATTTTCTATAGTGCTCATACTATTCTTACCATTATATTGTCACGTTTACTTTCTATTTTATTTCAAAGAATGTTTTATTTAAATTGTATCTTCCTTTTTCTTAAAAAATAACATGTTAATGTTTATCATAATGTCATTACATGGAATCTATTTTTGTTGTGTCCTACTAGGTATGTTGGCTCACACCTTATATACACCCTCAGGTTTATGTAGACGTTATTATGTTTTACCCAGTTAAAGGCAAGGTTCCCTTGGTGGTGATGGTGGATATATGTGCTAGTAGTTCCCCTTTTGGTGACTGTTATTGGTTGTGGAATGAGGATGTTGACCCTCATGTTTCATGGAGGCTTGGTTGTATTGTTGGTTCCCTTGCCTTTTTTTGGTTATTTTGGTTTTGGTTGAAATTTTTAAATTCTTATCCCCTATTGTAGTGTTATCTTTTGGTCTATTATATTGTGAAATTTGGTTATGATATGGTGTTTGATTATTATGTAATATTTATGGTTTTTTACATGAAAAAACCATTCCCAAAGGTGTTACTCAATGCCTAGGCACTAGTTACAACCCATGGGGATTGGTAATTCCCTTTGTACCTTCCCACTAGTTGGGTCAGGTTTCAAGTGGGATGGAAACCTGACCTAGTTCATGACAAGAAGTGTACACCATAGTATGGTTGTCTAAATCCTTTCTATACCGTGTCCATGGGAGGTTGCAACGTGGTAACTTTTTTTATAGTATTAAATTCCATGAGCCCCATTTTATATTTTTTTCTCCTACACAAATCTCATTTGAAATCTTGATTCTTTAAGGCTTACAAGATTCATTTTAACTCCTCCAAACTCCCTTCTTCTCAGATAGAAGCTCCAGTGGATGCGTTTGGTTTCTCTCTAATAAGGGGATCTCTCATCAATTGGAAATCCTCTATCTCTTCTTATATCCTCCTTATAGAGTGATAGATCATCATATTTTTAGTGAATCTAATATTCTTTTTTATGAATCTTGATTATAGGTTAGACTACTTGATCTCCTACACCTTCATTATTCATTGGCAGATCCCATTATGGGTGTTAAGTTGGGTTGATCACTAATTAAAGGCAGGTGGTTCCACAATTTTTCTTCCACACAATTGAAACTTTTTTTCTTGATTTATTCAATATGAATTATAAAAATAATTTAATATGATTTGAATTAAAGTGGATTTTATTTGTGATTTTAGAGGCATGTATTTTTGAAATAAATCCCCTTCTTAGTTGTTTTTTGTGTCATGGAATGATTTGAGAAACTATATATTTTAGTGGGAATATTTTATAAAATAATTAGCCTTGATTTCAAAAAAAATGATTAGAATATAATATGATTTGAAAAGGGAATAGATTTTATGAAAACCTATGATTTGGTTTTGAAATGAAAAGTCATGTTGAAAACTAAAATTGGGTATTTGAATGTAATAAATGAAATTATTTGTAATGATTGATTTTCCCATGTTTGGTTGATTATTTGATTTGAAGTATATGAAGCCAGGGTATTTAGTGGTAATTTGGATAATAATGTTAGGATATAATCTCCTAGCACTAGATTTATGATGAAAATACTAACTTAAACATATTATGACATGAATTTTTCCCCAATGGGAATTTCAGTCCCGATGACCTGAGTCATGGGATGTGTTCACACATTGAGCCAAGATCACTGATTGAGTTGTGTGAGGATCATATTACTAGAAACTAACATACCATAGGGTTTGATACATGTTACTATGATATAATTTTTTTTATTATTACATGACATTGATTATAGAACTATTTTGTTCATGCCAACTAATTTATATAAGAGTTTTATATACATTGTTCATTTAAGTCAGTTTTTATATATCTTATATCTTTTTTATTATGAAAGTATGTGATGTTGGAAATATTTAAATACTAAGATACCATATTGGTACATGTTACTAAGATTTATGTGTGACCATATATGTAACGTCCCGGTTTCAGAAGCCACCCAGAGGCGCCCCGTACCCGGTTGGTCACATGGCCTCAAGCGCATTTCCCCAAACTCCAGAGGCTGCCGACAAGCAGTGAGGGCCTTGGGTGTGATAGTGGGGAAACTATTCCCTCATTGGTAGAGTACACAGTGGGAAAAAAATAAACATACAATAGCGGAAATAGTAATAACCAACAATATAACAGCGGAAGACTAAATCAACAACTGGAGCACGTATATATGTATGAAATAATGCATGATACATAACTAGGAAAACATCCAAACAAGTCACAATGCTGGAAAATACTACAGTACTAAAACAAGTACAAACAAAAGTAAACAACTCCTCAGCATCCAAGCCAACGCTTGGTCCCATGCTCTCCTGCTCCAAGCAATCAAGTTCCAGAAGTCGAAGGACGCTTTCCCTTGTCTATACCTGCAACAACATAGTCTGCTTAGGCCCAAAAGCATGGCCCAAACAGGGTGTGAGATAAAATCCCATTAGGCATTCACCCGAAGATTTGTGCCTAACAGTTAGTGATTATATGGTAGGTAAAGGTACAAGCAGTAAAACAGGATAATACATAGTAGCAATCAATCCACAACCAATCAACAGCAGTGAAACAAACATCTAACAATCCAGAACCCTCTCGTAAGTACTCGTAGCCATCCCCTCTAGTCATATCCAAGAAGTACCACAACCCTCTGTGTAGTGTACTCAGCCTAACCCATCTTGCTTAGTCATACGAATTTATGAGACTCTCTGGGGAAGCTCACTCAGTCAATTCCCCTTATAGTATAGGGTAGTCAGGGACTCTCTGAGAAAGATCACGCGGTCTAACCCTATTAGCCCCAAGGTCTAGAGACTCTCTGAGGAATCTATCTCGGTCAATTCCTCCTATAGCCTTAGGTATACCACAGACTCTCTGAGGAAGCTCACTCGGTCAATTCCTCCTCTAGCCTGGGAAGGTTCTTAAAGAAATTAAAACAAGGTAAGACTCTCTGAGGAAGCTCACTCGATCTAACCTCCTGTAGTCTATAAAATCCAAGACTCTCTGGGAGCTCACTCGGTCCATCCCCTCTGTAGTCTGTAATATCTAAGACTCTCTAGGAAGCTCACTCGGTCTATCCCTTATAGTCTACAGCACCAGGTTCTCTCAGCCCCGTGCCAGTCAGTGCATAATAATTATATAAGGACAAAGTACACCTATAGAGCTACTTGGATAACCAAAGTACACCTATAGAGCTACTTAGCTAAACAGTCTACAAGGCAACAATCATGTCATGAAAATCACTTCAACCTATAACTGTAAGGCATGAAAACAGGTGTCGCAGCCAAAGGAAATGAGACCCAAAGGTCATAAACAGAACAAAGCAAGGGAAAAATACATCCAATAACAACAAATTATCCTCTAAAATGGTCAATTCACCTCTACACAAGCATACAAGAAAGGCAGAAAAACAACAAGGGCAAAAAGGTAAACACGCAATACCCTGTTCACAGGTATCGGTGAAATTTTCACATAAAACTTAGAGACTTTGAACGGTAAGGCATAAACCACCTACCTCGATCCTAGGAGATTGATATACTTGGACCATGACGGCTGATTCTCCCTAGAATGTCATAGATCTGAGAAAACGCACAAAACGTTCAACCTTAGATAACTCGAGGAGGGAGAATTGGAAAACAAGGCTCAAGCAAAAGGGAGAACTCACCGTTGTGCTTCCAATGCAATCGACCGTGCTCAAATCAGAGAACAGACAGAGAGGTAGGAGGTCGGGGAAGATCTGGCCGTACGGGTCACTCTTAGAGGAACCAGACCTAGAATAAGATGATTGTGGCAATTAGGAATGACCCCGGTCCGTTTAGTGAAAAAAAAAAGAAAATTACGCGGCGTGTATTTTTAAAGTACACGGCGTGTAGTGGGTTTTTCCATACTCCACCAAAATAGGCCTCCACGTCACCCCTACACACCGTGTGTGTGGCCTGGACATGGCCAGCACATGTCTTCGAGTGGGAAAAGAGTACATGGCATGTACTCAGAAAGTACACGACGTGTACTTCAAAAATTTCCAGAAACTCCAAAAATTCTCAAAAACTATAGAAAAGGAAAGACATACCTGAAACGAATATCTAGGTTCTTACAAACTTCCCCCCTTAAAGAAATTCATCTCCAAATTTCCCTAGGTGGGCGTAGAAGAAGGATCCTAGAACAGCTCCGGCCACTGCGATCGAACCTCGGCCTCCCTCTCCCAAGTCTCGTCCTATACTCGCCCGTGCTGCCATAGCACTCGTACCAGAGGAACAAACCAGCCTTGGAGAACCTTTGTACTATGATCGAAAATCCGGATAGGATGCTCTTCAAACGACGCATCCGCTTCGAGCTCAACCTCCTCAGGCTGAAAGACATGAGACGGGTCTAAAAAGTAACGTTGGAGCTGAGAGACATGGAAGACGTCGTGCATAGCCCGGTACCTCTGAGGTAGCTACAACCGATAGGCTACCGGCCCAACTCTCTCCAACACCTCAAATGGCCTGACGTACCATAGTGAAAGCTTACCCTGTCTCTAAATCATCTTGTGTCCCAACCTCGGTGCGACACGTAGAAAAACCTGATCTCCGACCTCGAACTCTAGAGGTCGTCTCCACTGATCAGCATAAGACTTCTGTCGAGACTGTGTTGTAGCCATCCTCTTTCGAATCAACTCTATCTGCTCTAAGATCTCCTGAACAAGACAAGGTCCTAGTAAAGCTGCCTCTCCTGCCTCCAGCCAGCATAAGGGTGATCGGCATGGCCTACCGTACAAGGCCTCGTATGGTGCCATCTGAATGGTCGCCTGAAAACTATTGTTGTAGGCGAACTCTAAAAAAGGTATATGTTTCTCCCAAGAACCGACGAAGTCTAGAATGCAAGCTTGGATCATATCCTCAAGCACCTGGATCATGCGCTCGAACTGGCCATCAGTCTGGGGATGGTATGTTGTACTCAAAAGTACCGGTGTACCCAAAGCCTTCTGAAGTCCCTGCCAGAATCGAGAGGTAAAGTGTGCATCCCTGTTTGAAACAATGGAGTGTGGAACTCCATGTAGACTTACAATCTCTCGGATTTACAGTCATCCCAGATCATCACCACTAAAGGTCTCCTTGATTGGAAAGAAGTGTGCAAACTTTGTAAGCCTATCGACGACGACCCAAACAGCATCACTTCCCCGAGGTGACCCCGGTAACCCGGTCACGAAGTCCATCACAACATCATTCCACTTCCACTCCGGAATGGGTAACTGCTATAAAATCCCTACTAATCGATGATGCTCTGCTTTCAACTGCTGACAAGTAGAACATCTCGTGAAAAAACCAACAACATCTCTCTTCATACCTGGCCACCAATACTGGCGGTGTAGATCACGATACATCTTGGTGACGCCAGGATGAACTGACCAAACTGAGGAATGAAAACCCCGCATCAGCTCCTCGTGTATGTCTACCGGCACCCATACACGTCCCTGGAAACGCAAGGTCTCATCCTCGCCCACTGTCCATCCAGGAAGAGGGTCCCCTCTTGACGCACTCTCCTGCAGAACCAAGGCCTCTGAGTCTAATAGCTGCCTCATTCTTACCCGATCAAGGAGTGTAGAGGTAACAAATATAGAAGATAGGATAGTCTATCTCTACCTATCGTGCACCTCCAGATGCATCTCAGAGAACATAGCCATAAGCTGCCACTCACTACTGGACTCCTGAACTGCCTGAATCTGAGTTCTCCTGCTTAAAGCATCAACCACTGCGTTGCCCTTTCCTGGCATATAGGCGAGCTTGAAGTCAAAGGACTGAAGATAATCAACCCAGCTGCGCTGTCTCAGATTCAGATCGCACTGAGTGAAGATATACTTGAGACTCTTGTGATCGGTAAAAACCAAAAAGTGCTCTCCCGGAAGATAGTGTCTCCAATAGTGTAAGGCATGAACAACTACTGCCAACTCCAGATCGTGTGTTGGGTTGTTACTCTCGTGTGGCCTCAACTGCCGAGACCCATACACAATGACTCTAACTCCCTACATAAGCACAGCTCCTAGCCCGATACCTGATGCGTCACAGTAAATAGTGTAGCCCTTGCCCGGCTCCGGCAAGACTAGTATCAGTGATGACATCAACCTCCCTTTCAGCTCCTTAAAGGCTGACTCACAAGAATCTGAACATAAAAACTTTGCCCCCTTCTTGGTCAGACCTGTCAACGGTGCTGCTAAGCACAAGAAGTCCTGAATGAAGCACCTGTAGTATCCGTCCAGCCCTAGAAAACTTCACACCTCAAAGACATTCTTCGGATGCCCCTAGGAAACTACAGCTCTCACTTTCTCTGGGTCCACTAACACTCATGTCTCCGAGATAACATGACCCAGGAAGTGAATCTGATCCATCCAAAAGTGGAACTTCGAGAGTTTAGCATATATCTGATGCTCCCTCAGTGTACACAGAATAATCTCAAGATGTGTGGCATGGTCGTGTCGAGTGTGAGAGTACACCAAGATATTGTCCACGAAGACCGCGAAAAAGGAGTCCAAGTACAGATGGAACACTTGGTCCATCAGTGCCATGAAAACCGCAGGCACGTTCGTGAGACCGAACGACATGATTATATACTCGAAAATACCATACCTGCTCCTGAAAGCTGTCAGAGGTATATCTGATGGTCTAACGCGCAACTGATGATAACCGGACCTCAAGTATATCTTCGAGAACACCCGGGCTCCTAGAAGATGATCAAAGAGATCATCGATCCTCGGCAAGGGATATCAATTATTGACCGTCAACTGGTTTAGTTTCTGATAATCCACACAAATCCGAAGGGTATCGTCTGCCTTCTTCGCAAACAGGACAAGAAAACCCCAAGGAGAGGTATTGGGTCGGATGAAACCCTTTGCCTGTAACTCCTCCAACTACTTATTGAGCTCTTGCAACTCAGGTGTAGCCATCCTATAAGGAGGAATGGACACCAGTGCCACTCATGGCATGAGCTCAATCGAGAAGTCCACCTCACGCTCTGGAGGTAAACCTAAAAAGTCTTCTGGAAAGACATCCCTGAAACGATCCACCACTGAAGGAAAGTCGAACTGTGAAGTCCCCTAGTCATCTAGATAAATACTAGCAATCTGGGTTGTAACTCTCCCTAGCCCATGATGCTCTGGTCCAGCTCTACCTGCCTAAACATCCCACTCGCCTCTATGAAGGAAAGATCTGCCCTCTGGTGATATGAAACTCACCCTGCGGCGATAGCAATCAACGACTGCCTGGAAGGGAACTAACTAGTCCATACCAAGAATGACGTCACAGCCCATAATTTCTAGGACATAGACTTCCCATAAGAAATGACACCCCGAAACCTCGAGAGGGAACTCTCTGCACTGTCGTACGCTAGATATCCTCATTCCCAACGGCGTGTCAAGAGTCAACAAGTCGGCAGACGAAAAGATACAGAGCCCAAGGCTCTCCACAACAGCAATAGAGATAAAGATATGAGAAGCACCAGTATCGAAAAGAGATAAAGATAAAACTGAGGCTACTAAGATCGTACCTCAAACTATGGAAGGGTTGGGATCCTGCTCCTGATAGGTCTGCTCCACGGCAAAAGATTGGCCTGCACCACGGCCCTGTGCCCCTGGCTAACCGGTCTGAGCTAATCCACTCTGTTGTCGCTGATGACCTGGTGATTGAACACCACGGCCGTGACCTCAACCTCAGCTTGAACAGTTGGAAGAACTCCAGTTCCATGACTGGAGGGAAACTGGTGAAGCATCTCTAGAACACGGGGTCATAGAGGAACCCCTACCACCAGCTGAAGGTGAGAAGATGTGACAGAAACACTGAAGATAGACCATATTTCCACAAGACCAGCACTCCATCAGATCCCTCTGGAACTGAGGCCTCGTATTCCCACTCCTACCGCACTGGTAGCATATAACCTAGCTTCCAGAAGACGAATCCCGTGAACCTTGATCTCCTCGAGAAGACTCTCTATGATGCTTCCTATTTTCCGTAGGAGGAACACCAGATTTGGATGACGAACCGCCCTGGCTCACTGCTCTAGAATCCCTCATATTGCGCTCAGTGATCAGCGCCTGGTTGATGATGGAGGATATCTAAGTCAACTGGAAGATATTCACCTGGGAATGGATCTCCTACCTGAGACCATCCTTGAACTTCCTAGCAAGGAACAACTCATCACCTGCTGGGATCGGTGTGAAATGCTGCAGCTCAGTGAAGCGAGACGAGTACTCCATAACAGAGAGAGTACCCTGCTTCAGACTCATAAACTTCCGGGCTCGATAAGCCCTCAGGGTATCTGGATAGAAGTAGTCATAGAAGGTGCGTCAAAACTCGTCCCAAGACATATCATGCTGACTTCCTGACCGTGATATCACCTCACACCACCTCTTGGCGGCGTCTCAGAGCATATAAGTATCCAGATTTACTCTCTTCTCCCGAGGGATCTCTAGGTGCTCAAAGATGGTCAGTGTGGCCTCTATCCATGACTCTGCAGCCTGAGGTCCTCTATCCCCTGAAAAAGTAGGGGGATGTTGCTGCTGGAAAACCCACGTCAACTCAGCCATCAACGGGGCAGGAGGCGTCGCTCCCTAGAAGGTCTGCATCATCCTCAGAAAACCTTCCCTGAACTGTGCATCAGCGCCTGCGGCTGGTATGACAGCCGGTGCCAAGGCTGGCTCGATTGGAGGATCGGTAGGAAGTCCTTGATCAGCCATATCTGGCGTTTGATCACTGCCTAACGACAGACGTAAGGACGTCTCAGAGTCATAGCTCTGAAAGATCAAAGTATACCTTAGATCAGAAAAACGAGGTTAGAGAACACAAGAGTACAAAATAGGAACAGGGGAAGAAAACACACAAGTTTACAAAACTCGACTACACAGCGTGTATAAAAACTACACACCGTGTCTTCTTAAGCCACTGACATGGGCGTGTAACCCTGCCCTATAGTTCGTGTAACACCTCAAACTACACGGCGTGTTGACCCAACACACAACATGTACTTGGAACTATTCCCCTGCCCGAGTCTCCTTACACGGCTAACTCACACGGTTCAAACTAACCTCAGACTACACGGCGTGTTCCCTAGGGACACGGCGTGTACTAGACACTGACTCGGCAGCCCTTGTTGTTAGCTACATGGTCGTCCACACGGCTAGCCCTTACACGGCATGTTCTGAACAAACACGACATGTATAGGAGAAAGTGACATCGTCCCATGTTGTTCGTGACACGGCCGGGTACCTGGTCATAACTACACGGCATGTTCCAAAAGCAACACGGCGTGTCTTAGAGAAGGTCACGTCGGCCCGTGTTGTTCGTGACACGGTCGGGTACCTGGACAGAACTACACGGCATGTTCCCTTACAACACGGCATGTTCTACTTGAGATTCCCCAACCCGTGTTGTTAGTGACACGGCTGGGTACAAGGATCTACACTACACAATGTGTAAATACCATACACGGCGTGCTCCTAAAGTTATTTCACAACACCGTGTTCCTGCACACACAGTCAGTAACATGGCCTAAGAACTACATGGCATCTAACCAGAAAGTACACGCTGTGTATTCTGGGTTTTTCTGGGAAGTATCTTTAAAACTACACAGAAACCCAGAAACACGGAAAACAAGGCAAAGAGGTGCCAAATTCCAATCCATGAGGGCCCATACTCCCCGCGAATCAAAGGTTGGCATCCCCTACAGTCATGTACAAGAGAAAACATGATCATGATCCACCAATTTCCAATTCAAGAGCGCCCATAACACCTCAAGAATAAAAATTTGGTGTTCATTTAAACAAATTACAATATAAACAGTTCTCTAACAAGAAGCAGAGATTCTATCAATCATCTATCACAACAGTATGCATAATCTACACAACGTCTATCACAACAGCATGCAATCGCTAATTCACCCTAAATGACATGGAAAGAATGCATGACATGTGATTTCTACAAGTTCCTATATGATGAATGAGATGGAATACCCTCATCTCATCGGGTTGTGACATAAATAGAACCGTAATTTCAAAACAATAACAGTACAAAACATTTGAATCACTCTAGGTGAAATCGTATCAACCGTAAAATCTCAAAAACATAAAACTGCAATAAACGAGGTAGTATGTCTTTTCCTGTACACAGGTTAGCTACTCCCGGGCACAGCTTATTACCAAGTACCGAATCCATCCTATCCCTGGCTAAAGTCTCCAAACAGTAATGCAAGAGAAAATAATTCCTATGATACCACTTTGTAACGTCCCGGTTCCGGAATCCACCCAGAGCCGCCCCGTACCCAGTTGGTCACATGGCCTCAAGCGCATTTCCCCAAATGCCACAGGCTGCCGACTAGCAGTGAGGGCCTTGGGTGTGATAGTGGGGAAACTATTCCCTCATTGGCAGAGTACACAGCGGAAAAAAAATAAACATACAATAGCAGAAATAGTAATAACCAACAATATAACAGCGGAAGACTAAATAAACAACTAGAGAACGTATATATGTATGAAATAATGCATGATACATAACTAGGAAAACAGCCAAACAAGTCACAATGCTGGAAAAAACTACAGTACTAAAACAAGTACAAAGAAAAGTGAACAGCTCCTCAGCATCACAAGCCAACGCTTGGTCCCATGCTCTCCTGCTCCAAGCAATCAAGTTCCAGAAGTTGGAGGGCACTTTCCCTTGTCTATACCTGCAACAACATAGTCTGCTTGGGCCCAAAAGCATGGCCCAAAAAGGTTGTGAGATAAAATCCCAATAGGCATTCACCCGAAGATCTATGCCTAATAGTCAATGAGTATATGGCAGGTAAAGGTACAATAAGCAGTAAACAGAAAGCAGTAAAACATGATAATACATAGCAGCAATCAATCCACAACCAATCAACAGCAGTGAAACAAATAGCTAACAAGACAGAACCCTCTGGGAAGTACTCGCAGCCATCCCCTGTGGTCCTATCCAAGAAGTACCATAACCCTCTGGGTAGTGCACTCAGCCTAACCCCTCTGGCTTGGTCATACAAATTTATGAGACTCTCTGGGGAAGCTCACTCAGTCAATTCCCCTTATAGTCTAGGGTATTCAGGGACTCTCTGAGGAAGATCACGTGGTCTAACCCTCTTAGCCCCAAGGTCTAGAGACTCTATGAGGAATTTATCTCGGTCAATTCCTCCTATAGCCTCAGGTATACCACAGACTCTCTAAGGAAGCTCACTAGGTCAATTCCTCCTCTAGCCTGGGAAGGTTCTTAAAGAAATTCAAACAAGGTAAGACTCTATGAGGAAGCTCACTCGGTCTACCCTCCTGTAGTCTATAAAATCCAAGACTCTTTGGGAGCTCACTCGATCCATCCCCTCTGTAGTCTGTAATATCTAAGACTCTCTGGGAAGCTTACTCGGTCTATCCCTTATAGTCTACAGCACCATGTTCTCTCAGCCTCATGTCATTCAGTGCATAATAATTCTATAAGGCCAAAGTAAACCTATAGAGCTACTTGGATAACCAAAGTACACCTATAGAGCTACTTAGGTAAACAGTATACAAGGCAACAAGCATGTCATGAAAATCACTTCAACCTATAACTGCAAGGCATGAAAACAGGTGTAGCAGCCAAAGGTAACGAGGCCCAAAGGTTGTAAACAGAACAAAGCAAGGGAAAAATACATCCAAGAACAACAAATTATCCTCTAACATGGTCAATTCACCTCTACACAGTCATACAAGCAAGGTAGGAAAACAAAAAGGGAAAAAAGGTAAACACGCAATACCCCATTCACGGGTATCGGTGAAATTTTCACATAAAACTCAGAGTCTTTGAACGGTAAGGAACAAACCACCTACCTCGATCCTAGGAGATCGATATACTTGGACCACGATGGATGATTCTCCCTAGAACATCGTAGATATGAGAAAACGGACAAAATTTTCAACCTTAGATAACTCGAGAAGGAGGAAGAATTGGAAAACAAGGCTCAAGAAGAAGGGAGAACTCACCGTTGCGCTTCTAACGCAATTGGCCGTGCTCGAATCGGAGAACAGACGGAGAGGCGGGAGATCGGGGAAGATCTGACCGTACGGGTCGCTCTTGGACGAACCAAACCTAGAAGAAGATGATTATGGCAATTAGGCGCGACCCCGGTCCGTTTAGTGAAAAAAAAGTACAGGGCATGTATTTTTAAAGTACACGGTGTGTAGTGGGTTTTTCCGTACTCCGCCAAAATCGGCCTCCACGTCACCCCTACACACCGTGTGTGTAGTCTAGACACGGCCAACACACGGCTTCAAGCGGAAAAGCGTACACGGAGTGTACTTAGAAAGTACACAATGTGTACTTCAAAAATTTCCAGAAACTCCAAAAGTTATCAAAAACTCCAGAAAAGGAAAGACATACCTAAAACGAAGATCCAGGTTCTTACAATATACTTATTATATTTTCTTATTATTTCTTACATACCACCACTTGAGTTGAGTAACCTGATTGAAATCCATATTGGTACTTTGGTTCTGATGTGGATATAGTGTT
Source organism: Viscum album (assembly GCA_963277665.1). Lineage (NCBI taxonomy): Eukaryota > Viridiplantae > Streptophyta > Magnoliopsida > Santalales > Viscaceae > Viscum > Viscum album. Next base: position 218,870,420 of record OY728147.1, read on the forward strand.
TTATGTGTTTGTGACATGTGTATGTGTGGATATATGGGTACTTAGGCATGATGATATTGAATGTAGAGCAGAAACCTAGGAGTGGTAGATGTATCATTCTTGATTATTCTTGTGTTTGGTCTGGGGTGATTTGAGGAAACTATAATGAATCTAAAGTAATTATATTTAATGAAGATGAATAAATATTAATGGTTAGGCTCTATTAATCACTATTTTTATAAGGAAGGGGTTCTCTTCTACTGTATTTGGAAGTCTTATTTTGTGTACTTGAACCATAAATACTAATATATGAGATTCAAATAGGATGAAGATGAATAAAGATTGGATGGATGTTTATCGTTTAACAATAGAGTACGAGAACGGAGTGAAATATTTCATCAAGTTTGCAAAGGATCACGCAAAGGATCCTTCTCAAATCATTTGTCTGTGTTTACGTTGTTTTTATTCTAGACTACTTACTCCGGAGGAGTTGGAAGAACATTTGATATGTCACGGAATAGATCGGAGTTATAAATGTTGGAATAAACATGGAGAAAAGGCAAATGTAGCTACTGGCTGGGATAAAACTATGTTTTATGGATCGTCAAATATGAATATAAATATGGATAATGAAGAAGACCGTATGGAGGATGTGATTACAGATGCCAATGATGATGAATATCATATTGAGGAAATGAAAAAGACAATTCAAGATGAACTTCTTGATTTCCCAAAATTGTTTGAGAAGTTAAAAAGTTGTGCAAAGAAGTCATTGTATGCTGCTTGCACTAAGTATACAACATTGTCAGCTGTACTGAAGTTGTATAAACTGAAATAAGGCAATGGATGGAGTGATGTCAGTTTTACGGAACTACATTCTCTCTTGAATGAAATGCTCTCGGAAGATAATGAGCTCCCAAGCCGGACATATGAAGCTAGACGAATGCTACGCTCGATGGGAATGATTTCTGAAAGAATACATGCCTACCCAAAAGACTGTATATTGTTTCTCAAGGAGAAAAAATCACTTATAGAATGCCCAAAGTGTGGTGCTTCTCGATACAAGAAAGATAAATCCAATCCTATGAAAGTTGTATGGTACTTTCCAATCATTCCAAGGTTTAGGCGTCTATATGGAAGTGAAGAAACTGCAAGAAAATTGTTGTGGCATGCAGATAAAAGAAATAAAGATGGGTTATTATGTCATCCGACCGACTCTCCTCAATGGAAGAAAATTGATCATGAGTATCCTGAATTTGGAAAAGAGCCGAGAAACCTTCGTCTTGCGTTATCTACAGATGGGGTGAATCCTTTTGGTTTTCAAACCAGCACTCATAGTACATGGCCTGTTATGTTGGTAAATTATAACTTTCCACCCTGGTTATGCATGAAGTGGAAATTCATCATGTTATATATGCTTATATCAGGACCAAAAAAAACAGGTAACGATATTGATGTTTATCTGGCTCCTTTGATCAAGGATTTGAAGTTATTGTGGGACTCAGGTGTAATGTTGTATGATGCTTATAAAAGTGAATACTTCACGTTGAGAGTGATGTTGTGTGGGAAAATAAATGATTTCCCTGCTTATGGAAATTTTTTAGGCTACAGCATTAAAGGAACTCAAGGGTGTCCCGTGTGCGAAGAAGATACAGAATCAATTAGGTTGAAACATTCATCGAAATCTGTGTTTCCAGGACATCGTAGATTTCTACCTCGTCAGCATAAGTACCGATCTTGGATGACATCATTCAATGGAAGTTCAGAAAAACGTGCAACACCATCTCCACTAACAGGTGATCAACTGTTTGAGAAAGTAAAAGATCTGAACACTGTTTTTGGTAAACCATTTTCAAAAAACCTTACGAAAATCGGTTGGAAAAAGTGATCAGTTTTTTTTTGAATTACCATACTGGAATTTTTTGTACGTCAGACATTTTCTTTTTCAAAGCTATATGTAGCAAAGTTTTAGACCCGGTGAAATTTCCAGTTATGGAAAAAGAAATTATCATCATATTATGTGAATTATAAATGTTCTTCCCACCAACATTATTTGATATGATGGTTTATTTGATTATTCACTTGGTGAGAGAGATTCGACTTTGTGGTCCTGTGCACTATAGATGGATGTATCCTGTTGAACAGTATATGAAGATTTTGAAAGGGTATGTCAAAAATCGAAGTCAGCCAGAGGGTTGTATAGTGGAGTGATATATTGTTGAGGAAGCCATTGAATTTTTTACTGAATACCTATCTGATGTGAAAAGCATTGGTCTCCTGAAATCTCGTCACACTGGACGCATTGAGGGTGAGGGAATTTTTGGAAGAGAATTTGTGACAATCAGTATTACAGATCGGAAGCAGGCTCATCTTTATGTTTTGCATAACAGTTGGGAGGTTGCTCCATATATTGAAACTCACAAAGAAATTCTTAGGCAGTTGAATCCATCAAGGGATGAAAAATGGTTATCAGATACACATAATCACCGGTTTATAGGATGGTTTTAGGACCATATTTTTAAGGAGTTGGATGAAAATCCAAATTCAATTTCAGAACGACTTCGATGGCTAGACGCTGGACCAAGTGTGTATGTATTATCTTACAGTGGTTATGTAATTAATGGTTATACATTCTATATAGATGAACATGATGAAGATAGTACCATGAAAAATAGTGGAGTTACACTAGTGGCTGAGGCGATGCATGTTTCTGGTAGTAAGGACAGAAATCCAATTTATGAAAATATTTCATACTTTGGCATTATCAAACTAATATGGGAGTTGGATTATAAGACCTTCCAATTGCCGATTTTTCAATGCAAATGGATTGATAACAACAGTGGTGTTAAAATAGATGAATGGGGATTTGTGAAAGTTGATTTTAGTAAAGAAGGGTACAAAGACGAACAGTTTATAATGGCATCACAAGCGGTACAAGTTTTTTATGTTCCAGATCCCGCAAACCGAAAGTGGTCGATTGTTCTGTTATCGTCCAAAACTACTGAAGGTTCTGATGAAAATTCAATTGAGGATGATCCTTTTAGTAGTACGTCGCAATCATTTCGAAGCGGTCCCAATAAAGATGATGTTTTGTATGTTAGAGAAGACCACAATGAAGGGATTTGGATAGTCGATAGAGGTGTCAAATCCCTTCAACCTTTGAAAAAAAGAAAGAGAGTTCGGTAAACAGGTTATATTTTGTTTGTAATATAGATCTTGTTATCTCATGTTATTATCTTATCATTACTGAATTTATGTAATCTGAATTAACTGTTCAACCGCTTTTGCAGATAATGACTTTTGCACATTCTGTTGCTCCTAACCTTGAGGCTGAACAAGTCTCTTAAGCTGATGCTGCTGCGGCTACTGCTGCTCCTGCTGCTCCTGCAGCTCATGTTTCTACTGTTGTTGCTCCTGCTGCAGCTCCTATTGCTCCTGCTGCTCCTCTTGTTGTGTCTCCTGCAGCTCCTGTTGCTCCTGTTGCTCCTGCTGCGACTCCTGCTGCTCCTGCGGCTCCTGCTGCTCCTACTGCGGCTGCTGCTGCTCCTGCTGTTGCGGCTCCTGCTACTCCAAGTGTTGAGGTCCAACAACCATCAGCACATTCCATTTATACCATTCCATATTAACATATAGATGATTTTGATATCGATGAAATGGTCGGGAATGAAGGACCGACGTCGCAGAAAACACAGGTGCGTTGTAGTTTGACGGTGTTAGCCAAAATTCTTAAGGTGAAAAGCAAAGGCATCAAATTTGAAGTCGGATGGAATGCATGAGGCCAACATGTGAATCCCAACAAGGCTATGTTTAGTAGCTACATTGGAGTTGTCACTCGGCAATGCGTGCCGATTGACATAGATTCATGGCACCATGTTGTGTCTGGGCAGAAGGCTGTGATCTGGGAAGAAATTACGGTAACATTATGAATTTATTTCTTTAATTTACTTGCAAATAAAATAATGAAACAATGTCTTTCTCTTCTCAATCTCTTGAAGAGTGCATTTATAGTAGACGATTCACACAAGGATTGTGTACTAAGGCTTATAGGAAAGATTCATCGAGGTTTTATCACTATTTTAACAAGATTCCACCTAAAATATTCTAAAGGTAAAATAAACCCGCACCCACCCATTATCCACGCTCACCTGATATCCCAAGAAGCATGGGATGCATTTATTGGACGTCGTGGGGATGAGAAGTTTCAGGTACATTGTGGGTGATAATACATTGTTTGAGGATACCTGTATTCATCACTTTGATTGTCAATATTTCATTTATGAAACAGGAACTCTGTACTGAAAATAAGGAACGTGCATCAAAACCAACATACCCCTATCGTAAAGCAAGGATGGGGTACGCTTCATTAGAAAAGAAAATGGTACGTATTTTAAATTTACAGTAATATTGTTAGGTGCCAATAAACAACATCATAATTATCTTTATATGTTTATATGTATATTGATGAGTCTAAAACCAAATGCACTTCCATCCCACATCATGTGCTATGGAAGGAGGCACGTGTGAACAAAGAAGGGAAGTTAGTAGATGAGAACACACAGAAAGTGTGGGAAATATGTATAAGTATGACACGATGATAAAAAGATTTGTTTAAAATTGCTATTACATAAAAATAATTAGTTATTTTACTATATCTGAAAGTCACAGAAATCAGCTACTCCTATAGCGGATATAGACCTATTATCGACGGATTTGAAGAAGCCATAAAAATACGGTCATGTTAGAGGTGCAGGGTTTGGGGTTACACCTTGAGTATATTTTGAGAAGAAGAAGAAAAATGGATGATACAGATGAAAAATTGGAAGAAATGAGCGAAAAAATAGCAACCCTTGAAGAACGATTACAATGGAAGGGAGAGTTTCTAGAAACTTTTATGGGTGGGAAGCAAAGGGAAGACACAACTCAGGAACAACCAGCGCATGAACATCCCGCCCCACCCCCCCACCAGCTTTGAGGCGAGCCATTCGCCTCAAAGAACTGTCTTATCCGTGGTAATAAATATTCTAATAATTGTTCCAATGAAATTTGAATTAGACAAACACTGATAATTTTTCTGTACTGAGGCACGGTGTGGCCAGTACCACTCAAAGGGTCCCTATTTTGTTTAAAATGGACACGATTTTAAGTGAAAACAACAACTAACCTATGAAAATCCAACCAAATTCATTTGTATTGCATTGATCCTTTAGGATAACAATCCATGGGTCCTTGTTGACGTGTAAGAGTAAACCCCACCTCAATATGAGGCACGGTGTGACCGCTACCACTCAAATGGTCTCTATTTTGTTTAAAATGGACACGATTTTAAGTGAAAACAACAACTGACCTACAAAAATCTGACCAAACGCATTTGGATTGTGTTGATACTTTAGGATAACAATCCACGGGTCCTTAGTGACATGTACGAGTCAACCCTGCCTCAATATGAGGCACAGTGTGACCGCTGTCACTCAAAGGGTCTCTCTTTTGTTTAAAATGGACACGATTTTAAGTGAAAACAACAACTGACCTATGAAAATCCAACCAAAAGCATTCATATTGCCTTGATATTTTATAATAACGATCCAAGGGTCCTTGGTGACATGTAAGAGTCATCCCTTCCTCAATATGAGGCACGGTGTGGCCGATACCACTCAAAGGGTCTCTCTTTTGTTTAAAATGGACACGATTTTAAGTGAAAACAACAACTGACCTACGGAAATCTGACCAAACGCATTTGGATTGTGTTGATCATTTGGGATAATTATACACGGGTCCTTTTTGATGTGTAAGATTCAAATCCACCTCAATCCGAGGCATGGTGTGACCGCTATCACTCAAAGGGTCTCTATTTTGTTTAAAATGGACACGATTTTAAGTGAAAACAACAACTGACCTACGAAAATCCAACCAAACATAGTCGGATTGCCTTGATCATTTATAATAACGATAAAAGGGTCCTTGGTGATGTGTAAGATCCATCCTCGCCTCAATCAGAGGCACGGTGTGGCCGGTGCCACTCGAGGGTCTCTCTTTTGTTTAAAATGGACATGATTTTAAGTGAAAACAACAACTGACCTATGAAAATCCCACCAAAAGCATTTGGATTGTGTTGATATTTTAGGATAACAATACATGGGTCCTTTTTGACATGTAATAGTCAACCCCTCCTCAATCTGAGGCACGGTGTGACCGCTACCACTCAAAGGGTCTCTCTTTTGTTTAAAATGGACACGATTTTAAGTGAAAACAACAACTGACCTAATGAAATCCGACCAAAAGAATTCGGATTGTGTTGATCCTTTAGGATAACGATCCACGAGTCCTTTGTGATGTGTAAGAGTCAAACCTGCCTCGATCTGAGGCACGGTGTTACCGCTATCACTCAAAGGGTCTCTCTTGTTTAAAATGGAAACAATTTTAATTGAAAACAGCAACTAACCTACGAAAATCTTACCAAATGCATTCGGATTTCCTTGATCTTTTATAAGAAAGATCCAAGGGTCCTTGGAGACATGTACGAGTCAACCCCGCCTCAATATGAGGCACAGTGTGTCCGGTACCACTCAAAGGGTCTCTATTTTGTTTAAAATGGACACGATTTTAAGTGAAAACAACAACTGACCTACGAAAATCTGACCAAACGCATTCAGATTGACTTAATACTTTAGGATAACGATCCAAGGGTACTTGGTGAGGTTTAAGAGTCAACTACACCTCAATAAGAGGCACGGTGTGACTTCTACCACTCAAAGGGTCTCTATTTTGTTTAAAATGGACACGATTTTAAGTGAAAACAACAACTGACCTAGGAAAATCCGACCAAACACATTCGGATTGTGTTGATCTTTTAGGATAACGATCCACGGGTCCTTGGTGACGTGTAAGAGTCAACCTCACCTCAATCTGAGGCACATTTTGACCGCTATCACTCAAAGGGTCTCTCTTTTGTTTAAAATGGACACGATTTTAAGTGAAAACAACAACTGACCTACGAAAATATGACAAAACGCATTCGGATTGCCTTGATATTTTATAAGAACAATCCAAGGGTCCTTAGTGATGTTTAAGAGCCATCTTCGCCTTAATCCAAGGCATGGCGTGGCCGGTACCACTCAAAGAGTCTCTCTTTTGTTTAAAATGGACACGATTTTAAGTGAAAACAACAACTGACCTACGGAAATCTGACCAAACGCATTTGTATTGTGTTTATCCTTTAGGATAACGATCCAAGGGTCCTTTTTGACATGTAAGAGTCAAACCCGCCTCAATATGAGGCACAGTGTGACCGCTATCACTCAAAGGGTCTCTATTTTGTTTAAAATGGACACGGTTTTAAGTGTAAACAACAACTGACTGATGAAAATCTGACCAAAAGCATTCATATTGCCTTGATATTTTATAAGAACGATCCAAGGGTCCTTGGTGACGTGTATGACCTATCCCTGCCTCAATCTGAGGCACGTTGTGTCTGGTAACACTCAAAGGGTCTCTCTTTTGTTTAAAATTGACATGATTTTAAGTGAAAACAACAACTGACCTACGGAAATCTCACCAAACGCATTCAGATTGTGTTGATCCTTTAGGAGAAAGATACACGAGTCCTTTTTGATGTGTAAGAGTCAATATCACTTCAATAAAAGGCACGGTGTGACCGCTATCACTCAAAGGGTATCTCTTGTTTAAAATGGACACAATTTTAATTGAAAACAACAACTGACCTACGAAAATCCGACCAAATGAATTTAGATTGCCTTGATCTTCTATAATAACAATCCAAGGGTCCTTAGTGATGTGTTAGAGTCAACCCTGCCTCATTCTAAGGCACGGTGTGGCCGGTACCACTCAAAGGGTCTCTATTTTTTTTAAAATGGGCACGATTTTAAGTGAAAACAACAACTGACCTACAAAAATCTGACCAAATGCATTTGGATTGCCTTGATCCTTTAGGATAATGATCCAAGGGTCCTTGGTGACATGTACGAGTCAAACCCACCTAAATACAAGGCACGGTGTGACCTCTACCACTCAAAGGGTCTCTATTTTGTTTAAAATGGACACGATTTTAGGTGAAAACAACAACTGACCTACGAAAATCCAACCAAACGCATTCGGATTGTGTTGATTCTTTAGTAGAACGGTCCACGGGTCCTTGTGACATGTAAGAGTCAACCCTAACTTAATAATAGGCACATTGTGACCGCTATCACTCAAAGGGTCTCTCTTTTGTTTAAAATGGACACGATTTTAAGTGAAAACAACAACTGACCTACGAAAATCCAACCAAACGCATTTGGATTGCATTGATCTTTTATAAGAATGATCCAAGGGTCCTTGGTGACGTGTATGATCCATCCCCACCTCAATCCAAGGCCCAGTGTGGCCGGTACCACTCAAAGGGTCTCTCTTTTGTTTAAAATGGACACGATTTTAAGTGAAAACAACAACTGACCTACGAAAATACGACCAAACGCATTCTGATTGTGTTGATCCTTTAGTAGAACAATCCACAGGTCCTTTGTGATGTGTACAAGTAAACCCTGCCTCAATCTGAGGCACGGTGTGACCGCTATCACTCAAAGGGTCTCTCTTTTGTTTAAAATGGACACGATTTTAAGTGAAAACAACAACTGACCTACGAGAATCCAACCAAACGCATTCGGATTTCCTCGATCTTTTATAATAATGATCCAAGGGTCCTTGGTGACGTGTATGAGCAATCCCCACATCAATATGAGTCACGGTGTGGCCGGTACCACTCAAAGGGTCTCTCTTTTGTTTAAAATGGACACGATTTTAAGTGAAAACAACAACTGACCTACGGAAATTCGACCAAAAGCATTCGGATTGTGTTGATCCTTTAGGAGAACGATCCACGGGTCCTTTGTGACGTGTAAGAGTCAACCCTACCTCAATCCGAGGCACGGTGTGACCACTATCACTCAAAGGGTCTCTCTTTTGTTTAAAATGGACACAATTTTAATTGAAAACAACAACTGACCTATGAAAATTCGACCAAACGCAGTCGGATTTTCTTGATCTTTTACCATAACGATCCAAGGGTCCTTGGTGATGTGTATGAGTCAACCCCTCTAACCCCCTGGACCTCCCCCCACCCCCTTGGATACCAATCCACCCCCCGGACACCCCCCATCCCTCTGGACACCCCCCGCCCCCTGTAAAGCCCCCCAACACCTTGGACACCAGCCCACCCCCTGGAAATCCCCCCCCCCGGACACCAATCCACCCCCTGGACCGACCCCCCCCCCAGACACCAATCCACCCCCCACTCCTCTGGACACCCCCCCCCCCCGACACCTTGGACACCAGCCCACCCCCCTGGAAAGCCCCCTCGGACACCAATCCACCCCCTGGACCACCCCCCACCCCCCTGGACACCAATCCACCCCCTGGACACCCCCCACCCCTCTGGACACCCCCCCACCCCTTGTAAAGCTCCCTCAACACCTTGGACACCAGCCCACCCCTTGGAAATCCCCCCCCCCCAGACACCAATCCACCCCCTGGACCGCTCGCACCCCCCTGGACACCAATCCACCCCTTGGACACCCCCCACCCCTATGGAAACCCCCCCACCCCACCCACCCCCTGTAAATCCCCCCTGACACCTTTGACACCAGCCCGCCCCCTGGAAAACCCCCGGACACCCCCTACCCCCCCCCCCCCTTGGACAGCCACCCCAAACCCTTGAACAGCCCCACAACCCCCTGAATTCTGAATTGAATTCAATATGTACTTAATTAACTTATGAATTATATGTTAATGGTGTATGGGTATACTTGTTGTATGGGTATACTTGGTCTAATTAGATTATGATTTATGAGTTAATTTTGTATGGGTATACTTTCTTTAATTAGCTTATTGAGATTCTGATTTTTTTTGCAGGTGTTCGGGTGTGCTGCTGCAGATTTTTTCATAGCAGCAGAGAGGGAATTTATCAGTGCTAAAAAAGCGCTGATAAAACACTCATTTATCAGCGCTCTTTTAGCGCTGATAAAGGGTTGTTTTATCAGTGCTCATTTAGTGCTGATAAAGTCTGCCTTTATCAGCACGTGTTTAGTGCTGATAAAGGTTTCATTTATCAGTGCTTTTTTATCACTGATAAAGGGTACCTCCCTTTATCAGCGTCGAGCTTTACAGCGCTATTAAAGCCCGTTTTTAGCGTTGTTAATGCCCGTATTTGTAGTAGTGTGAGCATATCTCACAACCATACCAACCACAACCATATACATGGCATAACATAAAAATCTGAGTCAAATCCCTACAAGAATTACAGTATCCAAGACAAATCCCTATAAGCATTACAACATGGGACTGGGCTAAGCCCACTCAATATAATCATTACAACATGGGACTAGGATGATCCTACTCAATATAAATATTACAGCATGGGACTGGGCTGAGCCTGCTCAATATCAGCATTATAGCATATAAGTGTGCATGTGTCAAGGTCATGCCTGATATATAATCATTTCAGCATAGATCACAAGATATGTCACAATAGAATGGATATCACAATATCACATCATAAGCCTCATGGTTAATTATGTGAATTGTCATTTGTCTTTTAATTACCTCTTTCATTTATATCACAAATGATCAACGATAAAATCAATAAACAATAAGCCATAACTTAGGGATTCTATATCAAGCAATCACCTAAGGTCTCATGTCATGCTAAACACACTAAGACATTAGTTGATTCAATTATATTCAAAGTTTACTCACCCAACGAGTAGCCATAAGCTAGATCAAAAACTAATTAAATCAAACAAACTCCAAGAAATGATCCCATTCATTATTTAATTAATTCATACGCACCTTATGTTGTCGCGATCACAATATTGCATATACTTGGCAATTATCAAACCATAGGGTTAAGATTTAGACCCCCTACCTTTAACCAGCGAAGAACGTAATGATTCCAATGGAAAATGCCCATAAGGAAGAAGGTGAATATGATCACAAAGAGGTTCCAAGATCAAAACTAATCAAGATTAAAACCAACAATGCACACAGTCAAGAGATCACACCGCAATGTCTAGAGAAACAAGGGAGATAAGGGGAAAACCTAACCAAAAAGACTTTCTAGGGATTTCTCACACAAACAGTATGCCCAGAGGGTAGGTTGGTACTCCAAAATCGCTTGGAATATTCCCTAGGGTCAGGAGGAGAATGTTGTAGCGAGTTTGTATTGAAAAATTAGCCACACAACATACTTTAAAATAATAGGTCGAGGAATTACATGGCATGTAATGTAGTTACATGTCATGTAATTATTTTTAATGGGATATGCCAAAAAACCATAGCCTTAGATTATTTTATTAAAAACACTTGAACATTACACGACTTATAGTCCATTTACACAACATGTAAATGTTCTATAGCTGGTTTTTTATCCCATTTCCTTATTAAATAACTCAAATACCCTTTAAAGCTTCTTAAGTTACAAAGAACCCATGATAACACTTGACCCAATTATATCTAGACTCCATTAATTAAAACAAACATACATCCTTGAACTTTAAATCATTTTCCCCAAAAAAGACTCTCCACATGGATCCTCTCTGGTTTACTCAAGTTTCCTCACAACCCAAGACTATGTTTATTCAAATGATAAACATTCACAATGAAAACACAACCACCAAAGTTTAAAGATGATGCAAAACTCAAACAGAATAATTTTAATGAAAAACTCAGAGAGAGACATACCTGAAAAAAAGATAAGATCTTACAACCTCCACACCATATAACATCTCATCCCTGAGATGCTCTAAGAATCACATCATTATGAGGTCTCAACAAACAATTATGGACACTATGTTCACATATCAGACTTCCTATCCCAAGTCTTCTCCTAAACTCTCCCATGTTGTCATTACACTCGAACCAAAGGTATAGTCCTACCCCAAAGATATTTATCACTACGATCCACAACCTGTATCAGATGCTCCTAAAGGGATGAATCATCTTAAAGATTGATGTATGCTACGTCTATCACATGAGAAGGGTCTTGATGATATCACCAAAGTTTAAACACATGGAACAAATTGTGCATGGAACTGTAGCATGGTGGAAGGGCTCAACCATGTGCCACTGGACCGAACCTTGCCACTATATTAAATGGACCGACAAACCTGAGCACTAGTTTTCCTTGTTTCATGATGCGACATTGCCTTGATATTGGAAACACTTGAAGGAAAACTTGATGACCAACCTAGAATTCCAGATGCCATCTCTGATGGCCAACATACAATTTTTGTCTGCTCTGCGTGGTCACCAACTGTTGTTTGATCAACTGTACTTTCTCAGACATCTTCTATATGAGACTAGTCCCAAAAAGCATTGGCTCTCCTACCTCCAATCAATAAATAGGTGAATAACATGACCTTCCATGCAAAGCCTTGAAGGGTACCATCTGGATAGATGTTTGAAATCTATTATTATATGAAAACTCCATTAGTTCCATATGTTTCTCTCATGAACCACCAAAATAAAAAATATAGGCTCATAAAATATCCTCTAGAACCTAAATAATCTACTCAGATTGGCCATCAGTTTGAGTATGATAGGATATGATCAAAAGAACTTGCAATCCCATATCCCTCTAAAGACCCTACCATAAACATGATGTGAAATGAGGATCTCTGTCAAAAATGATATTCCATAGAACATTGTGAAAACAAACTAACTCATGCATGTAAAGGTTGACCAGATCATTAATTGTGAAGGTATACCCGATAGGTAAGAAGTGGGCCACCTTCATCAGTTGATCCAAAATCACCCATAAAGCATCATTCTTATAGGTTGTATTGGGTAATCACGTCACAAAATCCATAGTGACATCATTCCTTTTCCACTCAAGAATTGTAAAAGGCTAAAAAAGCCCATCTAGACTCTAATGCTTGGGTTTCACCTATTGAAAAGTGAAGCATCTATCCAAAAAAACCTACAACCTCCTTCATTCCTAAACACCAGCATTGTCTACAGATATCATGATACATCTTTTTCAAACCAGGATATACCACTCATCTAGAAGTATGAAACTATTTCATCAGCTCCTCATGAAAGCCCATAAGAACCCATACTCAACCATGGAAAAGAAAAGAATTTCCACTAACAAGAGACCATCCTGATGGTGTCTCCCCACCATATAAGTTGTCTCTCAAAACTAATCCCTCTCGATCAAATAAATGCTCGATATTAATCTGGTTCAAAAGCATGGGTATAACAAATGTTGAAGTCAAAGATACTCGACCTTGAGACTCTTGTACATCTAGATGCATGTCTGCAAAGAGATATCCATTATCCACCACTCGTTGAAAGACTCTTATACTGCCTCAGTCTTCTTTTTTGGCTTAATGCATTGAAAATGATGTTTCCCTTTCTCGGTGTATAAGCCAACTCGAATTCAAAATACTATAGATACTTGACCCACCTTCTCTTCCAAAGGTTCATGTATCATTGTAAGAAGATGTACCTAAGGCTCTTATGGTCAATGTATACCACAAACCACTCGCCCGTGAGATAGTGTCTTAAACATCTCAGGGAATGTACCACTACTGCTAACTCAAGATCGTGAGTAGGGTAATTCCTCTCATGTAGTCTTAGCTTCCTAGAGCCATAAGAAACCACTCAATCCTTCTATATTAGAACTACTATGAGTCCTACTCTAGATGTGTCACAGTACATAATATATGCTTTACCTGACATAGGTAAAATGATAATAAGTGTTGAGGTTGGCCTACCCTTAAGCTCCTGAAAATATTTCTCGCAAGCATTAGACCAAACAAACTTCACCCCTTTCTTGGTCATCCCAGAAATAGGTGCTGCCAAATGAGAGAAATCCTAGATAAAGCACTGATAATAACCTAATAAACATATAAATCTTTGAATCTTGAAGAAATTCTTGGATTTTTTCCAATATACTATGGATGAAACTTTCTCTAGGTCTACTGACACTCCTACCTATGAGATGACATGGCCCAAGAACTTCACTTTATTAATCTAGAAACTACATTTGGTTATCTTGGCATAAAGATCATGCTCTCTCAATATACTCAAGATGATGTAAAGATGTTGGGAATGGTCATCTACTTACTGGGAGTACACTAAGATATCATCGACAAAAACACCACAAACTGATCCAGAAAAGGATAAAAGATCTTATTCATCAAAGACATGAATATCGCTGGTGCGTAAATCAAGACAAATGGCACCACTATGAACTTATACAAGCTATACCTAATCCTAAAAGTAGTCTAAGGTATGTTTGTTGGTCTCACACTTAACTGGTGGTAACCTGGTCTCAAATCGATCTTGGAGAAGAACTTAAAATCTATTAACTAATCAAAAAGATCATCAATGTGTGGAAGAGGATATCAGTTCTTGATGGTCATCTAGTTCAACCTCCAATAATCCACACATAATCACAAAGACCCATCAACATTATTGGTGAGGAAAACTGGAGAACCCCAACAAGATGTACTATACCATATGGAGACTTTAGATTCCAGATCATCCAACTAAACTTTCAACTCCTGAAGATCTGTCAGTGTCATTCTGTAAGGTGGTATAGAAACTAGATTTTCTCCTGACACCAACTCGATCGTGAACTCGATATCTTGCTCGGGAGGTAATCCATAGAACTCATCACGAAAAACATCCTAAAAATGTTATACCACTAGAGGAAAATAATCGCGTTTCATTCTACCATTATCTAGATCAAGATTGGATATATAAGCCATGAGACAATCCAGTCTACATTGAAATTGGTCCTGCATGACCAGCCTAAAGATCCCACTCACTCCTCCTTCTAGAGATAAAAAATGTAACTCTCCTCCTGTAATAATAAATATGAGCCTGTTATAGAACTAACCAATCCATAACAAGAATCAAGTCAAAGTCTATCATTTTCATCATGAATGATTCCCAAAATAAATGGTAACCACTAATCTCTAAATAACATGCCTTACAACATTTGATATTTTCTGACCACACTCCCAGTGATGTGTTGATGGTTAAAGCACCATCCAAGATTTCCATATCCAAGCCAAAACAATTTTAAAAGAGTAGATAGAAAATAATTTGATGCTCCTATATCAAAGAAAACACAAGATAATATAAATGATACACGAATCATACCTCTAATTGTAGATGGTCCCGCATCCACAATAGCTGGAGTAGTCTGCATAGTGTGTAGTTAACTCTTACCACTTACTTGGACTCCAGTTTGACTGCCCTAAGTTATTTACCTTACTTGGTATTTTTTCTCTTGTACTGAGGTACCACATCCCCTACCTCAGCCTGAAAGTCTAGTGGAACTCCATCTACCATCCTGCTAAAGGGTAGTTGAGCCCCTTCCTGACTCATGTGCCTGTCCCGATCCCCTACCACTGGTCTACTGTGGAAATTTTAAACAGAAAATCTAAATATGACCCAGTCTTCCACATAAATGACACTCAACTTCATAGTAAGTACACTAAATGCACTTGTGGCCAAACTTTCCATGTTAATAGTACTGCAACAAAACACGGTCCTAAGATGGTTTTCCACTGCCCTGGCTACTCTTCCCACTAATTCCTTAGAAAAAATTGTTATAGTGGTGCTTCTTTCTACCTGAAGAAGAGCTCATAGTTATCCATACTGAAACAACTTGTTTGTTGCTCAAGGCCTATCTCAAATTCCCTTCTGTTACGAGTGATTGGTTTATCACGTCCTCAAAACCGCTCAAATGAAAAATGTTCACTTGCGACTTGGTCTCATAATTAAGATCATCCTAAAAAATCTCTCTCTAGAGATCTCATCAGTAGCTAAATATGGTGTAAATACCTATAGGTCAGTGAAACGTCCAATAATGACATGCCTTGTTATGTCATATGCATAAACACACAATCTTTTTCATCCCTTAACATCTCAGGGTAGAAATGGCTCAAGAACTTTTTCTTGAATTCCTTCCAAGATATCTAATCCTATTGCTCATATTCCTCCAAAATATCCCACTAATTCTTGGTAGGTCCATGAAGAATATATGTAACAATCCTCACCATTCTATCCTCAGGTGTCTCAAGATGCTTGAATAT